>OY730198.1:19184765-19824765 GCA_963422505.1 Pseudognaphalium luteoalbum
GCCCTAACGGTCGGTCAAGGAATCGCTTCCCTGTCGTTGTGGACCTTCCAGCCGGAGGCGGGGGATCAGTGGGTTTTAAATTTATAATGCTGGGAAGCCTAAGTTTTATTACTACCTACTTCTCTTGTTAAGGGTAGCAAGCGGTAAGTCTGACTCAGGTGTCGTTCTTAAAATCGGAGCGAATCGAAATGAAGTAAATACTTTAAACAATAGAAGCTAATAGGATGGGTTTTTAAAAGAGCAGGTAGGGTTTGTTTTTGGTGTTTTCTAAATTAACTATGATACTGAAAAGTAAATACTAAACTACAGGTAGGGTAAGCAGATAGATAGAGATTGTGATTGCTGAGGTTTCAATATTCAGGTTTCGGGATGATGTTCATTATAAAAGATGATTGGAGACTTCCCTTTAATAAAATTAACAGAGGTTTGGTGTCAACACTAGCATACTATGATTTAAGTGGAAAACCTAAGTCGCATGTCACTGAATACTAGGTTATCATGAGTTTGATCAGATCAGGCTGCTCAGTCCCCCAACACTGTCCGATGAGGACTAGTGACCCGTTTTAGAGTTAACTCTTGGGCGCATGAATAAGGCAACATACCGATATTTAATTTCTGACCTTTCTTAACACCTAATTCTAATTGATTTTATTAAGGGTCGTACTATTGCTTGCTAATGTATGTTAAACTGTCAGTTATGTTGGATCAAGGGGTTTAAGCATCCTACACTACAGCTGAATGTTTGCTTTCTTTTCAAGATCCCTTAGATTTTAATCGAGTAGCACAAATATTTCTGTCAAGGTATAGACCCTCCTTTGCGATCAAACGTTCATCCCTAGGTTCGTTTCATGGTGTATACTGCGTTTTTCAGTAGTTCCACAGCTTTTATATATACCTAGACCATGTTCAGGAAGGGTGACTTCGAGGTATCCACGGTGTCATATGCTTACGACCGGTCTGTAGCTTCCACGCATTCGTACTCCACCAGTGGTGTTTCCAGCGCTATACTAAGTACTGGGTCGTTTTACAGCATGTCCACAGTTTCATACAAAAACACAGATAACTATCTACCGATACTAGGGTTGATCAGATCCTAATACTAAAGTTATAGTCACGTGAAAGCTTGGAAAGGGTGGAATGAGTGGTTTAGATGTACCGCTTGAAAAGTTTAACCCGATACATAACATAACAACTTCCAATCACATATTTAATTAAAGATTAATTTAACATCATCCCTACTCCTAAGTATATCTACATTTCAACAATCACAATATTACACTACTCAATAATCATGACAATAAGTAAAGCACATGCCATAATATTACGCATGGATAAATCAGACATAATAACAGTATGAGGGAATAGATATCACCGGATAATAGAGCATCATAACCAGAGAATAGAACTTGCAAACTTTTGAATAAAAGCTTGAACACAAATACTCCTTGATTACAACAGCTACTCTCTACTCTAATCTACTAGCTACCCACTAACTACTCTCTAACCCCTCTAGAGAGAGAGGTTAGAGAGAGAAACTAACTAAGAAATGAAAATACAAGAGAAAAGTGTTTGATTTGAATGGAATTGAATTGTTGTGAGTTGATGAGAAATGAGGAGGTTGAAATCTCTATTTATAGGCATTCAAGTCACAATTTACACTCAACACCCTCGCATCCGTTTTAACACTGAAATACACCCCTAAGCTATGAAATTCGACACCAAAGAGGGCGTATTCGACACCAAATAGGGCGTATTCGGTAGCAAATAGGGCGTATTCGGTAACAAACGGGGCGTATCCAGCACCACAGGGGGGTATACCACCCCTTAGAGGGGGTATACCACCCCTAGAAGGGGGTATACGGCCTCTACAGGGGCGTATATGGCCCCTAGAGGGTGGTATACGGCCCCTGTGGGGGTGGTGAGCCATGGTCCGTGGTCTTATGTGCTGGATCGTAAGTCTTGTGTGCTGGATCGTGCTTGTATTCTCCAGACCTACATTTATCTTCTTCGTTCTTGATCCGTTTTTGACGATCTTTATACCCACGCGTTCGTATTCTCCAGACCTACATTTTAAGATATTTATTAAGTCCCAGATCGGAGTTTTACGATAAAATCACGTGTTGAACGAATTATGCCTTTTTAAGTGTGTTTTTCATCCATTTACCGTTGTTTTTGAAATACTTATAAAGTTTTGACCTTTTTAACAAAATGTGGTAAATGTGAACTTTATTGGCATAATTTTGTTAATTAAGTGCTAAATATGAGGTAAAAGATGTGCGTAAAACATGACTTGTTACGTCAAATCAATTAACAACATACAAGTGAAAATGGACAAACTCTAAGAGTTTCGAGATTTGTCGGAAATTCGAATCGTCCTGAGAGAAATCCGAAAAGATAGAATCGTAGATCGTGACGTCGTGGTTCTTTTCTTCCAAACGAGCTAGATGATTAAAGGAGTTTTGATGGTGGTTTTGGTGGGTTGAAGGTGGCGGTTTAAGGTGGTGGTGGTGAGAGAGATGAGAGTGTTTTGGGATAAGAGAGAGAAATGGGTTTGTGGGTTTTGTGTGTTTGTGTGAGGAATGAGACAAATGGGTGAGGGTGGTGTCCTCACCCTTGGCCGATTTTGGGAGAGGGCCCCACTAAGGTGGGAGTCTCCAACTTTAACTTCATGTTTTTGCCCTCCGTACGGTGTTCGTTTTCCCGGTCGTTTAAACGTTAAATAATTATTATTGTACGTTTAAATATACGTTTTAAAGTACGAATGTTTAATCAATATTTTAGTTGAAGTATTTTACTGAATACTTAATAATTGAGTAATAAAATGTAACTTAACTTCGTTTTAATTGTTTGCGCACTTAATATTTTAGTCGCGTGGACGTTTGTTTGTACGATACGAAGTAATTGTGGAATATTATCAAAATAATATTTTGAGTAAAATAGTGTTATTAAATAATGTTATGTTATTAAATAAAATTATTCACCAACGTCTGCATTAATTGAATCGAATTACATTCGATTTGAAACTTGTACGATTTAATCAAATCGCATACTTGTATATATTCAACAATATATATTTCGATACATTAATTAGCCTAAAATAGAACTAATTACATGTATTAACGGTTGATTAGGCACTAATCACTAATCCTAATTTGACGGGTGTCACATAATAACTTTTTAGTTGATTAATAATCATAGAAAGCAGAAGATATCTTAGCCATTTGCATCAAACTCAAACTTCCTTCTTGCATGTGTGCTCCTCTGGAAGCACACACTATAATAAGAGGTAGAAATTCTTTAGTAGCGTATACAATCCAACAGGTAATTTTCTCACCGATTACAGATTCCATACTACATAAACTAAAAATCCATAACCCTAATGCTATAAGACTTTGTTACTCATATATCACTACTACAAAATGAGGCTAATGCAACATTTTAAAAATATGTTGCATTATGCACAACACAAGTTACAAAGCAACAGTTTTCTAATAAGTGTTAGCAAATTTAGAAAAAAAATGCAACATTTTCAAGAAGTGTTGCATTTGTTAAAGTTTAAAAGAAACACTTTAGAAGAAGTTTTGCAAACTTTAAATTCAATTGCAACAATTTTCATAAGTATTATACATATTATTCATTTTACTGCATTTTAAGTTATACACAATCTATTTTTGACTGCATTTTATTCAAAGTAAACTACATTTTGTTATTATTACTGCATTTTGCATATATTTTACTTTTTACATATATTTTTTACTGCATTTTATATTATATTTATTATTCACTTTATTGCATTTTGTATAAAAGTACTGCATTTTACATATATTTCATTTAGCACACATTGTTTCATTTTTTACTGCATTTTGTTATTTTTACTGCATTTTACATATATTTCATTTATTGTTTGTTAATCGCTGCATTTTATATTATACATATTATCTATTTGTACTACATTTTGTATAAAAGTATACTACATATTGTTGTTTTAACTGCATTTTACATATATTTTATTTAGGACATAAATTGGAAAAAGATCTAGAAAAAAAAATTGAAAAAAAAATTTGATAATTTTTTTTAAATAAATAAATAATTCCGGTGGCAGCTGACAACGGACGGCGGCAGCGGGTGGCGGTCAACGATGGCTGGCAGCAGCCGGGTGGTGACAGTAGGTGGGGGGTGGCGGGGTGGTGGTAGGTGAGAGAAGGTAGGAGGGGGAAGAAAAGAAAGTTGAGGGGTTAAAATGTAAAAATCAAAATAAGAAGGGGTGGAATGAACTTTTTGGTTATGTTTTTTTTTCAACTCTAAACCCTATTTTTCTAACTAATTACAAAAATGTCATCTCTTATAACTATTGATCCACACCACATGATGATCCAATGGTCACAATTAATCTTCTCCTCATTCTCCTTAAATACCTAATTTACCTATGATCCCCAATCTTATATACATATCAAATTATTTCATAAAATATTATAAAAAAAATTTATTCCACCGCAACGTACGGGTTAAAAACTACTTGCTATACAAGATTGTGCAATGTTATTATCATCTGATATGGGAAAATATATCTCTTAATATCGAAATGTTCCACCGCTCGCCCCTTACTTTCAAAAAAATATTTAAATAGTCCGTTAATAAAAAGTTTATGCATTGGTAGTCCAGTTTTTAACTGTGCGTTAAAAAGAGTCGTTAGTCATAACCAGTGCCTTGCACCCCCGAGCTCCATTAGCCTGGTTGTTGTCTGACGTAGCGTGTCATGTATCCTCATAATCCGAACCATGAAATTTTATTAATTTTTGCTTATGCTATGTTTTTAAATTTATTTGTCGACTCTTTTTAAACATTGTGATGAACCAACTCTTAACATGATACACCGCAGATTTAATAGTGTGATTTTTATTGTAATACTCCAAAATTAAATCAAAGTCAAACGTTTTCTTTTATTAAAACCGATGATATATGTATATTGTCATCGTTCATTTTAAAAAGTGAAAAAACTAAATTTTTAACGATGGGATATGGTATATGTAATGTTTTTCTCGAAAGTATTTGTGGCATAAGTCGCTACTTAAAATTGGTTGTAAAAATACTGCTACATACTTATTGTATTTATTAGCTATTGATAACATGTATATATCCTCAAAATATATCAACTTGGTGATTGATATACTAAACATCGTTAAGTTGCCTTGATAGATTCTTGATTTAACGTATGAGACATCAGAAATAGCTCAGTACATAGGACTAAAATCCTCGTACGTGTCACCGTTCCTGGCACATGATTTATTTGTATTATTAAGCCTTTATTTTATTTATTCAAGCAATTAAAAGAAAATTCATATAAAAATACATATTCATAACCCACGACGTTTCAGCAGTCGCGGTGGAAGTGTGGAACTAAATGATAATTAGTGCTGATTGGCCCACAATTGTAGCGATCATATAGAAAGCTTGGAACTTTTTTGGTCGTAATGATGCTTTGATTAATAACGGTGCTATTAGAGGTATTATTAATTACTAGAAGAGCACCCGCGCATTGCAGCGGTGAAGATATTAACAATGATTTAAAATAATGTAATTACGTATTTGAGAATATTGTGTTTGTGAATAATTTCAAATGACCTTTAAACTATTGTAAAAACTTTCAAACGTTATATCTTCTTTATAGACTTCGATAAATATTATAAAAATGATTTTTTTTGTTTTTCAAGCTATTATCGATTCTCATTCACATCTAATAAAATCATTAAAAATTGAATGTAATTAATGTAAAAGTAAAGAAGATCACTTTTAAATTTCTTCATAAAATAACGAAATATATAAAATGAAAAGATAAAAATATTTATTTATGTTTAAATATTATTTTTATTTGTATGCCTTATAATTATACTTTTTAATTTCTTTTATTTTGACTAATAATTATTTTATGAGTGTGTATTTTAGGACTAATTATTATGTAGAAAAAAAAGAAATGTTAACTTACAATCAGTATTTATTATGACTAAATATATTGTTGGCAGTTTCTATAAACAGTAAAGGGTAATTTAGTCCATTCATTAAATATAGGGGTATTTATGTCATTAAATTTCTTTAAAACTGTAAGTTAATGAAAAAAAGGTTTAAACAAATTATAAGGGTGTATGATTACTACGTATATAATGTAAAGTTTTAATCTTTTTAAGTGCTAATTTTTGTTGTTTTTTCCTACTGAATTTGATGTTGGTGATGATAAAAATGTATGCATTTTTGTTTAAAAAGAGCTAATTATGATTTTTTATTTTTTCAATAATTATTTAATTACTATTTATCTATAAACTGAATTTAATATCGCTTATGATAAATATGTGTGCTTTATTGTTTTTTTTATGAAAAAGTAATTTATAAGTGTGAACTTCAATTTATAACATCCAATTTATCCGTACTTCCTTTTGGGTGGAAAAATCACGTGTTACAAACATATTTCACACATTTAAATGTTCACATGTTGTAATTTATCCACACTTACAAGTATGAGTATTTCTTTTTAATGTGGAAAATCCTATCTTTCGCAAAAAGTTGTTCACATTTTCTAAAATTGTAAAGAAAAAAGTGTGATAAAAATGACTTATTTTAGTCCCGATTCCATTCGATTCTTGACTCGATATTGATTTAGATTCTCCACATTCTGTATAAAGACGAGTACGGTTAATTAAATAGCCAATGGCTAGTTACAGATGCTCTTATGCCTAATTGTTTATTAGTAGACATTGATTGATGATAAAGAAGACATACCATGCACATTTGTGGAGAGGATCACGTGCGTACACAACAAACTATGTGGAGAGGATCACGTGCGTACACAACCACCTATACATGCTATGGAGACCGGGAGATAAGATCAACCTAGCTTATTTGTCGACTTGTAATTAAGTTTTTTTTGGAAACGGCAAATATATCATTAAAACTTCACAACTTAACAAGAAATTAAGAGTGGTAAGAAGATTACATGATAACAAGAAAACATACACAAAAGAAAATTGCAAAATGGGACAACAAACCCAATCAACCCAATTACAAGGAACATTGCTTCTATACTTAATCCATAGGAAGGAAGTGGATATAATATCTCCCGTGATGGTGGTAAAGGATCTCCCCTAAAAGTGTTAAAAACCAAATCATTCCTTACCTTCCAAATGCTCCATAACGCACATTGAATGATGGCAACGAATATCTTTCTCTTTATCGGATGATTACCCCAATTGGCTCCAAATTCGATTAATTCTACCACCGAAGAAATACAAGGGAAAGAAATGCTACACCATCGAAAAACCCATTTTACTATCTCCAAAGCTTTTGGACACATTAGAAGTGCATGATCTGTGCATTCGACAATGCACCCACAAGCTTTGCAATTGCTTGAAACAAAATTAATGCCCCTGTCCAAGAGATTTTTTTGCCACTGGTATGCGACCCAGATAAGCTTTCCATACAAAATAATTCACATTAATTGGAACCCATTTTAGCCAAGGCATGTTTGAATAACCTGATATCATGATTTTTTCATCGAGCAATCGCCTCACAACTTTGACACTAAAACTGCCATCTTTAGACAGTTAACAACTCAGGCTATCATCCGAAACTTTAGGGGCATACGAGGAAATCAAATGCAGCAGAGAACACAGCTCGTCAATGTGTACCTGATTATTAAACGATTGTGACCAGTTCCACTCATATCCACCAACACCAATACAATCAGAGATGACACATTCTTTATGTTTTTCAATTGCAAAGAGAGCAGGGAATTTCACTTGTAAAAAGCTCTCACCAATCCAAGCATCCTTTTAAAATCGCACCTTTTTACCATTACCAACGGTATAGGAAAAGAAATCGTTAAAATTTAATCCAAGATTATTAATATCCTTCATGATGTTACAAATGTTATTCCATACTCCCGAAGAACTTGCTTTGGACAATTGATACAACGGCTTATTGTCTAAACCGTGAATGACATTAATCACCCTTTTCCAAATGTAATCTTTATTATCTCTTAGCTTCCACACCCATTTCATCAACAAAGCAAAGTTGTGAGTTCTAAGAGATCCTACGCCAAGCCCACCTTTCTCTTTCGAAGCCATGACAATTTTCCAAGATACCCAACTGATTTTCTTTTCGTTAGCATGACCACCCCATAAAAATCTTCTTCTAATCTGCTCGAGCCGATTTATGATACCCGAAGGGGCTTTGAATAATGAAAAGAAATATAGAGGTAAACTACTTAGCACCGATTTGACTAACGTGAGTCTACCCCTAAACGACAAATGTTTTACTTTCCATCCGGACAATTTTGCTTTAAAACGATCCACAATCGGCTCCCAATATTTTTTAAGATTCATGTTATCCCCGACTAGAACCCCGAGATAAGAAAAAGGAAATGTACCTGTGATACACCCGAGGCCCGAAGCAAGCTCCCTGGCCGTAGTGTCCGTGATTCCCACACCAAAGAGTTTGAACTTGTGGAAGTTAACTTTTAAACCCGATGAAGTTTTGAAACATCGAAGAATCCTAGCAAGATTCATTACATTCGTTTTGGAAACCTCTCCCACAAAAATTGCATCGTCTGCATAAAATAAATGGGAAACCAATGGACCGTTTACACCAATTCTTTTCCCATGAAATATGCCTTTACCACATGCCGTCTTCATCACCACATTCAAGCCATCCATTGCTATTATAAATAAAAAGGGTGAGAGAGGGTCACCTTCTCTAACGCCCTTGGAAATATGGAATTCTCTAGTCGGTGATCCATGGATTAAAATCGAAGCAAACGATGAATTTAAGCAACCATGTATCCATTTACGCCACCTGACCCCAAAGTTCATATGCTCCATAACCGAGTCGAGATAATTCCAATTGATCGAGTCTAAAGCTTTCTCGAAATCCACTTTAAACATAAACATTTTATTCTTAGATTTTTTGGACCAAGAAATTAACTCATTTATGATTAAAGGGCCTTCCAAGATGTTTCTATCGTTCACGTACGCTGATTGGGAGACATCAACGACATTGTCAATGACTTCTTTCAAGCGAAGAGACAATGCTTTGGAAATTATCTTGTATAAGCAACCGATGAGCGAGATGGGTCTACAATCACCAAGATTAATGGGGTCTTTGGTTTTTGGAAGAAGTGTAATAAAAGAAGAATTACATCCCCTCGAAATGTTTCCTGTCTCTTTGAAATGTTTTACGAACCGCATGACATCCGGTATGATAATATCGAAATGAGCCTTCAAAAATTTAAAAGTGAAGCCATCGGGCCCGGGGGTCTAATCACAACCACAAGCCCAAATCGAGGACTTTATTTCTTCTATTGAAAACGGCCTCTCAATGTGACAATTCTGCGAAGAGGAAAGATTAGCAAATAGATTGTTTATGAAAGGTGGTCTGACCTTATATTTCTCATGAAATTTATGAGAAAAAAATCTAAAAGCTTCGTCTTTTATCAACTTCGGATCCGAGACCCAAGAACCATCTATCGAAATGCCGTGAATACGGTTGCTTCTATTCTTGTTTTTTAGTGTACCATGAAAAAAAGAAGAGTTCTCATCTCCGTCCACCGACCACTTTACGTGCGACCGTTGCTTTAAATCTAGCTTACGAATCATGTCTAATTCAAGTAATCTAGACTTACCATCAATCAGTTCTTTAATCTCGCTGTTTGTGAGTAACCTAGATTCCACAGTTGAATCTAACTCGGAAACCTGTTTTTGTAAAATCAATATCTCCTTATTTTCTTTGATATACCATTCTGACCTCCACTCCTTAATTTGCCTTTTAACAAATTTTAGCTTGGCCATTAAGACTTGATCAGGATGACCAAAGCCTTGAAACACAGCCCAGGCCAATTTAACAACATTGGCAAAACCATTCAATTTCAACTACGAATTGTACAAGCGAAACGGTTGAGGACCAAAGTCAACAAATGAGTTACATAGCGTAATAGGGGAATGATCTGAGTGCAAACGAGGATGAGCAGTTACAACAGACCTAGGTTGATAATTCATAAAATTTTGGCACACAAGAAATTGGTCTAACTTACTTAGCTTTTGAGATTCCGGACTAAGATACGTGAACCGTCTTCCTCCCATGCTAAATTCTTTTAAACCCATTGAACAAATGAAATCATTGAAATCACTAGCTGATGATTGACAAAATGATGAATTTAGCCTTTCACTTGTGACACCCGCCAATTTAGGACTTTAATTAGTGCCTAAACTACTTGTAATTACGTGTATTTAGTTTTGTAATACTCTAAATATATGTAACATTATGGTGTAATTACATACACGCTTACGCGATTTAATTTAAATCGTACACTTATGAACCGGACGAGGTCCGACATTAATAAATGGACGTTGGTGACAAAACTTTTAAATAATGTTGAACTATCCATACAGACATTATTTGCATTAATATATTATGAAAATATATTACACGTAATTCGTATTGTTTAAAACACTTCGAACGTGACGAAAACACACGAGACGCGCCCGGCAAACAAAAATAGTTCAAATTATATTTTTATAACTTACTAGGTATTTTGGTAAAATACTTCGATATTCTAGATAAACTTTAACACAAAACGCATAACATTTAATCAATCGCGGAACGTAACACGAATTTGAGGAAACAAGCCCACGAGACCCAAATGGGTCGGCCCAGACCAGTGACCCGAGCTCAGCCCCAACCGACCCATGACCCACCCCTTTTAACCCCTTTCTTCCTCACCTCATCTCATTTACACACACACATCCACCCATTTTTCTCTCATCACTCTCTACCTTACATCCTCCTTTCTCTCTCTAAAAACTGCAAAAATAACACCCTTTTCATCATCATAATCGGTCATCTTCATCATCAAGGGAGCAAGAACATCAAGATCACCACCATCATCTTCTACCTCATCTTCATCTTCTCCATTTTCGATTCTTGGTAAGAAACGCTTCAAAACTCGATTAAATTACTTAGAAAGCTTTTATTTACATGCTAGAATGTTTACCCAACAAGATTATGTCCAAAAACCCCATTAAAAACGCTTTAAAAGTTGAAATCTACTGAAAAATCGCGAACAGCCGATCCTGCGAGCTGAGATCCAATCTCAGTTCGCGGAGCCATCTCAGTTCGCAGAGCCATCTCGGTTCGCAGAGCCATCTCGGTTCGCAGAGCCATCTCGGTTCGCAGAGCAATCTCGGTTCGCATAGCAGATCACGGTCAACTTTGGTCAACATTTTTCAGCACTTTGAAATTTACTCAAAATGGTTACCAAATGATGATAATTAATCAATACGATATTAAACCAATGCTAGAATGGTTAACAATCACTTTTATGAGTATAAAATCGAATCGAAACATAATAATAATGCTTTTGAGAATTATTATTACACACCGTCACCAACGGGCCATACTTGTTTTTCAAAACTACAAACGAAATACTAAACAAACACTTGGACATTTTCTAGTTGAGTGGATGACTAGCATGGGTGGTCTTTCACGACACCAACTTACTTACTTATTTACTTACAACCTTGTGCGTTTCGGACGCCAGAAGGTTGCAGGGTTCGGAGAACCACATACGGAATTACATCCGCTTTACTCACTCGATTTCACATATGTACTTACTAGACTCAGGTGAGTCTTACAGCCCCACTTTTACTGTTTTATACATATGGGGTGAGATACATTGCTTACTTTTCTTGAACACAAGTACGAACAACTCATTTTACTATACGGGATTGCATGAGTTACTTACTTTTACTGAAGTCTCTCCATCATATATCGTTAGTTATGAACTTAAGAGCGAACACTAGTTAATGGATCCATTAGGGAAATGACCCTCCCCGCCCGGGGTAGTAGCGCTACCACGAATTGTACCGTATAAACGGGCGACTATTATTCGTTACTTATGCTTGCTCAGTTACGAGCATGTCACGGGAGCAACTTATTACTTACGGGTTAAGCTTCGATTATGAGCCTCATGACAACGGTATAACTTACTTACTTTACATTTGCGGGATTGCAATTACCTGATTTACGCCTGTAGGCATTAATGATGAAAGCTTGTGTTCAAATACTAATATTATTTACAAACCTGTGAGATTCACCAACATTCGTGTTGACCTTTTTAGCTTTGTATCTCAGGTACACAGACGGAGTAGGATTCCCTCAGGATACTAGCTAGAGTCGCATGATTTCTACACTGCATTTAATGGAGATTCTTAGCATTATCTTTTGTATTTATTATGATTATGTAATAGAATCACCAGCTATACGCGCGGACTCTAGGGAACTTTATTTTGTAACCAAAAACTCTATGTTTCCAAACATTTTATGTATGGAAATGTAACTATTTTACAAACGTTGCATATAGATGTCGTTTGTTTTACTTTTGTGCTGTGATATTCGATTAGTAGCACCCTAAAGCTTGTTTCCGCTGAACAGTGATTTTGGGGTGTTACATCACTGGAATTCCTCACCACATTAAAATCTCCGAAAAACACCCAAATTCCATGATGCGAATTCTTTAGTGTTTTAAGATTGACCCATAATTGACGTTTTCCAACCAAAGACTGGTTCGCGTACACATTGACAAAGAATACATTATCGTTGATTCCTTTTCAATGTCTACCCACCATCATGAAATATCTAGCTTTGTTACAAAAAACAGATGAAAAGATTGCAGGATTCCAAATACAAACAATACCACCAGATCTGCCATTAGCATTGACTACCTCGAAACCAAAATCGTCATTGCCCCAACATCTTGCAATATCGATTTTATTTGAGTCGGAATAATGCGTTTCTTGCAGCCCTAGAAAGTCAATTTTATGTTTCTCTTTTAGATTTCTCACCCATTCAATTTTATTAGATTCACTCATTCCCCTAATGTTCAACGATAACAAATTCATTGAATTGGATTTTTAACTCCCGCTCCTGCAATTATTTCTTTCAATACCTCATCATCGACGTTTACTTGAAAACCAACCTCGTTGCCAACCATAACCGTCATTTCTAATTCTTTTGAGCCCGAAACATGTGATACTTCATTAGATTCATTTATGCCCCCAGTTGAATTTATAGACCTATTAAGATCAATCGAAGAAGTATCCACACGATGTTGAACAGGTGAATCAACATAAGCCTCAAAAGATGGAGCCTGATATCGCCTTCTTTTTTTTTTGTATTACCAATAGTTTCATCAAAATGGGCCATGCGAGTCTTAACTAGAATTTTTTGATTTTTACCTCGATTGGGCCTAGGCGATGCTATGAAAGAGAACGCAAACGGCCCAAATTGCATGTTGAGCCCATTAGGATTTGCATGCAAAGAGGAATCATTTTCAACTGGAACAGGAGGAGCTGAAACGTCTGGAAATAATACACCATGAGAATTATTGTCTTGAAACACCTCGAATATTGAATTACCTGTTTGCATTGATCGAGCCTCCCTCATCATTTAAAACATTAAAAGTATCCCCGACATCATTAATTGCCAACTCCTCATCTCCATTCGCCGGAAGATCACCATTTGCATCTCCCTCCGGTAATATCTCACCTTCTTCTACTTCTGGAGATTTTTCTTTTACGGAGTTGATGCTGTAGGTATCGGATATACCATCCTCACTGTTATTGTCATCGCTATTGTCTTGGTCCATATCCGTATGATCATCATTTTCGACGTAACCATCTTCCATAAAGGGGTTGATAAAACATGCATCTTCAACCACACCGATCGTAAACTGTTTGCCATTCCCGTATTCTATAATTATGTCCTCATTTATCTTAGCTTTAGATTCCGTGAGTAGACAAATATTAACGTATGATAAATCTTCGAATTTCCAAATACTATCGTCCCCCATGTCAAGGATTTTACCGTGATGAGAAAGTATTTTCTGAAAATTGTCTAATGAACGGAATTGTAAAGGTAGTCCAACGATCTTGACATCTATGATTCTTTCGAATCTCCAGTTTGTAATCGAATCACCCCTTTTCAACCAAGAAAACCATAGTTTCCAAAATTCGTTGTTTCCTAAGAAACCGGAAACATCAACCTCATCATCGAAGCCTATCAATACACATAATCCCCCATAATAGAAGATTTTTCCGAACATAATGCCAGCATCTTTTAATAAACTCGGCAAGGCTTTCAAAGAGGCATAATCAATCAATTCTCCAAATAAAAATGAGCTAATCAAAGTTTCGTCAATCTCTACAGAAGACTTAAGGTTGATACGAAGAGGATCAGGCTTACCATGATTGACAGAACCAGAGACATCATTAGCATAGGATTTGGTACCTTTAATATTCCAAGCCAAAGGTGGAGGAGAAATATGAGTAGAATGCCTATTGGGGATATGATTCAGATGTTGCAAGATTGGAAATTTGCTTTGAAATCTAGCTATGTTGATTGTAAGGACATTGTTGCACAAGATCATTCTTTTGAGCGAGCTTTCTAACTTCTTTGCATCTTCAACTCCCATAAATTTAACAAAACCAAAGTTTGAACCACTACGATCCTTCTTGTTAGCAATGTAACATCGGCCACCTTTCCATATTCCCAAACAAAGTCTTCAGATCTTCTTTAGAAACCCCATCTGGAAAATTACCAACGAAGAAGCTAGTTAAATCAGCACTCTGGATATGTTTTCTCTGCGTACAGTTTTCTAGTCGGAATCCATTATTTGAATTCGATCCACATTCACCCCACTAGCACTAACCTCGATACTTGTTAAAGTTTCAAATATGCAAATTAAACATGTAAAATGGGTGTAATAATGATAAATTACTCGTCTTATATATCTTTGTCTCAACCCTGTAACAACTAATTTTGTTTTTATTCAGTCGGTATGAGCATTAGTTAGCCTTCATGCTGTTAACGGATAAAAGAGCTAGCCCGTTAGAGATAGCCCGACCCATATTAGTATGAGCAATACGCTTATATACTTTGGGTTATTGTACTATTAGCTAATATTTAAAATTTATAAACTTGACATAAAAATAAATCAAAAAAATATATATACAAAATCGTGTTCTCTCCCTCTATCTATATATCTATCTATCTATCCATATATATATATAATTTGGATCAAATGAGAACACTTCAAAAATAAGAACGGTGAGAACACCTAATAAATGCACAACTAGTCAACAAAAATCATTAGATTCACAGTCATACATCTCAAATATGCAACGGAAAAACAAATACACACTTCTAAAAATGCACAAAAATCCAAAAAAACGATTGATGCACGATTATCTCTATAATTGTGTATCAATCGTTTTTCGATTTTTGTGTATTTTCGAAAGTTCGCATCTATTCTAATCAATTTTTCTTCACATATTTGAGATGTATGAATGTGAATCTAATGATTTTGTTAGCTAATTATTCATTTATGAAGTGTTCTTACCGTTCTTATTTTTGAAGTGTTCTCATTGGAACCTTACCCTATATATATATATATATATATATATATATATATATATATATATATATATATAGTTTGCATTAGATAAGAACACCAAATAAATAAAAACTAGATAAGAACAAATCTGAACCCTACGATATTTAAATCAACGGCTTACAAAATTATTAACGAATTCTGATTTTTTAAAAAGCCAAAAGGGCTAAATTGGAAAGTAAACTTAATATCAACCCACGTGACTTCACCTTCCCAGTCTTCTTATCCCAAATTTACAACCCAATTTCTCTTTCCAAAATGTATTTTATGTTTACACCAAATAAATCTGTGACGGAGGTTAAAGAAAAATGGCGATGACGGACTTTGATTGGCAGCGCGCTTCCAACTACCCATATTTTCTTCATCTTTTTGGTGGTTCAACAATCGTTTGGAATGTTGGATTTCAAGACAAGGCTTCACCGTCGACGAACATGGCGATGCAAATATTTGTGCATTTGTTTTGATTTTCTAGATGCATTCATTTGATTTTGTTGTATATGTGCATTTTAATGTATCTTTATCATCCGAGTTTTCTTTTTCTTCTTAAACTTCAATAGGGTAATTGATTATTTTGTTAATAGTTGAATCAGAATTTTGTTGGTGTATTATTTTTTTATACTGTTTGTATATGCACAAAATCAATTTAATTGATGAACAAAATTGTTGGTGAACATCCTTTGTCTTTATATGATGCACAAAACATATTCTTCATGTTAGTGTATCAATATATCTGTTGTGCATATGGATTTTGCGTATGTGAAGAAATTGCATACATATACGGATGTACACACTTTAATAAATGTTAGATGCACAAACTTTATGTAGTGCATCTTTTAGTTTATTTTTGTTACTTCCATGATCGGTCTTATTTGAAAAGGAACAAGAAACTGAGATTGGTGGTATGATTTATTAGATCCAAAAGTTAAAACTCGAACAGACGAATTTTATTTGAAGAAAATACAAATATGCATATTTTAAGATGGAAAAGTCGGGAGAAAGTAGCTAAAACTAAGGGAGTACGCAAAATTCCAATTATACCCTTGATCGCCTCCTAACGATCGATCAAGGAATTGCTTCCCTGTCGTTGCTGACTTTCCAGTCGGGTTGCAGACTAGAGGGTTTTAAAAATTTATATTTTGCTGGGAAACCTAAGTTACACCACTACTTGTATAAGCGGTATGTATGACTCATGTGTCGTTCTTAAACCACAACGGGCATGGGATCTTAGAAGGATTAATTATCTTTGGTAATTTAGCTAAATTTAAAACTTTTTGAGGGGTTTTATTTTCTATTCTACTTAAACTAAAAACAGAAAGTTAAATGAGGAGTGTAGTCGCTGATAAATTTATAGATTACGTGAGTGTTTGCTATGATGTCAGCATATGCTATTTAGGGGTAGTTATGAGGATTGGGGCTCTAATTATAATGAATTCTAGCAGTGCTGATTTGGGGTCTCTGAAAGGTGTTCAACATAGTACTATACCTACGGCCTTTTCGTGGCTTCCACGCATTTGTACTTCACCAGAGGTTGTTCCAGCGCTATACCAAGTACTGAGCCGTTTTACGGTATTTCCGATGCCTTGCCCAGAGATCCCGTATCATTACTGTATATGTCCTAATGGGCCATAGCTCATATCATATTACTTAATTAACGTAGAGTTGTCCACAATCAAATAAATAACATGTCACATGGATAACAGATATGGAGTGTAAGCTACACCAGAAGTTCTCCCAAATGTAGTACCAATTTAACCGACAACTAACCTTGAATCCTATTACCAGTCTCGGTCATCTGAGATGTCCGTATCGTGGCACGAATTGTTGACTAAAAAATAAAGTGAACATGAGTGACCCGCGGAATAAGTTGGGAAAGTCTGTCTAACGATTGGTTAAATTGTTCGACATTATTTCATACAGATCATTGTAATTATTCTAGCATGTTAAACTATCGTATGTAATTATTCTATGTTTGAAAACCTAATCATAAACCCTACAACTGCAGTAGACAAACAGATACTAGCATGTAAACCCTAGAGCAACAATCAAACAAGAACATGCAGTAGTGTAACATGGATAAATATCAGTTTATTCCAGGCAGAGTTTCTAGATGAATGTTTAAGTCACGGATGCTCCGAAAGTTCTCTCAAAAGCATCCGATATATGGGATTAATTCTAATTTATCTCTAATTCTATGCTCCGTGTCTCCTCTGATTTATATCAATCAGGAGAACAGCGGCCATGCCGAGTTCATCGAATCATTCAGAAACAGAATACTTGAGGGACCTATTTCTACAATAGGCCGGATTATATCAATAGGTTTCAAACCACATCATAAGTTGGGTAAATAAAACATTAGAGAATTAATTTATAAATTCAAACATATCCTAATTTCATACAAGCAGAGTAACAACATTGTTTAAAGCATAACTACCCTAGCATAACATTTATCATAGCAAACACAGATTTGTCTAGCCTAACATAGCAATTATCATAGCATGCATTCTTAAATAATTATGACAATAGCACAATATATTTAAAAATAACAAGAAAGGATAATATAATAGAACCTATTAGGCGTTACAACAAATCTACGCAACCGTAGTCTCGGAGCGACTCCGTACAAAGCTCGTAAGCTTGCTACTCTAATCCTACTAGCTAACTAACTACTAATATTATTCTAGAGAGAGGAAGTGTGTGTGAGAGAGAAAGAAATGAGAATAGAATGAGGATGTGAAGATGTTGAGGGATGAGAAATGAGAGGTGAAAACCTCTATTTATAGGCTTCAAGTTACAATTTTACACTTAACACCCTCGCTCCCATTTTAACACTCAAAATACACCCTCGAGCTATGAAATTCGACACCAAAAGGGGCGTATTTGACACCAAATAGGGCATATTCGGTAGCAAATAGGACATATTCGGTAGCAGATAGGGCGTATCCGGCACCAAATAGGGGGTATACCACCCCAAAAGGGGGTTATCCCACCCCTTAGAGGGGGTATACGACCCTAAAGGGGGCGTATACGGCCCTCTAAGGGTGGTATACAGCCCCAATGGGGGTGGTGTACCCTGGGTCGTGTTCTTGTGTGCTGGATCGTAAGTCTTGTGCACTGGTCATAGTTCTTGTGATCTTCGGTTGGCTCTAACTTCTTCGTTACTTGTCAGATTCGAACGATTCTTGCGCCCACGGTTTTGTATTTTCCCAAAGATCAATATGACACAAATTAGGACAATTTAGCTTAGTTATACGTCAGAATTGCAAGTGGATCGTTTTAGCTCTGATTTGTTCGTTATTTAAGCATTTTAAGTGATTTTTCAAAAGGAAGTCTAAGTTTTGGTTTATTTTACATTTTTAGCATAAAATATTAATTATTTGATGTTTATTAAAAGATTTGAACCAAAATGGGCTTGAAAAGGTGCACAAAAACGTGACTTTTTGCGTCAAATCAAATATCCCACACTTAGACTTTTACTTGTCCTCAAGCGAACTTCAAACCGTTATTTGCCAAAAACTTTAATTTTTGAGAAAAAAATTATTTTATGGGTGAGTCTTTAAGGAAAAGAAAAAGGGCACGGATTTGAAACAAGTATTGTTCCGACACAGAAAAGAGAGATGTTCCCATGATGTGTCTAAAATTTTTATAAAATGATTATCTTAGACATGCTTTCAATTCTCGCGATCTTGGAATATACATGACTGGGCGATCTCACCAGGTGGTCACTCAATTCACTCAAAGTGTATCGGGTTCCCTATCATTCTAAACAAACGAAATCGCTCATATACCAGTCATGCAACATTCATCGTCATAGGCTTGATCGAGAATCAAATCTCCACCACTTAGACAGGGATGACACTAATTATCACCAGACATTTGTGAGGATTATAATGTGAAGTGGGGATATGGACGGTGTATTTTTTTGTAGGTTTTAAGGGGTTTTGCTTATCTTAGGATCTTTAAACCTTTTGAAATTTTTTATTTAGATACACTTTTTAATGAAAACGGAAACGGATAATCAATAAGGGAAGAAGATAGCTATATGGACTTCTATCCTTAAGAACACAATTAAGATTTATATTTTTAGGAATCAGAGTTTTTAAGAGATTTGAAGCACTTAACTTTATTTCACATACACATTTTTATTTCTTTTTCTTTTTTCTTTATTTTTGGCTTGGAACTTCTTTGCTAGGGAGTTTCTAAGGGATTTTTATTTTCTTGCTACCCATTTTGAGATTCTTTCATTTTTCAATGCTTTTGACAATTTCGAATTTACTTGGTGTCAATTTTCCGCACCATACGACTCGATTTTTGAGTATTGATTATAAAAATGCACGCGAGATGTTTTTAAGTAAACACGAAATCTGTGAAATTTGAGGGAAAGCAAAAAGAATATCTAAATGGCATTTTTCAATAAATTTAAAAATTCTAAGATAAGGTTTTGGTGGGTATGAAATTGAGTGGGTTTAAAAATTTGGGTTTATAAGAAACGAAAAGGTTAAGGCTCAACAGGGTTTTCTAGGTTGACCATCGATACTAAAAATGAGTATCGGAAGGGTTAGGCTTGAAGAGATATGACAAAAACGGGTTTTATCCTAAGTAAATGTTTAGGTCATTTAATTGCACCTATGCCACGTATGACACCTGTCAATATGGTCTCGAAATGCATATCAGGAGCAAGTTCCAATTCCGAATGCATGCACCGGTCACACACAACAAATGAAAGTGAAGCATTAAAAATGAATGCTTATATTAGGCTCAAGTTACCTCACCGCAAATATAGGTTGTATGTGCCCAGTCACGTGATGCCCCTCTTAGACTTTCATTTTAGAATTAGTTAGAGTCTGATGTGTTCCGACATCTTTTCACCGAATTTTGAATACTTGCAAAAAAAATTGTACTTCTTTCTTAACTTATTAACTCAAAAATCTTTGAAAAAGTCAGTCTGCTGAATAAGTAGTTCGACTACTGTCGAAGCAAGACTATTTTTATAGCGAAAATTTTAAAATTTTTGGACAAAATAAGGGTCTATTTATTCACTGAGGACTATTTTTGAAATTTTTTGATAAATTTTGATCTAAACAAGTGAGCGAAGAGTATACTGCTATCCCACACTTAAAAATAAACATTGTCCTCAATGTTTCTACACTAAGTAGGGAGAATCCCACACTTAGGGTTTTGCATTAAGTCAATTATAAATTTCAAGTTTTCTAATTATGGGGTGTTAATCCCACACTTAGAGTTCTAAGTGGGCGTGAGCATTATCATAATAAAGATCATAAGAACTAGGCAGGTACTTCCCTATGATTGGTGGGTACTGGATGTAGGACCAGATTCATGAAGGAGTGGTGCGAGTGATTTGCTGGAGTTTGGTTGGACCAGACTTCTTTTAAGATCATCCATTCCTACGAGTACCGAGTTCTGAAAATAGCCATAAATAGAGTCATAATCACCAGGTCTCACAGAATAAAGTAGATAAGTCATAAGCATAATAACGTAAAGATAAACTAATCATCTAGAAGATCATCCATATCAGGATCAAACTCAGCAACAACAACATGGTTAAGGGCAGCATCCTGGAGGACAGAAGAAAGTGATGGTACATCAAGTCTGCTACCAGTTGCGAGCATCTCAGCAGGATCAACGTGTGAACTCGAAGGACCCGGATCCTGTACTGGAGCATCAATAGTTCTAGGTACAAGAGGGAAGAATGACCATGGTGGACGAGAAGCTCTCGGACCACACCCTAGCCTGTAAGGGATGTCCTGAAGTCTAGGTAAACCGACTGCCTCACGGATCTCAACCATTCATTCATGATGAATGGACAATGTCTGAAAGAGCGCCCAAGCAGTTGCTAGGTCTACACTAGTGATCCCATAATCCAAAGGTCGGGATTGTCCCAGATGCTGGGGCAGACTGTGGTGCAGCAGGACTCAAATGCTCCCCTAGAGTAGTCAGTACATCAATAATAATCTCATCATGAACAACAGTCTTCTTTTTCTTACCTCTACGTGTTCTTCCTCACTTCTTTCTCTTCTTACTGGTTTCTGCTGGATCCATCTGAAAAAACTAAACAAAACAGGTAACATTCAAGTTTATAAGAATATACAAATGCAAAAAGAACTGAAGATTGTTTGTAAAATATTTTGATTTGTAAGTGTCATCAAGACTTCTGCATTTGCATATTTGAATTCATTGTTTGCATTAACCCGAATTCTATCATCGAAGAGTCGTCTTAAATCTTTTTCATGCATATTTATCATACTCATAGGATCAAAAACTCTGAACGTTGCTTGTCGCAAGTTCCAAATACCTCCGAATTCTAATCGCGGTTCAGAATCTGGAACGAAAGTAATCACCGCTTCACCAGTATGTGAATCGAGCTCCCATTTAACGAATCTGCTGAGAAAATTATAGGGAACTGATTCCAAAGGAATCTATGTCAAACAGTCAGCCGACGAATAATGAACTTTAACCATAGGCTGCCCTGTCGCTGGATCCAGTTTCTTCTTGAAAGTATACTACGTACCAAGTGTAGGCTTTATCTTGTTATGTCTTCTGCTTCGAACCTCTTGACACAAAGTTCTCTGAATGTAATCTGCATAATCATCTTTCAAAGGATTAATCAAATTTAATTGTGCCAAACGATTGATCTCTCCTTTAGGCAACGTACTTAATTGTTTGAACCGAAGCTTGAAGTACTGAATGCCGTCCATTCTCTTAAACATAATCATTCTTTGACGAACCTTCCAACTCTTAATCAAACCGGTATAATCTCCACGAACCTTGTAAATTTTGCAAGTCACAGGTACTGGTTCTGCAGATCTACCTTGAGGCCACCACAGCTTATTTCTTTCTGTTCTTTCTTCAGCAGTTTCACTTTTAGATGCCTCTTGAGTTGGTTGTACTGATGTAGAATCCTGAGTAGGCGTTGCATAAGCTGAACTAGATTCTCCATGAGAAGTTTTAGCAGGCCCCTCATCATCACTCGAATCTGTCTCAATAACAGGTGCATCATCATAATACTCATCTGAACCTAAATGTTCATCATCAATCGACACATCATCATCCATGTCAAATACGTATCCTTGTTCAGTCTCCGAACCAGTATCATTGACCATTCTCTGAATATATGTCAAATCAGCAAAAGAGTAATCTACCGCTAATGGTCTTGGCTGACCTGGAATATCATCAACACTGAAATAATCCAAACGTTGAACATTTTCATTAATAATGTTTTCAATTACAGGGGTTGGAGTTACAGACTCTGGTCCTATTGACTCAACATTGGGTACCCCGGACCCAGACTCCCCCGAGGCAATAGACCTAGCCTCCAAAACAGAAACCCTAGTCTGCAATTCTGCTATCAGCTTGGACTGGACTTCTATGATTGTTGACTGAGAAGCATTCCGTTCAGCTTGTTCTTTCATCTGCTGCTGCATCTTCTGCATATTTTCCATCATTTGTTGCAGCAATGTAGGAGTGGGCTCAACAACCATTTCTTGTGATGGTTGAGGAGTCGGAGCAGTTAGATACGATGTGCACGACGAGAAGAAGGTTGAAATTCAGTATCATCGTCAGCACGTGGACGTTTACCCATGTAACGTTTGCCCGCACGAATACGTCGCTGAATTCTCAAATAACGACGCGAGTCGTGTACCCTAATCCGGTCCATCTGTGATGGGTAGGGTACGTCACCATCAGAATCCGTGGGTGTCTTACCACCATCCTTCGTTGTCACAAAAGCGGAATCAAAAGAAGATGATTCATCAGTAATATCCTGAGGAGAACCTGGTTGCTGAACCTGTCCAAATTGTTCAATCTGGACCAAAACATCCTCAATATCCTCCCCCGCAGCTTGAACTGGAATATTCACAAGTGGTTGTTGCGGTTGCTGGGGTGCTTGAACATCCATAAACTCAGGATCCGACGGCGGTACATAATGCTCATCAAGAACTGCACCGAATAAAGGAACATCCGGTGGTGCCTGAACCCCCTTTTCATGAGCGGAGCACACCGCAAAGATACGATTCATCATTAGCGTGATCTTCAGAACATTATCAACATCACCCTGTTGTTGAAGCTCTGGGTGATGACGATTTAGGAACAGTTGCACAAATCGTGGATATAAACCCCATTTACTGGTTCCAGCGTTGGCATTGTCTGCCATAGCTTTGAAAATGAACCCAGAATAGTTGTAAGGCTTGTTGTAGACCAATGCAAGCATACTCGAAGCCAGACGATGACTGATACCGTCTGTTCCAGCCTTTCAATTTCCTAAACAAACAATAAAGATATGCATAAGATATCTCCAGACCCGTGTAAGATTCGCCTTGCGATACTGATCTGTTGGAATCCACGGATAACCCATCCTATGCATGCCGCCAGTAATAAAGGCGTTGTCGAAGAGAACAGGCATGTCGGGATGATCGTTCAGTTGTAGCAGGTCACGAATTCCCTGCTCAGTGATAACAATCTGCGTTCCAAACACAGTAGATACCAAACGTGGAATCTCGTTCTCAGTAACAACAGTCACATTTCTCCAGAACTGACCCACTAAATTCTTATAGACCACAGTGGAGTCTGATATAGCGTGAAAAATACGTGAGCGTCTGAGAAAAGCAATCATTGGCCTAAAAGGCTCGGCCTTAGAAAACGTGTTGTCCAAAAATGCAACCGTATTATGTCGCGGTTCGTAAGCTAAAGCCATATCTGGAAAAGACAGTACAACAAATATACTCGAAAAGCGTTAGGTTAAACGACAAACAAAGGCACTTAACATATTAAAAAACATTCTGTGTGCTGCGACATCACAGTTGATGTCGCTGGTGAGAGTGCCAAATTGCAAGGACGTCGCATAAATCAATGCAAAATCAACAGCGACGTAGAGCACAATGTCGCATTAAACGGAAGCGACGTTAAAGGGGACGTCGCATTTTGTAATTAATTGTGAATTTAATCACATAAGTTAGAAAATGCGACGTAGCCCACGTCGTCGCCTGTGAGGTCGCAAAAATTTGCGACATAGCACCGGATGTCGCAACGGATGCGACGTAGCATGTGATGTCGCAGTGTATGCGACGTAGCATAAGGACGTCGCAATCAGGTATGAAATTACCAAAGAAATGCGACATCAGCTGCTACGTCGCAGCCGACGTCGCAAAGATGAACTGCATCCCAACCCAGAAAACCCTAAGTAATAAAATTGGGTTTTTTACGAAATCATTTATACCATTCGATGCGGCTTATCAAGGGGAACGTGAAAACACAAAGTTTACCGCATGCATCACACATTTACATAGTTAATTTACCCGTAAACCCAAAACCCTCAAAACCGCAATATAGATTCAATCAATACACCAAAATTAAACGGTTAAAGGATGTAAAAATAGTACCTAAGAGTTGAGGAAATAGAGTAGAACAAGAAATCGTAAGTGAATAGAAGTGAAAAAGGCCAGATATCACAATCGAATCGATGGTCACGTCGTCGCAATCGCCAAAGCCAATGTCGCAGTCTACGTCGCAAAAATAATTTGAATAGTGTACCAAAGGGCGTTGCGGGGTGGAACTATATATAGTCTAACCCTGACTGCGACGTAGCGTGCGATGTCGCATGCGACGTCGATAATGATGTCGCATGATGGATATGGCAGAAATATCAAATTCGATTTTGATGTAAAATTTTCGACGCGCGATTTGTAAAACTAACTTGTAACTTGGTGTAATAATACGAATTAAGAAACAAAAAAATGTGTGAACACAAACTTAATGCAAATTTACAAATATATAATGAACACATTTTTTTTTTTTTTGGTGGATGAGTTGATTTAATCTGGTTAGGGATCGTATCGGAGTAACATGCATTTATTAGGAACAATAAGTGTTATTTCGATCATCAGTATATTTGTCCATTTTAAATTTACTTGACATGCTAAAAACACTTTTTAAAAAAATTATTTCAAAACGATTATCAGTATATTTGTCCGCTTAAACATGTTACACTCACATCTAGGAGCTAATTTTATTATTATTCTCATGTACATTTCGCTGTGGTCCCCACCATAGATATACATCTTAACTTAAGACATAGACTATGTTTTCATTTACAGAGAGAATATAAGAAAATCAAATTTTAGAATCAAGTCAGCGGTGACAGGTCTGTACTTACGTACAACAAAGCGACATAGCTTGATTCAGGTTTAAGCAAAACCAGACTTGGTCAAACCATTTTGGCGACCTTGTAAGGTATCTTAATTTTAAAGACTTTGCAAGTACTTTGACTTGTGTTTGCTTAAGTTTTAAGTGTATATTAATGGAGACCAGGTCCATACTTACGTATAACAGAGGAAACTGTCAATATATACCCCCAAATGATATCAAATAAACTTCTTTGACGAAAACATGTCTAGCATAAGTAAGAAATTAAGACTTGTGTCATACATCCAATGATGTTGTACCACTTGAAATAGACAATTAACTACTAGGCTTCTTAAGAGATCTCAAAGAGTTTTGCATAACATGCCTACTAATAAATCGTATGATGAAGACAATGTTTATAAAAACTGTTTTCAACACGTCAGATAAATCTACTGACACATCCAAGATAAACCTTAAAATTCCATTTTATGCATGCCATCCGATGTACTATCATATCCCAAGTTGTTTACAGACACAACTTCAACGTCTACTTTAAAATGTAGCAACGGTGCATTTCTTTAATACTAAAAAGTATAAAGAGTGGCTGTTGCGGGTTTTTTTTTTTTTTTAAATAAATCAAATCAAACATTTGCAAAACACAGCCAAGTCACAAATCATTTTTTAGTTTATAAGAACCTCAAACCAATCATGTTGACCAATTCGTTAAAACGAGCGCGTGAAAAAGCTTTTGTGAAAAGATCGGCATTTTGCTTAAGGGTGTCTATATGGACAAGGTCTATCAGATGTTTCTCATAGCAATCCCATATAAAGTGGAACCTAAGTTCAATGTGTTTGGTCTTAGAATGTTGTACGGGATTGCGTGTTATGGAAATAGCTGCAGTATTATCTATATGAATAGGAGTCATAGAAAGAAGTAACCAATAATCACGAAGTTGCAACCGTGGTCTGCTTTTTACACTGCCAAGAAACCAACTGCGATCCGAGAAACTGACATCCTCCAGTGGTAGACTTCTTATCCATTTTGCAGCCACCATGATCTGAATCCGAATAGGCAGTTAAAGCGAATGATTTCTCTTTTGAATACCATAGACCAAGAGTTGGCCTATATTTGAGGTACCCAAAAATTCGCTTTACAGCCTTCATATGAGTCACCTTAGGCTTCGCTTGATATCTCGAGCATAACGAAACCGCAAACACAATATCCGGTCTTGAGGCAGTAAGATACATTAAAGACCCTATCATAGAACGATAGTCTTTTTCCTTGCAGTCTTCTTCATGCTCATCGGGTCCAAGATTGTGATTTATGTCGATGAGAGTACCATAGGTTTTGCAATCAAGCAAGTCATACCTAGTCAACATATCATCGACATACTTTGACTGATGAATATAAATGCCATTGACTGATTGCTCAACTTGCACACCTAAAAAGAAAGTAAGTTCTCCCATCGCACTCATCTCAAACTCAGACTTCATTACAGCCTTGAATTCCTTGCACAAAGCCTCATTTGGAGAAACGAAGATGATGTCGTCCACATAAACTTGAACCAGTAGAAAATCTTCTCCCTCTCCTTTGGTGAAAAGTGTGCTATCGATTTGGCCTCTCGTGAAACCATTCTTCAACAAATACGTAGTAAGCCTCTCATACCAAAGTCTTGGTGATTGATGAAGACCATACAAAGCTTTGCTCAGTTTGCACACATGAGTAGGATGCGCAGGGTCTTCAAAGCCTGGAGGCTGTTTGACGTATACCTCAGCGTCTACCTCACCATAAAGAAATGCACATTTTACATCAAATTGGTAAACTCTAAAGCCTTTGAAAGAAGCAAATTCTAAGAAAATCCTAATGGACTCCAATCGAGCCACAGGAGCAAATACTTAATCGTAGTCCAAACCTTCAATTTGACTGAAGCCTTGAACCACCAAAGGTGCCTTATTCCGAATTACCACACCTCGGTCATCCATCTTATTTCGAAATACCCAGCGAGTACCTGTAAGATGAGCACCTTTGGGTAATGGTACAATATCCCAAACTTGCAGCTTCTTAAATTACTGCAATTCCTCTTGCATGGCCTCGACCCAAGATGGATCGTTCAATGCTTCCTCTACCTTTTTAGGTTCAATTTGAGAAAGATGGCATGATTCGACAGTTGCCATGAGGCCCAAGACCTGTTGAGCTGAAGTTTGCTTGACTTCAGCTGTTTGCTTTGCTTGAGTTCGCGTTTGAACTTTAGAGTAAGGATCACCAATTATATTCTCAATGGGGTGATCCTTATGTATACGAGTAACTGGAATAACCTCCGGCACAAGAGTCAATCCCAAGTTGTTCAAATCTCCTTCAGTGACAAGAGTTGCTTCTTCATCTGCGTCATCAGTAAAGAGATAAGAAGAAACCATTTCTTCTTCTGCTCCATCTTCTTCTAAAGGAGGCATGTCTTGATCATCAGGAAGATCCATTGCATTGATATTTCCAGAAGTAGAAGGAATATCAGAAGATGGTCGTGTAGGTCTAGGTGTGGGTGTTGGTGAAGGAGTAGATGCAGGTATTGGAGTAGGTGTTGGAAAAGGTGCTGGAGAAGGTTGGTTAGGTGTCGCATCGGGTTTTGGATCGGATGGTTTAGAAGAGGAACCAAATGTTTCTTTAGAAATATTGATTCCATGAAGCAAGGTAACCAACTCTTCCGTATCATCTTCTTCCGGAATGTTGAAAGAGTTAAAGAGTTTACCATAGTTGAAAAACCAATCCGGACCCGTACCTTGAGGAGGTTCCGTATACCTCAAACATTTTAACTCAAAATATTCCTCTATTTGATTAGTCAATTTGTTGTAGACTCTTTTGTTTGGAGAGTTAACCGAATATCCAAGAAATATCCCTTCAACAGCTTTATCACCAAACTTAGAGATACGTTCTTTAGTAACCATAATCATGCATGGACACCCAAACGGCTCCAGAAACTGCAGGTTCGGATTGTGGTTATTAAAAAGCTCATAGCATGTCTGGTTTTTCTTCTTAACTGAGAGCACCCGATTCAGAACATAACAAGCAGTATTAACTGCCTCAGCCCAGAAAATAATAGGTAGCTTTGAAGCTGCTAGCATAGTCCGAGCTGTCTCGATAATAGTTCTGTTCTTTCATTCTGCAACTCCATTCTGTTGAGGAGTTCTTGGAGCACTGAATTGATGATCAATGCCTCTTGAAGCACAGAATAGCTCGAGAGTTGAATTCTTGAATTCGGTTCCATTATCACTTCGCAGTCTCTTAACCTTTAAGTTACACAAATTTGCCAACTTATCCAACAAGTAAACCAGAATTCCCGCTGTCTCATCCTTTGTTGCAAGAAAATAGACCCACGAAAACCTTGAGTAGTCATCAGTAACTACCAAACAATAAGACCGACCACCAATGCTCTTTGTAGAAACAGGACCAAAAAGATCCATATGAAGTAGTTCCAACGGAGCAACAATGGAATTCACTACCTTAGACTTATGGGACTTCTTGTGGAGTTTGCCCTTGTGGCAAGAAATACAGTCATCCTTCAAAGCAAAGGACTGTTTTAGAACTCCTCTCACTAAGTCATTATTAATCAGAAAATTCATTTTACGGAAATGAATATGTCCCATCCGTCTGTGCCAAAGGAGTGATTCCTTTTCTGAAGCCTTGGAGAGTAGACAAGTAAATTCACTTGTAGTCTCCACTGTTCTCATATTCATCACATAGGTGTCATTTCTTCTAGGTGCTCGCATTAACACCCATTCCTCTGGAATGACATACCCTGGCTTCAGTATAACACACTCAGTCTTTGTAAATGACGTGGTATAGTCCTTATCACAAACTTGTGAAACACTTAGCAAGTTATGTTGAAGTTCTGCCACATAATTTACGTTCTCAAAGCTAACCTTCCCATTTGTTAGCGTTCCTCTACCAGAAATTGTTCCTCCCGTATCTCCTGCAAAGGCCACATGTCCTCCTGCGTATGGTTTAATATCCACAAGTAGAGACACATCACCAGTCATGTGTCACGAGCAGCCACTATCCATAAACCATTCGCTATCTTTCACACGTTCAGACTGCTGCAACACATAAAAATAAGGAGATTGGTGAGAAACGGTGACCCAAGCCTTTACAGACTTAGGTCTACCGAAATCATCAACAATAAGCACATCAGATAGAACTTTATTTTTAAACAAATCAGAATTTTTATCCAATGTGTTATTGTTGACGACGTTAGAGTCCACAATAGACTCTTTTCGCTTCCAAACTTTAGATAGTTCGGGATTTGGCTTGGGAGTAGTGTTGGGCTTAGATTTTGACAAAGGATTTTGCCCAGCATTACTCTGTTTCTCAGCAGGCTTGGGAGAGTTTGAATAACGCCTAAGAGGTGATTTTGAAAATGAATTTCGATAAACTGATGTCCTAGGCATTTCTCTCCCATAGCGCTGATGAGAAAGTTTTGGACATTCACGAATTAAGTGTCCTTGTGTCTTGCAGTATAAACAAGAACGAGTCTCAACAAAAGGTTGAGGCTGAGGACTTACCATAGGAGGTAGTAAAGCATTTCTAGAGCATGAACATTGTGTGCATGTTTTAGAAACTGCTTGTTTTGGTGGAGGGGTTGAAGTGGAAGGTTTATCATTTAAAACTTTATGTTGCAAAATCTTTACTGGTGACTGTAAAGTTTGTGATTTTGCATTTAAAACCTTGTCTTTTCCTGTTTGAGTTTGAACCTTAATTGCAGGTTCAATTTTTAAAACTACTTTTTCAGGTTTAACTTCAACCTTCTTAAATTCAGGATACTCCTGATCAGTAATGTCCTCAATCTCAACTACCTCATTAGTATAAACTGAAGATTTACATTCAGACTTAACAAACTGAGGCAAAGGATACTGTAGCCTTTTGGTTTTCTCCTTTGTCAGTTTGTTTTGTTTAGCTTCTTTAGCTTTAATGCCATAAAGCTTTGTATAATCAACTGGAATTTCTTCAAGGCCTTCCTTAACAGGCACAGGACAATATTCGGCATTAGAAGGTGGTGGTACTTGGTTATAACCAAGTCCTTCCTTCTTTTTACAACTTGTCCCTTTTTTGTTAACGATTTCTTTGAAGACAAACGTTGAGGATGAAGAACCTAAGATTTACTTTTATGATTATCAAACTCACATTTTAAATCAGATAGTTCTTTATTCAACCGTTCAATTTCAGTAAGATAAATTTTAATTGCATCTTGCTGACTAAAGACCTTTGCTTTAAAAGTTTGAGTATCTAACTTGTGAGCCTCAATATGTTTTTCATAAAGCTTTTCATTTTCTAGCAAAAACTTATTAGATTCTGTAAGTTTAACAACCTTTTCCCGCAAGCTTAGATTGTCCTTTTGATAGGCCTCAAGAGATTCAGTCAATTGAATACAAGTAGCACAATTAAAAGGCTCAATTGGTTCATTTTGTACCTCGGGTGTGATGTGAGCCATCAGACACTGAAATTGTGCAGCATGAACACTCTATTCAGAAGCGGTTGGCTCAAAAATGACCAAAGCATTGTCCACAGCCAACGACTTAATTTCTTCTTTCTCATTTGCCTTAGGCGGATCAGGCTTAGTAAGACCCGATGGTGGCATCTTGGGTTTCTCGCACTCCCTTGCAAAGTGACCCAAGTTCTGACAGTTAAAACATCGGACCTTGCTTTTATCAAAACCAAATCCGGTCTTCCCATTTCCATCCAAGCTCTTTCATCCCGTCCTCTGCAAGAACTTTTGAACCCTCCTTGAGATCATAGCAATGTTCCAGTTTAAATCCATTTGCTCTAAATCATCGTCATCCAGCTGACTATAGTCCTCCTTGGTCATTTCCAAAGTGGTATTTGGTTGAGTAACCAAATCTTTGTAAGAGCTTAGAAAAGCTGTATAAATTGCAGCTTGCTCTTGTATAGCTGGTGATACTGAAAGTTGCTGTTGTGACCCTTGAGATGTACCAGATACATAGGCTGCATGGTGAGCCCCAGCTAAATAAGATGGTGAACTGGTATCTGTCATGAATGCCATTCCATCATAACTCTTAACAGAGTTTACTTGTCCTCCATATAGTGTGGGATTCTGTACAAATCCGCTTGACTTGCATTCTTTCTTTTTCAACTCCATAGCATGAGCTTGAAGAACACCTATCAATTGGTCCAAAGTCATCATTGCTAATTCTTGGTTCTCCTTTAAGAATTGGACCTTCACATCCCAAGCACTTGGCAACACATCCAACAGTTTCTTGTTTATCTCAAGTGCGGTGAGATTGTATCCTCCATCAATTAACTCACTAACTAACTGTGAGTATCGGGTAAATAATCCAGAAGTAGTCTCATTAGGGAAAATGTCGAACAGATCATCCTGCTTCTTGATTAATTCCAACTTAGTCTCCTTGTATTTTTCATTCCCCCCACACCTCGTTTCTATTGCCTTCCACAAATCATAAGTTGTGTCATGAGTTTTAAAGAGTCTCATAACATCCTTTGTTAAACACATGCATATAGCAGAATGTGCCTTCCTTTCTATCTGTAGTTCCTTTTTCTCTTGAGGTGTCATGGCATTGTACGTTTTTGCTGGAGGAATTCCACGATAGTTTCCTTCTGCAACTGGAGCCTCATATCGTTGTTTTAATGGACCCCAAAGTTCTGGACAGTGAAAGTCTACAAATTGTTCAAATCTGTCTCTCCAGTATGCATAGTCCATGTCTGCTGTAAACAACGGAGGTTTATTGCTAGAACCTATATCATTTCCCTGTTTAATCATTTCCCTAATTCCTCTAATATCTTCCTTATCAGCGGCCATTTAATAGTCAAATTAAATTATAATCTGAAACTTGCGACGATAGGTGTAATGTCGCAAAAGTTTTGTGCGACGTAACAAATAATGTCGCAAAAGGATAAGAATTCAATTAAGAATCAAAAGTGCAACATAGAGTATAACGTCGCTACTGTTGTCGCAGAATAACCACAATGTCGCAACGAGAAGTCGCAACAGTATGTCGCAATAACCACTTAAGATCAAAACAAGGACGTCGCTAATGATGTCGCAACACTATGTCGCAAAAACCAAATTAGGTCAGAAAAAATAATGTCGCAGGCGACATCACAGATGATGTCGCAGCTTATGTCGCAAAGTCGCAAACAGCTGCGGCCAAAAACCCTAATTCGTAAAAAATCAAGCCCTAATCGATTATTACGAATGTCAAACGAACACTCCTTTCAATATAGCCCAGAAAACGCAATCTTTAACCTGTAAACAAGAAAAACACGAAAACCACACGAAAAACAAAAATATTAATCGTTAGTTTAAACCAAAACTTGATCCGATGCTCTAAAAATGAGCCCCAGTGGCTCTGATACCAATTGTAAGTCCGTAATCTCGACCTTGAATCAAGTCACACAAATCAATTAATGGCGGAATCACCAATTGAATAATCACTCAAACGAATCAATAAAACAAACGTGATATAAACGAATTCAAACAGTTGTTTATTGATAATAATCGACTAGGTTACATGTATTTTCGACTGATTGCGTTTAGGGTTTTTCGTCAACCCTAAAACTGATTACAAAATGTGTTTATATACTAAACACTCTATCCTGCGACGTTACACACAACGTTGCAGGTCCAGGCCCATGCGACATAGCCAACGTCGCATGCTCAACTAACAGACGTCGCATGTGCGACATTACATACAACGTCGCACAAATCAGTAAACACAAAACTAATTACAAACTCGAACTAGACCAACTGACAGACATATCAAAATTCATCAACATCCTGCATTATTAATTTAGGAATGATAATACTAGATAAGATTTAAGAAATCAAAAATAAAAGAAAAAATATTCTAAGATAAGCTTGGGGTGCCTCCCAAGAGCTCTTGTTTAAGAGAGAGTCACTAGCTTGACTCTTGATACCTGGGAATAATTCAAGGTGGCTCAAAAATGTAGACTTCCTCATTAATGGGGAAGTCCTCAATGTAATGTATCAAGCGTTGACCATTAACTTTAAAGTTACCTTCTGGGGCTTCGAGTTCAACTGCTCCGAAGGAAAATACCTTTGAGACTATAAATGGTCCGCTCCACCTGACTTTGAATTTTCCAGAGAACTTCCTGAAGCGTGAGTTAAAGAGAAGTACTTTATCCCTTGGTTTAAACTTTGATAGCTTGAGTCTCGCATCATGGAACATCTTGGTTCTTTCTTTGTATTTCAGGGAGCTATCGTACGCCTTATCTCTTAACTCAACTAGTTCATTAAGCTGCATTCTCTTATGGGATCCTATGGTGGGAATGTCTAAATTACATTTCTTCAGCACCCAATATGCCTTATATTCTAGCTCTATTGGTAGATGACATGCTTTACCATAAACCAGACGATATGGTATGGTTCCTAACGGTGTTTTATATGCTGTTCTGAATGCCCACAATGCATCATCTAATTTATCGGACCATTTTTCCCCATAACTGAACACCGTTTGTTCTAAGATTCGTTTCAAAGCCCTATTTGTCACTTCAGCTTGCCCATTGGTTTGTGGGTGATGAGCTGTTGAAGTTTTGTAAGTGATGCCATACTGTTGCAATGTTTTCATTAGGTGAATATTGCAGAAATGTGTGCCGCGATAACTGGTTATGGCTCTTGGAGCTCCAAATCGACAAAATAGTTGTTTGAGAAACTTAGTGACGACCTTGGCGTCGTTTGTTGGGAGAGCTTGCGCTTCGGTCCACCTGGAAACGTAATCAACAGCAACCGGAATGTATTCTTTACCGTTAGATTTAGGGAAGGGTCCCATAAAATCTAATCCCGAAATGTCGAAGACTTCACAAGCTTGGATCTTGGTAAGTGGCATTTCATTGCATGCGGACATGTTACCAAATTGTTGGCAAGCATCGCAACGTCTCACCAAGTTGTAAGAATCTTGAAATATGGTTGGCCAATAAAAGTCGGCATCGTACACTTTCCGTGTGGTCTTGTTAGCTCCATGGTGGCCTCTAGTTGGTCCATGGTGGCTCTGGTAGAGAATATGTTCGGCTTCTTTCCCGTCAATGCATCTTCTGATGATGTGATCGGGACAGACCTTAAAGAGGAAAGGATCGTCCCAAAAATAATTCTTTGAGTCGCGAAAGAACTTTCATCTTTGAGAAGTTGACATTCCTTTCTGGACAATTCCTCCCACCAGGAAGTTAGCAATATCAGCATACCAGGGATCGTATGATGATCGAGGTCCCTAGTTGTGCTTTCCGATGTTCATGAGTTGTTCATCTGGAAACTAGTCTAGAATATCTCTTTCTTCAAGTTTCTTCAATGCTGGATTTTCTAATCGGCTGAGGTGATCTGCTGCAACATTTTTTGCTCCCTTTTTATCTCTGATTTATATGTCAAATTCTTGTAGAAGCAGAATCTAGCGCAACAGTCTTGGCTTAGCGTCTTGCTTTTTGAAGAGATACTTAAGAGCTTAATGATCTATATAGACAATAGTTTTGGACAAAATAAGATAGGAATGAAATTTATCAAAAGAAAATACTACCGCTAGCAGCTCCTTCTCAGTTGTTGTATACTTTTCTTGAGTGTTTGTGAGAGGCTGGCGTAGTAAATTGGTTGAAAGTGTCTCTCCTCCCGTTTTCCTAGTACAGCTCCAACTGCGAAATCACTGGCGTCGCACATGATTTCAAATGGCAAACTCCAATCGGGGCAACCATGATCGGTGCATGCATGAGCTATTCCGTCAAAAAGTTAAAAGCTTTAAGACAGTCATCTGTAAAGTCAAACGGAGTATCTTTTTCGAGAAGATGAGTCATAGTTCGAGAAATCTTAGAGAAATCCTTAATAAAGCGACGGTAGAATCCGGGGTGACCTAGAAAACTTCGGATGGCTTTCACAGAAGTAGGTGTTCAAAGTTTCGAGATAGTATCAACTTTAGTTTTATTGACTTCAATTCCTGCTTTAGATATCCGATGTCCTAACACTATTCCTTCCTTCACCATGAAATGACATTTTTCCCAATTCAGAACGAGGTTTGATTCTTCGTATCGAGCTAGCATCCAGTCTAGGTTGGAAAGACAAGATGTAAAGGAGTCTCCAAAGACCGAGAAATCATCCATGAATACCTCCATACACTGTTCAATCATGTCATGGAAAATTGCCACCATGCATCTCTGGAAAGTTGCAGGTGCATTGCATAGCCCAAAAGGCATATGTCGGAAGGCGAATGTTCCATAGGGACATGTGAATGTTGTCTTTTCTTGGTCCTTCAGATCGAGAGGTATTTGAGAATAGTCAGAGAATCCATCGAGGAAACAATAAAACTCATTTCCTGACAATTTCTCAAGCATTTGATCAATAAAGAGAAGAGGGAAATGATCTTTGTGAGTGGCTTTGTTTAGTTTGCGATAGTCAATGCAGACCCTCCAACCGGTGACGGTCCTTGTTGGGATAAGTTCATTATGTTCGTTTGTAATTGCCATCATACCTCCTTTCTTTGGAACAACCTGTACGGGGCTGACCCATGGAGAATCAGAAATAGGGTATATCAGGCCAGCATCAAGAAGTTTGATAACCTCCTTTTTGACCATGTCTTGAGTCTTTGGGTTTACTCTCCTTTGTCTCTGAACTGATGGCTTAAATTCGTTCTCCAATAAAATCTTGTGCGTGCAGTAGTTTGGACTGATCCCTTGTATGTCAAAATTTTCCAAGCAATTTCCTTTTTATGTGACTTAAGCACTTGGATGAGCTTGGCTTTTTCCTCAGGCTTCAGATCTTTGGATATGATAACTGGTAAGTGTGAAGTTCCTTCGAGAAAAGCGTATTCCAGATGAGAGGGTAGTTCCTTCAGTTCTAATTCTGGCGGTTCTTCAGTGGAAGGCTTCATTCTTGCAATTTCATCTCTCTTGAGTTCATCAAACTCTGTTTTGAAGTCTGATTCTTCAAGAGGTGAATCTGATGCGTTGGCTAAAACTATTTCAACCCATTCTTTTTTATCAGAGAATGCATCCCTCATTAGCTCGTATTTGATAGTGGATGATGTACTACATTTTCTCCAGTGATGATGATATCGTTGTCTTCAGTGAGTGCAAACTTCTGAGATTGAGCTGATGAAGAAATGCTTATGGTGATTTCTGGATTTGATCTTTGTGGTTCAGGTGGTGAAAACATTGATTCCATTTCCTTGAGCATCCTTTGAACTTCTTCCCTTGAGAGAGATGAATCATGTACTTCAGGAGTCGGGTTCCTTCTTAGAAGAGTGACTGGTGTGCCTTGCCCAAGCGGAGCAGTCATAACAGTTTTGAACTGCGGGCTGGAATTCTTTAAAGGACATAGAACTTCTCTTGATGCGGTGGAAGAATCTGAGAGATCAGAGTATAATCCCGTGCCTTCTTCACACAATTTCCTTGTTGTGATGATGGTGTTGGGGTTGATGCTGCTTACCGTTAGAATTTCCTCCAAATGTTCTTCAATTATTTCCTGCAAAGAATCTACAAGACCAAGATCTTCTCCCATAGGATTTTTCATTAGTTTATCATTATTGAAGGTGACTTCCTCAGTTCCAACTCGAAGTTTTAAAGATTTTTCATTAACGTCAATGACGCTCTTGACAGTGTTTAGGAAAGGTCTGCCAAGGATGAGTGGAACATGGGTGTCTTTTTCAATATCCATAACAATGAAATCAACAGGAAAGATGAATTTATCAACACGAACCATAATATCTTCAGCAATTCCTCAAGGGAGTTTAACTACTCTATCGGCTAACTGGATGGTCATTCGAGTTGGTAATAGTTCGCTTAATCCTAGTTTCCTAAAAAGAGAGTATGGCATAAGGTTTACACTAGCTCCTAAGTCAGCTAAGGCGTTACTTATTTGAACATCCCGAAGATAACAAGGAATAGTGAAACGGCCAGTGTCTCCTAGCTTTGGGGGTAGTCCTTGTTGCATAATCAATGAACATTCTGCATCTAATGGTAAGTTAACTATTTGTCTAAGTTTTTCTTTATTAGATAAGAGTTCCTTAAAGAATTTGGCACAACTAGGCATTTCAACTAAAGCATCTAAAAGTCTAACATTCAAGTGTAAGCTTTTGAACATTTCTAGATATTTTCCAAACTGAGCTTCTTGTTTCTCTTTCTTAAGCCTTCCAGGGAAAGGTATACGTGTAGGTCTATGTTGGTGCATTTTGTGTGTCAGTCACTTGGTCAACGTTTGTACTTGTTAAAGTCAATTAGTCTGAGTATGTAAAGTGTTAGTGTTTATATGCGATTCTGTAAACGAATAGTGAAATAGACAATATACACAATATATTGTTCATGCGACACAGAGCTTGTGTCGCAAGGGTCACAATAGTGACACAAGTTGTGTCGCTAGTAGGTCAGAGTGTGAGTATAAATAGAAGTGTAAGATTTCATTTGTGGGTTGATCATACCCTAGAGTGTGAGGTGAGGCGTGGAGAGAAAGAGCAGAGACAGAGTCTGTGTTTGTAAAGCTTCGTTAATCAATTGTTAATACATACAAAAGCTTATATTAATTGTGTGTTCGATTTGTTAAACGTTCATTACTAGATTGTTTGTATTTCACGCATTCAATTGAGGTGACGATTTGATTAGGTCCGGTACGGGAACCTACAAATGGTATCAGAGCTATGAATCAGTTATTCAACGGTTTCGGATCGTGATTTGAACGTTTTCGGTTTGATTCGCGAAGGATTTATTAATTAATCTTCATTTCTGGGATTGATTGCTTGAAGATTGCGTTTTCTGAAGGTGTTATCTGGGTTAGTTCATCATACGGTTTTCGAAAATCCTTAGGGTTTCGAAAATTTTCAATTTTTGGGTTTGGGAATCTGCTCAGTGCCATTTTGCGACATAACCTGCGACACAAGATTTGTGTCGCTAATTAGGGTTTTCAAAGTGCGACACAAGTTCGCAACATACATTTGCGACACAAGCCTTTGATTAGGCGACATAAGCTGCGACACAAGTATTAGTGTCGCTAATTTGGAGTTTCTGAACTGCGACACAAAGTTGTGACACAACCTTTGTGTTGCTAATCCTTGCCAAGTGTAAAAAAAATAAAATTTGGCGGGAAAAGTCGTGAAAAATTTTGTGTTTCCAAATTTTGTTCATAGGCTTAAAACTGTTCAATTTTAGCCTGGAAAAAGTTTCATTTTATCAGGCATTTTTGGACGTTTTCGGTTGATTTTTTGGCGGGAAATTTGCAAAAATAATTGTAGTACCAACTTTTGTTTTTGTGCTTAAAAGTTCATAATTCTAGTTTGAGAAAAGTTTAGTTGTACTTGCCCAATTTTCAATAGTTTCAAACCAAATTTTGATGGGAGAATCTGGTTGTCTGTGTTTTGCTAAAGTTTTTGTTTAAAAGATGTCACCCCTACATAGTGCTCGCAACAACCTTCTGATGTTCACCCAAAACACCAAATACTCAAGCTGGAGAAGAGATTTTGAGGCCTACATTTCTTCTAATGATCCAAACATGTGGATTCGATTGACTAAGAGATATGAAATGCCAGTCAAGGAAGGAACATGAACTGAAAAATTATATAAATCAATGACTCTCGAAGAACGTAAAGCATGGGATGATTAACAGAAGACTTTCATAGCAATTAAAGGATCTTTATCAAAGGAGATCTTACAGTTGTTTAAGCATCACAAAAATGCGTATGATCTTTGGGCTATCATCAAAAAGCGTTGTGGTGGCTATAACAAGGAAGAAGAACCTCAACAAAGTGCATTTGTGGCTCAAACAAAAAAGGTTGATTCTGACATGGGGGAGTTTGTTGGTGCATTTTGTGTGTTAGTCACTTGGTCAACGTTTGTACTGGTCAAAGTCAATTAGTCTGAGTATGTAAAGTGTTAGTGTGTATATGCGAGTCTGTAAACGAATAGTGAAATAGACAATATACACAATATACTGTTCATGCGACACAGAGCTTATAGGGGGTATACAGCCCTAAAGGGGGCGTATACGGCCCTCTAAGGGTGGTATACGGCCCCAATGGGAATGGTGTACCCTGGGTCGTGTTCTTGTGTGCTGGATCGTAAGTCTTGTGCACTGGTCGTAGTTCTTGTGATCTTCGGTTGGCTCTAATTTCTTCGTTACTTGTCAAATTTGAATGATTCTTGCGCCCACGGTTTTGTATTTTCCTGAAGATCAATATGACACAAATTAGGCCAGTTTATCTTAGTTATACGTCAGAATTGCAAGTAGATCGTTTTAGCTCTGATTTATTCGTTATTTGAGCATTTTAAGTGATTTTTTGAAATGAAGTCTAAATTTTGGTTCATTTTACATTTTTAGCATAAAACATTAATTATTTGATGTTTATTAAATGATTTGATACAAAATGGGCTTGAAAAGGTGCACAAAAACGTGACTTTTTCCGTCAAATCAACCCTCTGTTCTCACTATTCTTATATAATAAGTGTTCCTACTGGAACTCTACCCATATATATATATATATATATATATATATATATATATATATATATATATATTCTTACACATGTACAGTTGCTTTCATCACTAATTAAAATTTGTGTGCTTAGCTTGCTGAATATACTCTTCCTTCACATTCAATATTGTAGCAGAAATTAGCATCATGTCTTCATTACAAGAGTTTGTTCATTTACAAATCAAACTAGCATAGATTAAATCTGCCACTGACTACTTTGCTGATGAAAATCTCATTGGAAAAGGCGGTTTTGGGAAGGTTTATAAAGGGCGGCTGTTGCGGTCCAGAGATTTGATTAATATTGCTGTGAAAAGGTTAGATCGTAAGTAAGGGCAAAGAGAGAAAGAGTTTTGGACAGAGATTTCAATGCTTTCCCGTCTCAAGCATGATAATCTAGTTTCCATTGTCGGGTATTGTGATGAGGATGGTGAGAAGATCATCATACACAAGCATGAAATAAATGGAAGTCTTGACCAATATCTATGTGACCCAACCCTCACATGGTTGCATAGATTACACATATGTGTTGGTGCCGCATGTGCATTGAGTTGCAACCATTATGATACAGGACGCAGTTATGATGTCCTGCATCGTAATATCAAGAGCTCTAAACTTCTCTTGAATGAAAATTGGGAAGCCAAGATATGTAGTTTTGGACTTTCCGTAAAAAATCTTGCTACTCGAAGGCGTCGTCTTGTCATAGATGATGATGTTGGAACACGTGGCTATATTGATCCAGTATATATGGAAACTGGAAGTGTGACACACAAATCAGATGTGTACTCTTTCTGTGTCATGTTGTTTAAAGTCCTCTGTGGGAGGAATGTTGGTTTTGGTTAAAATAAAAATAGGGTATTTGTCCCACATTGGCGGATGGAACAAAGGAGGGGGTGACTCCTTAGTTATAAAAGGAGGCCTAAGCCTTAGTTTCAAAATGTACCAAATGAATATACATCTTAAGTATTTGATTCTTTCTTTCTCAATTTGGTTTAAAGTGTCTAAGGTGTGAGTCAAATCTTTGGAGGGTGTGAGTGTTGGTTGGGCGGTGGCTTAAGAGGTTAGTCTATGTGATTGTAATAATTTTTCATATAGTGGAATCTTTTCTCTTTGGAGGCCCATGGTTTTTTCTCCGGTTTTGGAGTTTTCCACATATATTCTTGTGTTTGTTTCGGCCAAAAATTAACATGTATAAATTTTGGTCAAATTAGTAAAGTGAGGTAGAGTGCTGTTAATGATTTTCGAGATAATCAAGTAAAAATGCAAGTTAATAATGATATAATGCAGATTTTGTGTGAATCAAGTGTTTATAACAAGATAAACGTGAAAACTTATATAAAATTTAAGATAATGTTGGGATAATGCAGATTATGCAGCAAATAATCGATAAAATATGAAGTAAATGATGAAAATAAAGAATAAACGCAATCGACACGCGGATATACGAGGAAAGCCCTTAATCTTGATAGATTGCTGGCATAAAACATCAGGAAGAGACAATCGTCAGTTGCCTTTGTTGTTTTTATTACTTGAATTCAGGATAATTACAATACGAGAGCACTTATGATCAATCTAAATTGTTTATGGTGAAGAATTGATGAAATGAGTGTGTTAATCTGCAAGAAAATAGTGTTAAAGTAGTGAATAAGTTGTGCATGAATGTGTTCCTACGATCATAAGCCTCTAATTTATAGTAAGTACAATATAACTAATCCTGAAAAATCCGGGATCCTGGTGACATTTCAGGAAACGTCTCCTTGATTCTCTCCTCCCTTGAAAGAGCTTTGAACAGGGAATAAAGGTGGAATTAAACCACATTTAACTCTTGTTGGACTTGGTCAAGACATATAACAGAAAAATAACGATTAGTAATGGTCATATAAAGATTAGCAATGTATTATTCTGGGATACTAAACATATCCGGGATCCTGATCATTTGGGATCCTGAACGCCTAAGATCCTGAACATAAAGTGACAGACACTGATTAGTAACATTTGATCCCGGGATACTTGCCATATCCGGGATCCTGAGTGTATTTGGATCCTGAACATATCCAAGATCCTGGATATAATTTTCAATAGCACTAAAAGAGTTCAGGATCCTGAGCATAAAATTTAGCCCAAACAATTGCCCCCAAGTTGTGTTATTGTCAGGTACCTAACAGTGACACAACTTCTTAAGCATAAAATAAGTTGGGTGAGATGTTACCATGTATTGATAGCCACATTTGCGTTGATTGGTCTTTTGATAAGTATAAATCCTTTCTTTCGAATGACTTTTGTTTTCTTCAAACTCGATCTTTAAGAACCTTTTATAGACAAGCTGTCTTTGATCCATCTTTTGTTTTCAGGATACTGCATGGATTCCACTACATATATTTATAATAATCTTATGTTCAAGATTCCTATGTTTCAAGATCCTGAAACAAAAATCAGATCATATATTTCGTGGGCTAAGCCAAAATACTTAGGCTATGCCAATAATTCGTGGGTTAAACCAGGATACTTGGGCTATGCCAATAATTCGTGGGTTAAACCAGGATACTTGGGCTATGCCAATAATTCGTGGACCAAGTCAGTACTTGGGATAATTGACAAACATGCATAAGTACTATATTTAAGTAGTATTTTACCCCTGTTCTTGTATGTTTTGATTGCATTTAATTAAGTCAAGGTACTTATTTCGTTTATATTTGCAATTAGATGTGGAGATAAGCTTTTTGAAGAAAAGAACAGAAAACAATCAATAAATAAGTTAAATGATGCATTTTTGAAGAAGCGAGCAAAGGTGAAGGATTAAAGGAAGAAAAGTAAGAAAATCGGCTGGAATTTCATTCCATACGCCATATGGAATATCCATATGCCGTATGGATGAGGCGTTGGAGGCCCAGTGTAACGTGGAGCTGGGCCGGGCTTGTTTTCAATCCATACGCCGTATAGATTATCCTTGTTTTTGAGAGTATCATATCGGCCTTGTTTTTCTTGTAGCTCACACAATATTCCAAGGGAGTTTTTCTGTCTAATTTCTTTTCTCTTTTTCCCATTTTAGCAGTTCATTATTTGTACAATGAGGGCATTGTACATCTTTAAGTGGAGGATGGGAGAGAAAAGAATGAATTAGGCTTCCACATATTTGTTGTTGAAAGTAAGTAGATGATGTTGTAATTTAGTTAACTTTTATCTCATTAAGTTATGTAACTAGGAGGTTATAAGTTGCCCATTTTTTAACCAAATTTTAAAATTTAAATTTCTGGTTTCTAGAGATAATTATTTTGTAACAATGTAGGTTAATTTTAAAATCTTCTATGCTTTTAATTAAATCTTAAACTGTGAAAAATGTTATTTAGCTTCATTATATGATGTATTGATAGGGAATTTATATTAGAATTTTTGAGCTTTTAAGAAATTAAGATAAAGTAGTGGATGTTACTTTTGGATGAACTTTAGTTGTGTAGGACGGTTGTCTTAATTTTAATATTAATAGCGTGCGATATGTCATAATTTTGGAAATTTAATTAACATCATTTGGGGATATACTGGGTGTTGTTTCCTGTGTTGTACGGAAATACAGACCTGGTCTCCGTCAGTATATCTAATGAATAAGAGCAGAAGAGTTTAACAACTCATGATTTTAAAATGTAGTCAAGTGATGTTGATTTGTTGTACTAAGGTACATGATAACACGTAAAAAGTCATGTTTTTACGTACGTTATCTTCCACATTTTAGGCACAAAGTTAACAAAAACATACTTAAAAGGACATTATTCATAAAGTTTTGTTAACTAAGTCAAAACGGAGTTGATGTTTGAAAAATCACTAAAAATGGCAAGAAAAACATAAGAAACCGGGCAAAACAACTTTATCACACCACCGTTCACTCAATTCAATGCACTTTAAGCTATGCTCCAAGTTATGACCTCTAACTTATTTCATTCTCTTCCTTAGCAAAATACGAACGCGTGGGTATAAAGAACGCTCAAAACGGATAAACGACGAAGAAGTTACGCCCGAACGAAGAAACAGGAAACCGAAGAAGCTGGATACGGCTGAACCAGGCCGTATACGGCTGGTCCAGGCCGTATACGGCTGGACACAGACCGTATACGGTCTGTGCAGGCCGTATACGGCCTGTGCCCACCCGTATACGGCCCAGTTTGCCCGTATTCACCCTGTGCACAGCCGTATACGGTCCAGTTTGCCCGTATTCACCGTAACTCAGCCGTATCGTGCGTTTGGGTGATAAAAATCTGATTTTTATTTGCCCTTGCGATACGGTTGTGCATTTTGTGGTTTGGATATGGTCTACGGACACGGTTGTGCGTTCTCTATAAATACTAGCCTCATTTCATCATTTCAACAACACTTCATCCAACAAATCCAATACTTCACATACACACTTCAATTCTTCGTTTTCTTATATTTTTATATTTTTAGTCTCTCTCTAGAATAGTTTAGATAGTTTCTCTCTCTAGAGTTTCTCTCTCTAGAGAGAGAGAGTTAGATAGGTAGTTGGTTAGCAGTAGAGAGAGAGAAAAGCTGGTATTGTAATCACGGTGTAATAAGCATTCTTGGTGCAAGACTCTGCCCTTTTCTTTTCAGCTGTTACTCTGCTCAATTTTAATGGTGATATCTCTCTTTTCATACTTATACTATGTCCGAATTATTTCTGCCTGTTTGTATTATGTATGTTATTATTATTGCCATGTTTGTTGAGTAGTGTGCTGTTGCGGTTGTTGAAATGTAGATAGTTAGAAGTAGGGATGATGTTGAATTAATCTTTAAATCTATATAATTGGGAATTATTATATTTGTCATGTCTATACTTATCATGCATCTAGACCTAGCTATGGATCACCCTTTCCAGTCCTTCGCGTGACTACTACTTTAGGCTTAGAACCTGATCAACTCTAGGTACAGCAGGAAGTTATCTGTGTTATAGTAAAGAAGCCGTGTTTGTCACTGTAATTTGGCTGAAATACTGAGTATAGCTTTGGAAACACCACTGGTGGAGTACAACGTGAAAGCTCCGGAAACAGCCGTCTGTGCCGACACTGTGGATTACCTAGAGACCCTAGAATATGGCCTAGAAACCAATATAGCTGTGGAAGTGCACAGTACACCGTAAGGCTACCCCTGTAACTGAAGCTATGGAAACACTTCGATAGTATACACCGTATATGTATCTAGGGATGGAAAGCTGTGGAAACATTATAGTACACCGTAATTACATCCTCGGTTACACGAATCTGTGGAATTATCTAAGTGCAGTACATCGTAAACGGTTCCTAGGTTAGTACCCTGTGGAAGGAGTTGCATTGTACCCCGCTAGTGTTCCTAGGGCTGAATGACTGATTGCAAAGGAGAGGCTAGATCATGACAGAAGTAGTTGAACTAATAAAACGTAAGGAATGAGTCTGGAGATGAAAGTCAAGCCCAGCAGTGGTTCGGAGTTCTTAAAACCCCAAGACTCTACAAAACTGATAGTTTAGAATAACAAGTTAATAATCTGAACATATTTAGGAAATGGCATTTACATTTAGGTGTTAAGAACGGTCAGAATAACCCAAGTGGCAGTCTGTTACCTTATTCCTGCACCCTTGAAGGGTCACTTGTCCAAAAAGACAGTGTGGGGGGTTGAGCAGCCTGTTCTGATCAGAATCACGATAGCCTAGGTCTCGTGACATACTAATTCTGGTACTTAACTAGAATGAGTAGGGTCCTAGTGTTTACACCCATAATGCATCTGTTTATTAACTAAAAATGTCCCCAATTATCTTTATAATAAGCATCATCCCCGCAACTGATTATTGAAGTTTCAACTGCCGCAATTCTCTATCTGTCTACCTAGCTACCGATTCTACTCTATCTCATTTACTTTTCCTGTCTTTAATTAGTTAGTTAAATAAAATAGAAAACCCCCAAAACCTACCTATCTGCACAAAACCCATCCTAAGAGCGAAACTCTATCTTTGGCATCACTTCGTTTCAATTCGCTCCGATTTAAGAACGACCTCGAGTTATACTTACTGCTTACTCACCCTGTGTGATAGGTAGTACTTATAAATTGAGTCCCCAGCTCTTTATAAATTTAAAACTCAACCGACGCGCGCTCCGACGGACGGTCCGACGACAGGGTGAAAACCCGACTGACCGTTTGGGCGCCGTCAGTACAGACCTGTCACCTATGTCTTGACTAAAAATTTATATTGCTAAACCAAAATCAAGTTATGTCGCTTTGTGTTGAGGCACATACCTGTCACCTATGTCTTGATTTGAAAAATGATTGTTTTGATTGGAATTTCATAATATGAAATATTGGCACGTTATGAGTATGAGAGTATATAACTATTGAGAATTTGAAGGGACATTTACGCGAACAATAATGAGTTAAGCTCAATTATTTGAATATAGATTGTTTAAGTGGACAACAATATCAGTAATCATGATGAAGCTATTCAATGTTTTAAGAATAATAACTTCTTGTGTAGATTATTTTTGCAATCTCATAGTTTCTTAATAATTGTTTTTAGAATTAACATGTTTTTATATATAAATGTTTGAGTTGAAGATGGGTAATGTTGTGTTATTCCTTTGTTAGTTATTTAGGTTAATGGTGATGACTGTTTTCTTTTGCAATTGAATTTTTGAATCGATAGTCTACTTGAGGACAAGTAGGATTCAAGTGGGGGATGTTTGATAAACGCGCATAAGTACTATATTTAAATAGTATTTTACCCCTGTTCTTGTATGTTTTGATTGCATTTAATTAAGTCTAGGTACTTATTTCGTTAATATTTGTAATTAGATGTGGAGATAAGCTTTTTGGAGAAAATAACGGAAAAAAGTCAATAAATAAGTTGATTGATGCATTTTTGAAGAAGCGAGCAAAGCCGAAGGATTAAAGGAAGAAAAGTATGAAAATCGGCTAGAATTTCATTCCATACGCCGTATGGAATATCCATATGCCGTATGGATGAGGCGGTGGAGGCCCAGTGTAACGCGGAGCTGGGCCGGGCTTGTTTTCAATCCATACGCCGTATGGATTATCCATACGCCGTATGGATCATTTTTCCAGAAAAGTATAAAATGCGTTTTTAACCCTAAAAACGGGAGTTCTGCTGGGTTTTCGACTAGAGGGTTTTCCATACGACTAGTTCCATTTATTTACAAATTCTAGGGTTATTTTGGAGGCATAAGAAGTAAAGGTGGATCTTATTTCAACTTATCTTCTTGTGATTCGTTATTTCGGTTTGAATTACTCTTATTTATTTCGATTACATGACGTTTTTGAATGTTAATGAATCTGAGTTTGCATATTGTATGATGAATTGAATTCATTAGTATTCTTGTAGTGATAAAACTCGGATAATGATTGATTGAACGATTATATTGCACATTTATTAAGTTGTTTGATTGAAGATGATTATGTTATTCGTCGAACCTTAGTTATTGGTGATTATTTAGTTATTTCTTAACGTGATTGATTGTGTCATTGTGATTGATTTCCATTGAGACTATTAATTATTGATGATTAGAATCTAGGTTTTGATCATTGCTGAATATATTGAAATTGGCAGGTTAAGAGTGTAATAACTTGACGCGCCCCCAACGGTCGATCGGGTTTTCACCCTGTCGTCGGACCGTCCATCAGCGGCGGCGTTAGTGGAGTTGTTTTAAAAATTTGTTTTATGCTGGGCCTAAATATACTAAAGCTATGAATAAGTATAGCGATAGGTATGACCTAGGGTCGTTCTTCAAACTACAACGGGCATGGGATCTAGGACTTTAGTTATCTACGGGAATTCAGCTAGGGTTTAAAAGAGGTTTTTGGGTTGTTTTGGTTTTAACTAACTACTATTTATCTAAAATTAAACTAAATTAAAGTAAAGTGGAGTGGAGGTGGCAACGAGAACTTATAGGTGAAGCGAGTGTTTACTATGATAATTACTCATGCTATTTAGGGGTAGTTAATGGGATAAAGCCTTAGTTAAAATGACATTAATAGTTCCTAATGAGCCATAACTCCTAGCCTATTATCTATCTAATGTAGAGTTGTCCGCAATCAGATAAATAATATGTCACGTGGATAACAGTTATGTAATGTAAACTACACCGGAAGTTGTCCCAAATGTAGCAACCAATTTAACCAACAACCATCCTCGAGTCTTGTCCCCCAATCTTGGACATTTGAGATATCCGAATCATGGCATGAATTTTTGAATGAACAAAAACATGAACAGGGGTTTCCCACCGGGACAAGTTGGGATGGTCTGGTCTAACGGTTGATTAAATTGTTCATCATTATTCCATATAAATCATTTTAACTATTCTATGCATGTTAAACTGGTATATGCAATTGATAAATATTCGAAAACCTAATCATGTAACTAATCAGCATAACAGATACTAGCATGCAAACCCTAAGCAACAATCAAACAAGAACATGCAGAAAGGTAGCATAGCAGGGATCAATTATGCACAGTGACGGGGTACATGGTCAAGTCACAAGTGTCCCGAAAGTTCTCTCTAAGACTCTTGTTAAATGGCTTGAATCTAATCTATCTCTAATCCTACGCTCCGTGTCTCCCTCCGGTAATATTTCAACCAGGAGAACACCGGCCATGTCGAGTTCAACGATCATCAGACACAGAATAATTAGTGACATACAACTAGCAATTGGCCAAGCCTAGAAGGATGTTACTAACCACAGCATAAGTTGGATAGATAAACATTTGAGATTCAATTCATAGATTCAAATATAATTCAACAGCATACAGACAGAGTAACAGCATGATTTAAGTATAACTACACTAGCATGGCAACTATCATAGCAAACACAGATTTGTCTAGCTAAGCATGGTAATAATCCTAGCAAGTAATTCTAAACAATCATAGCAACAGCACAACATTATTTAAAATAACAAGATAGAGATTATAATAGAACCTGACAAAGCTTTATTACAAATCGTGCGACACCGCATTCTCGGAGCACCTCCGTACAATTAAGCTACTAATCTACTAGCTTAACTAATCTAATTAACTAACTAACTAATTTAGAGAGAGAGTAGTGAGAGAAAGTGTAGAAGTGAGGTGTAGAGTGTGTTGAGGTGTGTTGAAATGATGAAATGAGGCTTGTATTTATAGAGATCGCATAACCGTATCCGTAGACCGTATCCAAACCTCCAAACGCACAACCGTATCGCAAAGGCGAATAAAAATCACATTTTTATCACCCAAACGCACGATACGGCTGAGCTGGACCGTATACGGCTGAACTGGACCGTATACAGCTGTGCATAGGGTGAATACGGCTGAACTGGGCCATATACGGCTGAGTACAGACCGTATACGGCCTGCACAGACCGTATACGGTCTAGGTCCAGCCGTATACGGCCTGGACCAGCCGTATACGGCCTGGTTCAGCCGTATGCTGGTTCCTCGGTTCTTCGGTTCTTCGTTCGGGCGTAACTTCTTCGTCTTTTATCCATTTTGAGCGTTCTTTATATCCACGCGTTCGTATTTTCCTAATGAAGAAAATGACATAAATTAGAGGTCATAATTCTTTGTGTAGCTCAAAAAGTGATAGAACGAGTGAACGAGAATGCTCATGATCGTATTCGTTAGATTTATCGTGTTTTTCGACCATTTTAGATGACTTTTGAAACATTGTCTATATTTTAGCCCATGTGACGAGTTTTAATGATAAAGTATCTATTTTAATTAGTTTCGTCAAATATTAGGCTAAAAAGGTGAGATTAATGCACGCAAAAACATGACTTTTTGCGTGTTATCATAACTATTTAATCTAAAATGAATAAACTAATAAGTAATTGTTAAGAGGTATTGTTGATTCATATCACGAGGATAAATCATAATCAGTCATGAATATTTAATGCATAATTTAGGGCAAAGCACACAATAGAAAAGTACAATTCTTGTGACATCGGATCGATGTTTAATGTGGAACCCTAGATTATGGAAATTAGTTGCACCCGAACAGTTGGCTAATTTACATTCAATTTGAATTCTTTGATTAGTATTTAAGTTGATATAAAAGAAATCACAGTTAAACAATGAACGTGCAGTGACTCGGGATATTTGAATCTGAGTGGAATTACTACACGATTACTTGTTCCTTCCTATTATCATTTCCTATTATTCACTTTAATTTAAGTATTTTAATTGCTTTATTATTATTTTAATATCAAATGTTGGCACGGAACTAAAACGTCCCCCTTGTTTACTGTTTTATTATTTAATTAATATTTTCTATTCATATAAATAAACCACCATTCCCTGTGATCGACTCGGACTTACCAAGTCTTTATTAACATCTGATCAGGTATTCTTGCCTGGTTGTGTGATAGTATTTATTAGGTATTTCCATTTATAAATTATTAAACTAGACTTGTCCACACGACATCAAGTTTTTGACGCCACTATTGAGGAACGGTTGCGTTGTCGATCACAGGAGGAAGGAGAGAGACTTTACCCTGATTTTATCCACCCTCACAGTCAGATTGATTTTGCTAGATATGTGGTCATTAATTTAGACACTCTGATTGATATGAGTAAGGTTATAACCCCGAGGGAACATTTCCACTATGGGATGGTGGAAATCTACACTAAGTTAGTTGAGATATTCAAAAAGTAGGGATTGGACTTAGCTATAGACAGGAGGTAGTGATTCAGAAGGTTGAACAAAGGGTGAGAAATTTGAGAATGGGTCCACTGGTAAGCAAGCATCATGGGATAGTAGAATCCTTGTTGGAATTCATGAGTGAGTTGGAAGAGAATAATCCTGATCGTGAAATTAAGTTAGATGGTGATAAAGTAGTTTGGGATGAAGAAGGAGAGGTAAATAAGGCAGTACAGAAAATTGGATGGAGATTGATTTATCTGCAACCTGTAGCTACTAAACATTTGAATAATTTCTCGAGTTTTGGTCATGGCGTGGAGAATATCGTTGCTAAAATGATGGAGCGTTTCTTAGCTCTATATCCCTTCCACTAGTTCTCATGTTCTATAACTTTTATTTCATTGGAATATCCCTGAAATTTTTGTTCGTTTGGATTTATTTCTTATTGGTGTGATTTAAATGTTGAACAATTTATTTGTGTTTGAATGTTAAATTTTTATTGTGTGGTTTGTTATGAATTTTTAATTTTGTATTGTTGTTCATATTCTAGTTTGGAATTAAGAAGAATTGAAGTCATTGTATTCATCCAGGTATGTCAATTAAGTCTAAATTCCGTGTCGTGTAATTGACGAGTGTGGTGGTAATTAAATCTTAAAAGTTTCTGTTTTTCACATCTATACGCCGTATGGATTATCCATACGCCGTGTGGATCGAACTGGGCCACCGGACCGTTTCACTGGGCTAAAGTGAGTTTAACCTGGGCCTTTTTAATCCACACGCCGTATGGAAATTCCATACGCCGTATGGATCTAAATTTGCATACACATATGCAGCCCTTTCTCTTTCATTTTTTAAACACAAAAAGCATAAACCACTACCCACTGCTGTCGCTGACCACCACGACCACCATTTTTCCGGCCACCATTTCAACCGCATTTTCTTATTTTCTTGCTACGCAAACTCTCATCTACAAGGTATGACTCACGATTTTTAATTTTGTTGGTAAAATTGTGTGTTTGGAAGTTAGGGTTTGTGAATGCGAATTGGGTATTGCGAATTTGAGCATCTTTTTAGGCATGTATGAGTTGCGTTATGTTTGTTTTGAACTATATGATGTAATGCCATGCTCATTTTTACAATGTATTGCATATTGTATTTTATCCGAATTATTCATTCGCATTTATATAAGGTTGATGTTTTGTTTACTTATTTGCTATGATTTTGGTTGGACTTATTACTTTTCTGACCACATGATGATTAATGCGAATATTTGTTTGGTACACAAGTGTTTATGACCGGTTGTGTGATTAATTGGTTGTTTCTTGAATTTATATCAAATGCATTTTATAATTCATGTTGAATGGTATGAATGATTACTAGTTACTAAGACTTGATTGTAGTGATTGTGGGAAGTAATTATTTATATGATCATATTGGTACCAAATTATTATAGTTCATTTTGATTCGACAATTGTTAAGAATATTAAATAAGTATGTGTATTGTGAGCAATTTGAGTAATTTTGGTTCGTAATGCAAATCAGGGTATATGAATTGTGATTGTTGCGGTAGTTATGCAAAATCTTTATGGTGGATTATTCTACAGATAGCCGAAATGCTGCCGAAATTTCTTTTGGTACATTATTTGCATTTCCTGTTTCCCTAATGTTTATTTTTCTTAGTAGTTAAATGGCTAGCAGGAGAACCAGAGGAGGTCAGACACTGGGTAATCCATTGATTAGAGCTCACAAATATCTTACTTTTCATGATTCTTACTCCGAGACTGCTCGATATCAGTTCGGAGAGCGTTTAGCTGCGAATGTCGACCAACCGATTGAGGTTTTTGATGATGTGAACTGGAATGTTCTGGAGCATGTGGTTGAGAGAAACGGGTTTGCTACTGGGCATGAGATGATTAGGAACCTACTTTATGTTCCATACAGGCTTGAGAATGGTAATATCAGATTTGTTTCTTATGCCTGGTATCGGATGTTCAGTATTAGAGAGCATATATATAGAGAGCTTGTGGTGGAGTTCTATAGCACATTTCGGTTTGATCACAGGTCGACCAACTGGGTTGAAGAGACCATTTCCTTCCATCTTGGGGGACAGCCGTGACCGATGTCTCTTGTTCAGTTTGCTGTTGGAGTTGGGTTATATGAGAAGAATGAGATATACAACCTAAATTTTCTGGCTCATATTTCAGCTGGTGCAGTGGTAAAGCTTACAGATTTGGAGATTGTGCAGGAGTGGCATTATATTGCCCAGGGTGGCTATGGGGATCGTACCCCTTCTTATCAAGCTATTCGAGATCCCTGTCACCGTCTCATTCATCGATTATTGACGTTTACCATTGTTGGCTGTCCAGAGGGACATGAGAAGGTTTCCAAGCCTGATTTGTTCTACCTTAGTTCCATTGTTAGGAAGAGGTTAGTGAATGTGCCTTGGAGATTGGCTAGGTGGATGTCTAAGAGAGCTACCGGTACTAGAGATTCAAGCAATTTATGTGGTGGTCAGTTTATCACTCGGTTGGCTAGGTATTTTGGGTTAGAAACCCTGGAGGATATAGGTTCGTGGACTGTTGTTCAGCCTGGTATGGGATGGTTGACAACACGGAGGTTAGAGGCTCTATATATTATTGAGCTGTGTAGTATATATGGTGGTGATGCAGAGATGTACTATTGGGTTGCTACCACTGCGATGGGGCAGGTTTTGTAGCCTAGTCAGGCTCGGGCTGCTGCAGCTGGAGGTGATGCTGTTAGAGGTAAAGGAGCAGCTCGTGGCCGCAATAGAGGATATGTTGTTGAGTTTGATCAGTTACAACAGCAGCTACAGCAGATGGACCTCATCCATACTCTCCGGTTTGATCAGATTGAGCTCATGCAGAGGCAACACTTTCATCAGATGAGTGCACATATAGATTATCAGGATAGCCTTTTTGAGCAGCTGTTTGGTCCAGCTAATCTTCCCTACCAGCCTTTCCAGTATCATATGCCACAGGAGTTTATGCCACCACCACCAGATCAGGCAGGACCATCTCATACTTACCGGAGCATGGATGAGGAGGATGACAGTGATTAGGATGATGTGCATCCTATTTTGATTCTTAATTCTAGACACTATTATTATTTTTATTCGTACTATTTTATTTATGTTTTGGATATTTGTAGTTTTACATTTTGTTAGTTATGTTTGTGTTATTTAGAATTTTTATTTTATTTGGTATCATTTAATTGTGTTTGTTGCTGCCGTTTTAGAATTATGTGATGAGCATGTGAGATGCTGGCAGTAAGTTCAGCGAAATTGGAAGCAAGGAATTTTGAGAGTATCATATCGGCCTTGTTTTTCCTGTAACTCACACAATATTCTAAGGGAGTTTTTCTGTCTAATTTCTTTTCTCTTTTTCCCATTTTAGCAGTTCATTATTTCTACAATGAGGGCATTGTACATCTTTAAGTGGAGGATGGGAGAGAAAAGAATGAATTAGGCTTCCACATATTTGTTGTTGAAAGTAAGTAGATGATGTTGTAATTTAGTTAACTTTTATCTCATTAAGTTATGTAACTAGGAGGTTATAAGTTGCCCATTTTTTAACCAAATTTTAAAATTTAAATTTCTGGTTTCTAGAGATAATTATTTTGTAACAATGTAGGTTAATTTTAAAATCTTCTATGCTTTTAATTAAATCTTAAACTGTGAAAAATGTTATTTAGCTTCATTATATGATGTATTGATAGGGAATTTATATTAGAATTTTTGAGCTTTTAAGAAATTAAGATAAAGTAGTGGATGTTACTTTTGGATGAACTTTAGTTGTGTAGGACGGTTGTCTTAATTTTAATATTAATAGCGTGCGATATGTCATAATTTTGGAAATTTAATTAACATCATTTGGGGATATACTGGGTGTTGTTTCCTGTGTTGTACGGAAATACAGACCTGGTCTCCGTCAGTATATCTAATGAATAAGAGCAGAAGAGTTTAACAACTCATGATTTTAAAATGTAGTCAAGTGATGTTGATTTGTTGTACTAAGGTACAGACCTGTCACCTATGTCTTGACTAAAAATTTATATTGCTAAACCAAAATCAAGTTATGTCGCTTTGTGTTGAGGCACATACCTGTCACCTATGTCTTGATTTGAAAAATGATTGTTTTGATTGGAATTTCATAATATGAAATATTGACACGTTATGAGTATGAGAGTATATAACTATTGAGAATTTGAAGGGACATTTACGCGAACAATAATGAGTTAAGCTCAATTATTTGAATATAGATTGTTTAAGTGGACAACAATATCAGTAATCATGATGAAGCTATTCAATGTTTTAAGAATAATAACTGCATGTGTAGATTATTTTTGTAATCTCATAGTTTCTTAATAATTGTTTTTAGAATTAACATGTTTTTATATATAAATGTTTGAGTTGAAGATGGGTAATGTTGTGTAATTCCTTTGTTAGTTATTTAGGTTAATGGTGATGACTGTTTTCTTTTGCAATTGAATTTTTGAATCGATAGTCTACTTGAGGACAAGTAGGATTCAAGTGGGAGATGTTTGATAAACGCGCATAAGTACTATATTTAAATAGTATTTTACCCCTGTTCTTGTATGTTTTGATTGCATTTAATTAAGTCTAGGTACTTATTTCGTTAATATTTATAATTAGATGTGGAGATAAGCTTTTTGGAGAAAATAACGGAAAACAGTCAATAAATAAGTTGATTGATGCATTTTTGAAGAAGCGAGTAAAGGCGAAGGATTAAAGGAACAAAAGTATGAAAATCGGCTGGAATTTCATTCCATACGCCGTATGGAATATCCATATGTCGTATGGATGAGGCGGTGGAGGCCCAGTGTAACGCGGAGCTGGGTCGGGCTTGTTTTCAATCCATACGCCGTATGGATTATCCATACGCCGTATGGATTATCCATACGCCGTATGGATTATCCATACGCCGTATGGATCATTTTTCCAGAAAAGTATAAAATGCGTTTTTAACCCCAAAAACGGGAGTTTTGCTGGGATTTCGACTAGAGGGTTTCCATACAACTCGTTCCATTTATTTACGAATTCTAGGGTTATTTTGGAGGCATAAGAAGTAAAGGTGGATCTTATTTCAACTTATCTTCTTGTGATTCGTTATTTCGGTTTGTATTACTCTTATTTATTTCGATTACATGACGTTTTTGAATGTTAATGAATCTGAGTTTGCATATTGTATGATGAATTGAATTCATTAGTAGTTGTGTAGTGATAAAACTCGGATAATGATTGATTGAACGATTATATTGCATGTTTATTAAGTTGTTTGATTGAAGATGATTATGTTATCCGTTGAACCTTAGTTATTGGTGATTATTTAGTTATTTCTTAACGTGATTGATTGTGTCATTGTGATTGATTTCCATTGAGACTATTAATTATTGATGATTAGAATCTAGGTTTTGATCATTGCTGAATATATTGAAATTGACAGGTTAAGAGTGTAATAACTATTTAAACTAAAATGAATAAGCTAATAAGTAATTGATAGTAGGTATTGTTGATTCATATCGCGAGGATAAATCATAATCAGTCGTGAATATTTAATGCATAATTTAGGGCAAAGCACACAATAGAAAAGTACAATTCTTGTGACATCGGATCGATGTTTAATGTGGAACCCTAGATTATGGAAATTAGTTGCACCCGAACAGTTGGCTAATTTACATTCAATTTGAATTCTTTGATTTGTATTTAAGTTGATATAAAAGAAATCACAGTTAAACAATGAACGTGCAGTGACTCGGGATATTTGAATCTGAGTGGAATTACTACACGATTACTTGTTACTTCCTATTATCATTTCCTATTATTCACTTTAATTTAAGTATTTTAATTGCTTTATTATTATTTTAATATCAAATGTTCGCACGGAACTAAAACGTCCCCCCTTGTTTACTATTTTATTATTTAATTAATATTTTCTATTCATATAAATAAACCACCATTCTCTGTGATCGACTTGGACTTACCAAGTCTTTACTAACATCTGATCAGGTATTCTTACCTGGTTGTGTGATAGTATTTATTAGGTATTTCTATTTATAAATTATTAAACTAGACTCGCTCACACGACATCAATAATCCAATTTTAGTGACGTGAAAACGTCAAAACCTTAGGTAATGTGGAAACATTACAAACCTTAGTTGACATGAAAACGCCAAAAACCTTAGGTCGACACCTAGGGCACTCGATGTCGACAATCGGAAGAATTTGATCTATAGGCCAATGATCATGAAATTGTCGGGTACCAGAGGCATCACCAGTCCCATAACCCTGATACTATAATCAAACATCGGCCACTCCTGGGGTGAGTGTGGAAACCCAATTACTTAGAGAGTTGTTTATGCGCTCACAAACCTCTAAACCTTAGAAGGAACCCAGGGATCCTTAACGTAAGAGAGGTGGCCAACCTCTAGTCTTTATTCCATGATCCTATAATGCATTATCGACAACAAATACAAGATCTTGGGTAAAGGTGAGTGCTAGTTTGCCTAACACCCCTCCGATGCTTAAGTCAGTATGATATTCTAATAAAAACAAAAAGCAAGTATATATAAATATATCATTTGATAATCATAATATATAGATACAATGAAAAATAAACAATTATCGAAAAGTTAAGGATCATGGAAGTACCTTTCCAAATTGAATATAATAATCAACTTACACGTGATAGAGTTTCAGATGAACCGCCTTCCAGGATCTTGGAAGTAACTCTCCGTCTAGATTAGCCAACCAATATGCCCCCTTACCAGCATCCGAATCAATCAAGTAAAGACCTTCCCATTTAGGTGCCAGCTTACCTTCAGCATGATTGCTTGTGTTTTGAAATACTTTTCTTAGGACTAAATCCCCTACTTGGAATCTCCTTATCCTGATATTTTTATTGTAGGATCTCAAAATCCTTTGTTGTATGCTGCAATTCTGATCTACGCGTGATCCCTGATCTCATCTATCGTATCAAGATCCTGAATTAAAGCTTCCTTATTGGCTTCTAATGTTTGCATCCGGGATCTTGCTGTTGGGAACACCATCTCTGTCGGGATCACAGCTTCAGAACCAAACACCAAAGCAAAAGGAGTTTGCTTGGTTGCTTCCTTCTCCGTCATCCTATCAGCCCATAAGACAAAAGGCAACTCCTCAGCCCATCTTCCTTTCTTGGCATCAAGCCTCTTTTTGAGATTGTTAATGATGATTTTGTTTCTAGATTCCGCTTGACCATTTGCTTGAGGATGGACTAGGGTAGAAGTTATCATTTTAATTCCCCAACTTTCACAGAAATTCGTAGTTTTCTTTCCAATAAATTGTGACCCATTGTCGCATACAATCTCCGCCGGGATCCCAAACCTAGTCAGAATATTCCTCTTTATGAACGAGATCACATCCTTTTCTTTTACTTGTATGAATGCCTCGACTTCAATCCATTTTGTGAAATAGTCGGTCATAGCCAACATAAAGACCTTTCCTCCTGGTGTAGTTGGTAGTTTACCCACAATATCCATTCCCCATTTCATAAATGGCCATGGAGCGACAAATGGATACATCGGTTCTGCAGGCTGATGATGAATATTATCATGCCTTTGACAAGCATCACATTTTTGAGCATAATTCGCAACATCCTTCCTCATAGTAGGCAAATAGTATCCTGTTCTCAGGATCTTCGAAAATAAAGCTCTGCCCCCAGTGTGATTCCCACAATCACCTCCATGTGTATCTTTCATGACTTCTTGTATTTCAGGATCTACAAGACATCTCAAAAGTGGTCCTGCAAGAGACTTACGATACAATATTCCATTAAAAATAATAAATTGGGATACCTTCATCTTGAAAGCTCTTGGATTTCTTTCATCCTTTGGGATCACATCATATTGAAGATATTTTATGATTGGTTCCGTCCAGGGTCCCAATTTGCCCCCAGAATCTGATGTATCCAAATTATCTTCAGGGTCAGGTTCATCAACGTCACAAATTTGTTTCATTTCCGCCTCTTCTTGCAAAATGGCGAGTTCCATGATATGCACAATCGAGATTTTGACATCTGGTGTGATCCTGAGAGCCGATCCGAGATTTGCTAAAGCATCAGCCTCAACATTATCCTCACGTATTATCCTCACGTGGTACCTGTTCAATGTTAAACATTTTGAAGCTACTTGCAAGCTTTCTTACTATATCTAAATATAACATTAATCTTTCACTTTTCACAGCATAAGAACCATTAAAATGATTAGCAATTAGTAGGGAATCAACATATACTTGTAGGTGTTTTATTCCTATATCCCTAGCCATTTGTAATCCTGCAATTAAGGCTTCATATTCCACCTCATTGTTAGTAGCTTGGAATTCACATTTAACCAATTGGGGTATTATATCCCCTTGAGGTGATTTTAATATAATTCCTAAGCCTATTCTTTTTACATTAGAAGCTCCAACTGTATGTAATATCCATTTATCTTTCATTTCATCTAATTGTTGGACCTCTAAATTTACTTCAGCTTGAAAGTCATTGGTAAAGTCTGCTACGAAGTCGGCTAAGGCTTGGGATTTTATAGCATTCCTAGGTTCATATATAAGGTTATATGCACTCAACTTTACTGACCACTTGACCATCCTACCCGACATTTCTGGTTTTCTCAACACACATTTTATAGGATAATCAGTCTTTATATGTATGAGGTGTGTTTCAAAATAATTCCTAAGTTTGGTGGATGCCATTACTAGTGCAAGTATAAGTTTTTCAAGATGAGAATACCTTGTCTCAGTGTCAAGTAAGCTTTTACTTACATAATACACAGGATGCTGTTGACCTTCATGATCCTTTACTAGCACCGAACTTACTGCATTTCAGGATACCGCCAAATATAGGAATAATGGTTCAGCATTCTCCGGTTTCATCAATAATGGCGCAAATGTAAGATAAGCTTTCAATTCTTGGAATGCTACTTCCTGCCTTTCTCCCCATTCAAATCTTTTGTTCTTTTTCAGGATATCATAAAACTCTTTACACTGGTCTGAGGATCTTGAGATGTATCTATTGAGTGCCGATATCTTGCAAGTCAATCTTTGAACATCTTTCAGATTTGCAGGGGATTTCAAGTTCAGGATTGCTTTGATCTGCTTGAGACTAGCCTCTATCCCTCTTCTCGTAACCATATATCCCAAGAACTTTCCTGCCCTCACTCCAAAGTGGCATTTGGTGGGATTCAACTTCATGTTATACTGATCTAGGATGTCAAATGCTACTTGGAGATCCCGGAGATGATCTTCGGCTTTCTTTGACTTTACCACCATATCGTCTATATACACTTCCATGGTATCTCCCAACTGATCTTTAAACATCATATTCACAAGCCTCTGATAGGTAGCACATGCATTTTTAAGACCAAACGGCATTGCAATATAACAATAAATACCTGTAGGAGTCATAAACGCAGTATCCTCCTGGTCAGATGGTTCCATTTGTATTTGTTGAAACCCCAAAGAAGCATCCATGAAAGTTAGGATCTCATGGCCAGCCGTTGCATCTACCATAGAGTCAATATGCAGCAAGGGGAAAGGATCCTTAGGGCATGTTTCATTGTTTTCATTTTAATAAAATCAACAAAGGCAAGGATCATTTGATCCTTCCCGAGGTTTTGTACCGGCGATCAATCTTGATCAAGGGCTTTTCTTGTATATCTTCATGTCAATTACATTTACTTTACCTTTTTCATTGTTTATTTAGCATTACCCTTAATCTGTTCTTGAGCTTTTTTTCTTAAATCTTTATTCAACAAGGATCAACGCACTTAATGTGTATTTTCATTCAAAATTCTTATTTACTATTATAGATAATCGTATAACAACGTAATTATCTTGAAAGTAATTTCAACACTATACCTCACAATCTAAAATTTGATCACTTAATTGCTTAGTCTAATTTTTTACCAAAACAATTTGGCGCCCACCGTGGGGCAAGTAGTGTTTTACTTAATTTAACTTTTGTTAAAATCCTTGTTGAGTCATCTTTTCCAAAAATATATATTAAGAATGTCGAGCCAAGGACGATCTACATCATCTACCATGCCATCATCATCATCATCTGCGAGAACCATTCTTCCTCCTGCTCCACCTCTCACATCATCTCAACAACAGCCACAAAATGTCTATGCAAGGCTAACGTCGGCTGGATCCACTTCTATAGGGGCCAGATTCTTTTCAGATCCGAACCCTGTTATGATTTCTAACCAGGATATTGTGTCTATGTTTGCGCAGGTTAAGGAGCAGCTCCAACGAGAGGAAAGGAGCAATGAAATCCTGAAGAAGGATATGGAGAATATGAGGACTAGGAACAATGTTCCTGCTTCTCAAATCACTACTCCTATCCGCTGTAGGATCCTTGATTTTGGTACCCCACCATCTGCTGAACAACAAGGAGATTTCGTGTCCATGCAAGGGAGTACCAGGATCCCAGATCCAATATTTGCTACAGGATTTTTTACATCGATGGGGCAACAATCGGATTCAGGATCCTCATATAGGACTCCTGACGGTGGTAACACATTTAATAATTATACTTCTAATAATACTGTTGGGACTAACAATTTTCAGGATCCTGGGGTTAGCCCTGTGATGGCAAGGGAGATACAGAAATTGAAGGATATGATATCAGGTGTCCCTGGAGTTGTACAACCAATCCCAGAAGTTGCTCCAACGGCGCATAGGATCTCAAGATTTGCACCACCTATATGTGATGCTGAGATCCCGAAAGGTTTCAAACTCCAAATATGAAGTTGTATGATGGAACAACGGATCCTGAGGAGCAGATTGTGCAATACAGGGAGAGGATGGAAATCATTCCAATTCCTTCTAATCTTAAAGAAGCATGCTTATGCAAGGGCTTTGGCTCTACCCTCACAGGATATTAGTTAATTTATTTAATAGCCAATTCTCTTGAAGTAGAACATTTGAAAAGTTAACAACTGATTTATACAGAGTTGTCAAAAATTTCACTTCGAATTTCGGACCTCAACATCCCGCTGCTCATGGTGTTTCACGATCAGTATTGGAAATGAACGGAGAAGTGGTGGAACGTGCGGAACCACATAAAAAACTAATGAGTCTCTTCGAGATTTTGTAGGAAGATTTGGGAGAGAATCCTTGAATATACCTAACTTGTATATGCCTACTACTATTCAAGCCTTTAAAATAGGGATCAAAAGGGATTCCCCATTCTATGAGGATCTTGTTATGAATCATTGCAGGAATCTCGACGAAGTCAGAAACAGGGCCCTAAGATTCATCAGCTAGAAGAGGAAGCTCAGATACAGAAAAGGGTCGATGCTTCATCAACATACGACATACCCAACAGGAAATCGGACTCATCCTCATCCAGATCGAGCAGAAGCAAGCCTTATACCAGAAATGAGGATCGTTGTGTGAATACTATCGACGAAGATGATGAAGAGTATCCTAAAATAACTGACTATAATTTTTCTGTAGATACAACAGGTATACTATGTGCCATGGAGGATCTTGGAGACAAAGCAAGATGACCCAAGAAAAATGAGAAATCTTTTGGATGGAAAGACAAGTCTAAATGGTGTGCATACCATGGAGATTTCTGTCATCTAACTGAGAATTGTATAGCTCTCCGAAAAGAGATCAACCATCTGCTCAACAAAGGATACTTGAAAGATTTGCTTGGGAAAAAGAAGGATCACGAAATGGATCATGATAGAGTTCAAGATCTTGAATCTCAGGATAATCGCATGATCCCTACTAGAGCAGGATCCCCACCTTCAGATGCCAAGGTAATCAATTTTATTTCTGGTGGCTCTGATATATGTGGTACTTCTTATTCTGCAGTAAAGAGGCACGCAAGAGAATCCAAATTAGAAAAGCTATATAAACCAACAAGGACTTCCATGAAGAAAGATGAGAATGCCATAACATTTGATGAGGATGATTTGGAAGATATTCAGGATCCTCACCATGATGGTTTGGTTATTACTCTCTATGTTGCCAATCATTTTGTGCGCAGGATCCTGATCGATGGAGGAAGCTCAGTTAACATCATTCGCTTGGAGACCTTAAAAAGAATGGGTATTCCAGAATCAGAGATCACCTCCAGATCTACTGTATTGGTAGGATTCAGTGGAGAAGCAAAAAATACAGTTGGCAAAACCAAATTGCCAATTTACATTGAAGGGGTAAATTCGATTATAAATTTTTGTGTTATGGATTGTTTATCGAGCTATAACATTATCCTAGGTAGACCCTGGTTACATGATATGAAAGCGGTGCCATCAACATATCATCAATGTGTCAAATTACCAACTCCTTGGGGGGTGGTTAAGATTAGCAGTGATCAACAAGAGGCAAAGGATTGTTACACAACATCGATGAAGTCTACTGCCAAGTCTCCATCAACATAGCAATTAAAGAATAAGGTATAGGATGTTCTAGATACAAGTGAACAGGACGTCAAAGAAATGCCATTCGATTCCAAGGATGTTGAAGAAAAGGTGCCCATAGGATCAGGGATGTCACTGGATCTTGAACAGGATCTCATGAAATTCTTGAACCAAAGAAAATAAACTTTTGCTTGAAGCCAGAGGATATGACAGGTATATCTAAGGATATTATAACTCATAAACTTGGAATTGATATTAGTTTCAGGCCAGTTCAACAAAAAAGAAGAAAATTTACGCCAGAAAGGAATGCTATTATCCAAGCGGACGTTGAAAGGTTACTCTCTACTGGCATGAAAGGGAAGTAAAATTTCCAAGATGGTTGGCAAACGTGGTGGTAGTACAAAAGAAGAATGGGAAATGGAGAGTGTGCATGGACTACACTGATCTTAACAAAGCCTATCCAAAGGATCCTTTCCCATTACCACACATCGATTTGATGCTAGATGCTACGGCTGGGCATGTGATCCTAACCTTCATGGATGCATCGTTAGGATTTCAGCAAATCCAAATGGAACCATTGGATCAGGAAGACACAGCCTTCATAACCCCCATAGGTATATATTGTTATATTGCTATGCCTTTTGGTCTTAAAAATGCAGGTGCCACTTATCAAAGGTTGGTCAACATGATGTTCAAAGAACAGCTAGGAAGCACGATGGAAGTATACATCGATGATATGGTGGTAAAGTTAAAGAAAACTGAGGATCATCTTCAGGATCTTAAGATGGCTTTCGACATTCTGGATCAATACAATATGAAGCTTAATCCTGCAAAGTGTCACTTTGGAGTGGGGGCAGGAAAATTTTTGGGGTACGTGGAAACCAAGAGAGGAATAGAAGCTAGTCCAAAGCAGATCAAGGCTATCCTACATTTGAAATTCCCATCAAGTCCTAAGGATATACAAAGATTGATGGGAAGAATAGCAGCTCTGAACCGTTTTATTTCTAGATCCTCAGACAGATGCAAGGAATTCTATGATATCCTAAAGAAGAACAAAAAGTTTAAATGGGGAGAAGAACATGAAGCTGCATTTCAAGAATTGAAGAATTACTTATCATTAGCTCCTTTATTGATGAAGACTGAGAATGGTAGCTTCGAGATCTTCGACATTCAACAGGTACCGCGTGAGGATGACACTGAAGCAGATTCTCTAGCTAACCTGGGGTCAAGTATAAGGATCCCACTAGATGTTAAAATACCAATTATACATATTGCAACATGATGCGTGTGAAAGTGTCTAGTTTTATTATTTATAAAGTACAAGATATACCAATCAATACTATCACACAACCAGGCAAGAATACCCGATCGGAATAATATAGCTATGGTAGGTCCAGGTCGAACATAGGAACACATAAACGATGTTATTCAATTAAATTGGAATTATTAACTAAACTAATAAAGCAGTAACATAAGGGGTACGTTTTAGTTCCGTACGAACGTTCAATATGAACTAATTAACCAAACCAACAACATAAAACAAGATAAAGAGTAAAAGATAAACAATCGGATATAGACATGTAATTTCTTAGAGTCTTCACACTCAGATTCATATTATCCGGTTCATGTGTTTTGATTGTCTGATTGTGATTTCTTTTATATTAACTTAGATACTAATCAAAGAGTCCAAGTTAAATGTCTATTAGCCAACGTTCTGAGTCCAACTAATATCTACAATCTAGGGTTCCACATTAAACATCGATCCAACGTCGCAAGAATGTTGCTCTATTTTGTGCTTTTCCCTAGATTGTGCATTAAATATTCACGACTTGTTACGATTAATCCTCATGGTATGACTCAACAATACCTTCTAATAATTACTTATTAGCTCATTTATTTTAGATTGATTAATTACTATGCTCTTAACCTATCAAACTCAATCTATTTAGCAATGATCATAAACCAAGATTCATAATCATCAATAATCAATAACGTCAAAGGAACTCAACCTCAATGACACTATTGACCATGTTAAGTAGCAATTAATTATCACCAATAAACAAGGTTCTACGGAAAACGTAACAATCTTTAATCAGTCAATTGATTCAAAACACAATATAACTTTCAAATATTCATAATCAAAGGTTATTAAAATAAACAATTAATAATAAGTCTAGTCCATGTTTCAATTATACAAAATCAGATTCATATCCCAAAACAAAAGACATAGACATGTTTAGAATTGAAATCGGAAGATGATACGAAAACCGAATCGTGAACCGAATGACGTAGAATCGATAGAAATCGATCCTAGCTTTTTACGCCTCCGAATCGCCATCGTTTCGCTCCCAAAATGAGGGAAAACCCCCTCTGGTCGTCTCTGGTCGAATTAGGGTTTGTAATATGAAGTTCCTCTTTGAAAACCCTAGAAACAGACTTAAATAGCTGAAAAAGTGATCCATATAGCGGATGGATTATCCGCCGGATGGAATGAAAGTAAGCCCAACCCACCTTCGCGATACCATTTTAGCCCATTTTTCAATCCATCCGCCGGATGGATGAATCCATCTGCCGGATTCATCCATCTGGCTAGATGCATTTTCAGTTGAAATGGTCAAAACGAAAATTGTAGCCTTTCCAATTAGCTAAATTCTCCAAGTTGAATCACCCCATTCAGAGTTCGTATGAAGGAGTTATGGCCAAAATACTAACACATGGTTGGAAACTCAATTTTTACACTTTTCTCCCATTTTCAGCTCATCTTTCATTCTTTTTCCGATTCGAGCTTCATTTACACTTCGATCCAATTCTCTTTTGTCTATCTTTTCATTCTCAAAGCTTCTTTTCTTCACGATTTAGCTCATTTTCTGTTCCTTTTCGATCCAAGCTCCATTTGAACTCCTAAATGCAAATATGAACGAAATAAGTATCTTATTCAGACAAAATGCATTAGAAACCTATCAAACACGGGGTAACTTAGTACTAACATATAGTACATTTTGGCATTCATCACAGCACCTGCCATTACTGACAAGGATAACAATGAAGAGCAAGTATGTGACGTTGAGGATCCTCAGTCTGGAGATAAATCGAGTACATCAGGTTCTTGGGGCATGTCAGGATCACGGATGCAGCCGATCATGGAATATCTACAACATGATGTGATCCCTAAGGACGAAAATAATCCTAAAGCCTTCAAATTAAAGGTATCCTGTTTTATTATTGAAAATGGTATATTGTATAGAAAATCACTTGCAGGACCACTATTGCGATGCCTCGAGGATCCTGAAGCAAATGCAGTACTTAAGGATATACATGAAGGTGATTGCGGGAATCATTTTGGGGGCAGAGCAAAATTTTCAAAAACATTAAGGACAGGATACTTTTAGCCTACTATGAAGAATGATTCTATGGATTTTTCTCGCAAATGTGATGCTTTTCAAAGACATGGGAACATCCATCATCAACCAGCAGAACCGATGCATCCGATTATCTCACCATGGCCATTTATGAAATATGGAATGGATATTATGGGAAAATTACCTACAGCTCCTGGAGGAAAGGTGTTTATGCTTGCAATGATGGATTATTTTTCCAAATGGATAGAATCTGAGGCATTTGTTCAAGTAAAAGAAAAGAATGTGATATCATTTATCAAGAGAAATATCCTGACAAGGTTTGGGACCCCAGCAGAGATAGTATGTGATAATGGATCTTAATTTATTGGTAAAAGAACAACTAAGTTTTGTGAGAGTTGGGGAATCAAGATGATAACTTCAACACCAGTCCATCCTCAAGATAATGGACAAGCGGAGTCTAGCCACAAGATCATAATCAATAATCTCAAGAAGAGGTTGGATGCAAAGAAGGGAAGATGGGTTGAAGAACTACCTTTCATTTTATGGGCTGATAGGACCACAGAAAAAGAGGCAACTAAGCAAACTCCTTTTGCTTTGGTGTTGGAATCAGAAGCTATGATCCCAACAGAAATGGTAATCCCAACGGCAAAATCCCAGATGCCGACCTTGGAAGCGAACAAAGAAGCATTGAGCCAGGATCTAGACACTGTGGATGAGTTAAGGGATCATGCTAAATTCAGGATTGCTGCATATCAACAGAGGATTTCAAGATCCTACAACAAAAATGTTAGATTAAGAAGGTTTCGAGTAGGAGATTTGGTATTAAGGAAAGTATTTCAAAATACTAAGAACCATGCGGAAGGAAAGCTAGCACCAAAGTGGGAAGGTCCATATTTAATAGATTCGGATGCTGGAAAGAGGGCATATTGGTTGGAAAATATGGATGGAGAATTACTTCCAAGATCCTGGAACCCATTCATTTGAAATTCTATCATGTGTAAGTTGAATGTTCTAATTCAACATAAAAAGGTACTCCTATGATCCTTAACTCTTCATTAATTTTGATACTCTTTACTATATATGTATGTGTATATTATAATATATTAGTATATGCATGAGAGTTTTTCATTGAATACTGTACTGACTTAAGCATTGGAGGAGTGTTAGGCAAACTAACACCCACCTTTACCCAAGATCTTTTATTTGTTGTAGTTCATGCATTTAAGGATCATGGAATGAAGATTAGAGGTTGGCCACCTCTCCTCCGTTAAGGATCCCAGCGATCCTCCAAGGTTTAGAGGTTTCCAAACGTATAAACATCTCAAGGGTTTATACACCCCGCCAAGTGCGCATGATGTTTGATTATAGTGTCACGGTTAGGGAATCGGTGATGCCTCTGGTACCCGACAACTCAATTTCCATTGGCCTATAGATCAAACGCTAACGAATGTCGACACTGATGTGCACTAGACGTGTCGATCTAAGGTTTGTGTCATTTTCACGTACTCTAAGGTTTGTAATGTTTTCACATTACTCTTTGGTTAGGCATTTTCATGTCTAAAATGGCTTAGCCCAAGAATCAAATGGTTTGTAATGTTTTCACATTACCTAATGCTTTGGCATTTACATGTCACTTTATAGTTTTATTAAACTATCTAATGGTTATAATGTTCACATGATCAAAGTTCTCATTGGTTAAGTCTAATAAATAACTTTATTAGCTTTAATGTTTTCATGATTATCAAAATTGTTTTGATCTAAGGATCACAAAATCTTTTTAAGATCACAACATTTTTCAAAAAATAAATTGTTTTCACAATCAATTTACAAGTTATCAACATTTTCATGGTACATGAAATATCCACTGGGATTCATCATTATCTACAAAATATTTTAGGATCCTGGAATCTTAGGATCCTAAGCTCGAGATTATCTCAGATCTGGTTAAGGATCCTTGGAACCTGTAATGCTGAATGGGTATTGAGAGAATCTTCTCATTATCCTGGTTGTATCCTGAGGAAATCTCCTTAGGATCCTGTTTCTAAACAACTGTCAAGCAATTGTATATACTGGGGGAATCTCCTTAGTATCCTGAAGACACAGGATGTAGATAATATCCTAATATCATTCATACCAAAGGATTTCAGGATTATTCATCCTGAATCAGAGTTCAAAAGTGCAGGAAACAAAATTATTTTATGGCCAACATAAATCACATTTAACACCACCATGGTTGACCATACCAGATCAACCTCACCCCAAATGAAGTTGTTTAATTACATCACAACCCACATAAAATAAAACATAAAGATAAAAGTTGGGCTCTGGCTATTCATTTGCCTTCCTTGCCCAACGTGTTGTTTTCCCCTATTGTAGCCAAACCCTGAAGAACTTCTGTGATTGATGCCAATGTATCCATGTCGGTATCTTCCTGTTCTTAGGGATGAGTAGATGGAGGATCCATGACCTTTGGAGCTTTGAATGCTGACACAATGGGTGTTTCAGGCTCCTCACCCTTTGCTTGAGCAAGCTTTGTCTTCCAGGTATCCACAGGCCAAATAGAAATGTCAATACCTTTGTCCGAGACTTCAGTGGCCATGCAAATCCTAGCCTCAAAGATTGCAATGGTGTCATCCCTCTTTTTTTTAACTTTCAAATCATTCTCCATCTCCTTCATCTTAGTATTGGCATCAACATGCATCCTTGAGATATTTGCTTCAAGATCTTTGACCTCTTTCCTCAATTTGGTAAGCTCAGCAACATCTTTCTCATGAGCGGCCGCTCTAGTTTGAGATAGCTTGCACAAGTCATTGAAAGCACTTGCTTTCTCTTGATAGCAAAGGGCGATATGTTCATGAGCCTGTATAAAGTTGGATGTTAAAATAGAGAAATAAGATAATGGTTTTAATTACATAAACCAAAAACATTATTACCTTGGAGAATTCAGAGTCAAGGGTTGCAGGGTCTACCACATCCTCGCTTTTCCTCTTCTTAGAGGATTTATACCGGAGGTTGGGCATCTTTGATTTTGAAGCAGCAGGGGTCAATTTTTCTTTCTTGATTGCAGAGGAATCGTCGTCAATATCAGATAAGCTGAAATACATGGTTGGATTCATAAGGAAGATGAGGTCAGGATATATCAAAGTTAAAGCTGAAAAAACTGTCTTAACTTAGCAGACATAGAGGATTGAGGTTCCTGTGATCTTGCACCCTCGATTTGATCAGGATGCTTGAAGGATCTCTCTTCCTCAGAAATTTCCAAGAATGTTCTTAAATACCCTTCGGTGTCCAGATCACGGAGTACCAAAGCCGCAAAATCAACTGAAACGAATGCAATCATGTTAGAATTAAGATTTATGTTTAATAAGCCCTAGAAAAAATTGTCTCCTACCCTTGAGTAGCCAGAAAGAAGGAACTTGATTGCAGTTGGGTAAAGTATTACAATCAACAAAGAAGAATTTGCTCTTCCAGTTTGGATCATTCTGTTTGGTTCGCAATACCAAATGGGAACGGTTGGGTTTGTCTTTGAAAAAAAAGTAGTGAGAACCATGGCTTCTGAGATGATAAGTCTGGGCTAATTCGGGTAGGCCTAAATCTACGACGTGAAAATAAACTACGGTCTGAATCACAGAGAAAGTACGCCAAATCATAGGCATAACTTGAATGTAGCAGAGCTTAGTGGTGGCAAAAAACTCAGTGATTAAAGGTGGAAATGAGAATGTGAGACCAATGGTAAAGGGATATTCTGGAAAGCAATCCACTTATCAGAGGAAAGATCAGGTGGACATGAAGGATCAAAAGCTTTAAAAACAGTATTTGGGGGAAAAGAACCCCTGATTCTCAGTTGGTCAATGTCAGAATCATTGAAAGTACAGGGTTCAGGTTTTGAAACTAGACCCTGAGTATTGAATTCTGGTTGATTATCATCATTTTCTAGAAGAATCAAAGACATGGTAGACGAAATGATGAAATACGAATTTGATAGAAAAGGGAAGAGAGAAATTTTACCTGTAGATCGATGGTAGATGACGGCGACGAGAAGATGAATAAGAAAAGATAGGTATCAAAATGGTTATAAGTACTTATACACGGCAACCAATACATCTACCTAACACAATTTTAGCAGTTATCCTGAGAAGTTACAACGTTTAAGGATCCCGAAAAACGTTATAACTTCAGGGGCAATTGTTGTGGGTAGATTTTTATCTAACATTGCAGGATCCTTATTAGTATCATAATCTCGTCACGTAGGTATGGAAAGCATTTACATTTTATGTTCATATAGCAGGATAATAATAGCTTGTAAGTCTGCTTTCAGGATCACAGATATAGTTAAGAATCCTGGAAATATCTTCATTATTAATCTTGCAGGATCCTATTCAGGATATATTTGTTTGATTATGCAGGATAATTAATAAGCGGGATCAGTAAGTAAGGATCCTATGTTTATTCTGGGGTGTGCATGGCTCAGGATCCTGGACCTATATTAGTTCAGGATCATGCGCTATTTAACGTGTTTATTTCTTTGAGTATTGTTCAGGTCATATATGGAACGCGTTAATGATATATGCTCCGGATTACGTGAGGAAACTTTGATATGATTCAAGGATGACCAAGTCAGCTGCACGTGTAAAATGAAGTCAAAAGAGACGTTGGTGGTCTTCACCCTTCATCAGAGGATCCCGAGATTCTCGGATGTATTGTTATACGCTCTTAGTATATAATTAAGGCATGGATGATCGATTAGGTTAACGAATGCACACTATTTTCACCTGCAAAACACATAAACACTCTGACATTACTCTTGTTAATACTCTTTCTCATCAACGCTTAGCTAGATTCACACACATAATCACTTAGCTGATTATCCTTGTGCTCTTAGCTTGTAATTCATTATTTTCATTTTAATAAAATCAACAAAGGCAAGAAACTTTTGATCCTTCCCGAGGTTTTGTGTCGGCGATCAATCTTGATCAAGGGCTTTCCTCGTATATCCTCATGTCAGATTACATTTACTTTACCTTTTTTCATTGTTTATTTGGCATTACCATTAATTTATTCTTGAGCTTTTGTCTTAAATCTTTATTCAACAAGGATCAACGCACTTAAAGTGTATTTTCATTTAAAATTCTTATTTACTAATATAGATAATCGTATAACAACGTAATTATCTTGAAAGTAATTTCAACATTATACCTCACAATCTAAAATTTGATCACTTAATTGCTTAGTATAATTTTTGACCAAAACACTTGGGGTGTGCCAATAATGAGGTTAAACTAGATACGGTTAGCCATGGTGGTGTTCAAGTGGTTTATGTTGACCACTTAGTCTTTTTGAGCATTCCAATTTCTGCTTGGGGAACTTTTATTCAGGATAAGCTAAACCCAAGTGTGGATTGGCTTAGTTCGATTCGTTACACTCCGTAATTTACGTAGATAACACGTTAGAGTGTATTGAACGACACTAAGGGTAGTGTGAATCGAATGGATACCATCTGGTGAGATAGGTTTCAATGATGAGCAAGGCTCAAACTTGGATGATGAATGTAGAGAGAGAGAGATAGAGAGAGAGAGAGAGTAAGAGAGAGCATACAGAGACTCCTCTTGATTCTTGCTTGAACAATCTGAAAAGACAAGTTCTTGGTAGTGAGCAAAACTCACCATGGATGAAGATGATGGAGAGAAAGGGAGCAGGGAAGCTGCCTCCTTATCTAATGTGTGTTATCATCTCTTATTTATCTTCTTCCTTCACGATACTGGGGAGATTCCCCCAATATATGTTTATTTCATCCATATACTCATTATCCCGAGGGGATTCCCTCAAGATATATTCAAAATAATCCTATTCCAAGGATTCTAATATTCTAGGATTCTGGAACAGACCTTCAATCGTAAAAATTCTAAGTAACATCAGAATCTTGAAAAGTTATTCAAGATACTCAAAGAATAAGAAAGCCAAAGATACCAAGGCTACCAATTAGGATTTATATATTCTCTGTCTTCAGGATATTTAGGAGATTCCCTCAATATATATTTATTTTAAACTGATGATTAGGATCCTGAGGAGAGTCCCTCGGGATACACTTAAGATAATCCAATTTTGAAGATACTAGAGAGATTCCCCAAATACGTGCTTATTTTGGTCATATATGTAGGTCTTTCGAAATAATGGGAGAATTCCCCCATCTTATGCTTACTTTACTTATACCTTCAGGATTCTGAGGAGATTCCCTTAGAAAACTTGAAATAACTTCATATTCAGGATTCCCATATCTTAGGATCCTGAAACATACTTCAGATTGAGAAGTATATCAAAAATCTGCAGTATGATAACATCAAAGATTGCCAAAGTAATGTGAAAATATTACTAACACTTTATGACTACACGGTAGTGTCAAAGTCTTTCAAATAACTTGTAAACATCATGATCATTTTCATGACCTTTTGCTCAGGATCCTTGTATCTCAGGATCCTGAAACGAATCTTGATACATTCAAAGAGAATATCAGGATTTTGCTTGGGATAATCCAGTGATCCTGTAATATAACATTGTTAGAAGATTTTGATAACATACAAACATTCTAGTTATCTTCATAACGCCAAATTATTACAATTTTTGTTTAACTTTAAAAACGACATAAAATCTGTCAAAAATTTTAAGTCATGTAAAAATATTGTAATAATTTCTGAAAATGTCAAAACTTTTGAATAATGTGAGAACATCATAACAATCATAATCTTTGGATTAAATCCGAAAAATATTTTGGTAATATAATAATATTACAACCATTTGAATCTTTTACGTCCTATGCCAATAATGTCTAAAACATTACAAACCTTAAGAAAACTTTTGATAAATCAATTTTTGTGACATGTAAATGTCAAATTATTTGGTAATGTGGAAACATTACAACCATTAGATAGTTTAGAACAAACTATTTTAGTGACATGTAAATGTCAAACCATTTGGTAATGTGAAAACATTACAACCATTTGATTCGTGGGCCAGGCCATTTGGGACATGAAAATGCCTAACCAATTGGTAATGTGAAAATATTACAAACCTTGCGTAATAGATAATATGAAAACATTACAAGCCTTGTGTACTTAGTGACGTGAAAACGCCAAAACCTTAGGTAATGTGAAAACATTACAAACCTTAGTTGACGTGAAAATGCCAAAAACCTTAGGTCGACACGTCTAGTGTACATTAGTGTTGACAATCGGAAGAGTTTGATCTATAGCATCAATGGAAATGAAGTTGTCGGGTACCAGAGGCATCACCGATTCCCTAACCCTGACACTATAATCAAACGTCGTACACACCCGGCGAGGTGTTCAAACCTAAATTCTTAGAGAGGTGTTTATGCGCCCGCAAACCTCTAAACCTTAGAAGAATCCCTAGGATTCTTAATCGGAGGAGGGGTGGCCAACCCCTAATCTTTATTCCATGATCCTTAGATACATGAACTACAACAAACACAAGATCTTGGGTAAAGGTGGGTGTTAGTTTGCCTAACACTCATCTTATGCTTAAGTCAGTGTCAGATTCAAATGAAAATAATAATTATGAAAGATTTTCATTCATATATTAATATATAATTATGATACACACATACATATATAGTAAAGAATATAAAAATTAATAAAAAGTTAAGGATCATAGGTGTACCTTTTTATGTTGAATATAAGTACTCAACTTACACATGATAGAGTTTTAGGTGAATAGCATTTCAGGATCTTTAAAGTAGTTATCCATCAACATGACCTCATTTCCAGCATCCATGCCAATCAAACATTGATCACAGATAGATAATTGGATGTATCGGTTCTGAAAGTTTCCATGTATGCCCCCAGGATAGTTTCCGCAGATTCCTTCATGCATATCCTTTAGTTTCGCTTATGCTTTAGGATCCTCAAAATATCACAACAACAATGATCCTTCTGCAAAAAAGTTTAATGATTGACTACATCTATGATCCTGACTTGCCTCCAAAACCTGATGTGTCCAATTATCCTCAAACTTAAGATCATCAACATAGCATCAGTTGAAGATCGAAATACAAAACTAGTCTAAATACAAAACTAGTCTAACTATACTTAGGGAATATTTCCAATGTTGATTAGTAATTAACATACACCTATATGTTTTACACTGACATCCTTAGTTAATCCTAAACCTTCAGTTGATGTTTCGTAATCCATTTCATTATTGGCACTTTAAAGTTTATAATCAATATCCAGTTGTATGTCATACCTTTAAGGTGATTTTAATACAAAATATTAGCCTAACTAAGCATACTGTACCAGTAAAGTTTACTCAAAACCTAAAGTTTTATCATGTTTCTACGATCCTGTTATAGTCATTTAGTTATTCTAAGTGACATTCCCGGTTTTTATATTTAATAGATGATTAATTTTATCATGCACATAATGTGTTCCAATATAACCAATATAAACATAATTTTTTCAAGATAAGAGTACCTGGCATCAGCATCGAGTAGACTTTTAATTAAGTAATAGATAAGAAGTTGTTGACCTTTAAGGATCTTTAACTTATGCAACATCGTTCATATTTTGGGATACCGCCACGTTTACGAGTAATGATTTACCAATTAGATTTGTATTCCAACACCACGTTTGCCAAGATCAGGAATCTTGCTTCCTTGAACATACCAGCACACAATAACATTCGTCATATCCTTTTCCACCTTAGGATCCTCAGAATGGATTCACACTTCTTTGATACCTTATTTGATTGTAGCCAAGATATCCCATTCCTTTCTCCCTTGATTGCTATGCTGACAGAGGCCTGGTAGTAGATTTCATTGATGTTGTGTAGTAATCCTTTGCTTCTTGTTGATCTCTATTGATCTTAACTACCCCTCAAGGAGTAGGTGGCTTAACACATTGATGGTATGTTGAGGGTACAACTTTCATACCATGAATCCAAGGTCTACCTAGAATAATGTTATAGCAAAACAATTTATAACACAAAATCTTTGGATAGAATTTATCCCTTCGATGTAAATTGGCAATCTGATCTCGGTAACTATATTCTTTGCTTCACCCACTGAAACCTAATAATACAATGGACTTGGAGATAATCTCAGATTCTGGTACGCCCATTCTCTTCAAAATTTCCAAGCGGATGATATTAATCGAGGTTCCACCATCTATCAGGATCCTTGACGTCCGACGGTGGTGATCATGCTCTATGTGGGATCCTATGATTATCCTGAGCTTCGGGATCCTGAGCCTTGTCATGATCCTAGCCGCGATTCTTCTTTCTTCCAAGTAGCACCTTCAAGTATCCCTTACTGAGCAGATGGCTGATTTCCTTTCTGAGGGGTACGCAATCCTCAGTTACGTGGCTGAAATCCTCATGATATGCGCACCACTTCGTCTTATTCTTCCAAGCGACGACTTTATGATTTCTTCTTGGCCATCTCGCCTTATCTCCAAGACCCTGCATAGCACACAAGATACCTGTAGTATCAACAGAAAAACAATAATCAGTTAGCATAGGATATTCTTCGTCATCCTCTCCAATTGCAATGATCCGACGGTCCTTATTTCTGGCATAAGGCTTGTTCCTGTTGGATCTGTACGAGGATGATTCTGATTTCTTGTTGGGCCTTTCATATGTTGATAAATTTTCCACTCTTTTCTGGATCAAAGCGTCCTCTTATAGCCTCATGGACCTCAAAGCTCTATTCCTGACTTCATCAAGGTTTCTGCAAGGATTCATCACAAGATCCTCATAAAATAGAGAGTCCCTATTGATCCCCGTCTTAAAGGCCTGTGCTGCAGTAGCCATATCTAGGTTAGGTATATCGAAAGATTCTCTTCCAAATCTTCCTACAAAATCTCGAAGAGACTCATTAGCCCTTTGAACAATATATATAAGTCAGTGGTTAATTTTTCAAATGTTCTACTACAAGAAAATTGATTATTAAATAAATTAACCATATGAGCAAACGAAGTAATAGAATAGGGAGGAACGTTTAACAGCCATGTTAATCCGGATCCTGTCAGAGTTGATCTAAAGCCTTTGCACAAGCACCCTTCTCTGAGATCAGCAGGAATCGGAATAATCTCTATCCATTCCCTATACTGGGCGATGTGCTCCTCAGGATCCGTCGTTCCATCGTACAACTTCATGCTAGGAGTCTTTAATCTTTTCGGGATCTCAATATCACAAATAGGTGGTGCAAATCTTGAGATCCTGTGGGTTGTTGGAGCGATTTCAGGTATAGGTTGCACAACTCCAAGAATATTGGATATCATATCCTTCAAATTTCGCAACTCTCTCGCCATAACATGGCTTACTCCAGGATCATGCAAAATGTTAGTTCCAAACATATTGTCAGCATAATAATTAGTAAATATATTACCACCGTTTGGGATCCTGGATGAGGATGCTGGATTTCATCTTTGATCCCTTGTCATTGGGATCCCTATAGCATTCACTGGATCCGTGATCCCAGTACTCCCTTGCATGGCTATAAAATCTCCTGGGTATCCCGAGGATGGTGGAGTGTCAAAATTTGAGATCCTACTCCGAATGGGGGTAGTAACTTGAGTAATAGGGATATCGGCTCTTGTCCTCAAGTTTTCCATATCCTTCCTCAGGATCTCGTTGCTCCATTCTACTTGTCCAAGCTGCTCCTTAACCTATGTAAACATAGTCACAATATCCCTGTTAGAAATAATAGTGGGATCCTGATCTGTGATCCCGTATCCTGAGAAGGTAGATCCTGTGAAAGTCAACCTCCTATAGATATTCTCTGATCCCCGTTGTGATGACAAAGGAGGGGAAGTAGGAGGTAGATTAGTCATTACAGATGTCGATGATGGCACAACAGAAGATGTAGATCATCCATGTGTCGACATTTTTGACTAAAACCTTTGAAAAAAGTGATTTAACAAGGATTTTAACAAGAATTTGATTATGAAAAGCACCACTTGCCCCACGGTGGGTGCCAAACTGTTTTGGTCAAAAATTACCCTAGGCAATTAAGTGATCAAATCTGTAAAGTGAGGTATTAGTGCTTGTAGTTACTTTCAAGATAATTACGTAGAAAAATGATTATCTATATTATAAAATAACAATTTTGAATGAAAAATGTACTTTTATATTTCTATACGTTGATCCTTGCTAAATAGATTATTGATAATGAAAACAAGTGTTTGTAAATAAGATTATTTCAAAAGTTTAAGTAAAATGCAAAGTATTTTCAGGATAATGCAAGTTATGCAATAAAAATATGATTAAGATCAATAAAAATGCATGAAAAAGAATGATAATTGTGATAAAAACATGATTAGAAACAAAAAAAATACGTATATTTATGATAAATGTAAGATAAAATCAGGATATTGCAGGTTTTATGATCAAAAGATCAATAAAATGCAAATCAAACAACGAAAATGTAAAGTAAATGCGATCGCACAAGGATATACGAGGAAAGCCCTTGATCTTGTTAGATCGCTGGCATTAAACCTCAGGAAGGAACAATCGTTCCTTGCCTTTGTGGATTTTATTGCTGAAATTAAGGATAATACAGTGAATGAGCACAATATGATCGAACTAAAGTGTGTGCGTGATGAATTTGGTGAAAAAGATAAAGTAAAGTGTGTTTTGATTGTGTTTTGTGAGAGTTCTAAGTGTTATCCGTCATGGCTGTGCAGAGTTAAGGGTCTCCTAATGATCATATGCCTCCAATTTATAGTAAATACAATATAACCAACTTTCCAAAAAATCAGGGATCCTCCCGAGATATTCGGGATCCTCCAGTCTTCTACCTTAACTTGTTATTCCACACGTTTTCTGACCTCCTCCAAGCCTTGATCCTTAAATATAGGCATGATTGACCCACGTTTAACTCCTGATAGACTTGGTCAATATACACAACGGTCAAATAAAGATTAGTGACGTTTCAACCGGGATACCGAATATATCCTGGATCCTGATCACCCAGGATCCTGAATATCCAAGATCCTTAACAAAAACTAACAAATAAACATCAGTAACATCTGATCCCAAGATAATTAACATATCCGGGATCCTGACCATCCGAGATCCTAAACATATGTGAGATCCTGAGTAAATCTGTGATTTCAATAGTACTCAGGATCATGAATATACCTAAATACTTATCTATAATCGGGATCCTTGATCCAAGTGTGATCCTGGATATATCCAAGATCTTTATTACCTGTATCATATAAACATAGAATCTCAGTATCCTTAGTCTTAACTTTATCCTGAACATATGCATGATCCTAGATATAATTTTCAATAGTAACTAGAGACTTCAGGATCCTGTATCCTAACTATAAAATTTAGCCCAAATAGAAATAATAACGGGATCCGGATCTATTATCCCGGATCCTGAAAAAGTAGATCCTAAATAGGTGGATCCTAAAAAAGTAGTCCTTAGATAGGTATCTTGTGGCCTCTGCTGCGATGATGAAAGGGATGGTATAGGAGGAAGACTAGTCATAGCAGAGGTTAAAGATGGCATAGAAGAAGACACTATTCGTCCTTGAGTCGACATTTTCGATAAAAACTTTTTGAAAAAGATGATTTAACAAGGCTTATAACAAAACTTTGATTACAAGAAGCACCACTTTCCCCACGGTGGGCGCTAAATTGTTTTGGCGAAAAATTAACAGGTATAATTTTTGGTCAAATTAGTAAAGTGAGGTAGAGTGCTTTTAGTGATTTTCGAGATAATCAAGTAAAAATGCAAGTTAATAATGATATAATGAAGATTTTGTGTGAATCAAGTGTTTATAAAAAGATAAACATGAAAACTTATATAAAATTTAAGATAATTTCGGGATAATGCAGATTATGCAGCAAATAATCGATAAAATATGAAGTAAATGATGAAAATAAAGAATAAATGCAATCGACACACGGATATATGAGGAAAGCCCTTAATCTTGATAGATTGTCGACATAAAACCTCGGGAAGAGACAATTGTCTCTTGCCTTTGTTGTTTTTATTACTCGAATTCAGAATAATTACAATACGAGAGCACTTATGATCAATCTAAAATCTTTATGGTGAGGAATTGATGAAATGAGTGTGTTAATCTGCAAGTAGTGTTAAAGTGATGAATAAGTCATGCATGAATGTGTTCCTATGATCATAAGCCTCCAATTTATAGTAAGTACAATATAACTAATCCTGAAAAATTCGGGATCCTAGTGACATTTCAGGAAACGTCTCCTTGATTCTCTCCTCCCTTGAATGAGCTTTGAACAGGTAATAAAGGTGGAATTAAAACACATTTAACTCTTGTTGGACTTGGTCAAGGCATATAACAGAAAAATAATGATTAGTAACAGTCAAATAAAGATTAGCAATGTATTATCCTGGGATACTGAACATATCCGAGATCCTGATCATCTGGGATCCTGAACGCCTAAGATCCTGAACATAAAGTGACAGACAATGATTATTAACATTTGATCCCGGGATACTTGCCATATCCGGGATCCTGAGTGTATTTGGGATCCTGAACATATCCAAGATCCTGGATATAATTTTCAATAGCACTAAAAGAGTTCAGGATCCTGAGCATAAAATTTAGCCCAAATAGTGTTCATATTTCTTTACTGTTTTCATTGGCTGTGTTGTTGGGGAATCTTTGAGATCATTTTTCCCAACAAGTGGTATAAGAGCCAAGGTTTTGGCGGAGGTCTCGGTTTTAGAATTTCATAGTATGCTCTGTGGTTGCAGTTTTGTCTGAACTTCCACATCAGAAATGAAATCTATTTATCGTACTGGGGTATCTTGGTTCTATTGGTTGTCTTGTATACGATAGAATTATATGTGAGCCTGGTGGAGTATTTACATGTGTAGAAAAGGTTCTGGCTAAGGAAAGACTTGGTATTTATGTGTGTCTATTGTGACCCACGTCTCTTTCCTGTGATCCTTTTTCTCCTGTGCGTATTACAAATTGGCTGGAAATATATTTTTCTAGTATATAATACTGGTAATTTTTTTAAAAGATACAGGTACGATGTCAAAGTTCAGTCCAATGAGGTTCGATGTTGAGAAATTTGATGGAAGGATCAATTTTAGCTTATGGCAAGTTCAGGTCAAGGATATGTTGATTCAGTCCGGGTTACACAAGGAATTAAGGGGGAAATCAACCCATATTTCTAGTGGTGATTCTAGCAAGGCCAATAAGATCCATGATGAAGAATGGGATGATATGGATTTGAGAGTGGCAACAGCTATTCATTTGTGTCTTTCAAAGAATGTTCTTGCAAATGTGCAAGGGTTATCGACGGCAAAGGAGCTTTGGGAGAAGCTTGAACGGTTGTACCAAGGCAAAAGCATCTCAAACCGGTTGTATCTCAAGGAACACTTCCATACTCTACGTATGGAAATAGGTACAAAAATATCAGATCATCTAAGTGTTCTTAATAATATTGTTTCAGAACTGGAGGCTATTGGAGTTGAGGTTGATGATGAAGATAAATCATTAAGACTTATATTATCTTTACCATCCTCCTATGAGCACATGAAACCTAGTCTATGATGTATGGGAAAGAGACCCTGAAGTTTAAAGACGTTACTAGCAAACTCCTATCTGAGGAGAAAAGACTGGAAGGTAAGGGCGGGACTTTATCAGAAGGTACGGTTTTGGTAAGTGAAGATAGGAAGAAAAAGAACTCTAAGAAAAATCTAATATGCTAGAAGTGTGGGAAGTCTGGGCATGTCAAGATGGATTGTCCAGGTAGAGCGGATTCGGCAAAGGGCTCCAAATCTGCTGACAATGTCTCCGTTCTCATAGAGAATAGTGAGTTCTATTAAGATATGACATCCTCATGGTCTGTCCACGCCACAATGGGAAAGGGATGGTTGTCAGCGGTTCCATGGGTATTTACACATGGGCATTAGTTTGGCTTAAAATGCAAGGTGTGTGGTGGAAATTGATGTCGATAGCTGAGGAACTTCCAGGTGAACCAAATAGGGGAAGTTACACCATAAACAATTTCAGCAAGTTTTTTTGACATGTGCTGAGGTGAAATGCTTAGAATGGGTTATTCTGAGTGGAGATACTCTTCTATGGTGGAGTATGGTAATTCTCTTCGAATTATGATTGTCGGTCATGACAATGGTCCTGATGTTGGAACAAAGTTATTTTTATTTTATCCATGGTGGAGATTGTTGGTTTTGGCTAAAATAAAAATAGGGTATTTGTCCCACATTGGTGGATGGAACAAAGGAGGGGGTGACTCCTTGGTTATAAAAGGAGGCCTAAGCCTTAGTTTCAATATGTACCAAATCAATATACATCTTAGGTATTTGATTCTTTCTTTCTCCATTTGGTTTAAAGTGTCTAAGGTGTGAGTCAAATCCTTGGAGGGTGTGAGTGTTGGTTGTGCGGTGGCTTAAGAGGTTAGTCTATGTGATTGTAATAAGTTTTCATATAGTGGAATCTTTTCTCTTTGGAGGCCCGTGGTTTTTTCTCTAGTCTTGTAGTTTTCCACGGATATTCTTGTGTTCATATTTCTTTACTGTTTTCATTGGCTGTGTTGTTGGGAAATCTTTGAGACCATTTTTCCCAACAAGGAAAGCCTTTATCAGAGCCCAAAATACAAATCAATATCTAGTTGTAACAGCCAAACAACATCATGAAGAGGGAAGAATGGATGACATCATCCTTCCTGATCTAAGGAATCAAATGCATCCACAATCATTTACCATCTTCACAGACACAACATACCAGTGCTTGAAGGAACAACGAACGCAATAGCCAAACATGGAAAAAGTTGCTAGAATACTTGAGAAAGCCTGGGAACTTCAATGGAAACATGAAAATCCTGTAAGACCATATATAATGATATTTCCCAAACTTTTGCATATATATGTGTGTTCATAATTTTTTTCCCTTAATTTGTGTTTCTCATGCTAAAATAGGAACATTCAAAAACTCCAGTTGAGGATGCATATATATCGTCATCCAACTACCTTAGGGTAACTACCTAATTTCTTTCACTTTGGGCGGAATGCATCATATTAAAGATTGATATCCAGCATACTAAATGAAATTCAGTCGAAAGTTTTACTTAAGATATATATACTATTTCATTTCTTTCGTATAAAACGATTATTATAATAATAATCAAACAAACTCGATCGTCGAATATTTTCTTTTCCTAAACTCTACGAATTGATTTGATAACCCATGTCCATGTCTCTTTGATTTGGCTGGGGGCATCTCACCAATAGACTATGTCTGTGTTTAAAGGGTGAAAGCCAAATATTACTTTTGTCCCGTGTAGGTAGGTAATATATATACTCAAAATAATAAGTTAGCTAGGTAATATATTTTACAGAAGTTTTTGTAATAATATCAACGCATTGTTATTATCTTCTTAGCTGATAAATTGTCACCTTGACAACGTGGCACTGAGGTGGAATCTCGTTATGCTGACATGACATTAACATACGACTGACTTCAGCTTCCGCGTCCATGAAATACTTTCCCACGACCACTATTTTTACTATCAAATTTTCCGGCATATCACCATTATCATAATCCAGCTGTTTCAAACTCACACCCACTGTAGTTAAGTGGCCAAGGTGTGTGAATCTAACGTTGCTACTCTTGAAAATAGAAATAATGTTATTGGAACTCTTCCATCCAGACTCGTAGGCATCCTTTGATTCCATACTCACTAAGACTCTACTCTAACTTCAATTATCACTATCTTGATCATATAATCAACAATGTCACCGGCCTCTTTGATCATGAACCAGAATAAGATTATAAGATAAGAGCCTTGATTTTTCCATCCATCCCTTTAAGCACAGCTTATTGATTGATTCGTTCAAAACATACAAAATTTAGTAGTCATCACTCTGATTTAACAGATTTTTTTTTCTTCATATCACTGTTACTAAAACATTGTCATGTTTCTAATTACTTAATTTACTTAAATAGAATTTCAAAGATATTTAGTTTAAATTTAGAATCACTTAGTGCCAATGTCTTTTTGTGCTATTTTAGGTTTTTGCTACAGATAGGTCATATTGTTTGTTTTGATTTTTCGTACTTACTATTAGTTGAATACTTATACATATTGTATTTGAAAACTACCTCCATTTTACTACTACTTATAACAAAATCAGATACACTAACCTTTGGATGTTGGGCATAAAGAATCTGCCATTCAAAAGCATTAAACAAAGTATAAGGCACTATCCATTTCCATGACACACAACTTTGTAGGAAAAAGACTTGGAACACTTGAAGATTCAACTAGAAGATATAAAGTCTGCTACTGAGCATTTTGATGAAACTTACTGTATTGGGTAAGGCGGATATGGTAAGGTGTACAAAGCAGAGCTCCGTCATTTTGATAGCCAATGTACGTTAGAAATAGAAGGGAAGAATAGGGGTGAATTTTCTTACAAATGCAGTATTGTGTTGGTGCATTTTGTGTGTCATTCACTTGGTCAACATTTGTACTTGTCAAAGTCAATTAGTCTTAGTAACTAGTGTATTCGAGTCTGTAAATGAAATGTAATTATAGAATATACATAGAATATTAGGCGACATTAGCTTCAATGTCACACCAGCGACATTGTAAGTTGGGCTTGCGACATTAAGGCTTATGTCACAGGTAGGTTAAGTGGTGAGTATAAATAGAGAGTTAGATTTTCATTTGAGGGTTGATCAAACCCTAGAGAGAGAGAGAGAGTTCGTGAGGCAGAGAGAGGCTGTGTTTGTATTCTGTAATCGATATATTTCAAGTATTAATATATACAAGATTATAGATATTGTGTTTGTTTGATTCGATTAACGTTCAATATTCAATCGTTTGAATTCCGTACGTTTGATTGAAGTGACGATTTGATTAGGTCCGTACCAGGGAACCTACAAGTGGTATCAGAGTCGTGAATCAAGGATTCAACGGTTTTGGATCGTGTTTAGAACGTTTTCGGTTTGATTCGCGAAGGTTTTATTGTTTAATCTTCGTTTCTGGGTTAGTTTGCTTGAACATTTCATTTTCTAAAGAGTTTTTCTGGGTTTGTTCGTCGATTTTCGTTCGAAATTCGTTAGGGTTTCGAAAATTTTTGATTTTTGGGGTTTTAGCCGCAGCAGTCGCGACTTTGCGACATCAGCTGCGACATCATCTGCGACGTCGCCTGCGACATCATAGTTTTTAACCTAATTTGGTCTTTGCGACATTAGTTGCGACGTTGCTTGCTTCTGCGACATTGACTACGACGTCGCTTGCGACATTAAGTATTTTGACCTTAATTGGTCTTTGCGACATTAGTTGCGACGTTGCTAATTTAATATTCTCTTATTTTAAATTAGCCCTTGTGTCGCTAATTTAATATTCTCTGATTTTAATTAATCTTGGGACGTTACCAGCGACACTTACTTAGTGTCGCTCTAGATTCGTAAAAAAAAAATTTGGCGGGAAACTCCGAATTTTTTTTGCGTTTTCAAAATTTTTCCATAGGCATAAAAGTGTTCAATTTTAGCCTGTAAAAAGTTTGATTTTACTCGACCGTTTTTTTGACGTTTTCAGTCGTAATTTTGGCGGGAAAAATGCGAAAATTTTGGTAATTTTAAATTTTGTTTTTAAGCTTAAAAGAGCTTAATTTTACTGTCGGAAAAGTTTCCCCATACTCGGAAAGTAGTCGAAATTTTTCGAATTCAATTTTTGAGGGAATGGCTATGGATACGAAAATGCCTCCTTCTACATCTTTGTTCTATAGTGATTTTGCTAACTGAAAGATTAAGCTATGCAACTTCATTGAACACAAAGATCCAAAGTTGTGGAACTGGTTTAATGCTATTGATCGATATGAGCAACCAAGACTCGATGGTGTCCTTAAGTCAAGAGCACAAATGTCAGTCAACGAACGGAAAGAGTTTGACAAAGACAATAGAGCATATGAGATGATTACCATGTGCTTACCAGAAGTTGTGATAAATAAATTCACAATCAAGCAACTTCTACAGAGTTATGGGACGCTCTTATAGAGGCTTATGGTCAAAAGAAAATAGTGGTAAATAAAGAAGAGGATCAACATACTGCAATGGTGGCTCAAATAAAAGACGTTGATTCTAATACACCTGAGGTACATGATGAACCTGAGAAACCTTTTACTTGCATATCGTGTATTACATTAACTGCTTCTTTAGAGATTTGTCAAATAGAGAATAAAGACTTGAGAGAAAAGGTTGTCAAACTTACTGAATCAAATAATTTTCTTAAAGCTAATGAGAAACTTTATGATAAGAAAATTGAGGCATATAAGTTAGACACAGATTTACAAATCAAAAGTTTTTAGTCAACAAGATGCTATCAACAGCTATCTTACTGAAATTGAATTGTTAAATAAAGAACTTTCTGATTTAAAAATTGAGTATGAAAACTATAAGAACAAAATTTTAGGCTCATCTTCAGCAACAGTTGTCTTTGATGAAATTGTTAATAAGCGAAGGACGGGCGGTAAAAAGAAGGCAGGACTTGGTTATACTCAAGTCCCACCACCTTCCCATGCCGAATACTGTCATATGCCTGTTAAGGAAGGCACTGAAGAGATTCCAGTCGATTATGCATTGCTTTATGGTATTAAATCAAAAGAAGCTAAGGAAAATAAACAGGCAAATGAGAAAACCAAGAGGCCAGAGTATCCGTTGCCTAAGTTTGTTAAGCCAGAAAGTTCACCTTCCGTTAGTGTTTAAGAGGTAGAAGATATACCTGAAGTGTCTACCATTAAGGTTGAGAAAATAACTGTCAAACCTAACTGTTTTATATGCAAAGGTAAAGCTAAAGTTGATAATGAATCTTTCAAAGTTAAAAATATTAAAAGGGATTCTAAATCTACTAACTCAACCTCGGGAACATCTACTTTAACATGTACACCTAAGAGTGCATGTTCAACAAATGTTCCTGCTAATAGACCTTCTGTGTACTGTCCTCCACCGAAACGATTTGAGGGAACCCATTGGAATCGATCTTATGTTGAGAGTGGTCGTTCTTGTTATCGTTGTGGTCAACAGGGCTATATTATTAGGGATTGTAAGTTATTATCCCTAGATAGGTTTGGTAGAGGGATGCCAAGAACTTCCTCTTTCAGGAATTCTTTTTCAAAATCTTTTTCAAGGCGTCGTTCGTATACGCCTGTATCTAGTTGTGTATCAAACTCTCCAAAACCTATGGCAAGAGTAAACAAAGTTGTGCCTAGTAGACCTCGAGTTCAACAGCACAACATTGTTGAAAACAAATCATCTGAACCTAAACAGGATTGGAAACCCAAATCCACAAACAACGCATCAATGAAATCTTCTGAGTTTTTAAAATATCATAAACTCATTGATGTGATGATTATGGATGATCATGGACAACCCAAGTATATCAAGGCTTGGGTGTTCCATAAGTACTAACGTTTGATTGTTTGTGGTGATGCAGTCAGTTTCTTGTAAACTAATATTTTTAGTGACTGCAATGGATGTGGATATTTTATGCTGATTTGTGATTGGATGAAATTTCTGAAGTTTCTTGGTGGTAAAAGTGCTAAAAGGCATTTGATTTGACTTGATATGTGATTTTGATACTTTTCTTTTAAATTTTATTATTATTTCAACGGCCATTCTTTGTACTTTTTAGTATCAAAGAAATGCAATGTTGCGAAATATTTTAAATCAAAAAATTACAAAAATATGTTTAATGTTTAAGGGGAGTACCTTTGAATTGAATTTTTTGAAAAGAAATTCTTGTTCAGGGGGAGTAATTAAAATTCTGATTATTTGGATCAGAAATGTGAACAGCAAGATTCTTATTGCTCAAAAAGATATTGGATTGTGTCTGTAAACAACATGGGAAATGATTGTACATCAGATGACATGCACAAAATGGAAATTTTAATGTTTATCTTTGATGTGTTAGTAGGTTTATCTGCTATGTTTAAAATAGCTTTTTATAAACATTAGCTTCATCATATGATTTACTGGTAGACATGATACACACCGGTTTCTGGGTTCTTAAGAAGTAATTCTAATATGTGCCTATGATCTTGTGGTAAACACCATATGATGTACGACTAAATGTCTTAATTCCTTAACGTAGCATGATATATTTCTATACCTAAGTTTATCTGAAATCATTTGGGGGTTTATACTGATTGTTTCCTCTGTTGTACGTAAGTACAGACCTGGTCTCGATTAGTATATGCTTAAAAGTTAAGCAAACGCAAGTCAATGAACTTGAAAACGTCTTAAATTATAAGATACCTAACAAGGTCACCAAAATGGTTTGACCAAGTATGGTTTTGCTTACACCTGAATCAAGTTATGTCGCTTTGTTGTACGTTTGTATAGACCTGTCACCGCTGACTTGATTCTTAAAAATGATATTCTTATATTCTATCTGGATTAGGAAGCAATGCTCATGTCTGGGTTACAGGGTATGTCATAGGTGGGGACCATGGAGAAATATTCATACTAACAATAAAAGGTTAACTCACAGACCCGGATGTAACATGTTTAAGTGGACAAACAATACCAGTAATTGTCTTGAAGTAATTTTTATAAAAGGTGCTTTAAGTATGCTAAGTAAATTTAAAGTGGACAAATATACTGATAATCGAAATAACACTTACTATTACCTAATAATTGTATGTTGGCCTGATATGATCTCTAAGCAGACGTAAAACAGTCCTATCCCCAAATTTATTTTAATCTTTGTTCTTTACTTTTCCTTTATAAAGAAAATACAAAAAGATTTTATTTCTATATTATTTTCTTCAAACATCACATATCTTGTTAAAGTCAAATATTGAAGATGTAAAGGATGTCGATTATTCTCCAACGACTGTGAAGATAAATTCTATCGGAGAAGTGGTCGATCATTGAGAGATGGTCACATAGTTTGAAGATCTTATTGTATGATAAATGTGTGTCAGTCACATGAATCTAGACATCAAGATTTCATTGAAGACCATACTATTTCAATGGGGGAGTTTCTGATTGTTGAAGACATGAAGAAGTTTGTTGGTGAAGACTAATTGAAGCTTATTTGACCAAGCTGATGACATGGGGGAGTTTGTTGGTGTATTTTGTGTGTCATTCACTTGGTCAACATTTGTACTTGTCAAAGTCAATTAGTCTTAGTAAATAGTGTGTATATTCGAGTCTGTAAATGAAATGTAATTATAGAATATACATAGAATATTAGGCGACATTAGCTTCAATGTCGCACCAGCGACATTGTAAGTTGGGCTTGCAACATTAAGGCTTATGTCGCAGGTAGGTTAAGTGGTGAGTATAAATAGAGAGTTAGATTTTCATTTGAGGGTTGATCAAACCCTAGAGAGAGAGAGAGAGAGAGTTCGTGAGGCAGAGAGAGGCTGTGTTTGTATTCTGTAATCGATATATTTCAAGTGTTAATATATACAAGATTATAGATATTGTGTTTGTTTGATTCAATTAACGTTCAATATTCAATCGTTTGGATTCCGCACGTTCGATTGAAGTGACGATCTGATTAGGTCCGTACCAGGGAACCTACATATTGTAGCTGTAAAATGCATCTTTAGTCGAGCAAATGGGCTTGGAGAACAAAGTTTTATAATCAGAAATTGAATTGCTTACTAGATGTAAGCATCTAAATGTAGTCTCCCTTCTAGGGTTTTGTGATACAGGTTCTGAACGAATCCTTGTTTATGAGCATGTTCCTAATGGAAGTCTCGACGATTATTTGGGAAACACTGATAAGATGACTATTTTTAGTTGGGTAGAACGTATAAAAATGTATCTTGATATTGCAAATGGACTAAACTACCTACACAACACCACAAAGGAGAAACAAATGATAAATTATCGTGATATAAAGAGTGCAATTGTTTTATTGGGTAAAAATTGGGATGCTAAGATTGCCGATTTTGGGTTTTCTATGTTAGGTGTATTAGCAAAAGTTTATTAGTCAAGGGGTTATGAGTAACTTAGTAATTGGAGATAGATTAGAACTTGGATTGCTTGGTTAGCAAGCATAGGGCTGGAAATTTAACTCTATAAATAGAGGTGTTTAGTTCATTGTAAATTCATCCCATTCATTCGTTGTAACTTGTTAATCGTAATAAGAGTGTAAACGTTTGATAAATCTTCTTGTGTTCGAGTGTTTGTTCAAGTATGTGATTGTGTGGTAACAATATATTACGCATATTGTTTCACAATTGGTATCAGAGCAGTGTTCGAGAAGGAAGAATCGCATAACTAGGAGAGAGTTTCAGGTTCGTCGGTTATTATGCAGCGGTGGAAAAATTGCTATTGTGTGTTACTCAACCGTTGGATCATTACAAAATTTTTCTGGGGGTTCTAGACATATATTTCTTGGTTTTGACCATTGGGATCTTGGATTAGAGATTCGAGTACGGAGATACAACCTGTCGAAGTTCCTGTGGTTTTCTGGTTCATCGGTTATAGCGCAGCTGTGGGAAACTTGCCGCTGTGTGTTTGTTAGCCGTCAGATTCTCGTGAAATATGAACTGGTGATTAAGGAGACATAGGTCTAAATTCTGACCAAAGGGTTTTTCGATCAGACATTCCAATAGAGAGATACACACATTCGAAGTTACTACTGTAATCTGTTTTACAAGAAAGAAGATGGGAAACACAAAGTTTGATGTCGAGAAGTTCGATGGTAAGATAGACTTTGGATTGTGGCGTGTCAAGATGAGAGCCTTGCTTGTACAATAAGGAGTAGTTGCAGCTTTAGGAACGTTACCGGAAGACATGCCGGCAACAGAGAAGACCACAATGTTGCAAAAAGCTCACAGTGCATTGATTCTTTGTTTAGGTGATAGAGTATTGCGAGAAGTCACCAAAGAAACTACTGCAGCGGGTATTTGGACAAAGTTGGAATCTTTGTACATGACCAAGTCATTGGTGAATCGTTTGTATCTAAAGAAAAAGTTATATACGTTCCATATGAATTAAGGGAAGAAACTTGAAGATTATATTGATGAATTTAATAAACTGATTCTTGATTTAGAAAATGTTAAAATCAAGATTGAGGAGGAGGATCAGGCCCTTATTCTACTTACGTCTTTGCCTCAATCTCATGATCACTTTGTGGATACATTGCTATATGGGCGAGATACATTAGCTATGGAGGATGTTCTTGCAACTCTGAATTCAAGGGAGTTGAAAAAGAGGACCGACATAAAGGAAGAAAGTGGTGAGGGATTGTTTGTACGAGGTAGGTCTGAGCACAGGGACAAGAGTCAATCCAGGAGTAATTCGAGATCTAAGTCAAGAGGTAGGTTTATTAAAAAGTGTTATAACTGTCACTTCGAAGGTCACTTGAAGAAGGACTGTCCACAGAAGCGAAAGAAGTCAGATGGAGCTGTGAAGAAAACCATTACATTAAAAATGATACTTGTGCTCAAATGAATGTTTTAAGCTCACTTTGATCCTTGAAAACAATTAAAAGGATTAAACGAATGGATCAAGATTTCTAAGTGGCGCTACTTTGGTAAAATAAAGTTAGTGAAACTTATTAGTCAACGATTTGTTCCAACATTCAAGTAACCATTTCAATCTTTAACAATTTGATTTATGACGAGAGTTTGAACTTATAAGTAAGTATGGTCTATCTTGCTTCAATGCATCGCGACTTTAAATAACCATTTTTTAAACCAAAGTGATGCTTGAATTCAATCAACTCCTTAAATCTCTTGTCTAAACCAATCTTAGCCAGATCCTCCATACTACGTGTCTGTTAACTCCTAGCTCATGAGATAGCCATTTCTGATAAAGCTTCATTTTCTCGTCATCTTTGATTGAATCTTTTATGTATGAAGGAAGTGAAGTCTTGGCCATCTGATATCAGAGAAAAACAAACATCATAGTGAATTATAATAAAAGTAATTATTTAGAAAAAATTCGAAATGAGGGCTTTATAAAGTGGATAATCCATAAACTTGTAATGGTCAATATCAAAATCTCAATTTTCAACCAAAACTTTGGTTTATGTAAGAAGATATCCCTAACTATTTGCAACAAATTCCCAAGTAAACTTTATTAATTTTAAAGTAACGCGAGCAAGTTCCAAATTTTCAAAAGCATTAAGCATTAGATTTACACAAGTTATTACACATAAGTTTGATCTAAGCTTACTAGTTACCTTAATGTGGCGAAAATGACATCTACTTACATAAATTGCAAACTAGCATGGCATTCTAAATTTAAAGTTTAAGCTGTTATAACCACTTCGAGCAAGTAAGCAATCAAATTCTAAGCTAACTTATTATTTCCATTTTATGATTTGAGGGTGTTCTTTTAAGTAGATACGACAATTTTGGTACAAGCATCACTTTGGTTTAAAAAATGGTTATTTAAAGTCGCGATGCATTGAAGCAAGATAGACCATACTTACTTCTAAGTTCAAACTCTCGTCATAAATCAAATTGTTAAAGATTGAAATGGTTACTTGAATGTTGGAACAAATCGTTGACTAATAAGTTTCACTAACTTTATTTTACCAAAGTAGCGCCACTTAGAAATCTTGATCCATTCGTTTAATCCTTTTACTTGTTTTCAAGGATCAAAGTGAGCTTAAAACATTCATTTGAGCACAAGTATCACTTTTAATGTAATGGTTTTATTTCAATGGTGGTACGGTTTTGTTAGGTGATGACAGGCCCTTAGCTATCAAGGGGATTGGTAAAGTGAGGGTAGAGATGCACGATGGGATGACATATGTGCTGGATAATGTTAGGTATATTCCTGATTTAAAAAGAAACTTGATTTCCTTAGGCACTCTTGAAAGGAGTGAATATGCTGTGAAGATGCAAAATGGCAGGGTTAAGGTGATCAAGGGTTCAATGGTTGTGCTAACTGGAACTAGAAGAGAGAACAATGTCTACTCATTGGATGGAAAGGTGATAACTTGTGAAGCTAATATTGGTGTTCAGGGGATCGAAAATTCTGCAGGTTTATGGCATAAGCGACTGGGACATATCAGTGAAGCAGGGTTAAAGGAGCTGAAACAAACGGGAACTGTTGGGCAAGAAGAGTCTAGGTAAGCTTGAGTTCTGTGAGAACTGTGTCATGGGAAAGTTGACTAGGGTTAGTTCTAGTCGAGGCCAGCACACTACAGAGGGAGTTATAGATTATCTTCATGCGGATCTTTGGGGGCCTTCTAGAGTTGTATCATTGGGTGGTGCAAGGTATTTTTTGTCCATTGTTGATGATTATAGTAGGAGGGTCTGGATTTCAGTTCTGAAACATAAGCACGAGACCTTTGGTAAGTTCAGTGAGTGGAAGACTCTAATGGAGAATCAAACAGGTAGGAAGGTAAAGAAACTCAGGACATATAATGGTCTTGAATTTTGTAACCGGGAGTTTAATGACTTGTGTAAGAAGATTGGGATTGCTAGGCATTTGACAGTTGCGGGGACTCCACAACAAAATGGATTAGCTAAGAGGATGAACCATACTCTTCTAAACAAAGTCGGGTGTATGTTGATTGAGTCTGGTTTACCTGGGACATTTTAGGCTGAGGCAACATCTACGGCTGCATATTTGATAAATAGGTCACCATCTTCGGCAATTGTGTGACACCCGACATATTAGGGCTAGTACTTAGTACCTAATCGTTGTATTAATACATATAATTAGGGTTAATTATGTGTATCATTATGTGTATTGATATATTTTATATATATATACACACGTACGCGATTTGACTAAATCGTGCATTTTACATTATCGGATGGATCCGACACATCACAATACGAGCGTTGGTGAACAATTTATTAAATAATGTGAAATTATTTAATTAACTCATTTTCATTTTATATTAATTTGGATAATATATACAAACGTATTTCGTATCGTCTAAAACTAACCGTACGCAACAGAAACGCGTGAAACGCATCCAACAAATGAAATAAACCCAAATTATATTTTTATAATTCATTATTAAGTATTTTGATAAAATACTTCAAGTAAAAATATTACGATTACACGCGCGCGAACAAAGCGTTTAAAAACGTTACACGAGTTAAATAAACGTACAATTACGCAACGAACACGCAATCCGAGATCCGACAACATTTTAATAACTTAAAATAAAGTATTTAGGATAACACTTTCAATAAAAATATCGAGATTTAAATTGTTATATAAACACACGTATTAAACGTTTAATGCCTAAATAAACGTCGAAACGAATGAGTAAACGAGCACCACACGGAGCGCAACTTTGAGGAAATGATTTAAACACCTACAAGTGGGTGGGACCCATGAAAATATGCAGAAAATAAGAGACCATGCCCCCATTTCCTTGCTTTTTGACACTCACAAAACCATACCCATTCCCCATCATTTTCACCTCACTCTCACTCAAACTTCTCTCCCATTTCCCACTCTCTCTCTAGAACGATTTCTCACTCTCTCCCTCTGATTCTCAGACCCCAAAACAAGCCACCACACTACCATAACAAACCACCAAGAGCCACCACCTCCTCCTTGAAGAAAATCGAAGGAAGAGCTCGGTTGTCGCATCCTCTTTGCATCTCGACTCTAGATCTTTGATCTTCTTGTAAGAACACTCAATATTTTGCTAGTTTTACTTGAGATATACTTGTATACATGTTTGGTTGTTCATTTAACAAGATTATATCCAAAACAAAGCTTAAAACTCATTTTTCAAAACATAAACCCGAACACAGTTTCTGTCACAGATTTTTTGTCTCACCATTGCGGCTATAACTTGAGTTCTAGGTTGAATCAACACATGAATCACCTACTTAAATCTTCGTATGAATGTTCTCTACAAAAAGTTGTACTAAAACCTTTTCCAGAAATATATGGATTTTCGTGTATAGCTCAATCTTTGAGCAAAGGTCCGTTTTGAACCAAAACCGACCATTCTTCATGATTATTTTTGTTAAAAATAGTAAATGAACTTATAAAACTACCATAAAGTGCAGATTTACACTAGACATATAGGAGAACGTGTGTGATTTTTGGTTAGGCTTGATTCAGAACAAAAGTTAAAGAAAATGAGAGACCTATCGGGTTAAAATCTGGGAAAAGTACGAAGGTTTAAAGTTAGAACACGCATTTTAAAAACCGATACTTTGGGTTAACCCCGACATGAACCAATAATTTTAATGAACTTATTTTATCATTTTAAGGGTTGGGTAAAAGTCTCAGGTCAAACCGAGGTCGTTTGACCATAAAACCGAAACAAGAAATACTAGCCGCCACTAGTGTCGCATCAGGGCCAAACCTGATAGCGACACTAAGCTAGTGTCGCATAAACCATTCAAATGTCGCATACTGCGACCCTAATGTTAGTGTCACATGAATTCCGATTGTCGCACGTAGCGACACTAGCCCAATGTCGCCAAATTAAATTGAGTGTCGCTAAGTGTCGCCCCATCAACTAAATCTCGCATATAGCGACACTGACCTTAGTGTCGCCAAATTTCTTTTAATGTCGCATATAGCGACACTTAACCTAGTGTCGCCTTACTAGTGTCACCTACTGCGACACTTGACCAGTGTCGCTAAAAACAGGGAGTTGAACTTTTATGTTCCTAAGTGTTGGGACGCGTTATATCAAACAAATCAAATATAATACGACATATGCTCAAAACATATATACTTTTACAAGTATGCAATTCAAGTATATTAATAATAGTTCAAGATTATTCTTACAACCATCACCAACGGGCCGTAAACGCAAACAAACATTCAAACAAACCAATGTATTTGGACATAACTAGTTGGATGAACAACTAGCATAGGTGATCTTTAGAGATACCTACTTATATCCCTAACCTTGCTCGTTTAGGACACCTGGAAGGTTACGATCGTTGAGATGACAACATTACTTGTACACCATCATTATTTGCTATTAGCAAACACATCAGACTCAGGTGAGTCTCATAGCCTTGACTTTTTACTGTTTTTACTCCCGGGGTGGGAATACATGCTTTAACTATTTTACATGTGAACACGAGTACAAAACTCGCTATATTCTGCATGAGATGTTTTCTAATCACTTTTAAGTCCTCTATGATCATAGTTCTGGTAATACTTTATGTAGCGTGAATGTTAGTGTATGGTACCATATAGGACTGACCATCCTCGTCCGGGTCAGCAAGCACTGACTGGTTAAACAGACGCATTAACATTTGTTCATACGAGTGTGGATTAGACACTCGCCCGGAGGCACCCACGATCAGGCACTTTATTGTGATCCTGACACCCACGTTAAGCGCAGACTATGACCTCATGGCAGATATATACATCATTTGATTCATTTCAAATGGTTATTATTAAATCTTGTGGTTCACACTTACATAATTATTATGCAAACCTGTGAGCTCACCAGCTTTTAGCTGACCTTTTAGCATGTATTCTCACAGCAGTAGTAGGACTGCTCAGGATTAGCTAGCTAGAGTCGCATTCAGATATCAGGAGATTCACATGCATTTCTACATTTTGTACAAATATATATGCCTTAGAATCTCTTACATTTGGCTTACGAGCTTTTGTAACTGTTATAACATTATAAAACCTTTATATTATCAATGAAATTTGTAAAAGATGCATTAGAGTCGTTCATTATATGCCTTGTGTGTTTTGATTATTGATTAGTAGCACCCCAAAGCTTGCTTCTGCTAAACAGTAAATTTAGGGGTGTTACAAATTGGTTTAAAGACGCCTATGGATAGGTGGACAGGCCGTGCAGCAGATTACGGCCTGTTAAAGGTATTTAGATGTGTTGCTTATTCACACATCAATCAAGGGATGCTTGAACCTAGGGCAGAAAAGTGTATCTTTCTGGGATACCCTGAAGGTGTCAAGGGTTATCGTCTCTGGAGGTGTGAGGATGTAAATCCAAAAGTAATAATCTGCAGGGATGTAGTGTTTAATGAAGGTATGATGTATAAGGATACCTTAAAGAAGAAAGTTGCATGTAATACTCCCGATAGGGTTCAGATTGAGGTGGAGCTGGATGGCGACAATCATAGGGTTACTGAGAGTGAAGTTGAGATTCATGGGGGTATTATGATGGAGTCGAAATTCCAGATAATCAGGAACTACAGGATCCGGGTCAGGCTAGTGAGGAAGATTACAGTATTGCTAGGGATCGACCATGGAGAGAAATTGTTCAACTTGCAAGGTTCAGATATCAGAGTAACATTGTTGCTTATGCTTTTGTTGTTGCATAAGAGCATGATACACATGAGCCCTTAACATTCCATGATGCAGTCACTTCAGGTGATAAAGACAAGTGGATAAAAGCTATGGAAGAGGAGATGAATTCTTTGTATGAGAATAAGACTTGGGAGCTGGTGGAGCCGCCACCTGGACATAAGTTGGTGGGTTGTAAATGGCAATATAAGATCAAAGAGGAGATTGAAGGTGTTTAAAAACCAAGGTATAAGGAAAGGTTGGTAGCTCAGGGGTTTACTCAGAGAGCAGGGATGGACTATAATGAGATATTTTCTTCTGTAGTTCGGCATAGCTCTATCAGGGTTATACTTTCATTAACTGCTTGTAAAGATTACGAGTTGGAGCAGCTGGATGTAAAGACATCGTTTTTACATGGTAATCTTGATGAGACTATTTATATGAGACAACCTCCTGGCTTTGAAGAAAAATCAAATGAGAATAAAGTGTGTTTGCTGAAGAAATCCCTGTATGGTCTTAAGCAGTCCCCAAGGCAGTGGTACAAGAGGTTCGATGTGTTTATGGTGAGTAATGGGTTTTGTAGAAGCAGTTATCATAACTGTGTATACTACTAGGAAACTGAACCAGGGGAGTGCATATATCTACTTTTGTATGTAGATAAAAATATGTTAGTTACATGCCGAGATAAGTTTGAGATTGAGAATACCAAGAGGTTGCTGAAGGTGGAGTTTGATATGAAAGAACTTGGAGACGCAAGGAAAATCTTAGGTATGGAAATCATCAGGGATAGGGGAAGTAGGACCTTAAAGTTGTCATAATGGGGATATGTATCTAAGGTTTTGAATAACTTTAGGATTGCTGATAGTAAGCCAGTTATGACACCTTTAGGGCCACACTTTAAGTTATCACTGTGAGATTGCCCGGTTAATGAGGGTGATGTGGAAAGAATGAGTAAGGTACTATATGCGAATGCTGTAGGGAGCTTGATGTATTTGATGGTATGCATGAGACCTGACATAGCTTATGAGAGTGCCCCTTGCTGTGGATCTAAGTGATTGATGACAGCGATTGAATGGCGGAAACAAACAATCACAATAAACAAATGTAATCACAAACCGAAATTGAATAAATGAATCAAGATCAACTTTATTGATAATATTAACCTATTAGCTTGTTTACAGACTTGCTATTTCGACAAATGGTGCTAGGGTTTCATCAACCCTAGCCGGAAACTCGTAGGTTTGCTTATATACTAACACAAATCGGCAGACATGCGTCACTTGGCTAGTGTCGCATGTGGCCGCCTTCATGCATCACTTACCTAAGTGTCACTATGCGTCACTAAGGCAAGTGTCGCCTAATACAAAACTCAAGTGTCACTAAGTACAATATCTAATTTTCTATTACACTTAACTCACGACACTTATAACTCGATAGACCAAATGACTGACACACTAAATATACCAACAAACTCCTCCTTGTCAGCAGCTTGGTCTTCAAAAAGTCTTTAAATCTTCAAACTATTTCCAGCCAGCTGGGAATACACCACCATCGTGTATCCCATTGGCTACGCAGATATTAACAATCTTCTGAAACTTAGTGGCTTCAGTTCTATCCTTTGCTTTGAACTGAATCTTGTTCTGATGTAATTTCTTCATATCTTGTTCAGACAGATTGATCAAACTCAAAGGGTCAAATACACAAAATTCGTTTCTTTTCAGACCCCACAAAGACCTCTTCCTAGGCTGTACAACATCCCATGCTGTTTTCTTTTCAGACCCCACAAAGACCTCTTCCTAGGCTGTACAAAATTCGTTTCTTTGAAGACTCTGGATCCGTAGTTGGTTTAGAATTAGGAACAAAAACAATCACAGCTTCTCCAGTAATATCATCATATTCCCAATATAGCAACCTGTTCAAAAAATCCAAAGGAATAATCTCTAAAGGTATCTTTTGTAAGCACTTTGCTGGTGGGTAGATCATCCTTACAATCGGTTGTCGTGTAACCAGATCCAACTTCTTTTTAAACTTATATCTCATACCCAGCGTCAGTTTAATCATATTGTACTTCTTGCTGTTGATTTCTTGATGAATGATAACCTGGAAGAAATCTACTCGTGAATCTCGAGAACGGTTAATCAAGGGTATCTGAGATAATCTTTGAAGTTCACATTTTGGCAGAGTACTTATTTGATAAAACTTCAAGTTGAAGTACTGAATGCCATCACTCCTTTTGATCATGAATACAGAATTATTTTCATCGAACTTCTAGCTTTTGATCAAACCCGTATAGTCAATTCTGACTTTGTAAAATTGGCAAGTAACGGGTACCTCAACTCTAGGTTTAAACACTAACTGAGGTTTTGATGTTGATTATACTGCAGTGGAGACTGAAGGCTCGGTAGTTTCTGCTTCTGCTTCATCCTCTGAAGAATCAGATTCAATAATAGGAGCATCATCATAACCTTCATCACTCTGGAGTTCCTCCCCCTCAAATTCAATGTCATCGTTCCCTTCAAAATACCAATCCACTGCTATTGGATCATTTACCACTTCTTCCTCATGTATTGACATATTTTCATTCATCCTACATTGAAAAAATGTGAGATCTACATATGAATAATCAATAGCAATTGGTCTTGATTGACCCTGAACCTCAACAAAATAATCCAAAGCAATATTTTCATTAACAGTAGAATCTTGTACATTTTCCGGTTCTGGGGGAGGAGTTACATTTGTTTCTAACTCCTTGGGATCATCCTCCCCCGAAACAATAGTAAATGACTCCAATTCTAACAACCTAGACTGTAGATTTGTCACCTGAAGCTTTAAGTTGTCAACCTCAGCAGCCTTGGTCTTTAATTCCTTTATCTCCGCAGCCTGAACTTCAATAATCGCAGATTGATCATCGAAACGATTTTTCATCCTTTCCATCTGAGCCAGATTCTGTTGAAGAGAAGGAAACTGTGGCTGTTGTTGTTGAGTGGATCGCTGACCAGGTTCTTGTATTAATATTCCAGTTCTTTGGCGTCTGCTCAGAGGTAAATCAGAATAAGACGAAGAAGACCCAGTTGGTCGCTTGCCTGTATTTCTTGGCACATGAACTCTTCCTGTAGAAATCCTTTGCAAAATATGCTTAAAGTGTCTAGGATCGGCAATTTGAATACCGTCCAATGAATTTTGAGGAGGAACATCACCCGGAGAGTCGGGTGGAGTTAGTCCACCATCATCTTCATCATCAACACGCTCAATATTCTCGATATCATTCAGATCCTGAGCAACCTCATTTTCAACCAAATCCTCTTCATTGACCGGAGGGGTTACCACATCCTCAAAACCGTGGTTCGGTGGCGCAACATAGTTTTCATTTACTATGTGCCTAAACAATCACGATCCGGTAACACCGCTAAATCCTTCGGTGGCAGTTTGCAGTCATTGAAAATTCTCAAAAGCATTCGCGTCGGAATCAATAATGATCGACGATCAGGAGCGATCCCTAAATCCATATCATTCAAGATGAGTTGCACAAATCGCGGATATTGCAGCCATTTATCCTTGCCTGCATGAATATTCTCAACCATATTCCCAAAGATATATCCACTAAAGTTGTACGGCTTGTTGTAAACCAAAGTCAACATCAGAGATAAAGTGGAATAACTAGCAGCATCATAACCTCCTTTCCTTAGAGATAAACAAACAAAAATGATGTGACTCAAGTACCTCCAAACCCGACATAGATACTGTTTACTGAAATCAGAAAAAAATTCCTCCGGATAGCCCATCCTCTGAAGACCACCAAGTATGAAAGTTGTTTCAAATTGGGTCGGCATATCGGGCGTATCATCGAACTGAAGAACACGTCGAATAGTATCCTGTGTAATCACAATCTGTTGTCCGAACATAGTCGAGATAATATGCGGGAAATCACCGTCGGTTCTAATAAGAGCATCATCGTAGAATTCCTCGATCTGATTCATATAAACCTGGGTAGAAGCTGTAATAGCATGATGAATCCTGGATCGTCGAAGGAAATTGATCATTGGATGAAATGGAATGGAGTTCTTGTGAGTAGACTCCAGAAAAGCCACGATATTGTGGCGAGTATTTGTGCGTCGATAGTAATCCTGAAGATCTGCCATCTGTAAACTAAATTGCATAATAGAAAAACAGAAACAGCATTATAGGATTAGCACAAATATTCACAAAATGTAAACAAAATTCTGATTTAGGCGTCACTTAGGAAGTGACGCATAAACACTAGCGATACTTAGGAAGTATCGCAGGAAACAGTGTTTAAAATCAGAAATCAAGTATAGCGTCACTTAGTGTAAGTGACGCTATCAGGGCATCACTGGTGTAAGTGACGTTGCCAGGTATGCGTCATTGAACGCGACACTTAGGAAGTGTCGGTATTAAAGCATGCATCAGTAGAAGCGTCAGTTAACTAGTGACGGTAAACCAGAGGCGTCACTTATATAGTCACTTAAGAAAGTGACGCTTAAAAAGGCGTCACTTAGAAGAGTGACTGTACTAGTGATGGTATAGACCTAGGCGTCACTAGGGGAGTCACTTAAGGAAGTGACACATAGTAAGGCGTCACTCAGATGAGTGACGGTACAAGTGTGGGTAAGCCTGTCAAATTACCAAATAACGTCACTTACTGGAAGTGACGCACGAAGTGACCCAAAGATGAAGATCTGCACGTCACTGTTCAAACCCAGAAATCACGACGAACACTTTTTGGGGTTTTTGAAAAACGAGTTAACCAAAAGTTGCGTGGGTTCAAAACGAGCAAAATACACCAAGTATTAACATCAAAACATTAACAAATCTAACCCCAAATTGTGTGATTTCATTGAAACCTAAAACCCGTAACCCTAATTTCAGATTAAATCATAAATACATAATAGAAAGGGGTAAAAGTTATACCAATAGAATCGTAGAAGTAAGATGAAAAAGAATGTAACGTCCGATTGCACAGAAAAAGCTCAAAATCCACAAACAAATCAAAAAACCTCGTACAGACGAAGTGACACACAGAAAGTGGAAGTGACGCTATGTCAGAGGAAGTGACGCTAATTGAATGTTGAAAGTGATAGAGTGGAGTGTCGTATGGTAAGGTATTTATACCAAAACCCTAATATGTGTCACTCAACCCGACACTTGTAGCGTCACTTGTAGCATCACTAAGGGCGTCACTTCGGGAGTGACGCATAATGTCACTTAGTGAAAAAATTTTGTACATTTTGAGATTTTGTCGATCTTTTACGTTTTGATTTTGGTACTCAAATTTGAAAGTAAATGTAACTTGGTTCTTATACAAATTAAATAAAAAAAATAAAAATAAAATTATACAATTTAACACAAAATTACAAGTACGAATTCAAAATTAACACATTCTTTTTAGTGACGGAGTTGATTGAGTCTGGTTAGGGATCATATCGGAATAACATGCAGTTAATAGGAATAGTAAGTGTTATTTCGATTATCGGTATATTTGTCCATTGTAAATTTACTTGGCATGCTCAAAACACTTTTTATAAAAATTATTTCAAGACGATTACTAGTATTTTTGTTCTTTTAAACATGTGACACTCATATCTAGGAGCTAATTTTATTATTATTCGTATGTATATTTCGTTGTGGTCCCCATCATAGATATACATCTTAACTTAAGACATAGACCATGCTTCCATTTACAGAAAGAATATAAGAAAAATAATTTTAAGAATCAAGTCAGCGGTGACAGGTCTGTACTTACGTACAACAGAGCGACATAGCTTGATTCAGGTTTAAGCAAAACCAGACTTGGTCAAACCATTTTGACGACCTTGTTAAGTATCTTAATTTTAAAGACTTTGCAAGTACTTTGACTTGTGTTTGCTTAATTATTAAGTGTATATTAACAGAGACCAGGTCTATACTTACATATAATAGAGGAAACTGTCAATATATACCCCCAAATGATATCAAATAAACTTCTTCCACGAAAACAAATCTAGAATAAGTAAGATATTAAGACTTTTGTCATACATCTAACGGTGTTATACCACTTGAAATATACAATTGTGTATTAGGCTTCTGAAGAGGTCTCAAAGAGTTTTCAACATGTCAGATTAATCTACTGACACATCCAAGATAAACCTTAAAATTCCATTTTGTGCATGTCACCCGAGGTACTATCATATCCCAAGTTGTTTACAGACACAACTCCACGTCTATTTTAAAATGTAGCAACCGTGCATTTCTTTAATACTAAAGAGTATAAAGAGTGGTTGTTGCCTTTTTTTTAACACATATAAAAGCAAGTAAATTTACGGTCCAAGTTACAGATTACTTTTTGGTCACAAAGAACCTTAAACCAATCATATTGATTAGTTCATCAAATCGAGTACGTGAAAAAGCTTTTGTGAAAAGGTCGGCGGCTTTAGGGTGTCTATGTGGACAAGGTCTATCAGGTGTTTTTCATAGCAATCCCGTATAAAGTGGAACCTAAGTTCTATGTGTTTAGTCTTAGAGTGTTGTACGGGATTGTGTGTGATAGATATGGCAGCAGTGTTATCTATGTGAATAGGAGTCATAGAAAGAAGTAACCCATAATCACGCAGTTGATGCTGAATCCATAGAACCCTGAGAGCAGCAACTGGCAGTAGCAACGTACTCAGCTTCTGCGGTTGAAAGAGAAACTGTAGTCTGTTTCTTGCACTGCCACGAGACCAAGCGAGATGTGAGAAATTGGCATCCACCAGTGGTGGATTTCTTGTCTATGTTGCAGCCGCCATGATCAGAATCCGAATAGGCAGTAAGAGCGAATGATTTCTCATTTGAATACCATAGACCAAGATTAGGTCTATGTTTCAGATAACCAAAAATACGCTTTATCGCCTTCATGTGAGACACCTTGGGTTTGGCTTGAAAGCGTGAACAAACGGATACCGCGAACACAATATCCGGTCGAGAGGAAGTCAAATACATCAGAGAACCTATCATTGAACGATAGTCCTTTTCTTTGCAATCTTCTACATCTTCAGCAAGTCTAAGATTGTGATTCAGTTTGCAATCTTCTACATATTTTGAAATTTAAGTTATTGCGACAATAAGGTTAGTGTCGTAGTATGCGACATTCTATGATTTAGCGACACTAATATTAGTGTCGCTTCCTGCGACATTACATTAGAATGTGACACTAGGGATAGTATCGCTACATGCGACAAACAGATTTCATGCGACAATGACATTAGTGTCGCAGTATGCGACACTCAAATGGTTATGCGACAATATCTTAGTGTCGCAGTATGCGATTATCGGATGATCATGTGACAATAGCTTAGTGTCGCAATATGTGATTCTCGGAATGTTATGCAACAATAGCTTAGCGTCGCAGTTGGGTTTGGCCCTCCTGCGACACTACGGCTGTTTAGTTTTTAAGTGTCGTGTTGGTAGTCAAACGACCTCGGTTTGACCCGAAACTTTTACCCAAGTCTTAAATTGGTGTAAGGAGCTTAGTAAAATTATTGATTCATGTCGGGGTTAACCCGAAGTGTCAGTTTTTAAATAATTTCCAAAACAGTCCCTATGTTATGTTTTCCAGATTTTTAACCCGAATCAACCCCCCGATCTCACCCATTTCTACTCCGAATCAAGCCTAACCAAAAATCACACATATTCTCATAGGTGTCTTGTTTATTTCTGCACTTTATGATACTTTTATAAGTTCATTTACTACTTTAAACAAAAATAATTATGAAGGGGGGTCAGATTCGGTTCAAGACAGACCTTCGTCCAAAGATTGATTTATACACAAAAATAAGGACATTTCTGGAAATGGTCAAAGAAGAACTTTTTGTAGAGCTCTTCCGTACGCAAATTTTTGGTAGTGTTTCGTTGTCTAACTTTTTCTAGAACTCAAGATATTAACATTTTAGTGAGACGGTTTTTCTGGCCAGAAAGTAGTATACATAATGTGTTTCAAAAATGAGTTTTGGCAAATGGTATGGACATTTCTTTGTTAAGTAAGAAACATAACATGTTAATATACATTATGTAAGTAAAGTACAAGAGTTTTGAAGTCTCACAATGATTTGAAGAAATGAAGAAGGTACAAGTGATGTATACGCGTAGGTGATCGTTTTGGTGTCTTCAGCTTCGTTTTTCCTTCAAGAGTGAGGTGGTGGCCAATGGTGGATGATGGTGGTGGAGTGGTGGCAGCTGGAAATCACCAGAAATAGAGAGAGATAAGAGAGTGTGGTGATGGTGGAAAGTATTGAGTGATAATGAGGAAGTATGGAGTGAAGGAGTGAAGTAAAGGAAAGGGAGAGGGGGTGTAAGGACATGGGAGGCCATGCTTATGGTTTCTTGCAGATTTTCAATGGGTCCCAACCCCACATGAGTGTGTAAACTTGTTCCCAAAGTTGTGTTGCGTGCGGTGCCCGTTTACCCGTCCGTTTAAACGTTCATTTATACGTTATACGTTAAATATACAATATTTCAGTAGCGTTTTAAAGTGCGATATTTTACTTGAAGTATTTTATCAAAACACTTAATTATCAGTTATATAAAAATATAACTTTGATTTATTTCGTTTGTCGGGTGCGTTTCATGCGTTTTCATCGCGTACTGTTACGTTTTACACAAAACGTATAATGTGTGATATATTTTCGTAATATATTTAGGTAAATAATGTTTGTTTGGGTAATTCCACATTATTTTAACAATTGGTCACCAACGTCCATATTTTCATTGTTGGATATCCATCCGGTCCATAAGTGTACGATTTAAGCAAATCGTATAAACGTGCATTTAATTACACAAAAGATTACGTATATTTAGATTAACATAAACTAAATACACGTAATTGCAAGTAGTTTAGGCACTAATTACAGTCCTAAATTAGTGGGTGTCACACTGGATGTATATCAAAACTGGGTACACTACACCTACTAAATCTGTACAAAATGCCAGTGTGGTTATTACCTATCAGAATATGAATGATCAACAAAAGAAGGGCTTTAAAACAGAGAACAAAGCTCATTCTTGTATTAAGATGTGTCTTCCTAAAGAGATCAATCATCAGCTGAAATCTTTTGATACTGCTAAAGAGCTCTGGGAAGCTCTTGAGAAAAGAGGTGAAGGTAGTCCACAAGTGAAAGCTGGCAAGAAGAATCTTCTCAAGAAGCAGTTTACAGTGTTTAAAGCTTTGAAGGGAGAAGATCTTGATGCTTACGTTACCCGTTTCTACCATTTACTGAGTGAGCTAGAAAACCATGAGATTACTGTACAAGAAGAAGAGAAAATCGACAAATTTATTGAGGGTTTTCCTTCTAAGTGGGAAATGCATGATGTTATGTTTAAGGATAATGATACAAGATATGATACCATGACCTTAGAGCAGGTGATTGACAAGCTTAAAGGTTATGATTTCACCAAAAAGTCAAGAGATACTGATTCTGATCAAGTTCAGAACTCTGGGTTATATCATAGTAAGACAAATCTTTCGACTGCATCCTCCAGTTCAATCACTGCTTTGTTAGTTGGTGATACTGGTGTTAATGGTGAAATGATAACTGAGGATATGTGTTTTCTTTCCTCATCTAGTAGTGAAGTAAAAGGAAAAGGTGCTGAGAAGTTACCTTAAGAGCTTCAGAAGATGCCTATATGTGTGAAATCCGCTGAACATCAACTGTCTGTTCTTGCTTCCTTTGTTGCTTCGTATGAGAATTACATTCAGAGTAAAATCAATGATCCGATTCTTTTTGATGAAGATTATGATCAAATCGACTCTGACTATCTTGAATAAATAGATCTCCAGGATCAACTTGCTAGGTTATCAAGGAGAGTGAAAAGTTTCTTATAGAGGATTGGTAGGAAGGTTGTTGGCAACCGATTAGGGTTTGATAAAACCAAGATCAAGTGTTTTAACTGTCAAGGTTATGGACACTTTGCTCGTGAATGCCAAAGACCTAAGGGTAGAAACTGGAAATAGAAAACAAGGTTCAGGATGTACTCTTGCTTCCAAAGCCTTGGTCGTAAAGCAGTTAGATGGCTCTTATGATTGGAAAGCTCAGTCTGAAGAAGCTTTGATGGCTGAGATCGAAGATCAAGAGAGAACTGCTGATTCAATGCCCTACATGCCTACTGATGTAGAACAACAAGTAGAGGTGCCTGCGTCTGAAGTGAAAGCAAGTGATAATGATGTGTTGTATATGGATTCAACTGAAGAAATAAGTCCAGAAGAGTTTATGGCACACATGGCTGAAGTTCAAACAGATAAGAAAAGGGTATGTATTGATATTCTTACTCTTGCTGATATCTATTATTTAGTTACTGATTTACAATCTCATATTAGTGTGTTAACTGTTTTAAATAGCAATTTGTCATCCCATACTGAATGTGGATAGAGAATCTTATAAGACTGTTAGATCTGAACTTGATCAAGCTCTTATGGATGTGCGTAGATTAAGTGATAATAAACAGGCCTTAAAAGATAAGATTAGGTCTGATACTTCTGATAGAACAGATCTTAGAGATACCATAAATGAAAAATCAGTTATCATAGATGGTCTCTACATGAACATTAAAGACTTAAATGAAACAATTGCTAGTAAGGATTAGGAAATATGTGATAATAAACAGGCCTTAAAAGATAAGATTAGGTCTGATAATTCTGATAGAACAGCTCTTAGAGATACCATAAATGAAAAATCAGTTATCATAGATGGTCTCTACATGAACATTAAAGACTTGATCAAGCTCTTATGGATGTGCGTAGATTAAGTGATAATAAACAGGCCTTAAAAGATAAGATTAGGTCTAATACTTCTGATAGAACAGCTCTTAGAGATACCATAAATGAAAAATCAGTTATCATAGATGGTCTCTACATGAACATTAAAGACTTAAATGAAACAATTGCTAGTAAGGATCAGGAAATAGTGAATCTTAATCTAAAGTTTGTTGAGCAAAACCATAAGCTTGAGTCTTATAGAACTATTGAAATGGATAAAATGCTTGATGCTCAACGTAGTGTAAAGGACAAGACTGGGATAGGATATAATGATGTAGCCCATCCTTTTAATACCAATTACACTCCTGTTGATGCATATTTGAGTGTCTGTCAGTTGGTCTATCGAGTTGTAATTAGTGTCGTTTGTTAATTAATAGAAATATAGTTTTTGTTAATGCGACACTCGTGTTTTAGTTTAGGCGACACTTGCCTGAGTGACGCATAGCGACACTTGATTCAGTGACGCATAGCGACACTTAGGTAAGTGACGCATTAAGGCGGCCACATGCGACACTTACACAAGTGACGCATGTCGGCTGTGTTTTTAGTATAAATAGAAACCTACGGGTTTTAGGCTAGGGTTGACGAAACCCTAGCACAATTTGTCGACTTAGTACCTCTGTAATCGATTCCTATACTCAATACAAGCTAATAAACGAGTTTTCTTTGATTGAATATCATTGTTTCGGTTTGTGTTTGTTAGCATCAAGTGTAATTGATTGATTCCGCCTATCAATTACTGTCAATTGTCATCTAGATCCAAGCTCAAGGCACTTTCAACTGGTATCAGAGCCTTGCGGTGATAATATTGACTTTTAGAAGGTATTTAGAATTGATTTCGGTTTTTGCTTGATTCAAGAAAAGGAGTATTACAGTCGAAATTCATCAATATCAACAGGTTTCGTCCATTAGGGATTAACGAATTTGAGTTTGGTTTACGAAAACTCGAATTTTTTAGGGTTTTGGAATTTTGCAGCAGTTTTGCGACACTCGATCCGTCACTTGGCTGCGTCACTTACTGCGGCACTAGCTAATCCCAAATTAGGGTTATACCGTCACTTGAACGCGTCACTTGTGGTTAATACGACACTTAACTTAAGTGTCGTCTACCCTAATCCACCGTCACTTACGTGCGTCACTGTTGCACGTCACTTGACATTTTAGCGTCACTTCCTTTAGTGACGCCTTTTGATTTTCTTGCGTCACTTCCTTTAGTGACGCCTTTTAATTTACTGCGTCATTTTCTACTAGTGACGCCTATTTGTTTAATACGTCACTCAAGTACGTCACTTGAGTGCGTCACTTGCTTGATTGAGCGACACTTACTTTTAGTGTCATCAGTCACTTCGCCCGTCACTCGGTAGCGTCACTTACCTAGTGACGCTAGTCGTTGCGACACTTCAGTGCGTCACTTACTAAATGACGCCTTAAGTACTAACTTTTTTCGAGTTCTTGTTTTTGCATACATTTTCAGGTATATCTTCAATGGCAACGGACAAGGAAGATATTAGAGGAATTAGAGAAATGTTAAAACAGGGAAATGATATTGGTTCAAATAATAAACCTCCTCTATTTACAGCAGACATGGAATATGCTTATTGGAGGGATCGATTTGAACAGTTTGTGGATTTTCATTGTCCGGAGTTGTGGGGTCCATTAAAACAAAGATATGAGGCTCCTGTGTCTGAAGGAAACTATCGCGGTGTTCCTCCACCCAAATCTTTCACTGCTATGACTCCTCAGGAGAAGAAAGACTATCAACTGGAAAGGAAAGCACATTCAGCTATCTGTATGTGTTTGACAAAGGATGTCATGAGACTGTTTAAAACTCATGACATAACCTACGATTTATGGAAAGCGATAGAGATGAGGTGTGGGGGAAATGAGAAATATAAGGAGGCAAAACTGGAATTAATTAAAAAGCAGTATGATTTATTTGACTCCTTACCAAATGAGACGACGTCTGGACTGTTTACTCGATACTCACAACTAGTGAGTGAATTGACTGAAGGAGGATATACTCTCACTGCACTTGAGATTAATAAAAAGTTATTGGATGTTTTACCAAGTGCATGGGATGTGAAAGTTCAATTCTTGAAGGAAAATCAAGAATTATCTGGGATGACTCTGGATCAGCTTATAGGAGTTCTTCAAGCCCATGCTATGGAATTGAAAAAGAAGGAGTGCAAGTCAACTGGATTCGTACAAAATCCTTCACTCTATGGAAGCCAAGTAAACACTGGTAAGAGTTATGGAGGAATGGCATTCATATCGGATACTAATCCTTCATCCTATCCAACTGGGGATACTCATGCAGCTTACGTTTCTGGCACTACCTGCACGAATCAAGGAACACAACAGCAGGTTTCATCATCACCAGCAATTCAAGAGCAAGCTGCAATTTATACAGCTTTTCTTAGTTCTTACAAAGATTTGGTTACTCAACCAAATACTACTTTGGAAATGACCAAAGAAGACTATGCTCAATTGGATGATGATGACTTGGAGCAAATGGATTTGAACTGGAATATAGCTATGATTTCCAGAAGGGTTCAGAAGTTTCTGCAAAGAACGGGCAGGAAAAGCTTGGACGGTAATGGGAAAACTGGGTTTGGGTTTGATAAAAGCAAGGTTCGGTGTTACAACTGTCAGAACCTTGGTCACTTTGCAAGGGAATGTGAGAAACCCAGGATGCCGTCGTCAGGTCTCACTAAGCCAGATCCACCAAAATCAACTGAGAAAGTAGAAGCTAAATCATTGGATGTGGATAATGCATTGATAGTTTTTGAGCCAACCGCTTTTGATTGGAGTGCTCAAGCTGCAAAGTTTCAATGTCTGATGGCTCATATCACACCTGAGGTACCTACTGAACCCACTGAGCCATTTAACTGTGTTTCGTGTATTAATTTGACTGAATCTCTTGAGATCTATCAAAAGGACAATCAAAATTTGCGGGACAAGATTGTTAAGCTTAATGAATCTAATAATTTTTTGTTAGAAAATGAAAAACTTTATGAACAACATCTTGAAGCTCATAAATTAGATACTGAAACCTTTAAAGCAAAGGTCTTTAGCCAGCAAGATGCAATTAAAAGCTATCTTACTGAGATTGAATTGTTGACTAAAGAATTATCTGATTTAAAAGATGAGTTTGAAAATCATAAAAGTAAAATCTTGGGTTCAACATCCGCAACACAAGTCTTTAATGAGATTGTCAGTAAGCAAGGGACAACTGGCAAAAAGAAGGAAGGTCTTGGCTACAACCAAGTACCACCACCTTCTAATGCTGAATATTGTCCCTCAATTACTAAACAAGGTCTTGAAGAGATTTCAGTCGATTATACCAAACTATATGGTATTAAGGCCAAAGAAGCCAAGCTTAACAAACTGACAACGGAGAAAGCTAAGAGGAAAGAGTATCCATTGCCTCAGTTTGTTAAAGCTGAGTCTCAAGTTCATACTGATGATATTGTTGAGATAGAGGATATTACTGATCAGGAATATCCTGAGTTTAAGAAGGTTGAGGCTAAACCTGAAAAACGAATTTTGAAAACTGAACCTGTAACAAAGGTTCAAAATAAAAGGGAAAATAAAGTTTTAAATGTGAAACTTCAAAAGTCACCGTCAAATGTTTTAAAACAAAAAGTGACCAGTGAAAAGGTTCATGTTGATAAAACTTATGCCTCAACTTCTAAACCAACACAAGCATTCACTAAAACGTGTACAACCTGTTCATGTTCTAAAATTGCTTCGTCACTTCCTGTGGTAAATCCTCCGTCTCCACAATTTCAAGAGACTCGTTCTTGTTTCTACTGTAAGAAACAAGGACATTTGATCCGTTCTTGTCCCAAACTCTCTCATCAGCGGTATGGGAGAGATATGCCTAGGACATCTTTCTACAGAAATTCTTTTGCAAAATCACCTCCTAGGCATCACTCTGACTCTCCCAAATCTGATAAGAAAGTAGTTAGTGTTGGGCAAAATCCTTTGTTAAAACCAAAGCCCAACACTATTTCAAAGTCAAATCACGAACCATCAAAGGTTTGGAAGTTAAAGGAGTCCACTAAAGACTCACATGTCATCAATAATAACACATCAGATTTAAAATCTGATTTGTTTAAAAATAAAGTTTTATCTGATGTGCTTATTGTTGATGACTTTGGTCGACCTAAGTCTGTAAAGGCTTGGGTCACCGTTTCTCACTAATCTCCTCACTTTTGTGTTGCAGCAGTCTGAACGAATAAAAGATAGCGAATGGTTTATGGACAGTGGCTGCTCGCGACACATGACAGGTGATGTGTCTCTCTTAGTGGATATTAAACCATACTCGGGAGGTCATGTTGCTTTTGCTGGAGATACGGGAGGAACGATTTCGGGGAGAGGAACGCTAACCAATGGAAAGGTTAGCTTTGAGAATGTAAACTATGTGGCCGAGCTTCAACATAATCTGTTAAGTGTATCACAAGTTTGTGATAAGGACTATACCACATCCTTTACTAAGACTGAGTGTGTCATATTGAAGCCGGGATATGTCATTCCAGAGGAATGGGTAGTAATGCGTGCTCCTAGGAGAAATGACACTTATGTAATGAACATGCGAACCGTGGAGACAACCAGCGAGTACACTTGTCTCCTTTCGAAGGCTTCAGAAAAGGAATCACTCCTTTGGCACAGACGAATGGGACACATTCATTTCCGAAAAATGAATTTCCTAGTCAACAACGACTTGGTTCGTGGAGTTCCGAAACAGTCCTTCGCCTTGAAGGATGACTGTATTTCTTGCCACAAGGGCAAACTCCACAAGAAGTCCCATAAGTCTAAGGTTGTGAATTCCATAAATGCTCCATTAGAACTACTGCACATGGATCTCTTTGGTCCTGTTTCTACAAAGAGCATAGGTGGTCGCTCGTATTGTTTAGTAGTGACAGATGACTACTCACGATTTTCGTGGGTATACTTTCTCGCAACAAAAGATGAGACAGCGGGAATTTTAGTCTACCTGTTGGATAAGTTGGCCAATTTGTGCAACTTAAAGGTGAAGAGACTGCGAAGCGATAATGGAACCGAATTCAAGAACTCGACTCTTGAGCTATTTTGCGCTTCTAGGGGTATTGAACATCAATTCAGTGCTCCGAGAACACCTCAACAGAATGGAGTTGCTGAACGGAAGAATAGGACAATCATTGAAACTGCTCGCACCATGTTAGCGGATTCCAAATTACCTATTATCTTCTGGGCCGAGGCAGTTAATACTGCTTGCTACGTTTTGAATCGGGTTCTTTCGGTTAAAAAGAAGAATAAAACGTGTTATGAGCTCTTCAACAATCGCAAGCCGAATCTGCAGTTTTTGGAGCCCTTTGGATGTCCTTGTTTGATAATGATCACCAAAGAACGTGTCCCTAAGTTTGGTGATAAAGCCGTTGAAGGGATTTTTCTCGGATATTCGGTCAATTCTCCAAACAAACGGGTATTCAACAAATCAACAAACGAGATAGAGGAACACTTTGAGGTCAAATGCCTAAGGTATACGGAACCACCTCAAGGAACGGGTCCGGATTGGTTCTTTAATTATGGGAAACTCTTCAGTTCCTTTAATGTTCCGGAGGACGATGATACAGAAGAATTAATTACAATGCTTCATGGACTAGATGTTTTTCAACAAACATCTGATTCTCTTCCTCCAACATCCAATCCGATTCCCGATACGACATCCACTCCATCACCTACTCCAACACAACATATACCTACACCCACACCACCAACTACAACCATTCCGTCTTCTTCAAATACTGTAAATGCCGCGGATCTTCCGGATGATCCTGATATGCCTCTCTTAGAGGATGAAAAAGACATGGACTATTCTCGTTTCTTCCCTAATGAAGAGAACGAAGATGCTTCTGCCACTGCAGGTGATTTGAATAACTTGGAATTAAACCTTGTGCCAGATGCTATTCCAGTTACTCGGATTCATAGGAATCACCCAATTGACAATATCATTGGTGATCCCCATTCATCTGTTCAAACGAGACATCAGGCGAAGCAAACTGCTGAAGATAAGGATACTTCAGCTGATCAGGTTTTGGGATTTATGGCAACTGTTAATTCCTGCCATCTTTCCCAAACTGAACCAAAGAAAGTTTCGGAGGCCTTACAAGATCCATCCTGGGTCGAGGCCATGCAAGATGAATTGCAGCAATTTCACAAGCTGCAAGTGTGGACGCTAGTTCCATTACCTAAGGGTGCCGATCCAAAAGGCACTAGATGGGTATATCGCGTCAAGAAAGATGATCGAGGGGTTGTCACGAGGAACAAAGCAAGATTAGTTGTTCAAGGGTATACTCAAATTGAAGGACTTGATTATGATGAGGTTTTTGCCCCTGTCGCCCGATTGGAGTCCGTACGTATCTTTTTGGCCTTTGCATCATTTAAAGGGATTCGCGTCAAGCAACTTGACGTTAAAAGCGCATTCCTTTATGGTCAAATTGATACGGAGGTTTATGTTCAACAGCCTCCAGGTTTTGAAGATTCGGTGCATCCAAATTACGTCTATAAACTCAACAAGGCATTGTATGGACTTCATCAATCTCCACGCCTTTGGTATGAGAGGCTTGCTACTCATTTGGTGGACAATGGTTTTACTCGGGGCACCATCGACAGCACCCTTTTCACTAAAGGAAAAGGAGATGATATGTTACTGGTTCAAGTGTATGTCGATGATATCATCTTTGGGTCGTTGAATGAGGCTCTATGTAAAGAATTTGAAGAGGTCATGAAGTCAGCTTTCGAGATGAGTGCAATGGGAGATCTCACCTTTTTCCTTGGTGTGCAAGTTGAGCAGTCACCCAAAGGAATGTATATTCATCAGTCAAAGTATGTCAATGACATGTTGACTCGATATGATATGCTTACTTGCAAACCTTATGGAACTCCCATTGAACTCAATCATAATCTTGGACCCGTTGATGATGATGAGGACTGCAAAGAAAAGGATTATCGTTCGATGATTGGTTCTCTTATGTACCTCACTGCCTCAAGACCTGATATCGTCTTTGCTGTTTCTCTTTGTTCAAGATATCAGGCACGACCAAAGGTTTCTCATATGAAGGCAGTGAAGCGGATTTTTGGTTATCTCAAATATAGACCTTCACTAGGTCTATGGTACTCCAATGAGAAGAACTTCACTCTTTCTGCCTACTCCGATTCAGATTATGGTAGCTGCAACATCAATAAGAAGTCTACGACAGGGGGATGTCAGTTTCTTGGAACTCGCTTGGTGTCATGGCAATGCAAAAAGCAGACTACGGTTTCTACTTCCACAGCTGAGGCCGAGTACATTGCTGCTGCTAGCTGCTGTTCTCAAGTCCTTTGGATTCAGCACCAACTGCGCGACTACGGGTTACTCTTAACTTTAACTCCTATACATATTGATAACACTGCTGCCATATCTATCACACGCAATCCCGTACAACATTCTAAAACCAAACACATAGAAATTAGGTTTCACTTTATACGGGATTGCTATGAGAAACACCTCATTGACCTTGTCCATATTGACACCCTGAAACAAAATGCTGACTTATTCACTAAGGCTTTCTCTAGAGCACGATTTGATGAATTAGTCAACATGATCGGTCTTAGGTTCTTTACAACGAAAAAGTAATTTGTGACTTGGATATGTTTAAAGTAATGTTTAAAAAAAAAAAAAAAAAAAAAAAAAAAAAAAAAAAAAAAACGCAACAGCCACTCTTTATACTTTCTAGTATGTAGGAAATGCAAGATTGCTACATTTTAAAAATAGACGTTGAAGTTGTGTCTGTAAACAACTTGGGATATGATAGTACATCGGGTGACATGCATAAAAATGGAATTTTTAAGGTTTATCTTTGATGTGTCAGTAGATTTATCTGACGTATTAAAAACAGTTTTTATAAACATTATCTTCATCATACGATGTATTAGTAGGCATGTTATACAAAACACTTTGGGAAGTCTTAAGAAGCTTAATCAATAATTGTCTATTTCAAGTGGTACAACATTATTAGATGTACGACAACAGTCTTAATTTCTTACTTATACTAGACATGTTTTTGTGAAAGATGTTTATATGATTTCATTTGGGGGTATATATTGACAGTCTCCTTTGTTATACGTAAGTATAGACCTGGTTTCTGTTAATATATATTTTAAAATTAAGCAAACACAAGTCAAAGTACTTGAAAAGTCTTTAAAAATTAAGATACCTTACAAGGTCGCCAAAATGGTTTGACCAAGTTTGGTTTTGCTTAAACCTGGATCAAGTTATGTCGCTCTGTTGTACGTAAGTACAGACCTGTCACCGCTGACTTGATTCTTAAAATTGATTTTCTTATATTCTATCTGTAAATGAAAACATGGTCTATGTTTTAAGTTAAGATGTATATCTATGATGGGAACCACAGCGAAATAAACATACCAATAATAATAAAATACCTCTTAGTTGTACGTATAACATGTTTAAGTGGACAAATATACTAATAATCGTTTTTGAAATAATTTTTATAAGCAGTATTTTTAGTATGTCAAGTAAATTTAAAGAGGACAAAGATACTGATGATTGAAATAACACTTACTGTTCCTAATAAATGCATGTTATTCCGATATGATCCCTAATAAGACTTTATCAACTCCGTCACCAAAAAGAATGTGTTAATTTTCTAAGTGGTTAATTTAAAGTGAAGAGGTTCCCTTATCTCTGATCTAACGGTTAGTTATCTCCATACCTACATGTGGTATCTGTTATAAGAATAGTTGTTAATTTATTTTTTCTTGTATACGTTTTCTTTTCTCTAATTTAGTGTCATTTTAGCTATTATCCAAGTTACAGTTACATTTTCAAATTTAAATACCGAAAGCACATCGCGAAAATCGCTAAATTCACAAATTTTTCACTAAGTAGGAACTACGCGTCACTTTCATAAGTGACGCTCCCAGTGACGCTTTCGATATAGCGTCACTCACTTAAGTGACGCAGCTAGTGCCGGGTTAACCATCACTATAAGTGCCGGGTTGAGTGACGCATACAAGGGTCGGTGTATAAATACCCTTTCCCCACGACACTCAACCTCACCACTTTTCAAATTCATATACCGTCACTAGCTCTGACATACCGACACTCGGATTGTCTCTGCGTCACTCGATCTGTGCGTTTTTCGTTGATTGGATTCTGCATTCTACGGTGTTTCCTCGCATTCTACTGCCATATTCTTATTCCCCTCACTCCTACGAATCATTTGGTACCAATCTTAACCTTTTTCTATTATTATTCTTACTGTAATTTTAATCTAGGGTTACGGTTAGGGTTTTTCTTTGTAAATCGTTTGATTACATGCTTGTGTGATAGTGTTTTGATGTAATAATGGGTGTGTTTTATTCGTTTCTACCTTGCGCACACCCCAGTTACTTTGTTTTTGAAAACCCCTAAAATTTTGAAACTGGGTATGAACAGTGCACGATGATCTTCATCGTTGCGACACTTCCTGCGTCACTTACCTTAAGTGACGCTCTTTGGTAATTTGGTAAACTATACCGTCACTTCACAAGTGACGCTTGATTTTGCGTCACTTCTTAAGTGACTCATGTAGTGACGCATATACTTGTTTCAATTGTTTAAACCGTCACTCCTCCCAGTGACGCCTTTACATGCGTCACTACTCCAAGTGACTGTCTAAGTGACGCTTATTTATATCCGTCACTTATACCGTCACTTCTTAAGTGACTGACTTAGGATACCGTCACTAGGTTAAATGTCGCATGTTCTTCATCCGTCACTTTGCAAGTGTCGTATCATTTAAATCACTAAATTCAAACGTCACTTACATCAGTGACACTTGATAGCGTCACTTCCCATAAGTGACGCTACACATTGATTTCAATTTTATACACTGTACATTACGACACTTCTTCAGTGACGGTAGTGGCCATGCGTCACTTACCCTAAGTGACGCCTAAAGTCAAAATTTGTTTTCTAACCTTTCTGTGTTCGGGCTAACTTTCTAACGTTTTCGGTTACTTTTCTTTGTATTTTTAGCTTACAGATGGCTGAGTTACAGAACTATTACCGCCGCACGAACACACGTCACAATATCACGGCATTCTTGGAATCTACACATGCCAACTCGGCACCGTTCAGGCCTATGATCGAGTTTCTTCGTCGATCCCGAATTCATTATGCGATTACGGCCACAACTCCGGTATACATGAACCAAATTGAGGAGTTCTATGATCATGCAGTGATCAGGGTACAGGGTGATGTTCCTCGGATTGTCTCGAATATGTTTGGGGAGGAAATCGAGATTACTGAGAACTCGATTAGGAGGGTGTTACAGTTCAATGACAACTCCACGATGCCCACTATCTTCCCCACCACGTTTATCTATGGGGGACTTCAAAGGATGGGTTATCCAGCAAACCAGCTTTCCGACTTCAGGAAGCAATACCTCTGCAGGGTTTGGAGGTATTTGTGCCATATTATCATCGTCTGCTTGTCTCCGAGAAAGGGAGGCTATGATGCTGCCAGCCATCTTACTCTGTCTCTCATGTTGGCCCTGATATACAATAAACCGTATAACTTCAGCGGTTATATTTTCGGCAACATGATGGAGAATATACGCGCTGGAAAGGACAAATGGCTGCAGTATCCTCGGTTTGTGCAGCTTCTGTTAAATGACCTGGATCTCGGGATCGCACCAGATCAGAGGTCTCTTTTGGTTCCAACGCCCATGCTTCTGCGAGTCTTCAATGACTGCAAGCTTGCACCAAAGGGCGAGCCTGTTTTGGCAGATCGTGAACTCTTCGGGCACGTAGTAAACGAAAACTACGTTGCGCCGCACGATCATGGATTTTTGGATGATGTCGTGCCTCCGGTCAACGAGGACGACTTAGTTGATGCCAATATCGCTCAGGACCTTGATGATATTGATCAAGTTGATCGGGTTGAGGTCGATTCTGATGATGGTGGGCCCACTCCTCCGGATTCTGAGGGTGATGTGCCACCACAATCAGCTTTAGATGGGATTCAATTGGCTGATCCCCAACGCTTTAAGCGTATTATGCGCCGGATTTCGGCTGGTCGGGTTCATATTCTGCGAAATCCTGGCAAGCGTCCTGCTGGGTCGTCGCCTTCTTATGCTGAGTTACCTTTACGTCGACGCCAGCGGACTTCGATTGTCCTTGAGGAGCCAACTCATCAGCCTTCTCCTCAGCCTGCAACTATTTCTATTCAGCAGGTTTTAGCTCAACTGGAGCTTTTGTCCAAGCGTTTTGATGATCAACAGGCGATCATTGCAGCTCAAGCTTCACAGATTAAGGACTTAGAGATTAAAGCTGCCACGGTGGACTCTCTCCAACAACAGATAACGACTATGTCTTCTAGGTTGTTAGAATTGGAGTCAGTCACACTTGTTTCGGGGGAGGATAATTCTAGGGAAATAGAAACAAATGTAACTCCTTCCCCTGAACCAGAAAATGTACTTCCATCTTCTACTATCAATGAAAATATCAGTTTAGATTATTTCGTGGAGGTTCAAGGTCAGGCAAGACCTATCGCGGTAGATAATTCATTCGTAGATCTCACTTATTTGCAAAATTTGATGAATGAAAATGATACAATGCCTGAGGAAGAGGAAATGAATGATCCTGTAGCAGAGGATTATTTCTTTGAGGAAAATGACGAAGTTGAAGTTGAGGGGGAGCAACTGCACAGTGATGAATGTTATGATGATGCTCCCATTATAGAATCGGACTCGTCTGAAGATGAATCAGAAAAAGAGACTAACGAGCCATCAACTTCTACAACAAAACCGGATATAGTGCTCAAACCGATTATCGAGATACCGGTTACGTGTAAAAGCTACAAAGTTAGATCTGATTACACGGGATTGATCAAGAGTTGGAAATTTGATGAGAACAACTCTGTTTTTATGATTAAGAGAAGTGACGGCATTCAGTACTTCAATATGAAGTTTTATAAATTAAGTACTTTGCCGAAGTGTGAGCTTCAAAGGTTAGCTCAGATACCCTTGATCAACCGATCACGAGATTCACGAGCAGATTTCTTTCAGGTGATCATACGTCGAGAGATGAATAGTAAAAAATATAACTTGATAAAGCCGACGTTGGGTATGCGATACAAGTTTAAGAAAAAGTTAGATCCGATCACTCGTCAACCTATTGTGAAGATGATCTATCCACCAGCAAAGTGTCTACAGAAGATACCTTTGGAGATCATTCCGATAGATTTTTTGAATAGGTTGGAGTACTGGGAATATGATGATATTACTGGTGAAGCTATAATTGTGTTTATTCCAAAATCGGAACCAGATACGGATTCGGAGATTATGAATGTAGAATCGGAGGTTGAAAAGAAAACAGCATGGGATGTTGTTCAACCTAAGAAAAAGTCTACTTGGGGTCTTAAAAGAAAGATATTCTGTGTATTCGATCCGTTGAGTTTGATCAATCTCTCTGAACATGATATGAAAAGATTACATCAGAATAGGATTCAGTTTAAAGGAAGAGACAGAGCTGAAGCGATTAAATTTCAAAAGGTTATTGATATTTGTGTAGCCAACGGAGTACATGCTGGTGGTGTATTTCCTGCTGGTTGGAAGTGAAGATTAAACGACTTAAAAGAGTTTGAAGATTTTGAAGACCAAGCTGAAGACACGGGGGAGTTTGTTGATGCATATTTGAGTGTCTGTCAGTTGGTCTATCGAGTTGTAATTAGTGTCGTTTGTTAATTAATAGAAATATAGTTTTTGTTAATGCGACACTCGTGTTTTAGTTTAGGCGACACTTGCCTGAGTGACGCATAGCGACACTTGATTCAGTGACGCATAGCGACACTTAGGTAAGTGACGCATTAAGGCGGCCACATGCGACACTTACACAAGTGACGCATGTCGGCTGTGTTTTTAGTATAAATAGAAACCTACGGGTTTTAGGCTAGGGTTGACGAAACCCTAGCACAATTTGTCGACTTAGTACCTCTGTAATCGATTCCTATACTCAATACAAGCTAATAAATGAGTTTTCTTTGATTGAATATCATTGTTTCGGTTTGTGTTTGTTAGCATCAAGTGTAATTGATTGATTCCGCCTATCAATTACTGTCAATTGTCATCTAGATCCAAGCTCAAGGCACTTTCAACTCCTATTCCTGAATATTCTGAAATGATAGATGCTAATCCTGAGGTTATAGTAGCTAATAAGTCTGATAAATCTGAGGCACGGAAGAATGTTGTTAAGAATCTGTCATCAGATAATAGTAAGATTTCACCTCTCACCAAAATACAGTTTGTATCGGGTGGAGTGATTAATGATACTAAGACTAATGATAAGGTTAATAAGGAACAAACATTTGAATCTTTAGTGCCTAAAACTCCGAATGAGAAAGCAAAAGTTAGTAGATCATGAAAGCAGATGTCATGTTTCAAGTGTCATCAAAAGGGACATGTAGCTTCTTGTTGTCCAAATAAGAAGCTGGAAGCATCACATAAGCTTGTGATTGATGAAAAGACACCGACTGACTAGTTTGAATATGGATAGATTAGATACAAAACCTAAGTTAGGTAATAAACCTGTTAACATTCTTAAAAGAGATGGTAATCATAGTGCCTCCCCACCTAAACCTAAACAGCCATATACTCTAAGTGACAATTCTTCTAATAAGCCTAGGGATATGACACCGTAAAGGTCTAGAACTCAAAGTAGAAATCACAGTCATTATGAGAGTGGTTCTACTTCACGAACACATGAGTTTAATTATAATTATAATAATAGAACTCTTAATTCAGTGCCTAGGAGGTTCTCCTCAAATTCATCTCTTAAGGCTGATCGTCCACAAGCTCAAGCATCTTCGAAAGTAACCAAAGCTCCTGATGGGAAGGATGGTTATTTTAAAGAGCTTCAGTTTGTTGATGATAAGGGACAAACCAAGACCGTAATGGCTTGGGTCCCTCTTGACAACTGATTGTGTTTTGTGTTGTGTGCAGGAGCCTACTATGAACAAGGACAGCTGGTGGTATGTAGACAGTGGATGCTCAAGGCACATGACTGGAGAACGAAGTCTACTAAAGGACTTCAAAGAAGGTTTCAAGCAAAAAGTTAATTTTGCAGGAGACAAATGAGGAGTAATTACGGGAAAAGGAAAAGTTTCAAATGGAACTTTGACTCTAGAGGACGTGAATTATGTTGAAGAACTAACACACAACCTAGTGAGTGTTTCCCAAGTCTGCGATAAAGGTCATCCAATTCATTTTAATGAAAAGGAGGCTTTAGTTCTGAAGCCAGGCTTCACAAATCCTGAAGAGTGGATATTTATGAAGGCACCAAGGAAGAAGGACATCTATGCTATAAACATGGGTGTTTCTAACTCTTCAATGGTGTCTACATGTTTATTATCCAAGGCTTCAGAAGCAGACGCATTATTATGGCATAGGAGAATGGCACATCTGAACTGGAGAAAGATGAATTTCATAACCAAAAATGGGTTAGTTCTGGGTGTACCACAAAAACGTTTTAAGTCTGAAGATAAGTGTGTTTCTTGCATGAAAGGAAAGCAGCACAAGAAACCACACAGATCTAAGTTTGAAAACTCGATCTCCTCATCATTTGAGTTGCTACACATGGACCTCTTCGGCCTTATAAGCAAGAGAAGTCTAGGTGGCAAATGGTACTGTTTGGTTATCACAGATGATTATTCTAGATTCTCATGGGTGTTCTTTTTGGGATCTAAAGACGAAACTCCTGGAATTCTAATTGAGTTCTTTGATCTAGTAGATAATGTCTGTAAAACGAGAGTGAAGCTATACGTAGTGACAACGGAACAGAATTCAAAAACTCAATGTTGAATATATATTGCTTAAGCAAAGGGATTATTCATCAATTCAGTCCACCTTATGAACCTCAACAGAATGGTGTAGCTGAAAGGAAGAATAGAACGTTGATAGAGGCTGCTAGAACAATGTTTGCTGATTCAAAGCTTCATGTCATCTTTTGGGCAGAAGCAGTGATTACAACATGTTATGTTTTAAATAGAGTTCTTATGGTCAAAAAGCAGAACAAGACTTGTTATGAGCTTTTGAACAATAAGAAACCAAACTTAAAAGGATTTGAACCCTTTGGAGTTTCTCGCACTATATTAAAAATTGGACATCAAACTAAATTTGGTTAAAAGGCCGACGGAGGATTTTTCCTAGGTTATATGCCTAATTCGCCAAACAAGATGGTTTTTAATAAAGTCACAGGACGTTTGGAGGTAGTGTATAATATTGAAGTTACAAGCTACACACCAGATGTACATAAGGGCTTAGATTAGCAATTTGATTATTCTGATCTTTTTGCATCTTTTAAAGTTCCTGTGAGTGATTTTGTCAGTGATTCAGAGATTTCTGAACATTTATTGTCTGGAAATTAGGATATTGGCCACACTCCAACATTGAATGCTCAATTTTCTGTAATCAAGATAAGTGCTGATCCAAATCAACCATCTACTAGTGGATCTCAAAAATCCAAAGTAAATACACCTCCAGATAAGGAAAAGCTAATGCAAAACTTAGTGGATGATATCATAACTCCACTTAGAGAATTAAGAATATCTTCTGATATTGATAATTCACAGCCATCCAGTGAGGAGGTACCAGATTTGGAAGACACACCTGAACCTCATAGTACTCATGAAATAGGTAATAATTTGGAGGATGAAATACCAGTTGAACCGGTAACGGTTACCAGGACTAGCAAGAATCATCCACCTGAGAACATCATAGGTGATCCTCAAATACCTATGTTAATTAGAGGACAAGTTAAAGCTAGTATTTCTGACAACCAAGATCACCCAAGCTTGTATTCTGAAATGAAAGAGACAGGGATTTCTAATCAATGTCTATATTCATGTTTTATCTCACAAGTTGAGCCTAAAAATGTTCAAATGGCTCTAAAGAAAATTTTGTGGGTGGAAGCAATGCAAGAAGAACTATCTCAGTTCTCAAAATTACAAGTATGGGAGATGGTTGATCTTCCAAAGGGAGAGTATCCAATTGGAACTAGATGGGTATTTAAGTGTAAGAGAGATGATCGGGGTGTCATTACTCGCAATAAAGCTCATCTAGTGGTTCAAGGGTTTAATCAACAAGAAGGAATAGATTACAATGAAGTGTTTGCACCGGTTGCTAGGCTAGAAGTAATTAGAGTATTCTTAGCATTTGCCTCATTCAAAGGGATAAAAGTTTATTAGTTGGATGTTAAGAGTGCCTTTTTGTATGGCAAAGTTGAAAAATTGGTGTACGTTTCACAACCACCAGGGTTTGCTGATCCTGACTATCCAGATAGAGTATATCATTTGAATAAGGCTCTATATGGATTAAATCAAGCACCTCAAATCTGGTATGGAACACTATCAACGTATCTACTTGAGAATGGATTCATAAGAGGATCAATTGATAGTACACTTTTTGTAAAGTGGAAGAAGAAAGACTTTCTACTTATGCAAGTGTATATTGATGACTATCTTTGGATCTTCTGATGAAAAGATGTGTCAAGAATTTGAGAAAGTCATCAGAAAATGGTTTAAAATGTCTGCAATGGGAGAGTTGAATTTCTTCACAGGATTGCAAGTTGATTAAAAGAAGGATGGATTCTTTATTCATCAATCTAAATATACATATGAGCTATTGGAACGCTTTAAGATGGATGAAAGTAAGGTCTACAAACTCCAATTCCAGTCAATCATAACCTTGAACCAGATACATTGAGTGATAGCGATGTGGATCCAACTCTTTATAGAGCCATGATCGGATCACTAATATATCTAACTGCCTCTCGGCCTGACATTATGTTTGTTGTTTGTATATGCGCAAGATACCAGGATAATCCGAAAGAGTCACATATGCAAGCTGTGAAACGGATCTTTCGTTACCTCAAAGGAAAACCGAAGCTGGGACTTTGGTATCCGACTGATGGAGACTTAGATCTCATAAATTATACTGATTCAGATTATGGAGGATGTAATCAGAATAGGAAATCTACAACCGAAGGATGTCAATTCTTAGGAGGTAGATTAGTATCCTGGCAGTGCAAGAAGCAAAGCTCGGTAGCCATTTCTACATGTGAAGCTGAGTATGTTGCAGCTGGCAGCTGTTGTTCTCAAGTACTTTGGACCCAACAGCAACTACGGGATTATGGTTTAAACATAACCAATACTCCTATGATGATTGATAATGAGTCAACAATGTCGATCACCAACAATCTGATGAAGCACAGTAAAACTAAGCACATTGATATTCGACATCATTTTATTAGGGACTGTGCTAAGAAGAATTTGATAAAGTTAGTTAAGGTTCCGTCATTAGATAACTTAGCAGACTTATACACAAAGGCGTTTGACAGAGCAAGATCTGAGACGTTGGTTCAACTAAACGGAATGAGAAATCCAGAGTGATTAGTCTTCCAGGGGTATTTTTGTAATAGTTAGTAGTAATTTTGATGTTCTTATTAAAAAAAAAAAAAGAGGGGGGCGTATGACATTCATTTGCTTGTTACCTAAGGGGCCTCCAATAAAAGAACAAAAGTAGTTCTTTTAGAAAAATATTTAAGTTTTTATCTGCAAAAACTATCGGAGATGATAGTATATTAGGAGTATAAGATTCACAATAATAAGCCTAAGTCCTAAGCATAAAGTGTTAGTAGGTTCAATTAAAGCTACATTAGAACTACGGCGGTTCTAGCAGGTATGTATTTATATTTATTTGATTATACACCTATATCCACAAGTTATAATTTGCATGTTTTAAATGTCTAGATAGCTTCATTATATGATGTAATGGTAGGCAAATTATATAAACATCTCTAAGCATTTAAGAAGTCTTAACATACACTAGTACAGATCTGCGATTTGCTCACACCAGAAAAGCGTGACTAGAACCATATGGTCACACTCGTTTTTTCACCTTGTGTGTGACTAAAGGTCGCGCCACCAAAGGGGTCCATACGGTCACACTAGCTGGTTAGTGGCCGTATCTATTTAAAAAGAGTAACCAAAACCACAAAATGTGTGACCATAAGCTCTTTAAAATCAAGTGAAAGTGTATTTTGTGTGACTATTTTCCATCCAATGGTCACTTGAGTTGTATGTTTGTGTGACCATTTGTAACATTTAGTCACACAACAAGTTCTTTATTTTGAGATTTGGTTACATAAATTTAAGCCAAATGTGACCAAAAGTGTTAATAAGTGTGACCATATGATCTTTAAAGTAAGGTAAACTTGTATTTTGTGTGACCATATGCTCATTAATGTCAAGTAAAACATGTATTTTGTGTGACTATTGTCCATCCAATGGCCACTTTATTTTCATATTTGTGTGACGTTTTGTATCATTTAGTCACACAAGGAGTGATTTATTCTGGGATTTGGTCACATAAAATTAAGCCAAAAGTGGCCGTAGGTGGTAATAAGTGTGACCATATGCTCTCTAATGTCAAGTAAACTTGCACTTTGTGTGACTATTGTTCATCCAATGGCCACCCTATTTTCATGTTTGTGTGACGTTATGTATCATTTAGTCACACAAGTAGTGATTTATTATGGGATTTGGTCACATAAAATTAAACCAAAGGTGTCGTAGGTGATAATAAGTGTGACCATATGCTCTGTAATGTCAAGTAAACTTGTATTTTGTGTGACTATTGTCCATCCAATGGCCACTTTATTTTCATGTTTGCGTGACGATTTGTATCATTTAGTCACACAAGTAGTGATTTATTATGGGATTTGGTCACATAAAATTAAACCAAAAGTGGCCGTAGGTGATAATAAGTGTGACCATATGCTCTGTAATGTTAAGTAAACTAGCATTTTGTGTGACTATTGTCCACCCAATGGCCACTTTATTTCTATGTTTGTGTGACGTTTTGTATCATTTAGTCACACAACGAGTGATTTATTCTGGGATTTAATCACATAAAATTAAGCCAAAAGTGGTCGTATGTGATAATAAGTGTGACCATATGCTCTGTATTGTTAAGTAAACTTATTTTTTGTGTGACTATTGTCTATCCAATGGTCACTTTATTTTTATGTTTGTGTGACGTTTTTTAACATTTAATCACACAACACGTGTTTTGTTTTGCGATTTGGTCACATAAAATTAAGCCGAAAGTGCCCATATGTGTTAATTTGTGTGACCATATACTCTGTAATGTCAATAACCTTGAATTTTGTGTGACTATTGTCCACCCAATAACCACTTTATTTTTATGTTTGTCTAGCCTTTTGTAACATTTAGTCACACAAAGAGTGTTTTATTTTGGAATTTGATCACATAAAATTAATCCAAAAGTGGCCATAGGTGATAATAAGTGTGACCATTATTCACCAAATGGTCACTTGAATTGTATGTTTGTGTGGCATTTTGCAGTATATAGTCACTTAAATAATTAATCAAATAGTGATCACAATGTGTGACCATATTATGTGACTACATCTTTTAGTCACATATAACAAATCAATAATTTGTGTAACAATATGAATTATATAATACCACAAATAAAATTGGAATGTACACAATTAATTTCATGTACCCAAACTATAATTGGGTTGTTTTACATAATAATATCCGAAGTATATGAAAATAGACTAATTAAAAATCACAGTTCTAAAGACTTTTAATTTTTGAATTTGCTCTTTGTTTGCTTTTGCATGGCACCACTAGACACAAAAACCGGTCCTTTGCGCTTTTTCTTTAATACTTCTGGTACAGTTTTGTTCTCATCACCTGCATTTTGTCCAGAAGTTGGTGGTGTTACCTGTACAAGAAACAACGCGCATATTGCATATGTATCATACCTGTAACAATTAAATATGAAGAACTATGTATATGTAGGCAGATAAAAATGTGTACTATGTACCTCCTTCAACCCACCTCTCAAGCTAAAATGCAAAAAAAAACACAATTCAAATTTTCAAATAAAATATAGTTCACTTTCTTCAGCATGAGTATAACTTAGTATTACTATATACCTTGCTATAAGTGGCTGCTCTTCGAAGAAGTGCTTTTGTATATGTTGGATGAAAAAGAAGTGCTTGATTACAATCATCGAGAGACTTTTCAAACTGCATAAGCTTAAACCAACAAGCTGCTCGATTGCAGTAAAGAATTGGATTTGAGGGATCTAGTCTGAACCCTTCTCCATAGCCGAACAAGCTTCTGTGAACCAGTGTGACTTGACCAAATCATTACCACGAGTTCATGATCTACACAACGATCTTATGTTTTGAAGCCAAACTGCCACCTCCACGTTTCGAGGATCAATATGTGCAGATTTCTCAATAGAAGTAATTGCATTCTCAACTCTTCAAGGAAAAAAAATAAAACTAAATTTGACGTGTTTCCTACTCGAAAAAGCATCTAAAGATTGAATATTTAATATAAAACGCACAAACTCACCTTCCTAGTGACATGTCAATATGAGCATGAACAAATAAAAGGTATGCCTCAGAAAGCATCCCCAAAAACTTCACTTGCGAACATGATACGTACTAGATTGCTCAAATTTAGGCACGTTAGAAATAGTTACATCTGCATCATCTAATTTAAGGAGCTTCAATAACGCTTTGGCTTTGCAGGTAAATAGCTAAAAAGTTTAATATTCACATTTAGTCTCATTATAGCAATGCTCATGATTTGATAAAACTCTAAACTAAAGTGATTACCTGAGAACATGAGTCTGCTCCAGACGAGATGGCAGCCTGACTTTCCCATAACACGCCTGCCCAATCTCTGACCCTTCTAGAATCAGTACACTTAAGTGTTTCTGCACTATTTGAAACTTTTGAACCTCTTTTGGGTCAGGTTGGTGCCCTGGAATATAAAGGTGTCTCCTTGCATTTTCAACCTATCCTAAACTTCCATTACTTACATGAATTAGATTGGCTCACTCATCAATGAATGTCAAAAATCCATGCAACTAAATTTTATCGACTTCTATCTTCGATTATGATCCATGCAACTAAATTTTATCGACTTCTATCTTCGATTATGATCAAGAACAACAACATTCTAAAACCCACAACTTGAATCAGTAAAATAACTACATAAACAAGATCTGAATTCTGAAGCAACATTATAAAGCCATACAAAATCAAGATAAAAACTTTATACAAGCTATAATCGACAGTAACCACTAGCCTAATAAAAACAGTGAGTACTAATCATTAACTATACTTTAAGACTAATGAAACAAGCAAATTACAAGAATGGGCAATAAATGTATGACTTTCCTGAAGAGAAATCCATTGATAAAGAGGAGGATAGATCCCATTCTACTATATCCGAGGAAGTTACGGAGCCAAATGCAACTTCAACGTTAAACAAAAACACCCCCAAAACAACACCTTCAGCCGAAAACGAATCCGCTACAGCAAAAGCAACGAAGTCAGAGGAAAACCAAAATACACTTTTTATAAATACGAACCAAACTGAAAACTGTTAAATTACGGGTAACAAACTATAATACTCCTTGCAAAAAATAGCAACATTCAACGCTATAAAGAATTAAAGATTACAATTTTAATCCAATAAATTAAACCTAAATTACACAAAATTGTAAACCCCAAAGAACAAAAAACAACAAGATCTAAAACTACCATTTTGTGGTGGTGGTGGCGGTACCAAATTCCGACTGGTGGCGGCGTGATGGTTGTGAGGCCGCGGTAGTGGTATGGCCGCAATTGACAGAAAGTGACAAAGAAATAGTGGGTGATTCTGTGGTATTGGTCATGCTTGTGGTGTTCTTATGATTTGGGAAAATGGAGAAAAGAAAATTAGGTGGGATGTGAAATATTTGGAGAAGGCGGCTGTGAAAATTTTGGAATATAATAAAGCGGGATGTGAACATTTCGAAGGGCATTTGATCCCGCCACTTTTTTATTTTTATGAGTAGTATAAACAAATTGTTTGAAATTCTTAATAAAACTTCATACTATATTTTTAAGCCTATGAAATTTCAATCTAAATAAAATAACATAATTGTTAGCATTACATACCCTTAAACACAAGGTAAACAAGTTTGAGTCCCTCACGCTATCTTTTTTTTTAATCCTTGCTTGTAAACACTATTCATTAAATACTAGAATAGTACCCGCGCAATGCAGCGGTGCAAAAAAAATAAAACAAAACTTATAGTGATACTTTTATTCACGATCATTTAAATCTTAAATAAAACTTATAAATAATATTATTATATACTTACTTTATTTTATAAGGTATGATTCGAATAATAAGCACCACCACAATCCGTCGCACCCCCTCTCCCACCACCACCAACCACTTTAATATATGGTTTGAGTTTGGGTCAACAGGTAGCTCATAACTAAAAAAGCGACACCTAAACGCATTAATTCGTTTACCATATTAGGTAATTTTTGACATGTGAGTCTGTTCACCACACTTCAGGTTTATGTTCAAAAATATTGACGTGCAAATATGAATGCGTTAACCCAAAAGTGTCAACCATTTTAATTTATCGGCATCTTTCGCGCGTATAAGATGAGATCAACAAGTTAAGCTACGATGTCGTCATTAAGTAAGGAAATTTGATAGATACTTGTTACAATAATATACTATATATCATTATTTTAGATGTTTGTATTATTTACATTAGACGTTGTATTAATTAAAAATAGAGAATGATAATCTCAATTATTTATTTAAGATTATAACTTTCTTGCCTTTTATTAATTAAACTTATGTATTATGTTGATGATAAATAAATGATATTTATATCTTAAGTATTTACATTCGTAAATCAATATCTGATTAATATTATTTGATTTATAATATAATTAAAAAATGTCAATATTAAATATATATTTTTTTGTTGTAAATGTATGTGCAGTTAGCATAATTATTTTTACTATATGTGAAACTCTTTATTATGTTTATGTAACTTACATCTTTTATAGAAAAGACAAATTGATATTGGGTTACATATTTTGTAACCGAAATTAATTATGATATAGTATTAACTTTACATTAAATTTTATTTAATACATATGTTTAAAACTTGATTGAGATAGTTATAGGGGTATAATAGTAATTTACTATTACTCTTTTTAAGAGTTTGTGTCAAACTTTTTATATATTAGTGTGTGTATATATATATATATATTAATATCACGCTCCTTAATCATATTCTTAGACTCGAACAACTCTTACAATTTCCGAGTCAAGTTAAAAAATTTTAAAAACAAGACGACTCAAACCTTGACTGTTAAATAACTTTGACTCTTATGAGTCGTAATGTCCTATTATTAAACTTAGAATAATGACGTATATTCCAAAATGATGAATTAATTTTATCATAAATTAAATAGTGGCATATGTGATCTTAGTAATATATTCCATTATTAAACTTGTATAATGTCATATATTCCAAATGATGAATTAATTTTTATCCTATTAAAAGTGGCATATGTGATATTGGTAATGTCTTATATCATATATTTCATTATTAAACTTATAATAATGTCATATATTCTAAAATAATGAATTAATTTTATCATAAGTTTAATAGTAGCGTATGTGATATTGGTACTATATTCCATTATTAAACTTAGGATAATGTCATATACTTCAAATGATGAATTAATTTTTATCCTAAGTTTAATATTGACGTATGTGATATTGGTAATGTCATATATCATATATATCATTATTTAACTTAGGATTCATTAATTTTATCCTAAGTTTAATAGTGGTGTATGTGATATTGATAATGTCATAAATCATATATTTCATTATCAAAGTTAAGATAAAATCATATATTCTAAGATGATGAATTAATTTTATCCTAAGTTTAATAGTGGCATATGTGATCTTGGTAATATATTCCATTATTAAACTTAGGATAATGTCATATTACAAAATAATGAATTAATTTTATCCTAAGTGTAATAGTGGCGTATGTGATATTGATAATGTCATATATCATATATTTTATTATCAAACTTATGATAATGTTATATATTCTAAAATGATGAATTAATTTTATCATAAGTTTAATAGTGACGTATGTGATATTGGTAATGTCACATATCATATATTTCATTATTAAAGTTCAGATAATGCCATATATTCTAAAATGATAAATTAGTTTTATCTTAAGTTTAATAGTGGCATATGTGATTTTGATAATATCATATAGCATATATTCCATTATTAAACTTAGAATAATGTCATATATTTCAAAATGATGAATTAATTTTATCTTAAGTTTAATAGTGGCATATGTATATTGATAATGTCATATATCATATATTCCATTAATAAACTTAGGATAAGGTCATATATACCAAAATGATGATTTAATTTTATGCTAAGTTTAATAGTAGCATATGTGATATTGGTAATATATTCTATTATTAAACTTAGGATAATATCATACATTCCAAAATGATGAATTAATTTTATCATAAGTTTAATAGTGGCATATGTGATCTTGCTAATGTCATATATCATATATTCCATTATTAAACTTAGGATAATATCATATATTCCAAATGATGAATAAATTTTACCTTAAGTTTAATAGTCACATGTTATATATATAGGGTTGGGTTCTAGTGAGAACAAGGGGATTCCGTGAGAACGGTGATCTAGAACACATCTTGGCCATCCATTTTTTAATAAAGACCCTGATTTTGAAAGTGACACTTTTGTAAATACTTTGAAGTTTGATTTTGGAGGGTTCACATCACCTTTGCTTATGTGAAGTTTTTTTTTTAACTTCAAAGCTTTTTTTTTGCTTCACATCATTTTGCTCGTGTGAATTTTTTTTTTGTAGCTTCACATCATTTTGCTCATGTGAAACTTTTTTTTTTAGCTTCACATCATTTTGCTCATGTGAAGTTTTTTTTTTTAGCTTTACATCATTTTGGTGAGATTATTTTTTTTTTCTTGAATAAGGTTATGATGCTATAATTTTTTATTTGTATAGGTTCACATAGTTTTAGTGAAATTAAGTAAATATATTTTTTGTTAATATTGGTTTTTGAAGAGATTAATGTTTATACATATCAATTCACTATTTCAAACATTGTTGTTAACAAAAATTAAATAAAACTTCACCATGTTAAAACTATTGTGAAGCAAAAAAAAAAAAAAAAAAAATTCACCTAGCAATCCTTATGTGAACCATCCAAATTCAAACTTCAAAGTATTTACAAAATTATCACCTTAAAAATTAGGTTTTTTTATCAAAAAATGAATGGTTAAGATGTGTTCTCACGGAATCTACTTGTTCTCACATGATCCCAAGATGTATTACTCAACCCAGCATGAAACTAATCGAGTACTCCTATCTCTCAATTTGATTGTCCATTTTCAGTATAAACACAGTTTAAGAAAAGCACATCGATTACTTTACTGACCAATATAAAATAAATTTTCATTTTTCTTCACTTAAATGATTTATGATTGGTCGGAATTAAAAGTGGAAAATTATTTTGAGACATTTGAAAAGAAAAGATGGACAATTAAATTGAAAAGAGAGGAGCATTAAGTTTTGTTTGAGCTCGAATCGAAATCAATCCGAGCTCGAATATTTTCAAGCTCGAATTTGAGTTTACCAACTCGAACTCGCGCAACGCGTTAATAACCTTTTAAATCAACGCAACGTAGATAATTATATATATGTAAAAATAACAATAGATAATATAATGGATATTATGTATAAAAATCATAACTCTTAAGATATTCAATTTACAACAACTAAAATTATACGGAGTATCTCTCAACTTTTATGTAACAATCGAATAAAAATTACAATATTTACCGATTTACGAATTTAAAAAAAAAAAACAAACAAACTAAGATTCGGCGGGCAAATTCCCTCATATTTTCCGCAAAAATTCTGAACATTTACTCCTAAGCCATTTAACCTCTTCTGAAACTCACTACACCCGCCCCTCATATCCAATTTTCACAACCCGTAACACGCACCGTGACCTGCTCTCGTGAGTAATCGCCTCTCCTATCTTAGGTTCGCTTCCTATTATCTTTTAATCTTAATCATCTTATGGTAAAAAATGATTATTGCTTGTTAATTTTTGTAGAGTATGAAAGATGATAAGCTAGGGCTTTTTTAATTGCATAAATTGGATCTGATGTACGCGATATTTTTCTTCTTAATGTAAAGTTTTGTTTTGAGTACATTAAGAAATCGATTCTTTAGAGTTACATATGCAAGTTAGGGTTTTTCTAATTGAAACTTCTATTTTTCACTTTCTCTATTTGAAAAAGTAAGATTTAAAGTTCTATATAATTTTTTTTGTGAGTATCACTTTAGGAATGATGGATGTTACAGCTAAATTGGCGAATTCTTTTGAGTGTTTTTTGTGTTTTATTATGAAGTAGAACAATTTACTTTGAGATTAGGAATATGTACAAAAATAAAATTAATGTATGTTGAAGATTGAAACTCGTGATTAAAGGTGTGTTTTGTATTAATCATACTCTATTGACATAAAATATGTTTATATGTGCATGTCAGTAGTATGTAATTTGGTAGTTACATAATCTCCCAACAATATAGTAAGATGGCTATTGAACAATAAATATTATGAACAATTTATTGAAGTAAGGATGCATTGATTTGTTGGTTTGGCTGTTTCATTAATATAAGTATCAAATTGTTTCTGTAGTTTCTGATTATAGTGGATGAATTTAAAAAGTAATTTGCTTAAAAAGAAATTATTCCTATAAACACACTTGTATTTGTTTTGTTATATATTTCAGGATGGATTCTAAAAGAATTGTGGTTGCTTTCAACAATGATGGGAAACTAGTATGTAATGAAGGAAAAGAGCTTGTGCAATACTTAGGGACACTTGTGAGGATGGCTTCATATGTTTGATCACAATATACTGATCGGAGAAGTGTTCCTGTGCAACCAAATAATAAATAGTCTGTATTCTTTACTTAAGGGTTTGATCATCTGTTATTGTTCTGCATAGAGGACATATGATGAGGAGAGTTAACCGCTCAAAAATGGAAGAACCTTGTGTGACTTGAACAAAATCCATTGCACAGCTTGTTCATGATGAGGTAATATAGTCACTTTGAATTATATCTCTGTTTCTTCTAGTTTTTTTTTAATAATAATCACTTCTATTTGAATATTTTACATCCATGGTGTCTCTTTCCCTATACCTAAGAACTTCCCTTCAACAAATAAAAGATCATCAGTAAGACATCATAATTGATGGTGATAATTATATTGCTTTCTCACATAGTCACTTACGGCATGCATTCTCTCTGTGTGTGTTTTATCTTTGTGTAGTAATGAACGTGTTAAGTAATATAAGCCACTTTTGCACCTCCAAATCTTTTAGCTGCATTATGACATACAAGTCAACAACGACAGCTATCTGCATAGCTTTCTTACTGCTTTTGTATGACCTGTAATTAATAGGGAACTAGTAATATTGAATTGGTTGTCTTTGTCTTGGTTGCTTCAGCAGGGAACTCATAGTATTGCATGTGGAGATTAGCTTTCGAGGATTGTCTAACATGATGCATGGAAAGAACTCAAGAAGATTCATTTGAATGGAAGTTTTTATGTGAACATGTATCTTGTAGCTATTTTTGGGTTTCATGTATACTTGGTTGGGCAATTTGTCCAAATAATTTGTAAAGACCTTTGAACAAATTTGTAGTTTCACATCAATGGAACTTTACATTTCATGCATTGTATACTTGGTTGGACTAAGTTATGTGACCATTTGTACCGGATTTTAGCTACACTAAAATCATGTGTTACAAACTCCACTATATAATTTAGTCACATAAACAGTTATTTCATGTGACCATATAGTGGCATCTGATTTAGACACACAAACTAACACTTAATGTGATTAATATTAAACTTAATGATAATGTTTATCGCCCATTTTCCCCCTAAAGAATAGCCACATGAAGATTTCACAACGTAATTATTGTGAATATATTCGCCACATATAATCACCTAAAATGTGGCCATAAACATTATTTAGCTACACATTTGTGAAATGGTGTAGCTATTATAAATCCATATAGTCACATGAACGTGCTACAAATTAATGTGACCATATATATTAGCTTTTGACATTCTAACACACATTACACTTTAGACACACATAATAAGTTATGTGACCATATGTACCAGCTTTTGGCTACACTACAATCATGTGTGACAAACTCGACTACAAGGTTTAGTCATATAACCAATTACTTCATGTGACCATAAAGTGGCATATGATTTAGACACACAAACTAACACTCAGTGTGACTAATATAATACTTAATGATAATCATTGTTACCCATTTTGGCTCTAAAAAATAGCCACATGAATATTTCACAACGTGACTGTCGTCACATATAATCACCTAAAATGTGACCATACACACCATTTAGCTACACATTTGTGAAATGATGTGGCTATTATAAAGCCATATAGTCACATGATCATGCTACTTTTAAATGCGACTATATGGATTAGCTTTTCACACTTTAACACACACTGCACTTTAGACGCACATACTAACTTAAGTGATTATATGTACCTGTTTTTGGCTACACTGAAATTATGTGTGACAAACTCGACTTCATGATTTAATCACATAAACAATTACTTCATGTGACCATATAGTGGCATTTGGTCACAGTATTCAAGTGTGTGACCATATAGTGACCATATGTACCTGTTTTTGGCTACATTGAAATTATGTGTGACAAACTCGACTTCATGATTTAGTCACATAAACAATTACCTCATGTGACCATATAGTGGCATTTGGTCACAGTGTTCAAGTGTGTGACCATATAGTGGCATTTGATCACAGTGTTCAAATGTGTGACCATATAGTTACCATATGTACCTGTTTTTGGCTGCACTGAAATTATGTGTGACAAACTCGACTTCATGACTTGGTCCCATAAACAATTACTTCATGTGACCATATAGTGGAATTTGGTCGCAGTGTTCAAGTGTGTGACCATATAGTGGCATTTGGTCACAGTGTTCAAGTGTGTGACCATATATACCTGTTTTTGGTTACACTTAAATTATGTGTGACAAAATCGACTTCATGACTTAGTCACATAAACAATTACCTCATGTGACCATATAGTGGGCATTTGGTCATAGTGTTCAAGTGAATGATCATATAGTGGTATTTGGTCACAGTATTCAAGTGTGTGACCATATAGTTACCATATGTACCTGTTTTTGGCTGCACTGAAATTATGTGTGACAAACTCGACTTCATGATTTAGTCACATAAACAATTACTTCATGTGACCATATAGTGGCATTTGGTCACAGTGTTCAAGTGTGTGACCATATAGTGGCATTTGGTCACAGTGTTCAAGTGTGTGACCATATAGTGACCATATGTATCTGTTTTTGGCTATATGTGTGACTAACTTGACTTCATGATTTAGTCACATAAACAATAACTTTATGTGACCATATAGTGGCATTTGGTCACACTGTTCAAGTGTGTGACGCAGTTTTGTCACATTTTATGTGTGTAACGTGACTAATGCTTCGAACTTACTCTTCATTTGTCACGCGTTCCAAATTCATATGTGACTAAATAATCATAAAAAAATAGCAGTTTTCTTTAGCCACATAAATGTTCGATGGTGTGGCAAATACATTTCAGAATGGTTACATGATTGGAGTGCATGTGTGACCAACTAATGACGTGAATTTTATTTTTGTATCTTCAGTCACATAAATATTCTAATGTGTGACGATTTTGATTTCGAGCATGTGTGACCAAAGCCCAAATTTGTACTAGTGATACTTGATTGTTATCTAGTGTTTCTATTATATGGTGTATGACATAAGTCTTAATTGTTGACTGATAGCATTCGCATGCACTGTAATTATAAAGCTATAAATGACAAATAGTAACAATATGGGTATTAACTTAATTACTGGTGACTTTGTTGTACTGAGTACAGACCTGAAGCCTTTAAATAAATTAATATTCTCAAATGTATTTTGAATTATGCTAAAAGGGATCCTCTGTTGTACTAAGTACAGACCTAGATAACATAACATCTTCAAAATATGTTTGATATTTGTCTAATTTAAATTCAAGTGCAAGTTTGATAAACCTCTACCTTGAATCTAAAGAAACCAGTGTAATATGTGTTGCTTGAATTCTTCAGTATGTCATATCTTAGAAAACACTTGGTAATATTTACATTAATAATAATGGTGTTGCTTAGACTTGTGAGTATAATTTGTTTATGTGGATCATAATATTAGTAATCATCTTGAAATCATCTTGAACTGTCTATAAGCAAATATTCAGATTAAGTGAATAATATGTTTTTATTAATTATGCTATGTGGATAAAGGTACATAAGATATAATTTTATGAATATAAATGGATAAATGATAAAATTAGTTGTAATTCTATTGTAATTTATTTGAATTTCATGAGGTATGTATACTAACAATCTACTTAGACTTTTTAATAAATTTAACTAGTTTGTTCATCCTAATCTGATCCCTAAGTAGATAAATTTTTATTCAGTTTATTTATGTACTTTATTTTATTTCAAGTAATTAATAAAATGGTACCTGATACCACTGTTTGTTTTTATGAGTTGTTTTATTTTATTTTTGGCTTTATGTTTATATAAAGTTATTTTAATTAAGTGTTACCCTTTGGAATTAAATTATACTGATTATTTTATATCCGTGTTGAAAAATCGTAACAAATACAAGTGATAAATAATGGTATTTTAGACTTGTACGAATAATCAGTTTTAAATTAAACTTGTGAGTTTGACTAGTCAAACCTGCGAAGTGAGTTTAAACTTGCGAGTCGAGTACAGGGTATAAAAGGGATATGGTCAAACGATTCAAAACCACCGGATCCACTTTTCTTGCGAGTTCACTTCATCTGTGCGAGTTGACTTAGAGTGAAACGAGACGAAATATAATTTTTCGTTTGATTTCGATTTTGCATGATAGAGGAATGAGTTTTTGATCCATAGTTTTTATACATCTTTACATTGCGATCACTTTGAGGTATAACACAATGAATTTCACCGATTAAATAACTCGAAATCAAAATTTTATAAACTTAGGGTTTCGGTTTCAACTTTTAATGATTTACGTAGATTAAAGGCCGAATAGAACAATAATCCTTAGGGTTAATGTTAAACGAACCTTTATAAACGTAAATACATAGATCGATCATGTTAAAAATGGCAGATTAATCGATTTACATTTGGTTTCGCGACACCAGTTCATGTTGCGAGTTGAACCCAGATTCAATTCACAGATCCAATTTAGCCGGTTGAATTAGATTTTGATCCGCAGATCTATCTTTGCGACTTGGAAACTTGTTTGTTGACTTGTTGACCATGCGAGTCGACTATATTTGTTGACTTGTGGACCGAGTTGATTAGCAAATCGACTTGCGAGTCGAGCTGCGGATTGACTCGGTTAACGAGTTGACTAACCTGCGAATCGAGTTGCGAGTTGAGTTCAGTTTTTGCGAATTGATAATTTTTAATTCAAAACGTAACTTGCAACTTAACTTTTTGTCTTCAAAAGTTAATATATGTTTTGATGTAAGATTTTTATATTAATACGTAATAACATATATTTTATATACGACTTTAGATTCGATAAATATAAGTTATATATATATATCACAATAACTTACGACTATTTAGTAATAAGTTAATATATTATTATATACGACTTGAGATGACAATGTAACAAGTTATATAATTTAGAGCTAAGATGTTTGATGAATATTGATTCATAAACATTATACTTTATAACTTACTAACGTGCTTTTAATTGTTTTTTTATTTGTATTGTATACAGATATGGCTAGGCAATTCGATAAGGTCACAACATCCTTGTTGATCTAGATCTCGGTGCACGTGGAGCTAACAAAGTAGCTCAAGTGCTTACATTCTTTGTACGTTCTCGCATTCGTTATGCGCTTACGGAGTCTCCACTGATCTCTCAAGGTATACTAAATGATTTTTGGACAAATATTCAGTATGATGAGACCTAAATCCTCCGGTTATACGCACAATGTTCAACAATCGACCGGTTATTTTTGCTGCATCTGACTTACGTCAGATTTTACGTCTGGGTAAAGTAGACTAGGAGGAGGGTCTGACGGAGTATCCTATGGATTTTCTTTAGGGTGCTCTAGGACGTATGGGATATATCGGTCAGAGACGAGGACGTCAGTTCCTTAAAGCTCTCGTTATCGGAGAATGGAGGTTCTTATGGCATGTTATCATTACTTTTGTTGGACCGAAGAAAGGAGGTTTCGATGAGCTGAGCCATTCTTTATTATCGGTTGTACTGTCACTGGTTTATAACAAACCATACAGTTTGTGTGATCTCATTTTTGGTGAGCTGGTACGCCAGATATCGAGTACTATTAGATCAAGATTTTTGATCTACCCGAGGTTTTGCATGATGATTATTCGTCATCATCTTCCGGAGCTTGTTATTCCTGAGTCGCACTTACGTGTTGATACTATTGCACTTAGAGGATACAATGCTATGTTTCAGCAGACTATTCGTCGCGAGGAATATGTCAAGCCTGAGATTCGTGATCTTTTTGCTATATTCTTGATGCGGCTTACATTACGCCACCGAACAATGGTTGGTTGGATGTTGTTGTTGCTGATGTTGATGCTGTTGTTATTCCTGAGCCTGGTGCTAATGTGGTTTCACAACCTGAGCCACAGGAGCTGCTCGAAGATGTTCTTATTCCTGAGCAGGTTGATGCAAGAGGTGTTAGGGAAAAATGATGATGCCAATGATCTGCTTCTTCAAGCTATTGATCAGTATATTGATGTTGCACTTTCACAGGTATAATTTATATTATATAATAATATAGATACTTAATTTATAGATTTTATTATTAATCATAGATGTATAATATTATTATATAACGATAATGATATAGATATTTAAATGATTAGGCAATATATGTAATTATACAATATGAATGTCATTATGCACAGGAAGCTGAGATTGCAGACCCAGAGGTTGTAAGGCCTGAGGGTGAGCAGGGACAGCGAGATCGATATGAGGTATTACCTGCTAAGGTATTAAATCAGATTAATTTTTATAACATATATAGAAACTAAGATGATAGAACTTTAAGCTAATCATAAGTTTTAATATTATTGTAATTAGGAACCGATGGATATGGAACCAGAGGTTGATAGACCTACAGGTTCTTCGGCTGTGGTCCTACCTTCTGAGGTATTATAGGTTATTGACATATAGAATATGTATGATAGAGCGTTATGCTAATCATTAATGTTTAATATGCTTAATATATAGGATACTGAGGCTGGTCCGTCAGGTGGACGTGATGGTGAAACTACATCAGATTTTGATTCTGATGATGTTCGACCTATTTCGCCACCTGCTGGTATGATTCCTTATAGATCTGGACATATAAAGGAACCAAGCTTAAAAGGAAAACGTACATTTGATGATTTAGATTCTGATTTTAACATATTAGATGAGGATCTTGATGAGGAAGAAGAGATTTTAGAAACTCAATGCCGTAAAAGGGCTAGAGCTTCTACTAGACAATTGACTATTGGTCTAGGTTAGTTTATATATCATTAGACATTAAATATCTTGTTAGTTAATCACGAGTTATTAACTAAGACAGATTTATCTGTAATAGCTGCTCGGGATAGATAGCAGGATGAGCAGGTGTCACAACAGGTGGTTACTGAATCAATATCTGTACCTATGGAGGTAAGTGATATAAGTTTAGTTCTACATGTGTTATATAATTGATTAGAGATTGAGGCAGAGTAATCTGTAACAATTACTTATTTAATTTTATATAACTGGACAGGCTGAGATTGTAGACTTAGTACATTTGGTACAGTTTCTGACTACTAAAGCTAGTACATTTGCTGCTAGTCTGCTCACGGCAGCTTTATCTCAACCTACTCCACCACTTACCACCGCATCTCATATTTCTTCACTTACACCACCTGGACCATCAACTATCTCTGTTACCCCTACAAGAAAGGATTACATCCTTAGAGTTGCGGGTTAAGGAGTTAGAGAAGCTTACTTCCAATATTCCAGAGCTGGTAGCTCAGAATCTTCTTTTTGCACAGCAGATTACTCAACAGAGGACATCTTACAAGACACTGCTCGAGACTCATACCACATTGCTACAAGATTTTACTACCCAGCGAGACTGAAGCTTGATTCATTAGAAAGTTTAGTGTTAAGAGTGAATTCGGGACAGTCAGCTCAGGGGGAGATAATGGTATATTTAGAGTCTTGCAAACAAGATGATCCCAGTGCACCGAAAGATGGTGAGCTAACTGGTCCTTCAAAGACTAGTGAGCAAACTATGATTCAGGGGGAGTCTGCTGGTGCAAGTGGTGCTGGTGCTGGTACAAGTGCTGCTGGTACAAGTGAAGCTGGTAAGACAGCTTAGACTTGTATAGTTATTTGTATTTAGGATTTAGTTGAATTATGATTGTAAATTATAATTGTAACTGAATAATTGTAACTTAATATTTTTTGGTAATATATTCGGCTTGAGATTATTATTACAAGTTAAAATATCTTAGAAAGTATTTAAGTTATATATGATATATAGAATTGTGATCGAAAGTCTTCTGACTCATTGAGTAGTCAAGCGGCGTGTTCCAAATAGTTTTAGCGGTCAAATTTCTATGATAATATACATATTTTAGACTTGAGAGTTTGTTATAACTGACAAAGTTAATATGTAATGTTTTTAACTAGACAAAGATATATAATTTAAAGATATAATTGATAGTTAAGTTTCTGGGAAGATAATAGTTCAATTAAGTCTTGGAATTATATAAGTTAATTAATTGTAAACTTAAATGTTTTGTGTTTATTCACAAAATATTAGAGTTTAAGTTTAATTAATATTTGTTAAGTGTTTTATAAAAGACTTAAGAAATTTTAGATTGATTCAGGGTAATCAATAAAAGATTTATAAGTTATTAATTGCGTTTATAGTATGGACTAATTACACAAAAGGATTAATAAAGAAATTCTTAGATTGATTCAGGGAAATCAATGAAGAAATTTAGATTGTTAATAGTTATTTGTGTTTGTGTTTTCTAGGGATTGAAATGCTTGATCTATCAGATTCAGAAGATGATTTTCTTGATGAGATAGATGAAGACATTAATTATGATTTGGAAGAAAGAGAGTTTCAACCACCTGAAGATTGGACTGTTGTTTCAAAGATGGAGCTAGACATGGGTGTAGATCCAGATGTAAATATATATGAACACCATGTGAGCCCATCTAGAATAGAGATTGTATTTGAAGATGAAGAAGGTCCTAAAGTTGTTGATGTAGATGAAGATATCGATGACTCAACTGATTATGAAGAAGAGATTCCTGATAAGCATAAAGACAATCCGATGTTCAGACCTTTAGCGAAAAAGAAGAAGAAAAGGGTTGGAGTTTTGGAGGTTGATATCACAGGAAAACGCAAAGCGCGTAGAGGGATTATCGGTTGGTATTTTGACTCTGACCTGAAGCTTTTCACGATTAAAAGGTTTGACGGAGTTTAATATTTTGAGCGAAAGCTTGCAGTGTTCAGTTCTCTACCTAAATATGAGATTTGAGACTTGGCTCGATAATCTATGAAGAATCCAGATAATGATTTTGTTGGTCGATATGTAGAACATATAATCAAGACTGAGGTTCGTTCAGGGAAGTTTGAAAAGATTAAGCCAAGGAATGAAAAAATGATAGAGTTACAGGAGAGAAGTCAAAGGACTGGAAGGAGAATGAGAAAGAAAGAGTATCCAGTTGTCAAGTGTGTTCAACAGATTCCACTGAAAACAATGTCACAGGATATTCTGGGAAATATGAAAAGTTGGCATGTGGATCCAGAAACTGGAGAGGCTGTCATGGTTGAAGCTGATGATGAAGTTGAAGGTGGTGAACGTGAGATTTTCAGGGTTTATGACCATCGATACCTAATTAACATGTCAAAGAAAGATTTGTTGAAGTTAAATGAGAATAGAATATTGATGACAGAAGCATGGGGTGATTTAGCACGAGATTATCAGATGATGGTTAAAACTTATATTAGAATGAAGATATATGCAGGAAGTATAATTTACAAATGAAGACTAAAGATAAGCGTGAAGATAAAGACGCTAGAGCTATTGTCAAGGGGGAGTCTGTTGAGACATAGTTTGTGACAACAGATCTAACTTGATATAGGAGTAGTGTAACTATTATCATGTTTGTACATTGGTTTAGATTTGTAAATAAATATTTGTTTTGTTATTAATATTGATTAAATATATTAGTATATTAAAGAGTTAGACGAATATCAAAAACGAAATAAATATGTATAGCGAGTCGAGATCTCAAGTCACAAGAAATTGCGATGCGAGATGAGATCTGAACTCGCAATGCAATAGGTATAACGAACCGAAGCCAAGCTGGGCTTGGGCTACGAGTTGAGTTGGACTCTCAGGCCCATGACCTGCGAGTTGAACCGAAGTATATATATTTGATTCGTTAAACCTAAAACATAACTTTTGCCATTCGTTTATTCAACCCGCGAATTCAATAATTCAGAGAAAACATATTCTAAAGGCTAGGCTTTGACGATTTATCGTTTAAAGCTAAGTATTAGTTCAACAAAAAGCAAACTTATTCGTTATAGTAAGATAACATCATACTGAGGGATTCTGCACCTTAATACTACAGATAACGAAGTTATCGATCCTAGAACTAGGGACTTACATAATATGTTGTCGTCAAATACAGAGTATGCGTGTTATCTTGTTTTTAAGCTTTCCGAAGAGTGTTCATGGTTACATTGTCCGGTAATAAAAAGTGATTTACTTAGCTGGAGAAACAAAGAGGTTGATTTCTTTATTTTAGATCTCCATGCCCATGGAATCTATAGGATGATACTCAAGTTCCAGAAAAGAGGGAAGATGGATGGATGGAGGTTATTGTTTGGAAGTATAACTCTAGTTATGATCTTAGAAAAGATTATATTCCTATAAACTTGAAACTAATAATATATGAAGGAACTTTGTCCAACCTGATTACACGTGGACTAGAGTTTCGGCCATTATAAGAATGTACATAAAATAATAACTTCATAAATTTATAGGTTGCACATTGTATGCGTGTAGGTATGTCATTATCCATTTCCTGCTCACCAATAATCTTGAATGTAACCTAAAAGTTCTTAATGATCAATAAGAGAAGTAGCTAGCCAAGCAACACTCAGTAACCAAGCACAAAAGGATATCACAAACAATAATTTCGCCAAACTTTTTTCTTTCAGCACCACCTGCCCAAAATCAGAAGCCATTCATGTTTCCCAAATCAAAACAAACTTGACGCGGTAAAGGTTTCATTCTTATAAGCGGTTGTGTTTAAAAGATTCAAATTAATATGAAACACAAGATTTATATATATAATTATTTATTTATAGGGTTAATAGATATCAAGGGTATCAAACTTTCACAAAATGTTCAATTTAGGGAATGATCGAAAATTATTTACAAAAATGAACATTAACTATACATAATGTGATTAAGGGTATATAAAGTTCATAAAAATGTATACAAGGATAACTATACTTCATAAAATTGCACAAAATGATGAATCCTTTTGGTTGGTAATCGGGTTTTTTTTACACTAGATTGTTTTCAGGTCTTGTTTTTGGGTATTGAAACCCGATTTTGGTTGAGATATTAATGAAAGAGAGTTTTCAGTTTTGGTAATGATGGTGGTAGCTTACCGGAATTGATTGCCGGAGATTGGTACTCTATTTTTTTTTTTGCCATCGGAGGAAAATATATGGTAATTTTGTAAACAGAGTTTGTTGGCTCTGTTTCCAGTTAATTGTTTACTTTATGGTCCCTCTGTGTGTTCATTTAGACAATATGTTCCGAAGATATTAAGTGAGATTGTGTCATCCCTCACTTAATTAACATAAATAACCGCCATCATGAGGCTACTATGAGACCTAGAAATTAACTCATACTCATACCATTTCTCCATTGGGAGCATCGATAAATGAGATTTTTATACATATGAATGTGAATGTACAATAAAATCTATGGAAACATTGAGATTGACTTTGCAGATCGAGGAAACTTATTAAAAATTAAAGCCAATTACATTTTAGGTGTCAGCTAAAACTTACATGAAACACATAACTTAACATAAACTTTATAAAGATAATTAACTCAAAGCCTTTTATGACTAAAGAATATGGTTCTCCTACAAATATTCTTATATTGGTCGAAACTCGAGGCCACACACTATAAGGCCAGATATAGTGCCTTCATAACTTATCAATTTCAAATTCACAGGAATACTATCATTTTTGAGTTCTTGATTGGAGTTGAATTTCCACACAATAACCTCCATCCATCCATCTTCCCTTTGTTGTGGAACCCGAGTTATATCATGTAAATTCCATGGACTCGGGGATATAAAATAAATTATTTCGGCCTCTTTCTTTTCTCGTTGGAGTAGATCTCGTACTTCTACTGGACAATGCAAGCCTTGACAATTTTTTGAGAGCTTGAACACAATGTAACAAGCATATTCTGTACCTCTTGACAACATTTTACTCTTAATCGTACAGTTGATGCTAAATACTTGTTGTGGTAGAAGCTCAATAATCTCTTGAAATCTGCATATATGAGATCAAGTGATTACATATTTCTTTGACACAACTTCAACTTTATATACTTGCCATTTTATTAGAAAATACACTAGGATATAAATTTTAATTTATTAATTTCTTTGTCATAACTCATGAGCAAGTTCCAATATTATGGTATGTATAAGTCAATACATTGTGATGGGTATACCTACTAACGTTACGACGGTAATACAAAAAAGCGAACCTTGAGTCGACTGATGTGCTTGAATTGAAAAGCTTCAAATCAGAAGATTTGTAGAGAGTTGCCTTTGCTGAAAGCACAAGATGTTTCTTTACATTCACTTCACTTAGCAAGAAAAACTATTCATCACAAACAAAATTTGTTATGGGAACCACAACGAATATCTTAGTTCCCTTGTAAAAGTTTTTGTTAGAAGTAAAATTCCTACCTTTTCACCACCGACAGAGTTTGTCTTCAAGACTTGTAGGACTTTGTTTAACTTTAGCTGTTCAGGCTTCCCCTGTATAGAAAATTAAAGATCATGCTATGTAGATGTAACTAAAAACATGAAAAAAGTTTGGATTCATTGACCTCCATTATATATTATAAAAGAATCTTGAAGGGAGCAAAAAAGATATATGTCCAAACTTGCCTTGTCAATGGCTCGAAACTCAATGCCTTCAACATGGATTGCATCATCTTCATAGTAATATGGTGAAAGGCTTTCTAGTAAAAACTTTAAGACAACATTGTTCTTATGATCATTTAAGAATCGATACAACTCAACCATCATCCAGTTGTCGTCTCTCCATGTTGCAAAATATGCATGTAAGCTTTTGTTCCCCATTTTGTACTTTAGGTTAACATGCATTGGCCTAGTTGAATGTTTTTTTAGATCCCTAAATTTAAAGACCAAATAAACCCCATAAAGAACATCTTGAGATAAAAAGTGAGTCCTCGTCTTGATTTTGATCATCATATTTGAAATATCTAACATCTCTGCTACTTTTCTAAACCTGCACATGTTATGTAAAGTCTAAATTAGTTGTTTTTTGTTTCCTCCACATACAAACTTGACATGTTTCCCTAGAAAACTTTGGATAGTGGATCAATTGGATTATTGTCAAACATGCCCTATTATATTCATTAATACGATAATGGTTTCAGTTTTCGGTTTACATAATTGGTTCTAAAGGGATAATTTGACATTCAACTGGGTTTATGGCAGATAAAAATAGTAAATTGGTTTCAAAGTGATAAGATGAAAAGTAGGTGCAGTGGTAATTTTAAACAAGTAACCCTCATACTAATTATGCAAAAATGGATAACTACGCATTCATAAATTTGACAAGTAACTCCACTAAACATTATCAAAGCAAGTTAGATACATATATCTCCAAATTTTCTATGTATACATGACAAGAGAAAGAAGACGAACCTTGATTCTGAAAGAGACTGCCACTTATGTGGACTACGATTTCTGTATGAAAACTTTCTTGCTGATATCATTTCATTTCTTTCACCGTAGACTCCTAGTGAACACCACTATAATGAAATAACAAAACAAATCAAACCATATTTATATTAGGGTTAAGTATCTGGAAATGCATCCAACTTGTCCCGAATGTCTATTGTATGTATCATACTTACAGGAGGTGTATTTAATGCATCCAACTTTCAAAATGGTTTATTATATGTATTTTGATGATGTGTCGGCCGTTTACGATGTCACGTGGCATCCCTAGAAGATGACACGTCATCAATATACATACAATAAACCGTTTTTGAAAGTTGGATGCATTAAATACACCTCCCGTAAATATGATACATACAATAGACATTCGAGATAAGTTGGATGCATTTCCAGATACTTAACCCTTTATATTATGCATATAAAATTATCTATGAAATTGGATTGCATATTTATATCTGAAGATGCTTTGGAAACTGAAGTACTAAAGATTCATATAAACCAATAAATTAATTAATTATTTAATTGGGTTTAGTGAAGAGGAATTCATTCAACTTGTGCAAGAAGTTTATTATATGTACCAAACTTTTTTTTAGTCTATTGTGTGTATCAATCTTCAACTTTGGTCTATCGTGTGTATCGGGCTGACGTGGCACCCGTTTTCAATGATGTATCAACGACGTGTCAAATGACGTGGCATAATATATGTTTAACTTAGTAATTGGATACACACAATAGATCAAAGTTGAAGATTGATACACATAATAAATCAAAAATAAATTGGGTACGTGTTAATGGTAAAGCATTTAATAGCAAAGATCAAAAAGCATGAAAGGCAAACACACAAAATAGTGAGATATGAAAATGAGGCACTTAATTAATTACCATCTTCTCATCTTGAAGGAGGAATCCTTTGATGAACATGTTGTAAATATCCTTTTTCCTTTCATGATTAGCATAGACTCCTGAGGATTTTGACCTTTTGAAAATATCGTTATAGCCTTTTGGCAATTTAGGCTCCCATATCTCATAATCCTCCTGCATTTCAATCAATACTAGTCATTTATTTAGATTCTGTAATTGTTTTCATTTTCATTGACATTTGATTATTTATTAATCTCGAAATTGTTTAGAAAAAGGTTTTTTACTAAAAGAAGATGACTAACTACATTTTGATTGTAAAGAACTTTTTTTTGTCACTTGATAATGTGAAAACTTACTTGCAATTCCAATGCCTTCTTAAGTTGCTGCAACACCTTTTCTGCTGTAGGTCGTTTTTTTCTGTCATTATCTAAGCATTGACCAATAATCATTTGAAATGTAGACAGCGATCCTGGATCCATTTTTTCTTTTATTTCCTTAAACACGATTGAATCAATTATTCCATCTTCATGAATGCGATTAAGGATCTGGGTTACACTTTCTTGGTTATAATCCAATGTATTGGGCACTAACAATTTCCCATACATGACCTCAAACAAAACCACACCGAATGAGTAAATATCTGATTTTTCAGTGAAAAAACCTGTAACCTCATAGAGTGGGTCAACGTAGCCCTTTGTGCCTACAAGATTGCTGATGACTTCCTGATTTATTGGAGTTATCGCAGATAACCCAAAATCAGAAATTTTCGCCTTCCAATCATCATTTAGTAGAACATTGGCACTTTTGATGTCCCTGTGTATAACCACCTCTTTTGTTAGGGCACCTCCATGTAGAAAAGACAATCCGCTAGCAACATCAATGCATATTTTTAATCTTTTCATCCATGTAAGACTCTTGTCTTCCAAATGCATATCAAGACTTCTTTTAGAAGCATGCTCATACACGATGATTTTTTCTTCCATTTCATTGCAATAGCCTTCAAGACTGATGATATTTTCGTGTCTATAATCAAAAAGAATTTCAAGCTCTGTCAAAAATTGATGGTCTCCCTGACCTTGACTCCTATCCAAACGCTTTGCAACAATGGTATTGCATCCATTAGAATGTGAAACTTTTCCTTTATATGTCTTCCCAAATCCACCTTCTCCAATAAGATTCTCATTACTGAAATTCTCTGTGGCCGATTTAATTTGTTCAAATGTCATTTGGAGGTTGTCTTTGTTGTGTTCCTGTAGATAATGAACCACTCCGTCGTATCATCAGTCAAATATATGTTCAAATCCTTATAAAATATTTCATTAACGTATGTAGTTTCTTCGATTTATAGTCTTAATTCCCAAACTCATGACAACGATTTGGTATTAGATAGAGTTAAGAGAACCAAAATGTTTTAAACTATGCATTGACTCATTATTTATTACCTACTAAATAACTTCTATGGGGAGTAATAAATTTTCAAAAAATTCTGTGGCATATATGTAATGACTTAATCATCATGCATGTAATATTTTACGTGCGCTAACGTTGCAACTAGATACGAAGACACACCATCTAATACAACAGTGTCACATAAATAAAACGGGTGTCAGTTCACCGACTTACAATTTATAAGAAGTATGATGCAATTATCAATGATTGAAAGTTGGCTACAGATAATAGAAGTCATCATAGTTGGTTACATGCACATAATTTGATCGATTTTTGTGCACTTAACCCTTAGATAAACCACAACTGCTAACCTACTTTTAAATGTTTGAATAAACAATAATCTAGGGTTAAATTATGAGCTATATAATTATGTATGTACTTTGTGTAACTTGTACAATTTCAAGATTGTGAATTATATTTCTACATTTTTTAAACCATCATGAAACAATACGTTACTAACTACTTGAGATAAACTACGGAAGACCATATTAATTATGTTTCTAAATTATGACTTACTTGTAATGATAATGCTTTCTCAAGTTCCTCCATGATGTCTTTAGCAGTAGGACGCATGTCTTGAGTTTCTGCCACACAGCGATACGCGACTTCTGTAAATGTTTTTATAGAATCTTGATTGGGTCCTTTATTTAAAGTGGAAATAAGCTCATCTACTTCGTCCATTATTTTAGGATCTATCATTGCATTTATCGTTCCTTCTTCAAACCGTCGTCGTGCAACGTGTGCAATGCCTTTTTCATTTTCCTGAATGTAAATTGGATCATTGGCAAATTTCCCTGACAATATCTCAAATAGAACTACCCCGAAAGAGTAGATATCTATTGCTCTTTTCAACCTACCCGTCTTTAAATATTCTGGATCCAAATAAACTTCAGTGCCTGCAATATTATTTGTATAAACAGTTGATGCTTCTTGATTTGCATAATGGAATTTTGAGAGCCCAAAGTCAGCAATCTTCGCTACCCAATTCACGCCTAACAAAATGTTTCCGCTTTTTATGTCACGGTGTATTATCCTTTCTTCATCCTCCACTTTGTTGTGAAGATAGTTTAATCCACGTGCAATATCTATGCATATCTTTAAACGTTGTGCCCAAGTAAGGTTAATTAGTTTATCTGTGCTTCCCAAGTAGTTATCAAGGCTTCCGTTAGAAGCATACTCGTAAACAAGTATCATATGAGGACCTTCATAACAAAAACCAAGAAGAGTGACTATATTGGGATGCTTACAACTCGTAAGCAATTCAATTTCTGCCACAAATCCTTGTTTTGCATGCTTATCTTCTTTAATGCATTTTATTGCTACAGTTTTGCGCTTTATTGAAATTTTACTTTTACTTATATCTTCCATTGGAAGCTCAAGTTCTGCTCTGTATACCTTTCCATATGTACCTGACCCGAGATATCTTTGGGTAAAATTCTTTGTGGCCAACACTACATCAATCAATGGAATTTTTAGGTGTTCCATATTTGTACCCTGCAATATTTCACATGTACAAGAGACAGATTACTTAAAGTGTCAATAGGACTAAATATATTTGAGGGGTCAGCTTTAGTTTGATAGTTCAAGAGTTGTAAAAGTGAAGTTAATTTAGTTAGGTAAGTATATAGTCTGTTAATTCTATTAGAGGTGGTATACTATGTTTATACGTGTAATTAGCTTTTTATTTCTCACTTAATGAAATATAATTATGTTCAAATTCTCTCGTGTTTGCGGGGCAGAGCCAGAATGTAGTGTTAGGGGGCTAACTTATTATTAATAGTTACTACGCGACAGAGCAACAAATCAAAATCTTGAATTTTCGAAGTTACATACATAAGCAACCAAATAACTTTGTCAATTGGCCTAAGCACCGCCATTAAGTCAAATTATTAGGCGACAGAGTAATCTCATGTTTGTACTAAAAGTAAACTTCGATAACAACAATAACGAGTTTGAATAACTCAATTTCGACAATTATTCATGTTTTTGCTACGGGCCTCCAAAAATTCGAAGATGTCCCTGTTTATAGACATTTATCACTTTAATAAATACTTATGTACATATTATAATTAACCATATGCTTATGTGGCATTATCAAAGAGGTCATCATAAGCAAATCATGATTTAAAATCAGAAGCACCAATTTTGTTCGATCTAACCACTAAAGAAGGATACGTATTGTTTTGCTTTGAATCCTTTCACCAACTAGATACAAATAAATATAAGAAATACGGAAACCCTATACCAAACAAAATGGGCTCAGCCCTTTCTAAATATATTGGGCTAAATTATTTATTAACAATCCATCGCAGTTTGAGCGGGAGATCTTAGAACGCTCAAACAGGATCAAAACTCGGAGAACAAAGATGGAGGAACCATTTGGTGAAGATGTCTGCATGCATACTGATAATGAGAAGGAACATGAAGAATGCGACCATGTCCTGTGGCCACTTTGGCACGAACAAAATGAATGTCAATCTCAATGGGTGTTTCGTGCATTGATGGAGCCGGAGATCAGATGACATGTATATGGCACTAACATTGTCAAAATGACTAAAGTGGTAGTACAGAGGGGAGCATGAAGTTTCTGAGGAATATTGTGAATTAAAGAAGTCTTGGCAACAGCACTAACAACCCCATGATACTCAGCCTCAGCACTGGAATGAGAGACGATGTGTTGTATTTTGAGGACCAAGAGAGGAGGTTGTCACCAAGAAATTCACAAACCTGAGGTCGACCTGCGAGTACTAGGACACCCAGCCCAGTAGGCATCAGATTAAGATGTGACTTGGGTAATGCGTGACGCATACAATTGCAAACCATGATCAATCATGCCGTGAACATAGCGATTGACAATGTTTCAAAGCAGTAAAGAGGGGTTCACACGGATCATGCATAAAAAGTCAAAGTTTTTGAACTTCGTATGTCAAGTCCCGTCTTATGAAAGTCAGGTATCATAGAGCCCCTTGCAAGACTATGGTACAGAGTGGGGTCAGTAACAGGTTGGCCATTTGGGCTAAGCTTTGTATCAGTAGTATCTACTGGAGGTTTTCACAGGTTGCAATTGAGTATATATGCTCGCTCAAGAATTTCGGTAACATACTTTTTATGAAAGAGAAACATCCCAGTATTATTGCATAAAACTATATGCATAGAAAATAGTTGAGAGGGGCAAGATGTGACAACCAGCAAATTAGGATATTTATTATCGCTATTTAAAACATCATTACTTGTAGTTAGTTCTTGTTTAGGCTAATTACTTGTAACTAATCGTATATATGTATATATACACATACGTTTGAGAATTACGCGATTTGATCGGATGGATTCCGATTTACCTAGTCGTTGGTGACATGTTTTTATAAATAACATATATCTATTTCTTAGTTTAAATAGTCGTTATTTACAATATATATCATAATTATGAAATTATATACGAAAAACTATTACGTTTTAAATAAAACATAACGTACACGAAAGAACACGCAAATCGAACCCGACACCCGAACAAAATCTAAAATATATGTTGATAACTCGAAATAATAATTACATATCAAAAACGAACACGCAAAAATCAAACGTTAATATTTAAACTTTAAACCACGTAATTAACGTTTAACCAAACAAGGAACGTAATCCGAATTGGGTCAGGCCCAATTAGGCCTAGATGGCAGCCCACAAACCGGCCCATGCCCACCATCATATATAAACTGTTTTCCCTTAGTTAATCTCAAATCCCAACTCATTTAGCACACACACAAACACTTTCTTATCTCCATTTTCTCTCTGGAAATCAACCACAAAGCATCCTCCATCATCATCTCTAACATCTTCCAAAAGAAACTACACACCTCCTTACATAATCTAGTACAACTACAATCGTTTGTGACAAGGAGAAAGCAAGAAGAGCGCAGATCGAACAACAACGAAACACCCCTTTTTATTCAGCTGTAGATCATGAATTCTTTGTAAGATCCCTTAATTTCTTTGCTAGATCTACTTGGATTACACATTTTTACATTCTAGTAATTCGTTTACCACTGATTATGTCCAAAACCATGCTTAAAATCGTTAAGAACATGGGAAAAACCATTGGGTAATAGCTTTGTCCACTGGATAATAAATTAGATCAGTTTAGATCCATGATACCGAGACCATTTCTTAACCAAATCGAGTGTTTCTTAGCTCTAAACTCAATTATAAGAAGTCTACATTTCAAAACTGTAAGCTCCATGAATTATGGAGGTCATTTGCTATTTTAAATCATCCAAATGAAAGTACATGTCTGATATGAAATTCTGACCAGAATCTTGACCAAATCAAAAAAGGTATATCTTGAGTTATGGGTCGAGTTAGGGGTTGAAACCAATTGAAAAATCTTCATAAATCTGTTAACTACAACTCCTATTTAGACTTCAAGCCCTGAAAATGCACGAATTGTGGGTTATACAATTGTTTATGTGTGTTGCTACTGAAAAATAGCTGTTGAACGTGTCGATAAACTTAAATCATTTGAACAACATAAACACCACCAAAAATTATGGAAAAATTCCAGAAAATAGCTAAGACATAGAGGTATATTGGTGAATTTTCTTTGATAATATCTTGAACGATTTGTGGGTCAAATCACGTGGACAAAAACGTGTAATTTCTGAAAAATATAACAAAAGGGTTGTTTTTGTAACCGTATTAAAAACAAAACTTGCAAGTTGCCCATGAACATGAAACTTATTTTCTACAAGTATTATAACATAATAAGCCGCATGTAAAAGTTTCAGGTCAAACCGAGCATTTTGACCAAATCGTCAAAATTAAAAACCATCACAGTCCGATTTAGCGACACTAACACCAAGTGTCGCACTTATGCGACACTAATATAGCGACACTAACCTAATATTGCAATTTAATGTCGCAACTTAATGTCGCAAAACTAGCGACACTGACCTCAGTGTCTTAGCGACACTACCTTTGTGTCGCTACTTTATTGAAATTCATAAAATTCTTGCGACACTGACCTAGTGTCGCAACCTTGTTGAGTGTCGCATCTAGTGTTGCAAATCATAAAATGTTTGAATACACTTTTCATACCAAGTATCGAATACGCGTAACAACAACTTTACTACATATGGCACTTCTTGAACACGCAAATACATTTACTTTATAAGTATACATGGTAACAAACATAATAATAATGTCTTATGGAATTATTATTACAAACCGTCACCAACGGGCCACACATACTTTTTAAACACAAACAATAAACAAACTTTGGACATAATTAATTGAGTGAACAGCTAGCATGGATGATCTTTTGAGACATCCACTCACATATAACCTTATACGTTTTAGGATGTTAGAAGGTTCCAGGTTCGGGGAACCCGCTTGCTTATAACATCATTTGCTTACTAGACTCGGGTGAGTCAGTTCTTACCTCGGGGTGAGGATACATGCTCAGTTTTTATTTACATGTGTACACAAGTACAAAACTCGATATATTGACTGCATGATTTGTTTTACTAATCATGAAAGCCCTCCACATCATAGTTTGTTAATATTGTTTTAGCGTGAATGTTAGTGTATGATACTATATGGGATTGACAATCTCCGTCCGGGTTGGAAGCCCCAACTGGTCAAACCGATGCATTATCATTTATTCATACGAGTGTTGATTAGGCACTCGCAGTGAGGCACCCTCGATTGGGCACTTGATTGTGATCCCGACACCTCAATTAAGCTCGAACTATGAGCTCATGGCAGTAATATATACATATTTATCTTGCTTGGTTGTAAACATTATTTAATCTTGTGGTGCACACATTTACCTTATCATTTAAACCTGTGAGCTCACCATCTTTATAGCTGACCCTTTTAGCATGTATTCTAAGGTTATCAGCGGCAGTAGGTCTGCACACACTCAGGATACCATAGCTCGAGTCGCATGCAAACATCAAGAGATTTTTCATACATTTCTATATTTTGTACAGGTAGTTATGCCTTAGAATCTCTTACATTAGGATACAGAGCTTTTGTAATATCATAGCAGTTGTAAACTTTTATTTAAATCGATGTATTTTGTAAAACGATGCATATAGTGGTCGTTCATTATATCTTTGTGCTATGATTACCGGATTAGTCGCGCCTTGACCCGAACCGCTTCCTCACAGTAAATTTGAGGGTGAGACACAAGATCAGTCATAGCAAACTCCTAATGAAGAGAAGAAATAACCCATTGAAGAAGAGTCGTGGATGAAGCTATATGGATAGTGGCTGGTTTAACAACTTGACTAAATGTCTCATCGCAATCTATACATTGTTGTTGACTACGGTCATTAGCAACAAGTTATGCTTTGTAGCGACTTAAGGTACCTATCAACATGAAATTTGTGTTTATACAACCACATGGAGCGTACAATGTTGACATTTGTAGGACGGGGAACAATAACCCAAGTGTTATTCAGAATAAGAGCATTATATTCATCATACATAGCATATTTACAATTAGGGTCCTTCAGAGCGTGATTAGGAGACCAAGGAATAGGCAAAAGAGTGGTGACATGTAGATTAAGTCGTTCAGTTGGTTTGAAGTTTCCAACCTTAGAAGGTGTGATCATGGGGTTTTGAGGTACAACGTTGTTGGTTGATGGAGGTGGGTGTTTGAGTTGGAAGCGGTGTTGGTGTTGATGTTGGAATTGGTGTTGATGGTGTAGTAGGAGTGGAAGTGGTGGTGGTATAGGTGGTGTACCTTGAAAATTAGTATGTGTGGTGAGAAGACGTAAATCAATTGAGGAAGGAGGGTCGAGATTACTACCTAAGAATAGATAGGAAGGTGAATTAGTAGGAGTCATGAAATCAAAAGGAAAGACGGACTCGTCAAAAGTGACATAATGAGAAATGATGATTTTATCAACGTTTAAGTCAAGGCACCGATAACCATGATGGTTAGTAGGAAACCCAAGAAAGATAGATAGTGTAGTGTGGGGGGCTAGTTTAGGTATAGGGAAAGCATACGAATAACAAAGGTATCCAAATGTGAAACGATGAGAGTAAGATGTTGGTTTAATGAATAATTTGGTGTATGGAATGACATTGTTTATAGAGATTGATGGAAAAAGGTTAAGAAGTAAGAGGATTGAATAGATTGAATATATTCTATTTGTTTAATCAATTCAAGAAATCAATCGAATTAGTTAATTATGCTAGTGAATGTAATAGCACTAGGGAATCTTGAGAGGAATTAAATAGTAAGGAAATTGATATGTAATAACTTAGTAGTAGAGAAGTGTAGAGGATGTAACTTACGGATATTGAGATGGCCGAAGGCATCGGATAAATGGAAGAGAAGAAGATGAATTCTAGGGTTAGGGTTACGTTAGCTCTGATACAATAAAGAAGGTAACAGTTTTCACTTAATCCTTTCCCCAATTTGATACAAACATATATTGGAAATACTTAAACCCCATTCTAAACAAAATGGGCCGAGCCCTTTCTAAATATATTAGGCAAAAATATCCACTACTAGGGGTGCCAACGGTAACCAGCTTGGCCAACTAGTTAGTTGGTAGAGTGCCAATGGGAATCAGTTTCCAAACCGGTTAGAGCCCCAACCGGTTATAATCGGCTATCCGCAGCAATTCAGTTTGGAATCACTTTGGAAAATCTAGGGCCTGCTAGCATTAGTGGAAAATAAAGTGGCCATCTATCTAAATTTGTCACATATATATTTTTTATTTCATATTTTATTTTATTTATTTGTATTAAATAATTAAAATGAAAATAAAATGTTTGGAAGTGGTTAAACTGTTGGTAGGGACGAATCAGTTTTGAATCAGATAAGGGAAAGCTGATGTGACACTGATGTGGCAGAAGTGGTTTGAAAGTGATTCAACCACGGTTGGGAAGGGTCTAACAACCACAAGTAATTTGCAATTGGAAATTCACACAACAGCAATAATGCCTATATAGTATGCTTATATAGGATTTTGGCCCAGGAAATAGGTTTTGGTTCATATTTACTATTATATTACTTACCATAAGGAGCTCAAGTAAAAGAAGTATATTACCTTCCAACGGTAAGATGACGACGTTCCTTCAACTTTACCCGCAATTATTGACTGATCCTATAATGATAAAAAAGGAAAATTAACCTGTCAACCTGAATACTCATTTTAGAAAAATTGATATCGCTGTTTTGAAACTGACGGTTGCAAAATCAGGTGGGCCTGTGCTTGGCTGAGTGACTGGGTTGCATAATCGGGTTGAGATGTCGTAGCCACATGTTGTGAAATTGACTTTTGTTGACCTTTTTATTTACTTCTTAACGTCATTTGACCTTTTTATTACACAACGACCCCACTACCCGGACCATGCCACCCACTACTCACACTATGTAACCTGGTAATGACCGAACCTCAGAACCCGGCCTCTAGACTTTGCAACTGGGCTTGGCAACCCGGTCATTCGGCCACTCAACCGGCCCACTTGATTTTATAACCGTCGGGCATTTAAAAAGGGGTTTTTGTCGAAAAATGCATCAAAAGTTCAGTTTTTTACATTTTCGCGTATCAATTAATTTTTTTCCTGAAAAATGAACCACTAATTCAAAATTGATCATTTTCAGTTATAAGTAACCGTTTGAAACGGTAGTCGGTCAACATTTCAGATCGGGTTTTTTGTCGAAAAATGCATTAATAGTTCTGTTTTTTGCATTTTCGGGTATCAACTACTTTTTTTTTCTTTAAAATGAACTACTAATTCAAAATTGATCATTTTCGGGTATTGGTACCAGATACCCAAACAATCGATTATCCTACATGGCAATCAATGTATAAACTTTACAAAGGAAAATATGGGGCAAAATCAAAAGAATCTTATAAAAAAGATAGACGTAGATATGCTTATTAACCCGAGATACCAAGGAAGTGTTCATTACCTCATAATGGTCATACAATATAACATTATCAACATATTATCATCATTAGTGAGGTTCGAACCTGAAACCCCTTGTAAGGATAACATGACGCTAATAACTAGACTATCTTGTGATGGTTAGAGTAGGAAGAATCCTTTTGTTGTATTTCAACAATAGAAACGGTGGGAAGATAACCTTTGTTTCATCATGTCATGCTGATATCTAGCCGACCACACATATATAAAAAATGATGTCTTTTTATTAATTAATATACATATAGTGATTCAAAAGATGAAGAGGATGGGATATACCCGAAAATGATCGATTTTAAATTAGTGGTTCATTTTTATAGAAAAAAAATTAATTGATACCCCAAAAATGTAAAAAATGGAACTATTGATTCATTTTCCAGGAAAAAAATATATCCACATGGATTGCCACGTAGGCAAAACCGGTGAGCTGTCCATTCTTTTTTGGTATCCGGTAATAACACCCGAAAATGATCAATTTTGAATTAGTGGTTCATTTTTCGGGAAAAAAAATTAGTTGATACCCGAAAATGCAAAAAACGAAACTATTGATGCATTTTTCGGAAAAAAATCCATTTAAAGTTAATAATTTTGGATCATATGATTTTGACTTTATAAAAGTGAAGGATAAGATAAAATAGAAATTTGAAGGACAGTCTTACATGATTTTCACGTCTCATTTGAAGCTCCAAGGCTCTCTCAAGGTTTCTAAAAATTTGATCTATGTTAGGACGTTGTGCTCGTTGTTCCTTCAAGCAACTATATGCTGTTTCTGAAAAGATTCGAAATGATTCTGGGTCGATTTGTTCTAGCAGAGCTGGATCAATCATATCATCTAGGCTTTCGTCATCATAGCGTGATTTTGCCAACTGAGCTAATAATCCCTCTTTTGGAATACGTACGTATTTCTCAAGTCTTTTCATGGTATATAAGGGTTGTATAGCGAGCAACTGTTCCTTCGATGAGTAAGTTTCCACTGAATGTATGTGTTCTGACGATGGCGACAATCCATCATTGAATGAAGACGGCCGCCCATCAACGAACGAAGACGGTCGTCCATCATTGAACGAAGAGGACCGTCTATTAACGTTGATTATGGGTGGACATGTGTTACTTGGCCGTTGTCTGAGAATTGGCAACAAGTACTGTCTAAGAGTAGGCAACTGTACGTCGGTACCCAAATAATTTTCTACATTAAAACTCGATGATGAGGGCCATAAAGTATACGTGTCAGCATAAAAGTTGGTTATCAAATACGGCTTTACGTTGGTAGAAAAAGGCGGTAGTACTTTGGTAGATGATGACGGGTCTACGTTGGTAGATGGTGATGAAGGCCATAAATAGGAAAACAGCGTCAGCCAAAAGCGGGTAAACCATGATAATTTTATGTGAGTAAACGATAACAGCCATCCGATGATAGATGCGGACGACTGCAATATACGTGTCGTTTTGTTGTTATCTGTTGAAGCGTGAAATTGTGTATCAACCTCAGGCTTTCCATTTTTGGAATCTTGATTGGCCAATTGTGGCGAATCTTGTTGTTGGTCATCTGGAATAAAAGCTCTTCTACTACATAGGATTTCAAATAATACAACTCCAAAAGAGTAAACATCTGACTTGTGGGTTACGAATCCCGTCTTTTCATATGTTGGATCTACATACCCAATCGTGCCAATAATTTCAGCAAGGAGAAGACGATGCCTTCGATCACTTGTATTTCTCAACGCATGTTCAAAACCAGATAACTTGGGTTTCCAATTATCATCTAGTAAAATTTTTGAGCTCTTGATGTTACGATGTATGACACTATAATTGTGTCCTACATCAAAATGGATGTAATTCAGTGCACGTGCAATACCAACACATATTTGCAATCGTTGTGTCCATGTAAGAGTTGAACCTTTTAGATATTTTTCGAGGCTTTCATGGATCTCGTACTTGTTTATGATGATCTTCTCACCCTTTTCATTACTATACCCGACAAAAGAAACGAGATTTTCATTCTTGAGATCAGAAAGCATCGAAATCTCCTGCCAAAACTCAAGGTCTCCTTGCCCGTAATCATAGTGTAATCTTCTTGCCGCGATAACGGTCTGCTGTCCAGACCAAATGATGCTTCCTTTATAGACCTTCCCAAATCCACCTTGGCCGATGATATTATCATCGGCAAAGTTATTGGTGGCCTTTAATACGTCATCAAGCGGGATTTTAAAGCGAGCGAACTCTTCGTGTGAGGACATTATATTTTTGTGTTTATGATCAAGCTAGTATAAACAAAAGCAAATTAAGGTGTTTAGACTACAAATGAATTATCTAACTCTATAGATATGACACTGATCGATCCATTCATTCAGTTTAATAAAAACTCTCGCTTATCGATTATTATAATTATAGATATAACTCGAATAAAATAGTAATATATAATAGCAACTCACTCCCCACGACTTCTAATTTCTTTCTTATTATTAATATATGTACTCTAATATGGTGCACGTAGGCCTATAAACGAGTCCAATGAACAATGAAGCATTTTGTGTTCGTTCATTAAGGTTTTAGTGAATAAACGAATGAACACGAACCGATAAGTTATTCATGTTCGTTCACTAAGAACTCTTGTTTGTTCATGAACATAAACAAACGTTCACGAATGAAATAAGGCATCTGTTCGTTAATATCTTAAACGAACCTCAAAGAACACACACACATCCAGAGGTGTTTGGGAGTGTAGTGAAAATGTGAAAGGGAAATGTGAAACGTAAAGATATATAAATGATAGATACGATTATATTTAGAATATATATGAGATTAAAATAAGATATATAAATCTGTATTATCTAATTAAACAACTAGTTAACAAATGAACGCGTTATCGAATGTTCACGAACGTAAATAAACGAACGAGACTTATGTTCATTTTCGTTCATATAATTAAACAAACCTAAAATTTTGTTCATGTTCGTTCATATAACGAAACGAACAAACAAAAACGAACTTCTCTCCGAACATTTCACGAATTGTTCACTGAAAGTTTGGTTCGCTTACAAGCCTAGGTGCATATAATCAAAGTTTACAAATACACAATTAAATAAAAAAGAAGATAAAATATTTATAGAGTAAGGTTCAAATGAGTACAGCAACATTTAGTGAAAATTAAGGAACCAATAAGAATGTGCCACGTGTAACAAAACTCACATTCCCCCACGCTTTTAAAAATTAAATATCGCATAAACAGTAAGTTGAACAAATTATAAAAGTTGCACCGTAAAAATCAACGTTTTTTTCTCTTTGGTTAGATATCTCACAAGGTATCATTTCGACGAATTTTTTCTCTCATTTTTTTTGTGGGTTTTGAAAACAACTATCAAATGTAATATCGACGCATACCGCATATGATACTAATATTGTACAATTTGTAAAACGTATAAAAAAATTTGTCGAAAGTATATCTTGTGAAATGCCTAATCGAAATGAAAAAATATTGATTTTATAGTGCAATTTTTATAATTTTCAATGAGCCATTGTTGAGAAATTTATTTTTCAAAAACGTGAGTGAAAATGGATTTTGTGATACATGAAATATTTTTATTGGTTTATTCATTCTCACTAAAATTATCATTTATATGAGTTTGTGCTAACAAAAGATCCAAGGAATTTCGATAATAATATGCCATAAATTCACTTTAAATTTGGATTTATAATCTTAAATTTCAGTTAAAACAAGTTTTGTAAAAGGAAAGTTTGACGGTATTTAATAGAAAGTTTAATTTTATTAGATATGATTGTGAATAAAAAATAAATGTTTAAATTTTATATAACGCCCTTGTTTATTATTATCGAAAGCTAATAGGTTTCTGTTAGCAAAATCTCTATTATTTAAAGCTTTAATTTATTAGATCATGGACGTGATAATCGCATAAGGAATTAATTAAATACGTCATGGATCAGACGACTTGCAATAATATACCACAGGGTAGACTTACAATAATAATTGAATCGTGACAGCCTATCATATGCTCTGTTTGATGGATGTAATTATATGTCATTAATTTATATTCGATGACTATTGTGTATTAATTACAATGTGTCATTTGCTTAACATATGATATGTAGAGGTATCTAATCATATCATACACCATTATAAATTGTTTACATAGTTCATTTTTAGTCTTAAAATTTTAAAGAATGAAGAAGACGAAGTTACCCCTAGCTAAATTGGAAAAGACCAAACCACCCCAAACTAAATTAGTTACGCCGTAGTATTTACAAATTTGAAAATAACCTAAAAATTTCAAAGTAAGATTTATAAATTAAATAACGTTTGGATATGGTTCATAGTAACAAGATTCTAAATGGCTACTGGGTTATTCAAAATCCATTTAATTTCCCATTCTAAAATACTACTTTATACGTTTATAACTAATGAAATTTTATTCCATCTATAAGTACTCAACTACTCGTAAATTCCCTTCTTTTGGTTCTTTTCTGTTTTTGGATATCTCTTCAATATCAATATGTTGAGATTGAAATGACTGACCGCAACAAGTTGACTAATTCTATTGATTTTTAATCAAATCATTTCCAAAAAGCGTATGTCTAATTATTTTCTAAGCAAATTTACATTAAGTAATTTTTGTTTCATTCATGATCATCGTTAGTAAAAGGGTTAATAATTATAACACCCCTCTTTCTGAACAACAATATTATATTATTTTTACTCGGAAGCGTATATTACAAAATACATTTCATTACTCTATATTAAATAATGTACATAAACAATTTACATATTCAGATCACACCCAAATTAAAAGTGTTTAACAAATACTTAGAACGGGGTATTATATATTACAAAACAAGATTTATACAAAACCATATCAGAGTTAGCACGATGTCAAAATATTCTTTGCATAAAGCATCCTTTTCTGACACCCACATACTTAACAAAACCTGCAGGAAATAGGATAAGGGATTAGCACAAAGCTAAGTGAATGAATTTATCACACACAATTCAACTTAGCATGACAATCTGTTTACAACAAATAATCATAAACACATTTCTTTATCAATGAGGATCGGTGGCTCTGGAGATATCATAATACCCAGGGATTCTCCAAGAACACTTACCGTCAATCTGTATGGCCAATACAGAATAGACCGATAACTATTGGTTATTAAACTCATACACAGGTCTCAAACACAACAAATGAATCAAAACCTGTGTAAATCACATAATAACCAAAAAGTCCAACTACATGTTGACCTCAATAATATGATGCATATAGATTCACATATCACGTAGATCAATATCAATAATCAAGACTAAACAGTCTAACACATATCTACGTTTACTTGTTGCAACCAAATAGTTACAACTAAATCAAATGGTGAGTTCTAAATCCACTCACCGATATCTTTATCTTCACAATCTTGTAATCCAGGTATCACTTATCTTTTGGAGGATCTGAGAATCAGAAATCAAATATAAGTTAGTAACACATTTAATAATCCTTAACTTATATTCGAAATCCATTTACCATATCAACATTATTTACACCACATAATAATTCATAACACTAGGAACTTAATATATTCATTATCACCATCAAGTTCCTAATCACATATTATTATTTATAACATAGCTATTATTATGTATCAACATTGGTTTATAATTGCTACAAAATATATATTAAACATAGCTGATTTGATTCTGTTTTTAAGCCATACCCGATCGGCTTAATGTTCATAGCGGATCGACTAATCCTAACATACCCGATTGGCTTACCCATGAAATTAGGATTGTCGGGAATTACTCATGTGACAATAAGGATTATCGGGAATTACTATTCATGCGACAATAAGGATTGTCGTGAATTACTCATGCGACAATAAGGATTGTCGGGAATTACTATTCATGCGACAATGACATTGTCGCATGTGTTTTGCGAGTATCGAGTCTCTATGCGACAATGGGTATAGGTTGCGAAACTGGCACTAGTGTCGCATGGTATTTTGAAATTTAAGTTATTGCGACACTAGGGTTAGTGTCGCAGTATGCGACACTAGGGTTAGTGTCGCAGTATGCGACACTAGGGTTAGTGTCGCAGTATGCGACATTCCATGATTATTAGTGTCGCTTCCTGCGACATTACAATTTAATTTTGGCGACATTGGGCAAGTGTCGCTACATGCGACATTCAGAATTTATGCGGCACTAACATTAGTGTCGCAGTATGCGACTTTTGAATGGTTTACGCGACACTAGCTTAGTGGCGCTATCAGGCTTGGCCCTGATGCGACACTAGCGGCTGTTTAGTGTTTCTTGTTTCGGTTTTTGTGGTCAACGACCTCGGTTTGACCCGAGACTTTAACCAAACCCTTAAAATGATAAAATAAGTTCATTAAAATTATCGGTTCGTGTCGGGGTTAACCCGAGGTGTCGGTTTTATATACTTACCAAAACAGTCTTGATGTTCATATTTTTCCAGATTTTGTCCCGATAAATCTCTCGTTTTCTTTGAATTTTAGTCCAAACCAAGCCTAACCAAAAATCACACATATTCTCCTATATGTCTAGCGTAAATCTGCACTTCATGGTAGTTTTATAAGTTCATTTACTATTTTTTTTTAAAATAAGCATGAGGTGTGGTCAGATTGTGTCCGGAGATGAGTTCAGTCCAAAGATCCACGTTTTTCACCATGATCCGAGAGGATATGGTCCGAGAGCCAAAAATGAAAGTTGTAGCCAGTATCTTAATGAACATTTTTTGTTTAGATGTCAAGAGTTGGTTCTTCCTAGTTTTCAAGATATAGATGATTTCGTGAGGGTCATTTTCTGGTCAGATTTTAAGGTTTAATGTTTGTGTTCTTAAAATCACTCTCAAGCTTATATTTGAACATAATATAGTCACATGAGCTACTAGACATGTTAATATATGTAAATCATGAAAATCTAGAGAGAGAAGTTAAGATTTTATACCAATAATCGGGATCTAGAGAGAGAAATGATTGAGACGATGCTAGCTTTTGTTCCTTGCTTCTCCTCCTTTGTTTCTCTCCAAGTAGATGATGGTGGGTGGTGGTGGTTGATGGTGGTGTGGTAGCCGTGAGTGAGGGAGAGGGAGGGAGAGATTGGTGTGTGCTTTAGTGAGAGATAGATGGGAACCAAATGAGTAAAATATGGGGGTGTTTGGTGGTCTTGAGGTCAAAAGCAAGATCCCAAAAAACATGGAGCCACCCTCCCCATGTCTTGACCGGTTGGGGTGGGCCCCACTGAGGTGAGGGCTCGCCCCTTGTCGTTCTCTGTATTTACGCTCCGTGTGGTGTTCGTTTCCCCGATCGTTTAAACGTATATTTAGACGTTTAACTTTATATGTACGCGTTTTAACTAACGATTAAAGTTCAATATTTTTAGTTGAAGTATTTACTCAATTAATACTTAAAACATTTATAAAAATGTAAATTGAAGTGTCGGGTTTAGTTACGCGTTCAATTTACGTTTGTTTAATCACGTGACGTTTTATCCAAACGTTTTTGTTATCGCTATAAAATACAATAATTATAATGAAGTATTTTATCAAAATACTTTTTAATGAGTTATAAAATATAACTTAGGTTTGTTTCGATTGTCGGGCACGTCTCGTGCGTTTTTGTCGCGTATGATTTATTTGATATGATACGAATTACTTATGGAATATTATCAAGATAATATTTAGGAAACAATAGCATTATTAAATAATTCCGTATTATTTAATAAGATGTGTTCACCAACGACCGTATTAATGTATTGGGATCTGCCCGATATGAAAATGCACGATTAAATTCAATCGTGTACATGTATATATATAACAATATATATATATATATATATATAATGATACATATAATTAGCCTAATACAACGCTAATTACATGTATTAACAAGTGATTAAGACTAAATAACTAGCCCTAATTTGTCAGGTGTCACAATTGGGCCTATAAACTGGGCCTAAAAATCCAAGTGGGTAATCACATATTTTACTGCTTTTATAGAATTATGTCTCCTTTCCTCTTAGCGAGTAATGAAAACCCACTAGGCGTTAGTGTATATGTCTCATTTGTAACTATCAAATCAAAGTGCCAAATACAACAATAGCCTATTAGACTGTGAAAAGGAATATAACATCAGAAATTTATCATTGTAACATCCTCTCGTCGGGTCTGGTAATTTTCTAATTTTAAATTGATTAGATTATTGTTTTAGAAATTATTTAATATTATTGTTTAATTGTGAAACTTATATAAATAAGTCTCAGAACTTATTGTGAATAGTAAATTATTACTTGTTTTAAATTACTATAGATGACAGTATCATAAAATAATATTTCTCGCGAAAGATTTTAGGTTTCAGACAATAGATTTAGAAAGGGTATAGAATACCCAACTATTTAAACTAAACAAAATGGAGACCGACTCCATTTTCTTCTCCTGGTTATCACTGTTTAAACTATTAACTCATCAAAAACCCTAGAACTTGAATTTGAATTCGTGACTAAGTGATTGTGAGCCAAATCTAGCTTATCTTCTGCTTATTATCATCATCTCCATCAAGAAGTGTAGGTATGGTGTTTGTGTTGTGAATTCACAAGTTTATTAAGTTGAATGGATTGAGTTGATTTGATAATTCAAATTGTTTGATGTTAAATTGTCAACATATGGTAACACTTTGAGGATAGAAACATGAAATGGCTAAATTGTAACTGATTAGGAAGCTGAGTTTCTTGATTTAGAGATTGAGCTCGAGCTGAATTATGCAGAACAAAGTTGCAGGTTTCTGGGTTTTACTCCATAGCCGATCGGCTATGTTACTGAACCGATCGGGTATGGATTGTTGAGCCGAACGGCTTCTTTTAGCCAAACGGCTAAGTTAGATCAAAACTACCACAGAACTTGACCTTGGACTAAAAACACTGAAATGTAAATGACTAGCCGAACGGGTGAACAAGGTGAGCCGATCGGGTATGAACTCTAGCCGATCGGGTCATTTTAGCAGTTTGGCTAACATAGAACAAAATCATCACAGAACTTTGAATCGAAGGAAAAAGTTTAGGGAATTAACATGCTAGCCGATCGGCTATGATCAATCAGCCGATCGGGTATGGATAATACATGAGCAAACCAGCTTTTGTTTTGTGTTGGATTCACAATATATATATATATATATATATATATATATATATATATATATATGTTTGTACAATTAAGAAATAATATGTTTATAGTAGTGTGATTAATTGTATAACATTATAATTTTATTAAAGTTATGGAATGATGACAAGTTATTAACTTGTGTGTTTTATGATATTTCAGATACTCCAAAGATTCAGTGACTAGAAACTGAGTGTGGATTCTACAGAGGTATCGGTGAGTGGATTTAGAACTCACCATTCGATTTAGTTGTAACTGTTTGGTTGCAACAAGTATACGTAGATTAATTATGTAATTGTTAATCTGTGTATTGATTATGAATCTACGTGATATGTGAATCTATGTGTATCAGATTATTGAGGTCAACGTGTAGTTGGACTTTTTGGTTATTATGTGAATTACACAGGTTTTGATTCATTTGTTGTGTTTGAGACCTGTGTATGATTTTAATAACCAATAGTTATCGGTCTATTCTGTAATGGCCATACAGATTGACGTTAAGTGTTCTTTGGGAATCCCCGGGTATTATGATATCCCAAGAGCCACCGATCCTCATTGAACAAGAATGTGTTTACTAGTATTTGCTGTAAACAGGTTGTTATGCTAAGTTGAATTGTGTGTGATAAATTCATTCACTTAGCTTCGTGCTAATCCCTCATCCTACTTCCTGCAAGTTTTTGACATATATGTAGGTGACAGGAAGGGATGCTTTCAATTGTTGCACCTGATCCACATCTGAGTTTGATTTTAGGATTTCTTGATTTTCCACCTGTACAAAACAAATAAGAACATGTTATAAACAAGTAATCTTATACATAAAATTATATTGCTATCCCACTATCAGTTAGCCTCCATTAGATAACATGAATATGCAAAAGAATTCAGAATTTGAGCGAAACAATATTTACAAACTTGCATTGAGAATTGCTCGAAACTAGATGCCTTCAACATAGATCGCGTCATCTCCAGAATAGAATGGTGAAAGACTTTCCAGTATAAACTCAAAGACGGCCTCTTCTTTGTGATTCATGAATCAATCCAACTCAATTATCATCCACTCTTGGTCTCTCCATGTTGCAAAATACGAATGTAATGTTTCGCTCCCATTTTTGTACTTGAGATTAACATACATCGGTTGCTTTGAGGAGTCTCTTAAATTGCAAAATTTGAAGACCAGATATATCCCATACCTAACGGCTGCCGATAAAAACTTAGGTGTTGTCTTGATTTAGATCATCAGATTTGAAATATCTAACATCTCGGCTACTTTCTGAAATCTGCAAATTATTCAAGTCTAAATTAGTCTGTAGCTTTCGAGTTTTTGATTGTGTTTTAGAAATGTATTTAGCAAATCATTGTTAATTACTTTAAAAGACCGTTAATTAGTTGGTTAATTACTTTCAAAACTAAACACGGCAAATCTTTAGATTTAAAAAGGGCAGAGGTTAAGTTATAATTATAAAAGTAAATAATTAAACAAATACAATTTACAAAATTGTAAAAAGAGAAAATGGTCATAACTCAAATCCAAATGGCTGAAGTATATCAAATATGAAGTTAATTTACTACTTATAAGTTAACGAACAAGTAAAGTTAATGCTTTTCAGCGACAAAAAACCTTAAATATTTTTAACAAGTACCTTACATTTTAGTGAAGTTGACCCAGTTTAAAATATAAAAGAAGTAAAGAACAAGAGTAACAAGTAGATACATTATATGAAACGATACTGGATGCATAAACGAACACCGAATGAGAAAGAGGAAAGATGGTGAACCTTGATTCTGTATGCAAATGCAAACTACTGTTTCTGTATGAAAACTTCATTGCTGATATCATTTCATTTCTTTCGCCATTACTACCTAATGGAAACAACTGTTGGATAAACCCAAAAAGATTTTAGTATGACATGTTAATATGTAATAAAGCTGATGGTGAAAAAACAGAGTGAAATTATATAAAGCATGGATGGCAAAAACACAAAATAATTGATATATGATGATCAGTCAAATACCACTTCGTCATCTTGAAGGAGAATCCCTTTGAAGAACATGTTGTAAATATCCTTCTTCGTTCCAGTCGCATCGATAGTGGAAGACTTTGACTTTTGGATTAATTCTTCATAGTCTTCAGGCAATTTAGGCTTCCAGTTATCATAATCCTCCTGCATATTCCCGAAACAGGGCTTTCAAAGAAACGACTAGGCTAATCCTTTTAGCCTTTCATTTTGATTATATATATAGAATCTATAACTGCTGTTGGGATAATATAACCAGCTCAACAATATATAATTTGTGATATGAATATCTTTTCTTTACAAACAGAGATTAAGTTTGTTTACAACCTACTTTCTTAATTCGTTCTGATTTAAATTTTAGTTATGATATACGTGAATCAAAAGAAAACCCATTATCGTAAAACTATGAGAACTTACTTGAAACTCTAATGCCTTCTTAAGTTGTTGCAATACCCCATCAGCTGTTGGTCGTGTTTTTCTATCAAGTTGTAAGCATTGACTCACAATCTTTCGAAATATAGACAATGATTCTGGTGCATTTTCTCTCTTTATATCCAAAAATACAACCAAGTCAAGTTTTCTTTCATCATGGATCTGATTAAGGATCTTGGATACTCGGTCTTTATCATATTTCTTTGTGACGGGCACTAATTCTTGTCCATATAGGATCTCGAATAAAACCACACGGAATGAGTATATATCAGATTTTTCAGTGAAAAAACCTGTAACCTCATATAGTGGGTCAACATAGCCATCTGTGCCATCAAGATTGCTGACCTCTTCCTGATTTATTGTAGTTATTGCTGATAACCCAAAATCAGAAATTTTTGCTTTCCAATCACCATCAAGTAGAATGTTGGCACATTTGATGTCCCTATGTATCACCATCTCTTTTGTTGGAGCACCTCCATGAAGAAAGCCCAACCCACTAGCAACATCAATGCATATTTTAAGTCGTTTAGTCCATGTAAGGCTACGATCATTCAAATGCCTGTCTAGACTTATTTTAGATGCGTGCTCATAAACAATGATTTTTGCATCCTCTTGATTACAATAGCCTTCAAGACGGATGATATTCTCATGTTTGTACTCAAAAAGAATTTCAAGCTCCGTTAAAAATGTTGTTCTCCTTGACCTTGCTTCTTATCTAACCGCTTTGCAACAATGGTATGACGTTTGTTGCCACGAGTAACTTCTCCTTTATAAACCTTGTCGAATCCTCCTCCACCAATAATATTCTTATGAATGAAGTTTTGTGTGGCCAATTTAAGTTCTTCAAATGACATTTGAAGGTTGTCCTTCTTGTTTTCCTGCATGTGAATCGTGAAACACTTGAATCAAATTCATACTTCTAATTAGGGTTAGTGCGTAAAAATTAACTTAATTTTAGTTCAAACTGTATAGGATGTATCCAACATTTTTTATCACGTACTATTGTATGCTACATTGGTACTTTTGATTAAATGACAACTTATATGGATGTCACGTGACACAGTACACAGATCACACGTTAAATTAGCAGAAGTACCATTAACTACATACAATAGCTATATTCGAAAGTTTGAAACAAACAGTAGATCAAAATAAAGTTGGATACACACTATAGAGTTTGGGCTAAAGTTAACTATATTCTCATTGACTAGATCCCTTTCTAATTACATACAAACTCTAGTCTAAATTTTTTTTATTGCATTTGGGTTAGCTTATATTTGAGGTTATGCTTATTTATAAATAAGGCTTATAGCTTGTTTTTCATATGATAAAGTAGTGTTTGGATTGACTTATGAGCTTAAAATAAAATGACTAAAAAAGACGCTAACTCAAACAATTGGAGAAACACAAAGAAGATATTGGCAGAATGATCAAAAGAATGCCACATTTTTTAGGTGTATGTTAAAGTGAGTTTTGGAGTGGTTGACATTTCTCACAGACATGGCACATGAAATACACCGGTGAACCAATCATTTCTCAAAACAATATAGATGATTAAAATAGCAAGATGATGTGGAAATTTGTTAAATTCTATAAATTTCAATGAATTATAGAGATTTATATGAAGAAGTAATGTGATGAGACGGTATTGACATGACAAAATTGAACTCAAAGTAAACTAAAGCGTGCTCTAAGCTTCTAATAAAGAGAGAAACTTTTTTGTAGGAAGATTTAATATTTATCAAAAATAATATTATATTTACCAATTAAAATGTCAATAAAAATTATTTTTACTATTGAACACTAATCAAAATGGATACTATAAAATATATATTCACATATATTACAACTTTGCAAGCAGTAATATAGCATCAGCCGTCATAGGATCACAAAACAATATATAAAGCATAGAGACAAAAACTAACGGCTGTAAAAACTAATTGATTTCTTTCTTAAAGTTTCCAAAGCCCATCTTCTTTCATATATTAATTGATCTTAGTTTAAATGAGTTCAGAAAATCTGGTGAGAATGAATCAACTAATCTCAACTGTTCATTCTCATTAAGGATAACAAAATTCTAACTTCTTCTTATATTTTCAAAAATAAAATATCTCAAAAATGTCCAATGCAAAGTTTCTAAAAATTACACCATAAAAACTATCATTTTTTCTATTTGATAAGACATCTCACATAGTGTGTATTTTCGACGAACTTTTTTCTTCACTTTTTAGTGAATTTTATACATTGTACAATACACTATCACATGATCATATGTGATAGTTGTTATTAAGTAATACTTATTTAAAAGGTAATTATAACACACTAATATACCCTTCATTATTAAATATTCACTATATTTAAAATATTTTGATAATAAAAGTATCAAACAATAACCATTTTACTCTTAATAATTATGTATTTATATTATAGTACGTAAATTGTTCGAATATAATTAGAATTAAATAGTAATAATAACCATAATAGGCCAAATTAAGATAGTAAGTTAAATTAAAATGAGTGAGAAAAATATAAATAATTTTATCAAAATACAAATGTAAATATATATATATATATATATATATATATATATATATATATATTTAAAACTGTATATAAACATTTCGATTTTTTTCAGTTAACTGTTTGTCATGGATATCCCAAAATCATGAACCATAACTGAAACCAAAAAAATGGAAACCGAAAAACAAAAAAAATTGGTTCGGTTAACCCAAATTCGATCCGATTCAACCGGTTTTCGGTTCGGTTTTCTAGTTTCGAAATATTTTAAACACCCCTAGTGTGTACAACCAAAATAAAATAAATAAAGTGTGGATAAATAATATCTTTGTTGTAGTGTCGTCTTTTCCAAATTATACAAGTTTCGAGGTGGCTCGACTTGGAATGAGTCAAGTGTACGACCCACATACTGTGTCACATCTAGCTAATCTAGCTAGGTGTAATCTGACTCGACTTGGACAAGTCGACTAATGACCAATCGGGCCTTAGATCAACATATGGATAATGAAACCTAGCTAGCTAATTGCGATCCATATTAATTCAACTTTGGTGTGCTATGATACTACCAAAACAGTTTATGATAAACATAAGCCAAAAGAGGGTGCCCCGACCAGAGGCTTGGGTTCAAACTCAATTAGAAAATGATATGATAGAGAGAGAATTTAAAGTCCAAGAGAGAAGTGATATGCTTAAAATACCGACTTACTTGATATGTTAATGCTTTCTCAAGTTCCTTGATGACATATTGCGCCGTAGGACGCTCTTTTCGAGTTTCTGCTACACATTGATGTGCAATTTTTAAAAAGGTTTTCAAAGAATCTTGATCGGGACCTTTATTTAGAGTGGAAGCAATTTCACCTACTTCTTCCATTATTTTAGGATCTACCATTTCATTTTCTGCCTTGTTCTTGAAGCGTTGTCGTGTGACATGTGCGATTCCATCTTTGTTCTCGTTGACATAAATGAAATCATAGGCAGTCTTCCCAGACAAAACTTCAAACAGAACCACCCCGAAGGAATAGATATCTATTTCTTTTTTACACCCACCATCCTCCCGATATTCTGCACACGTATACACTGATGTGCCTACAACATGTTGTGAATAGTGAGTTTTGTTTTGTTCATCCTTAGACCACTCCCATCAGTGACAGAAACTGACTGAAACTGACAGAGCCACGTCAACGCTACGTCAGCTTTTTCCACAAACTGACTGAAACTGACTGACCACTCCTATCAGCACTCCGTTACCTCATTTTCTGGGACTCACTGACTATTTAATTATTCAATTTAAATTCAATAATTATACACATATTATTAAAATAAAACACATTATATTAAAATATTACTATAATTAAAAAAAAACATTATAGTTATTAAAATTAAAATTTTAATTACATTTATGTTTAAATTTATGTTTGTTAAAACTTGGGCTTGTTAGCCCATTTATTCCAATCCATATAAAAAATAAAACTGGGCCCATTTATCCTTACCTCATCATCGTCTTCATCAGTTCATCCTGCTGCAACTGTGATTTTTTTTCTCCTATCAAACGCATGAAATCATGAAACAAAAACAAAAAAAGGCTTAATCTCGTACGGGCCCTACCTGAACCACCGTCACCCTTCGTCGTCAAACCGAAGGGAGCAAACCGACGAGGCAACCGACGAGTCGGTGCCATCGCCGTCACTCTCGTCGGTTGGAACCGACGACAACCGAAGGCTCCCGATGGGAGTGGTCTTATTTTGAAATTTTGAAAGCCCAAAGTCAGCAATCTTCGCCACCCAATTCTTGTTTAGTAAAATATTTACGCTTTTTATGTCACGGTGAACAATGCTTTGTTCATCTTCTACCTTGTTGGTGTGAAGGTAGTTTAATCCTCGAGCAATATCAATGCAGATTTTTAACCGTTGCACCCATGTAAGAGAAGTCAACTTCCCGTTGATTCCCAAATAATCTTCAAGGCTCCCACGAGAAACATACTCATATACAAGGATTAACTTATCATCTTCATCACAAAATCCAAGAAGAGAGACTACATTGTTGTGCTTACAACGACTAAGCAATTCAATCTCCTCAACGAACCCTTTTTCTCCATTCTTGTCCTTTTTAATGCTTTTTATAGCTACCATTGTTCTTTGTTTCTTGGAAAGTTCACCTTTATCTTTCACTTCTACTGGGATATCAAGTTCCCCTCTGTAGACCTTACCGAATCCTCCTTCCCCAATGTATACTTTCGTAAAGTTGTCAGTGGCTGCTTCTATCTCGGTGACTGGGATCCTTAAGTGTTCCAGGTTTTCCACCTGCAACCTTACACAGGAAAAATAAAATGGTTCAGCCTAGATAGATATATTAAAGTTGCAAATTATTGAAGCTAAGCGATTTGCATGAGTTACTTATAGGAAGGTGCCCAAATTTAATAAACCATCAATAACCGTATACGGTACTTAATTCTTAGGATGTTATTATGTGATAAAAGATAAGTTGAGATAGGTAATGTGTATGGGAAAAGGAGTTAGAGCTAACAAGCAGGTTGATATTATAATGAAATTGGTTTAAATAATTCATTCGGCTCTAAATTAAGGTTATATCCTGTTAAGACCTTTTTCAGTGCAACTCGTCCAAAGCCAAGTACATAAGCAGCCCAACTCGTCCAAAAACCAGTATATAAGCCCTGATGAGGTTCCACTCTAAAACCAATTAAAAATAGGGGGAGTAGCCCATAAACTTATAGACATGCTCGAGTTTACTTATGTTTCCAATATGGGATATCGATTTGCACCCAACATATCCGATCTCGTTGATCTGTTAGTCCACTCCCAAACTCGAGAGAATTTGTGTTAATTTTTGTGGCTTCACAATATACATTAGCGGTTATATTAATAGGAGGAAAATAACTTTGCCAATTAAGAACAATACTAGGTTGCATTTGGTTCTTGGAATTCAATAGAATTGTAATCTCAATTTCATTCTACAAGGGTGTTTGGTTCATAAATGAATAGATAAGTAATCAAATTCCTTCACTCAAGGGAATTTTCATTCCTTGAAATTCCAATTCTATTGATGAATTCCAATTTCATCGAAAATATTTAGTGAACCAAACACAACGTTCCCCTGTGATCTCAGCCCTGTCCATATCTCACCTAGAACTCATCTTCGCTTGACGAAAACAATTAGCTCAGATTTCTCGTTACTGGCTCTCTAAATAACACACCACTCAATATCCCATCTAGAGATCAAACAACCCGAAACACCTTTCAACTCCATCCTTTCAATAGTGTCTAGCTTATGTCAACCTGCTCGACTACGTGATATAGGCACTTAGTGTATAGATCATATTTTTCAATTCATGCAAAAGTGCGCACATTTACCCTTTGATGGTATTGCATTGACAGATTTTTGAGTATGTAACAGGTATCCATGGAAAATAGTCAAATTGGTGTCTTAAAAATGACTAAAAAGGTACACAATTTACTGTTAATATACAAGTCATAATAACTCTTGATAAATGATGCTCCGATATATCGATCAGTAGTTCGACATGCTTATTCATTTGTTTTCAAAAATCGGACGTTTATTATAGGTATAAATATTTGTAAATGTATTCAACCTTACTAAAAAATTTGTATATATTTGTAAATGTATTCAACTTTACTAAAAAATTTGTATTAGCTATCCAACATGTAATAATTCTATTGTATGTATCCAACATTCATATATCTCTATTGTATGTATTGAACAGAACGTTGATGATGTGTTAAGTTATATGGATAACACGTGATGTATTTTAGGAATGACACATCATTAAAAGTACCATCAACTATATACAATATAAATATTTGAAAGTTATATACATACAATAAAAGTGTTATGAGTTGAATTAAATACATACTATAGATTTTTGACTAAAGTTGAATATATTTATAAATAATTATCCCTTTATTAAAGCATGAATATTTGTTTGTAAAAGCAAGGTTAAAAAGAAACTATATCCTACGATGTGAAAAGGCGTGACAATCATATCGAACGCGATACCTCATTTAACAAACGCTCACTACTTAACAATCACTATATAGGTTATATTACCAATAAACTCTCACAATAAAATGTATACAAATTAATATATGGTTATATATTTTCTTTTTGATTAATTAGTCATGATAATAAATTAATGATAGTAATATATTCGTTTGATTCGTATAACGGGTTGGAGAAATGAAGTTCAATGATGCAAAAAATTACCAATGAATTATTGATGATTGAACAATTTTAATAATGTTAGAGATATATCCGAACGAACGAATACAAAGAACAAACAAATACGAATACGAAGCGAAAGCTAATAAATTCAAATTCCAAATCAAATTCAAACGCACTGAACAAACTAACAAATCAAACAAAATCAAATTCAAAAGGTACAAAGTTTCTAAACTCATGATCTCTAATTAAACCTAATCCTAAATAAACTCTAAATACTAGTACTAATCCTAAACCAACTCAAATCAAAATTTACCAAACAAACCTTAAAAGTTTAAGTCATATTCCAACAATCTCCACCTTGATTTGAACTTCTTCAAACTTCGAACCAAACACATACCAAATCAAATTTCAAATTCCAAACGCTAGTGATACTAACCAAATTCCAAACGAATCAAACGATCGATTTTCAAAAGCGATCCAAATCAAATGCCGATGACTTTAAACCAAACAACCAAACGCTAACTGACAAATTCAAAATGGTTAATCAAACAAAACCAAATTTGCTTCAAACGAACTTCAAAATAAACAATCAAACTCGGGCAATAAATTCAAAAGCCCGACAAACGAAGATCTTCAAACTAACAAAGTTCAAATGATCGAACAAATCCAAATGACATGATAATAATCAAGTCTTCAAACACCAAATCAATCTTCAAATTTCAAATATCCAATTCAAATTTAAATTCAAATTCAAACGACCCACTTATTTGATAAGGATTACGGCCCAAATTACCAAATTCAAACCCAATTCAAAACCTAATGATCTAATCACAATCTTATCCCAAAACCAAAGATTGCTCCACCGTAAACCAAACAATAACTGAAACCAAATTCAAAACGTAATCCAAATCTGTTTAGCAAAATCGACAAGCTATATCTCTCTACTGAAAGCTCAAATCAAAGATCCTAACGGTCAAAGTCTATATCTATGTGTCTAGAACCTATGTTACAAATTTCACGACGATCCAACGGTTAACGAATCAGAAACATTAATTATCCTACGGCTGCGCAGAAACCGACGAACAAAAAAACCAAACAACGAAAATGAAACAAACTCAAACACAAACGGGATCCCTCCGGATCGCCAACAATTTGTCGACGACCAGAGGATGACTAATTCAAAGCGTCGAACCTAGCTCTGACACCACTTGTTAGAGATATATCCAAACGAACGAATACAAAGAACAAACAAATACGAATACGAAGCGGAAGCTAATAAATTCAAATTTCAAATCAAATTCAAACGGACTGAACAAACTAACAAATCAAACAAAATCAAATTCAAAAGGTACAAAGTTTTTAAACTCGTGATCTCTATTTATAAAAAAAACTAATTAACCCTAATCCTAAACAAACTTAAATACTAGTACTAATCATAAACCAACTCAAATCAAAATTTACCAAACAAACCTTAAAAGTTTAAGTCATATTTCAACAAATAAATTAGCAAAATAACCACGTAATACAGTGAAAATAGGATGTTATTTAAAACGATTGACCATTGATGATGTTTTGTAAACAAAAATTCTAATTTAGTCATGATTATAAATAATTGATGAGATTATAATATGTGTATGTGATGAAGGAGTGAAAATAACGGTGAAGCAATAACTCAAAATGACCTCTTCTTTATGATTTATGAATCGGTCCAACTCGCTCATCATCCACTCTGTCTCTTCATGTTGCAAAAAACGAATGTGATGTTTCACTCCCCTTTCCGTACTTGAGGTTAACATTTATTTGAGAATTTCTAGAATTGCGAAATATGAAGACCAAATAAATTGCATAGCCAACATCTGGTGATTAAGCATATATTTCTTTGTCTTAATTTGAATTATCAGATTTAAAATATCTAATATATATCCAATACATGAAATCTGCAAGATATCCAAGATGGATTAGTTTGTAATACTTTCATGTGATGGGAATTAAATAAACCATGACAAAACATAAGCTACAAAGATGGATTATAATTATAAAAAAATTAAGAATTCTAATTTGCAAAACTCTAAAATGAAATTTTTTTTTTGGTAATTTACTAAAAATGGTGATCATTTACTATTGGATTAGAATAAGACTGACATGGGTTATTGGTTATTGAATTTTTTGAGTCAAAGAGAAATTTGAAAGTCTTATTATCATTTCAGATTTGAAGAGGTCTGGGATCAATATTTACTCCAACAGCTTCATAATGATATTGATACACAGCTTGTAGTAGTCATAGTTGTCGACTCGTAACTGGGACTGTATCTCGTTTTCTCGATTTTTGAATCGTGTCTCGTAATGGTATCGTAAGAATCATCATCAGTCATTTATATATATATATATATATATAAATTTATAATATGTATGTAAAAAAAACATAATATTACTTGATAATATAAGCACAGTTACTATAATATTACAAATTTCGCTAGTTTCAAGTTAAAAATTCATAAGTTAAGCACCATAAAGTAATTTTGAAACACAAATTAGTAATCTTTTTCAAATTAGCTTATGTAGCCTTGAACTTTATTACCTTGAAATATGTTTCAGACTGATTTTTTGCAGTTTAAACTTTAAAGTAAACCACTTTGAACCACACAATACACGAGTCAGACTTGTCTCTTACGATACGCTACAATTTTACGAGATAGATTACGAGTCATAATAATATACAAGTAATGGAGGCCCAAGTATTGAAGATCGGGCCCACGTGTTTCTGGAGGCCCACGAGCGTGTCACAAAAAAGGCTGCATGGAAAAGGGCGTAACTTGGGCTACAGGGCTCCGTTTCAGGCCCATGAGCAGGCGAATCGAAGCTCGGTTCGAGGCCCACCAGAGGTGGTTAGTCCCATGCTCGAAGCCCAAAAACATCTCCGTTTGAAAGATATGACCCATTATATGTTTTTTCTCTGCATTTTAGGCTTTTGTTTTGGATTGTATGTTTGGCCCGTTATGTTTTAAGGGCCCGTTTAAATTTCTGCTTATTATTTATGCTTTCTTCTTCACTGTAATGAACGCAGTTTTTTCAATTTCAAGAATTTCGATTTCACTTTCAATTTATGACTCATTTCCCATTTCACAGTATTCATTTGTGAATCAACGTGCTTTTGGAAGAGAATTTTCCTGATATTCATAAAAATCAACAGGTTTAAACTACTATCTCAATTACACACTACATCAATAAGTCAAAAAACGATACGTCCTATTTTATTCATTTTTGAGACGACTAGACGTATCGTACGAGTCTAACAACTATGACTAGCAGTTGGGTACTTAATTTGGTTTGGAATGCAAACTAACATTGTTCAACGTTGGCGAAGGTTGACTAGGCTTTGTCAAACTGACGAAAATGAAATGGATGGTTTGGCTTATTTGAAGACTACTTCAGATAATGATAACATGGAAATGCTAATCTGAAGTTCTCAGAATGTGTTGTTGGTCACGTACAGTATAAAAAACAAAGGCTGTCCTTGCGAAGATTTACAAGTCAGAAATATAAAAAATCCTTGTGAAGATTTCTGCATTATGAAAGATATTAGATTGGATATAAAGACTGATGTACAGAAATGAACAAAATTATAAATGCATATGTGTTGATGCAACACTGCAACAATGGCATTTGTTGAGTTTTCATATTCGTTTATCTCAAATTCTAATTCGGTAGAAGAAAATTTTTCCTGCCAAAAAATTCCATACTATAATACTCGGTTTTAGTTAAATTATTTTACAAATACTTAATCATTGAGTTAAATTTTAAATAAATCTTGTAACTACCTAGCACTAAGTGTTACTGTTAAATTTTGGATCAACAACATACAATAGAGAAAATTAAATAATGAGTTTTGATCTAGTTTAAAGCATATTGAACTCCATCAACTACACTAATTAAATAATAATGAATAATATTGGTCCGTTACCTATGTCAAAAATTGTTACGAAAACCTGGCTAACGCACTCACACGAGCAGAAGCTAGCTAGGATATAATTGTTTGAGATATAAACTTGCGAAAAAATAATAAAAGGCAATATTATTAGAATCTAATCTAGCTACATTCACTTGGGCCGGGTTACTACATAATAATATAATCTAGTTACATTCTAACAAATATAAAGTAACTAATAGACACGATGATTAATTAATGTGGTTCGGTACAACCCGCGTCGACCCCAAGAGTTTCTTTTATGACTTGTAAATGTGAGCCACCATTTTGGACTGTTGTCCAACAAATATTCTATCAGAGTGATCAGTATTTGCTTATAGTTAATACTTAACTAATTCAAGGTAACCACCCACCCCACCTCTGTTTCATCTATATATACTATATATCATCATCATGAAAGTTGCAACTAAAGACGTAATCTTAAAATCTACTGTAAAACATGGAAGGTAAACAAGAGGAGTAAGTTCTTCTCCCTAATGCAAACTATCATCCCAGCCTTTGGGGAGATCAATTTCTCCACTATATGATGAGGTACGTACGTTCGTGCAATATTAACTAATTTATCCCGTGTCGATAGAAGTTGCAAGATTAGAAAGCGTTAGACTAATTATAGAATTTTATTGCCATATGTAACTGAATATATTTTACAAGGAGGATGCATGTATAATATATACTATACATGCACACTATACTACAAGAATATGTGAAGTCCTGGCAAATTATACATAACCATAAACGTAAGTTTAGAGGTGTGTTATTGACGTTTTTGTATGATGTACTTTGGTGGCTATCTAGCATCTTGCTAGTAGTTTTTTATATATAGAATTATGCCTTTCAAAAAAAACCATAAACGTAATGATCTCTTATCGCACTTATTGTTCATAAATATAAATTCAAGTTTTTAAATTTGGTTATTCATAAAAGTTCAAACCTCTTCATGACTTTTCATGCTTTACCCCACAACTAAAAATCAAGTAGACTTATTTGAGTTTTAAGCAATTATTATATATTTATACTCTTGTAATATATATATATATATATATATATATATATATATATATATATAAAAGATAGTGATCAAGAGGGAAGTGCCTTCTTTGGGGAAGGGGAAAAGCGTTAGTATTCATTAAGAAGCATATTACAATTATCAATCAAAACGTCAACAAAAATTTATTTTTACTTGTAAATAGTAATCAAAATCGATGCTATAAAGAATATTTTAACGAATGAATTTCATTTTTAAGTCATAACATTAGTTGATGAATATTTATATAATAAATTGTTAATATTCACTGTGATGAATATTAACTAATATACATATTAAAACTTCACATTATTTGAAAAATATTTTTATTGTTAATATTCATTCTAATGCATATTAACTAATATTCACCGTGATGCATATTAACGGATTTGGATCTAATATTCATAAATCGATGTTATAACTTGCAGAAAGAATTTATCAAGGAAGCTTAACATTCATAGCATCAATTATGATTAACATTTACTAAATTTTAGTTTACTTTTTTCGAAATTTGTATGGGTGAAGGTAATATGTTTTTTGATGAAAACTAACGCTTCCCCCTTCCCCCAAAATATGTACTTCCCTCTGGATCATTCCAATACATATATATATATATATATATATATATATATATATATATATATATATATGGAATTGAAGACCAAAATTTTCACAACAGCCTATAATCAGAAAAAAATAACTAGTAATTTACACTTGCAATACTTGATTTACATTATATGATGATTTACAAATAAATTAATTTAGCAAGAAGAAGAAGCTGACGCAGAGCAAATTATTGCAAGTTTGATAGAAGTGAGGAAAGAAATACTTGTAGCCTTGTATGATGAGACACAACATATAAATTTGTTGAAACTAGTCATAATTTTTTTCAAAAATATAACGTTTTCAAAACAAATTATCAGAAGTATTGCTTTGACTAAACACTTAACAAAACTATTGAAACCGGATGTGCCAAACCCCGATTTCTAACATCCCTTAAATTGAACCCGTGTATAGCAAACCCGACTTTAAAAGGTGGAGAGAGAAACCGGATGTACCAAACCCACTTTCTAATATTCGATTATTTTTTTCAAATGTAAAGCTGGTGCAACAGTCTGAAAATGGATAAAGTTAATCTCAAAGCTCAATACTTTCATGTGATACATACAAGTCTTGCAGAAAAGATACTATATGTATTGTACTTTACAAATCTAGCATGCACATATATTCAAAAGCAAGGGTAACTAATTGAAAGCAGAGTACCTGATGAATAAATGCAACACCTATGAATAAACTTAACTTTAACTTTTAAGACTCAACTTTACATTTGAAGAAAATCAATGGAATATTAGAAACCGAGTTTGGCACACCCGGTTTCTCTCTCCACCATTCAAAGTCGGGTTTACTATACACGGTACAAGTTGAGGGATGTTAGAAACCGGGTTTGGCACACCCGATTTCAATAGTTTTGTTAAGTGTTTAGTCAAAGCAACACTTCTGATAATTTGTTTTGAAAACGCTATATTTTTTTAAAAAAATTCAACTAGTCAACAATATCCAATGCCTTGGAATAGCATACTACTTCGAACAAGAGACTACTCAAGCATTGCAACATATATATGATGTATACGGCTGTCACACCCCGCCAAATGATAATTACAATCAGTACTAATTAAGTGTGCGGAAGCTTTGATGACGTGGCGGGGCTACGATCAGTAAATCAACCAAATGGTACATTCATACTCAGAGCATATGGTTATTGCACAACATAATAAGTTAGGATGCCAAGTTTAACAGTTATTATAAAAGATTACGACCAGGTAAGTCGTAATAGTAGTAGTAGTGTTTAAAACGTTAAGTTTCACAATACATATAGATAAAGTAAGATTTCATGGGTATGACTGCAATGTCTGCAGTCATATAGAGGAAATCTCCAAAAGCGTCCCAAAATATGTGGCATCCTATTAGTCCAGGGTTGTCCATCCTGAATGCATGTGATTCTTATTTACACAACTAATTTCCTGAAAATCATAGAGATATCGTCAACAAAATTGTTGAGTGAATTTACAGGTTTATATGAGTATGTGGTTTGTTTAACTAAGTTTGTTTGTATTAATGAAATGTTATTCATTTATAAAATATAAGTTTTGTAGGTCTGTTACCCTAATTTATCAAGCTTTATGTGGGATGTTATCCCAAAGTATATTACTAGTTGTCTGCCAGCATAAAATAACCGGTGTATTTTCCGGTAATAAACAGTTGTAGGATTCGTTCTTCCTAAAAACATGTGGGAATTTCTTAGACTATGATCCCCTGCAAGGTGAGCTAAACCTTACAAGTTAAAGTAACGCAACCTAACCCTATAACCAAACCACGACCAACACTTATGTTGTTTGCCTGAAGGACATGTAAGTATACGCTCCTATCCGTGGGAGGGTCGTCACGACGATAGTACTATCCGTATACTCAATGGCTAGAGTCACCTAGTTAATGGTTACAGTATGTATGTCATAAGGTCTTTTTTATGCATACATTGCAAGTCTGGGTCCGTACTAGGATACGTTGTCTAATTCCCAAAACAGTTTGTGAAAATGTAATTTCATCAATCATCAGTTGTATAAAAGCAATAAAGCAATTTATAATTTGATTGCATGTGTTGGTATGCAATTTCTATGTTTAACACCCATGTGTTTAAAAGCAGAAAATATTTAAAAATAGGGGTTGTAAACTCACAGTAGTGGTAGTGATGTGAATGCTAGCAGATGGATGGCGCGCCCCAGGTATGTCAACCTATACGCAATAATTGTATTAACATAAGTACTTGGATTTGTTAAATCAGTTTATGTTAATAGTTTGTTTGTTTTAAAGAAATTGTTGATTTCTTAAATTGTGCGAATAGTTGTTGACATTATGTTGAAATATCGCTAGTATTTCTTATGTCGTATATTTTGTTTCGTATATGTATATACATGTATATACATGTATGTAGTTGTATATATTTAAATGTTGTTTTATTTCCCATCGTACATATATATATTTGTTCTACATATATATGTATATAAATATACTTGTTGTATATTATGTTTAGTACGTCTGTTAAACGTATTTCCGTTCCAAATGTCGTCGTGTGTGTGTGTGTGTGTGTATATATATATATATTAGTCACGTGTAAAAGTATATATATATTCCCAATTAAAGTTTGTACCAAAACTTTGACTCGTTCAAAATGCATTTCGTTTATATAATTCAAATAATCATTTCCTCTCTAACATTTGTCGTGTCCAACCCGTTAGTGTTGTTTGGAGTAAATACTCGTTCTAAAATATATATCGCTTTCATTTATAATTACTCGATCCAAGGTATCAACTCGAGTCGCGTTTAGGTTACAAAATTACACGGTCCATTGGGCTTGGCCCAATTTATAAAAAAAATATGTCCGACCAAATATATTAATCTAGTCGGCCCATTTATTCCATCACCCGTCCGGCCCATTAAATTTAATCACCCGTCCGGGTCCATGACCCAACCCGTACAGGTTGATCATGTGACCCGTTCGGGTCGCTTTGTTTTCGGTTCGAGCAGTCCAAGTCCAACAACAACCGGGCCATGTTTGCAGTCCTACCCCAATAATGATTCGGCCCAAAATACAAGCAACCAGTTCAGCCCACTTGTGAGTGACCCGTCCGGGTTGGGTAAGCCACCCGTCCGGGTTGAGAGGTTGACCCGTTCGGGTTGGCCTTCATTCAACTGGATCTGCACTTTGTCTCCGTTTCTAGCTCAATTTCGTTACATGTATTCGTTATAGTTCGAGTTATATGTTTTACAAATGTTATAGACAGCAAAGTAGGACTTCATCTAAGTGATTTATACCTTAATTATCATATATATATATATATATATATATAAGCTATTAATTTGGGACAGGGTAATATTTTTGGTTCCTTGTTCATCATCACCAACTTATTCTGTTACCTAGATTTAGCTTATTTTTGATTTCAATCATTCATATATATCAAGTAATCTCTTAATAATACAACAATTTATGAGAGTAAAGTTGGAAGAAAGAGGATTTCTCACAATGTTTATGATGATGATGATAACATGATGATGGTGATGTTGTTGATACGATGATGATGATTTAAATGATGAAGGTAGTGAAGATGAAGTACTTGGTGAGGTTGATGACTATGAAAATGATGATGAAAAAGGTGTTAGAGAATGTTGGAGGTGAAGCTCCAGCTTCTGCTTCTTCTTCCTGCTTCCTTCAGCTTCAGCTCAAGAACAACAACAGTGGTCTCAAATAATTGGTGTTCTGCTTCTTCTTCCTGCTTCCTTCGGCTTCAGCTCAAGAACAACAACAGTGGTCTCAAATAATTGGTGTTAATTGTGGTGAGTGATCTCAGAGCAAAAGGGGAGGGATTTTATAATAATATGAAAAGGGTGAAGTTTTTCAAAGGTAAGTATGGGAATGGTACTGAAATGTCGAGTAGGTATTCCAAATATGATATTTGTTTGAGTATTTAATCCGTTAACTTCGGGTACAGGTTCAATTATTTGTACCACGTATCCCACTCAATTATTCGTATGTTTAAAATTTATTTTAAACATTATAATTGATAAAAAATGGAATTCAAATATTTTATTAAAATAATTAATAAAATTATTTGAAATGTGCGTCGGTACTGTTTGTGAGTTTCGTTCGCGTTTGATATGTTTATTTATAAAACGTATAATACTTTATATTTTCACAATAATATAACTTAAATAATATTCGTAATTAATAATTTCATATTATTAATTAAATGTTCACCAAAATTTGTACTTTATGTTTGTCGGGTTCGTTCCGATAGTTCGCACGTAATTATAATTAATTACAAAATCGTATAACTTTTTTACAAAAGTCTCAGGCTTGCTAGACTTATATCACATCATCAGTTTCGTTTAGCTTTGTGCAGGGAATTAGCGTAAGAATGCACATGCTTAAGGTTAATTGTTACCTAAATTGGAGAGTTGTCACAACAGTGATGAATGGAATGGTGGTAGCACTGCCATGTGGTTTCGATTCCTTAGACAACAAGGGTTTTATGTTTCTTGTGGTTAATGCATGTGATTTTAATCTATATATATTTGTTCCCAGTGAAAATGAATTTACTAATAATTTGATTGAATTAAATCAGATATTTTCAGTAACTATAAGTGTCGCACCCCCAAATTATGAAGCGGAAGCGGGTCGGTTCGGGGCGCGACTAATCAAATATCAAGCACACAAGGCATACAATGAACGACTCTATATGCGTTGTTTTACAAAATACATTGATATTATAAAAGTTTTACACTGTTATAATATAGTTTACAAAAGCTCTTGAGCCAAATGGTAGAGATTCTATGGCATAACTAAATTATACAAAATATAGTAATGCATGACAATCTCTTGATGTCTGAATGCGACTCGAGCTAATGGGCATCCTTAGTAAGCAGACCTACTGCTGCTGCGAACCTGAGAATACACGCTAAAATGGTCAGCTAAAAGCTGATGAGCTCACAGGTTTAATGATAAAGTGTACTGTGTGAACCGCAAGATTTAAGTATGAATATTTGTAATTAATCAAATAAGTAATTGATAAATGATGTATATAACTGCCATGAGCACATAGTCTGAGCTTAACTGAGGTGTCAGGATCACAATCAAGTGCCTGAGCGAGGGTGCTTCTCTGCGAGTTCCTAATCTACACTCGTATGAACAAATGATAATGCGTCCGTTTGACCAGTCAGTGCTTGCTGACCCGGACGGGGATTGTCAGTTCCATATGGTACCATACACTAACATTCACGCTACAAAAGTATTACCAAACTATACTAGAGGACTTAAAAGATTAGATGATAAACTCTTGCAGAATATAGCCATATTTGATACTTGCGTTCACATGTAAAACAAAACAAGTTTGTATTCTCACCCTTAGAGTAAAAACGGTAAAATAGGGACTATGAGACTCACCTGAGTCTAATGAGATGCTATCAAGCACAATTGATGGTTTACAAGAGAAATGATGTCGTCTCCTACGACTGAAACCTGTTGGGCGTCCTAAACGCGCAACATTTTAATGATTAGATGTGGAAACCTGCTGGGCGTGTTAAACGCGCAAGGTTTTAAATGATTAGAGGTCTCAACAGACCATCTATACTAGTTGTTCTGTTAACTAGTTATGTCCAAATTGATTTGGTTAAAGTTTATATTTGAGTTTGTGAAAAGGTATACGGCTCGTTGGTGACGGTTTGTAACAATAATATCAAACTATTATTATTATACATGATTTGTTGTACTTATAAAAGTATATGTGTTTCGTGTGTAAGTCGTATCGTATAAGTTTAGTTGTTACTCAAGTTCGTTATATCCATTACATTTTATTTCATAAGTTACGAAATTTGGTACGGGTCCGAAAACTAAAATATGCCATTTTCGACCCCTAGACGATCCCGAAAGGCCTAAAACCGCCTAGTTGATCATTGGGCCGTTTTCGAGTGACCGTGTGACTTTTAGCCCAATCCGTTATAATAAATTTTTCATCGAGAAGCTACCCTGAAAACACTTGTGAAATTCTTCGGCATTTTTACAAAAATTGTTCCGTTTCAGTAATCTAGCCATTCGGCTATAAAGCTCTAGTCGTTCGGCTATGGAGCACCTACCCGTTCGGCTATGAAAGTCCAGCCGTTCGGCTATGAAGGACCTAGCCGATCGGCTGAGGAAATCCATCCGTTCGGCTCAGGGACCAATTTCAGGTCTGTTCGCGAAATCAGTTGGGAAAACGAGTATAGGTTCAATTTTTGGACATAATCTACTTGATATAACACTAATACATGATGATATATGTTATTTAAACATGAAATTTGAATAAAAAGTGAGTGATTCTTTACGTATTAAAAATGGAGGCCGAATGGTGATGATGATGGCGATGAAGGTGAAGAAGACGATGAAGATGGTGATGATGATGATGCTTATTGCTGCTGCTGATTCTTGTTATTGTTAATATTATTGTTGTTTTTGATTTTGAAAGAGATTGAGAGAGAACCGAGAGATAGAGAAAGAGATGGAGGAAATGGAATAAGAAAATGAAGAAGAAGGAGAAGAAGTAGTCGGCCAACTCCAATTATTGGAGTTGGTTGGCTCTCACGCGTAGTACAAAATACCCGTGTTTTTGTACCCGATCGTAAAAGTAGTATAATGTTTTTAATTGATAAATTTCTAAAAATGATATCGTATATACTTTTATTCGAAGTATTTTATAAAAATACTTTTAGCGAGATATAAAAATATATCTTTGTTTTCAGTTTGAATGACGGATATGGTTCGAATGGTTTCGTCGCGTTTGAGTAAGATTGAATAAAACGAATATGTTTTATTTTTGTCTAATGTAAATAATAATTATTAATTCCAATAATAATACGTTATTTATAAGTTTTGTCGCGAATGTTTTTACTTTGTACGATACGAATACTTCATATATTATCAAATTAATATATAATAAATACTGAGTACATTAAATAATAGGTTCATATTACTTAATATTTGTTTTCACCAATGCCCGTGTAAATGAATCGGAATTTGACCGATTTGAAAATGCACGATTAAATTTAATCACGTACTGATATATATTCAACAATATATATATTGATACATACAATTAGCCTAATACATAGAACTAATTACATGTATTTCGAAATGATTAGGAACTAATAACTAGTCCTAATTTGACGGGTGTCACAATAAGCATGATAACGGATCTATTTAAGAATCCTTAACCGATGATGTTCAAGGCATGCTTGAGTTATACGAGGCTGCATATATGAGGGTTCAAGGAGAAAGCACACTAATAGAAAAGTTGCCATCACCAACGAAAATTTAGCAACTGCTTTAAAGTTGTTGCCAAAATTGCACTTTAGCAAGGAATAAGGAAAAATTCAAGTTTTCAAATTAGCAACGACATATCCATTGCTAATGTCGTTGTTAAGCTGTGAACTTTTGGAGGGAGCATTCCCGCCTTTTTTTAGCATTTATCAAATGGGATAGGCTGATTTTTACTTAAAGTGCTTAGCAACAACTTGTCAATCGTTGCTAAATTATTTAGCAATGAGTTATGTTACGATTCGTTGCTAAATATTTGAAGGGGGGGGGGGGAGGGGGGGGGGGGCGGGGAGGAGTTATTGATGATAAATTATTTTGGAGGTAGACCAATTTGAGGGGAAATTTTAAGAGGGAAAAACTCCCTCCTAATTTAGCAACAAAGATTTATCGATTAGCAATAATTGTATGTCATTGCTATATATTTTTTTTTTATCGTTTAGGTTATACATGTTATGTGTGTGTAATTGTGTATGTGTGTGATATTCTAAAATCTCGAAAATAAATAATCAATTTGAACCATTCGATATAAATTGGATATAGTTATCGAAGTGTGCCAAATGAACTAGATAAGAAGAAATGCAGTTCAAATTACAAAGAGATTGGAGGAGTCAAGAAGGCTTGTGAAGCTCAAGACATGTAATCAAACATTAAGCTAAAGTTGATGCGCTAGGCGCTAAGACGAAAGTAGCGAAGTGATGCGTCATGTGCTATGACGAGCGCCTCACATAGATGAAACATATTATCCCTCGTAAATAAAATGCTACAATTTTGGTTGTAGTAAACACATCACATTAAGCGATAAGTCGATTCTACCTCATTTAAAAGTATAATTGTATTCGATATATGAAAATGTGTTTACCATTGATCATATTCCATATCATACATTATATATTAGATGAAACATTGTCACTGAAAGCCGAGCGCCTAGTTAAAAGTCTTCTTTATGTGTGGCGAAGTGATGCGTTTGTGTTTGGTCATGACAGTATGTGACCATAAACTTGAGTGTACATGTATCAATTTTAATCCATAATTCTATAATACTACTAATAAAAGGGTGTTATGGCTGCATCAACAACTATATGAATATGATTCTCTTGTCTATTTATATGTATTGGGCTTTCTTAGAGTTGGTGCTTTTTTTGTAACTTTCGATATTAAAATCACTTGTCGGTCATAACATATTCTCGTTTTTACATTTATCTCATGGTAGATAGTTGGAGAAGCTTCATACAAAGCAAGTAAAAGGAGGGGTCTTCAACCAACTATAGGTGCTAGGAATAGGAAGATGTTTACATCAAGCGTTTATGTCAGACACGGTCTATCAACTTTGCCACAAACAGTAATCGATTGGTATGTGTCTTACACTTGTTTTGTAGAAAACATATTTGTAACTACTTATATAACTATGGGTGAGCAAGGGTCTGTTTGATTGCTCAATAAATGGGTGGACTTTTGGGTTCTCGATTTTCAACATGGTAGTTTTATGCTATTAACCAAGCTCTGTCCATGAAACTATATTGGTTGCACTATTTTCCTAAAGGCATGGGGGAACTTTAAAGATATGTATTTAGTTTTTATAATGAGATGAGGCTTTTAAGTTTTCAAGTAGGACCAATGTTGGATATATCTTGAACACTTATGCAGTCTAATAAACTATGATAGATTGGTAGCTTGCTGAATGCTGACCTTGCGATTAATTCCTCTTATTGTGAATTTGTAATCTTGACATTGACGTCTTGACTCATGCCAGTTTGATAATTCTTAGTTTGTAAAGGTGTGACATTGATATCCAAGTTTTACCTTTTTGTAATATTAATTATTGGAACATAGACCCATTATAGTAATAATTCATATAAATAAAGGTTAGTTTATTTAGGATGTGAATCTTGATAAAGGGTATTGACTGGCTTTATGATTTGTGATGCTAGGCATACTATTGTGTGATAACTTAGATTGCATATTAGTTGTGTTTTATAAATGATTGAGTGTAACATGTTAGTTGTATATTGTTGTTATTTCTTTTGACTTGTTTATATCCTATGTTCTCTTGTCACATGTATAAAAATAATGAATCTTCCATAAAGTTCAGATATCCTCATAATATATATGATGTGTCTCATGAAGTCATAGTATAATCCAATTTGACCTGTTTGAACCCTTTAAACCGATGTCTTTGATAACCCTTACGTTCACATATTTCTATTTCATTCTTTGCGCAAGTGTCTGAGTTAAATTCTGGTATGTGCAAAATACCATGTGAACCTGAGTCTTATAACAAATTGCAGAATACAAACAAAGGTGAAGACAATTTGTATGATGCAAGGTTGAATAAGGTTGTAGCAACGTATAAAGAAGCTATCAAACTGCTTATGGGCAACGAACCTCATGTCACTATGAATCCGTTTCAGAATCACAAGCTGATGCTAGAGTTAGAGCCCTTATTGAATCACCGGAAGAAATGACGGTCGAGATGGAACAATTGATGAAATGTTCAATGATCTTCAAAGCACCTTGCTCTTTTGTGAGTAATTTGGCGTTTCCTAACAACCCTTTTTGGTTATATAAGTATTAACCTGCTTGCAAGTTATTTTCTGATCTTTTTGCAACTTTGTAACTCAAGCTACTTATCAATTTTTGATGGGTTATTATTTTGTAATGAGTGCTAGATGAATCCTTTTGTAACTTGTTGGATTCTATGGAAAGTTACTAGATTTTGGTATTTATATTTGTATGGATTGTACTGTATGTAAATAGGTTTGTATATATTGGATTTTATGAAATTTTTGATATGCTAATCTTTTGTGTCTATTAATTTAGCAACGATTAAGTCGTTGCTTTTAGATATGAAAATTGCAACCGAGATAACTCGTTGCTAATTATAGCCATGAGTATATTTTTGTTGCTATTTTCAGAATTAGCAACAATTCATTAATAATCTGAATTTATCAACGATGTGGAAATTCGTTGCTATTAGCAACGACTTGAGAAAATTGGCAACGACTTTGCAAATAGCAACGGGCGTATTCCCAACGAACGCATTTCGTGGCTAATTTTGTTGCTAACAGCTATTAGCAACGATTTTTGACTGTTTAACAATGATTTTAGGTTGTTGGAGATGGCAGTTTTTCTAGTAGTGGCATACTAGATGTTGTTATTACTTTTACTAAAATCTTGAAAACATTGCAAAGGATCCCCTTAGGTGCAGCCATGCTCTTTCTAGGCATATACAGGAAGCGCTAGAGCGGCCTATACACAAAAGGTTGCCGAGACTGGAAGCGTTGAGGTACATACCTTATTATGAACAAGATGATTCTCATAATAAGTCCTTAATAAGACTTGCAAAGTTAGGGTTTAACCATGATTATGGGTTCCTAGTGACAACTCATATTGATTACATTCATTGGACCCAAAAAAAAATTGGGTTCCCAAGGACAACTCATATTCATTGTGGACCCTTTAGGGACAACTCATATTCATTGTGGACCCTTAAAAATTACTAGATTCACTGAATAGAGAACACATGAACAAAAGGGATTATGATTTTGGTGCCAAAACAGAATCAAACTTTGTGTTCTATCCCAAAGTTAATTTCGTGAACCTAGACAGCGATTAGGGTCGAAAACGTACTTTTGAAAAGTGATCTCATTATACGACTCGCAGAGATGTCGGATTGAAATCGTTACCCTGTTTCATCAAAATTACCCTGTCTCACCAAATTCCCCAACAATCAAAAGCAAAGTTTTCTTTGATTTCAATGGCCGAATCGTGTAAATAATGGTGATCAGTCATCTTCAATAGAATTTAATTATTATAGACATATGATCAAGTTGGAACGGTCTGTGGATTAACAGTTCATCGTATGTAATGGTGGATCAGGTATGCCTTTGGATTTGTCTAAATACTACAATTTTGTTTCCTGATTATTATGTGGTTTTCTTTAATCATGAAAAACCAATAAATCCAACTGGGGCTTTGTGTGATACCTATTTTCTTATATATCTTTTTATCTTTAGGTATATGCGTAGTCATGTAAATTTAGGTCTGCCAATCAATTTTCTTGTTTCATACATATTTTTATGCATTCGAATTACAATCTTTTTTAGAATCCTAACCAAAACTAGTGTTAGAGATATATCCAAACGAACGCATACGGAGAACAAACAAATACGAATACGAAGCGAAAGATATCAAATTCAAATTGTAAATCAAATTCAAACGAACCAAACAAACTAACAAATCAAATTCGAAAGGTACAAAATTCCTAAACTATTGATCTCTATTTATTTAACAAATTAATTAAACCTAATCCTAAACATACTCAAATTACTAATCCTAATCCTAACGAATTCTAAACCAACCCAAATACCAAAATCAAATTTACCAATCAAACCCTTGAAGTTTAAGTCATATTCCAACAATCTCCACCGTGACTTGAATTTCTTCAAACTTCGAACCAAATGCTATCCAAATCAAAATTTCAAATCAAATTCCAAATTTTCAAACGCTAGATATATTAGCCAAATTCAAATTTTCCAAACAAATCAAATGATCGATTTTCAAAATCGATCCAAATCAAACGCCGATGACTTCAAACCAAACAATCAAACGTTAACCGACAAATTCAAAACGGTTAACCAAAGAAAACCAAATCGACTTCAAACGAACTTCAATACAAATAATCAAACTCTGGCAACAAATTCAAAAACCCGAAAAACGACAATCTTCAAACGAACAAATTCCAAATGATCGAACAAATCCAAACGTCGTGATGATAATCAAGTCTTCAAACATCAAATCGATCTCCAAATTCAAAATATCCAATTCAAATTCAAACGACCCACTTATTTGATAAGGATTACGGTCCAAATTTACAAACTCAAACACAATCCAAAGCCTAATGATCTAATCACAATCAGATCTTAAAACCAAAGATCGCTACATCAAAAACCAAACAATAACTGAAACCAAATTCAAAACGAAACCCAAATCTGTTCAGCAAAATCAACAAGCTATATCTCCCTACTGGGAGCTCAAGTCAAAGATCCCAACGGTCAAAGTCTAGATGTATGTGTCTAGAACCTACGATTCAAATTTCACGACGATCTACCGGTTAACGAACCCGCAACATTAATTATCCTACGACTGCGCAGAAATCGACAAACGAAAAAACCAAACGACGAAAATGAAACAAACTCAAACAAAAACGGGATCCCTCTGGATCGCCAACAATTTGTCGACGACCGGAGGATGACTAATTCAAAGCGTCGAACCTAGCTTTAATACCATTTGTAAGAGATATATCCAAATGAACGAATACGGAGAACAAACAAATACGAATACGAAACGAAAGATATCAAATTCAAATTGCAAATCAAATTCAAACGAACCAAACAAACAAATAAATCAAATTCGAAAGGTGCAAAATTCCTAAGCTATTGATCTCTATTTATAGAACAAATTAATTAAACCTAATCCTAAACAAACTCATATTACTAATCCTAATCTTAACGAATTCTAAACCAACCCAAATACCAAAATTAAATTTACCAATCAAACCCTTGAAGTTTAAGTCATATTCCAACAACTAGCTTTCTAACCAGAAATAGCTCAGCAAGTACAAATGAAGAGCATGTTTATTACTTCTTATTCGGATTAATTAGATGATATATATGGAGTCTCCAATACAAAGAAATTAAGATCTACATTCAAAGGAACGTGTATAATAGTCTTGCTCGAGCCTGAGGCAAAACCAAACACAACGATTATGAACACTTCAATCACTTGCTTAATTCGTCTTGTAGTACTCTTTACTTTATCTGCAATTTGTGAATAGATCCATTGGAAATGTGATTATAACTATAAGGAATTACAACGGAACAAACAACCAACAACAATATGTTCATGACTATGACAATAGTTGTTATTCAGGACAACGCATAATCGAGACCCACAAACAATAAATGAATAATTAAAATTAAACAAACAAGATAAATGAAAGAATACAAACACAAGTGTTTAATGCAGTTATATTTGATTTGCAACTTGGAGACCAGTTCAATCCACGATGCCAAACTTTGTCTTTGATTTTCGTAGTGCAACGGTTTACAAGAGTGAATTATTTGTAGGGCTTGACTATGGCCTCCTTGGATTTCATTTATAAGCCCATATGTCTGGCCCAGTTTAGCAACATACACATGGCCAAGGTATAACAAAAAGAACATAAAGTAATTTTATTTTATTTTTCAAATAAAAAGATTTTCTCTCTCACTATCGTTTAACCTCCATCAGATAACATGAATATGCAAAAGAATTTACATTTTAGAGAATCAATATCTTCAAACTTGCATATTATCAATTGCTCAAAACTTGATGCCTTCAACATAGATCGTTTCATCTCCACGATAGAACGGTGAAAGACTTTCAAGATGAAACTCAAAAACAACCTCTTCTTTATGATTCATGAATCCGTCCAACTCAATCATCATCCACTCTTTGTCTCTCCAAGTTGCAAATGTGATCATCCACTCTTCTTTATAATTCATGAATCGGTCCAAGTCAATCATCATCCACTCTTTGTCTCTCCAAGTTGCAAAATATAAATGTGATCATCCACTCTTCTTTATGATTCATGAATCGGTCAAACTCAATCCCCCCCCCCCCTTCCCCCTTGGTTAACATAATAAAAATATATTTCTGGTCTTAATCTGGATTATCAAACTTGAAATATCTAATATCTGCGCTACATGAAATCTGCAAGATATTCAAGATAAATTAGTTTGTAATACTTTCATGTGGTGGGAATTAATTTTACCATAATAAAACATAAGATATAGATATGGATTATAATAAAATAAAAAATAAGAATTCAAATTTGCAAAACTATAAAATGAAATAAATGGTAATATACTAAAATTGGTCATTTGCTATTGATTGGATTAGAAATAAGACTCAAGTGGCATATGGGTTATTGGTTATTGACTTTTTTGAGTCAAACAGAAATTTAGAAGTCTTATTAACATTGATTTGAAGAGGTATAGGATCAATATTTACTCCAACAGCTTTATAATGATATTGATACACAGCTTGTAGCAGTCGTTAGCAGAAATTAACAAAATTATTAATGCATATGTGTTGATGCAACACTGCAACAGTGGCAGTGGTTGAGTTTTCAAAGTCGTTTATCTCAAGCCGTTTATTTGACGTACGGATTTTGAAACAAATTTGGTAGAAGAAAATTATTCCTGCCAAAAAATTACATACTACTAATACTCGGTTTTAGTTAAATTATTTTACAAATACTTAATCATTGAGCTAGATTTTAATTAAATCTTGTAACTCTTTGCTAGCACTAAGTGTTGGTGTTAACAACAACATACAATACAATAGAGAAATTTGAATAATGAGTTTGGATTTAGTTCAAAGCATATGAGATTCCATCAACTACACTAATTAAATAATAAAGAATAATTGGTCCATTACATATGTCAAATATTCTATCAGAGTGATCCGTACTTGCTTATACTTGACTAATTCATGGTAACCACCCACCCTACCTCGTCTGTTTCGTCTATATATACTATATATCATCAGCATGAAAGTTGCAACTAAAGACATAATCTTAAATCTACTGTAAAACATGAAAGGTAAACAAGAAAAGGAAGTTCTTCGCCCGCTTGCTAACTATCATCCCAGCCTTTGGGGAGATCAATTTCTCCACTATGATGAGGTACGTACGTGCAAAATATCAACTAATTTATCCCCTATCGATAAAAGTTGCAAGATTAGAGAGCGTTAGACTAATTATAGAGCTTTATTGCCGTATGTAACTAATAATGTTTTGCAAGGAGGATGTATGTTTAATATGTGAAGTCGTGGCGAATCATACAAAACCATAAATGTAATGATATTTTATCTCACTTACTGTTCATAAATATAAATTCAAGCTCTTAGGTTATTCATAACAGTTCAAAGCTTTTCGTGAGTGTCCATGCTTTACCCACAACTAATAATCAAATAGACTTTTTTGAGTGTTAAGTAATTATACATATATACGTACTCTTCTAATGTAATATTCCGTATATATGGATGACCAGATTTGCGCAACGGCCTTTAATCAGAATAATATAACTAGTGATTTATACTTGCATTACTTAATTACATTATAATGACTAACGATTGATTAAATTAATTTAGCAGGAAGAACAAGCTGGCGTAGAGAAAATTATTGTAAGTTTAGTAGAAGAAGTGAGGAAAGAAATACTTGTAGCCTTGGATGATGAGACAGAGCATACAAATTTGTTGAAACTAGTCAATGATATCCAACGCCTTGGAATAGCATACTACTTCGAACACGAGATTACACAAGCACTGCAACATATTTATAACGTATACGGTGATAAATGGAATGGTGGTAGCACTGCCCTGTGGTTTCGACTCCTTCGACAACAAGGGTTTTATGTATCTTGTGGTTAGTGCAAGTGATTTTAATCTATATATATTTATTCCCAATGAAAATGAATTTACTAATAATTTGATCGAATTAAATCAGATGTTTTCAGTAACTATAAGCATGATGACGGATCCATTAAAGAATCCTTAACCGATGATGTTCATGGCATGCTTGAGTTATACGAGGCTGCGTATATGAGGGTTCAAGGAGAAAGCATACTAGATGATGTTATTACTTTTACCAGAACTCATCTTGAAAACATTGCAAAGGATCCCCTTAGGTGCAGCCATGCTCTTTCTAGGCATATACAGGAAGCTCTAGAGCGGCCTATACACAAAAGGTTGCCGAGAATGGAAGCGTTGAGGTACATACCTTATTATGAACAAGAAGATTCTCATAATAAGTCGTTACTAAGACTTGCAAAGTTAGGGTTCAACCAGCTTCAATCCGTGCACAAGAAGGAGCTTAGCCAACTTTCCAAGTACATACATATGACCTTTACTCTTTCCCATGTTAATCATCTAGCTATATCATATCATATATAATTAACTTGAATATTATTGGATCTTCCAGTCGTTCGAGTCGTTGCTGCTAATTTGAAAAGGTTTTCGTTGTTGTTCATATGTTGTAGGTGGTGGAAATCTTTTGATGCTCCCAAAAATCTGCCTTACGTAAGAGATAGATTGGTTGAAGGCTATTTTTGGATACTAGGTGTCTACTTTGAGCCTCAATATTCTCGTTCAAGAATGTTCCTGACAAAAATATTCCAAATGGCAACTATTATAGATGACACTTACGATTCTTATGGTATTTACGAAGAACTTGAGATCTTCACTGAAGCGGTTTATAGGTATTCACACACCCTTCTAAATCACCAACATGAACTCGGCGACCAACGTGCACATTCATTCTGTTAGAACTGAACATTATTCTAATTTACATATATAAAAATTATATATAGGTGGTCGATTACCTGCATAGATCAACTTCCAGATTACATGAAACTACCATACAAAAGCCTCTTAGGTGTTTTTGAAGAAATGGAGAAAATCTTGGCAGAGGAAGGCAGAGCATATCAAGTTAACTATGCCAAAGAATCAGTAAGCTTTATATTCTTCAATTTATCTTTTTAAATTTGATTATGTACGTGCATAAGTAGTGATCAACATAGAACTGAATGTGTCATTTATTCCATACGTACAGATGATAGAGCACATTACGAGTTATATGACAGAAGCGAAGTGGCTACATAAGGGTTATGTACCAACATTTGAGGAGCATAAATCACTTACGTATGTTAGTTGTGGCTACATAGTGCTTACAACAGCAAGTTTTGTCGGGATGGGTGATTTAGTCACAGAAGAATCACTCAAATGGGCTACTAACAATCCTCCACTTGTAAAAGCTTCGTCTGCGATTAATAGGATCATGGATGATATTGTCGGTCACAAGGTACTACATATAACTTTGGTCGTTAATCCATAGCGAAGTTTACTTGTTCTTTAACTGTCATACTGAAGAGATTAAGTAATACTCCACAATATGTTTTTATAATGTTGGTGTTTGTCGTTACTGGACCAACTGCTATTGATTGAATTATATATATGATGAACTAAAATGTAGGAGGAGCAACAAAGAAAGCATTTTGTGTCGAGTGTGGAAATTTACATGAAGGAAAATGATGTCACAGAGGAGTACGTCCATGAGTTGTTCAAAGGAAGAGTGGAAGACGCGTGGAAAGAATTGAATCGTGAATCGCTTACTTGTAAAGACGTCCAAATGACTCTTAAAATGCGTACAATCAACTTGGCACGCGTAATGGATCTCCTATATAAGTATGATGATAATTTAAAAAATGTTGGAAAAGAAGTTCAAGATCATATCAAATCTTGTTTGGTAAATGCTATGAGTGTTTGAGTTTTGGTTTTACATGGTCAATCATGTCTCACACAATCAGGAAGATGCTGGTTCATCCTTTGAAGATCAAAGTTAATTATGTTACTACTTTGCAGTATTTAAAACCCGAATTTCATTTTGTATTGGAGCTATAAGAATGTTGAAGAGGTCTAATGCTTATCACCTATCAATGTATTTGTGGGTATATATAAAATTTGTGTTGTGTATTTTCATGGGTTATTAATAAAATCCGATTCATGCTTTAGTATTGTCTCCTTATTATATAGTTAATCAAACATATATGCAATGAAAATAACAGCGAGATGCCAAATAACTTTTATCTTAGATTTATGAAATGGAAGAGGCTTGGCTAATATTTTTCCGTTTTTCTTTTTATTTTCCTCTTCTTTTATCGCTCCATCATTCTTTTAAATTAAATGGGTTAGAACGCACAAATGTAACAAACTATAATTTGACATTTGTTATATGTAGCGAACTATTCGGATCTCCATTATATGTAATGAATTTGTAATTTATTTACATTGTATGTATTTTGGTCAAATTCACGGTTCTAAGACACGTCACGTGTCAGCTTATATGACCGACACGTGAAAAAGGTATCATAATATACATACAATATAAGGAAATTACAAGTTCGTTACATACAATGGAGACCCAAATAATTCGCTATATACAACGAATGTCAGACTATAGTTTGTTATCGGATCATTATTCCATAAAAAAAACGTTGTATGATGATTGCAAGAAAAGGCGGGGAAAGTAAATAAACGTAACTAAAGGAAAACACAAAGTAGAAAACAAACAAACGGATTTTTCTTTTTAAGAAAAAAAGGAACAAAAATAAACTCAAAAAGCTAAAAAGGGGTATAGATAAAGGTTTAGAAAACGATAAATAGATAATTAAATAAATAATAAAAAGCTAAAAATGATAAAAGACAAGCCAAAGTAAATCATAAAAAGTTTAATTTAACGGATAAAAGTTCAAATGAGTACAATTTTTTTAGTGAGAATGAAGGAACCAATGGAAATGTGACATGTGTCATTTTTTTCTCTTTCCTCCACATTTTTAAAAAATGAATATATTTCAAACGGTAAATCAAAAAATCACAAAAGTTGCACCATAATAATCAGCATTGAATTCTCTTCAATTAGAGATGTGATAAGGTATACTTTCGACGAACTTTTTTTTTTCGTTTTTCGATGGGTTTGGAAACCGAGTACCACACGTGGTACCGCTGGTACCACATGTGGTAGCGGCTGGTACCACATGTGGTAGCGGCTAATAACACATGTGCTACTAGCGATAGCGGCTAATAACACATGTGCTACTAGCGAGTACCACATGTGATACTAGCGAGTACCACATGTGGTACTAATTTTGTACAATTTATAAAACCCAAAAATAAAAAGTCGTCGAAAGTATACCTTGTCACATCTCTAATCGAAGAGAATTAAACGTTGATTATTATGGAGCAATTTTTATAATTTTTCGACTTATCATTTAGGAAGATATTTAATTTTTAAAAATGTGAAGGAGAGAGAAAAAAGTGACACATATCACATTTCCATTGGTTCATTCATTCTCACCAAAAAAGTTGTACTCATTTGAACTCAACTCTAATTTAACGATATATTTAAAGACCTTCAAAATTTGTACCATATATATATTATAAATAAATTTTATTATTGTTTAGTCTTGGTGTTATTGCTCCTTTAGTTAACTACTCCCTCATATCTGTCCCAATATAATATTTTATCTTTCATTTTCGATTGTCTCAAATTTCAAATTTGACAGTTCACTACTAAAATTAGATAAAGAAAATGTCTCAAATTTGACCGTTCACTACTAAAATTAGATAAAGAAATTTGATTGATATTCACATTTTACCCTTACTTGAAATTATCATTACGATTTTTTTTAAATCAGTAACAAATTATTAAAATTGTCTTTATGCAAAAAATTATAAAGTAATTAAGAAACATTAATATTTTTATTAAACTATCTATTTTTTTAATCCTTTGTGACGGAAGAAGTAATTAAGGAGTAGCTATCAATCTTATTGTTAAGCTAGGGTCTATCTATCAAGTCTCAGTTATTTTCCATCCATATTGTGTTTTACCCCGTCGAATCTTTTTTTATTAGATTAGATGAAGAATAAGTTAGGTACATGAACATGTGAATAAACTTTTGTAACAAATTTGTCGTAAACATATAGTATTATCTTTAATTGATATATATTATTGTACATTAATTACCTTCTGCACGCTTTACACTGATACTTTATTGGAATTAGTGACTCGACGATAGTCATATGATTACTCAATTTAGCGACTCGACAGTAGTTATATGAAAACTCGTGCGGAGTTGATAGAGGTATAATATGCTTGTACGTTAAGTTTGAGATTGGAGATATAGTCACTAAAATTTGAAAAATGTGAGATTGATGAAATAATCAACTAGTGCTCATAGAGAGTCGTCATTTTTTTTGCCTTTAAATTTTTAACCAAAACTAAAATAACTACGAATTCCATATTCCATCTATCTATTACTAATACTTATAAATTCATGCTTATATAATACACTCATTATAATCATTTCCTTAGTTTCTAACTGTATTAGGTCTAAACAGAATGATATTATAGGATCCACTACATAAGATAATAAAAATCAAAACTATGTTAAACGATAACAAACTTAATATTCAATAAAAATATTCTTGTTCATTGCAATATGGACAAACTATATGACAAACTTTAGCAATATGCATGAATGGAATTAAAATATTCTCATTCATTGCTCACTGAATATTCTTGTTATACTCCGTAGTTTTTATCTTTTGCTTTTATGTGTATATAAAAAGAATAAAGTACACGAATAATAACAAGAATATTCATTAATATGTACTCGGTACCATATGAGTATATTCATTTATATTTTGTCATTTGGTAGGTTAAGTTCTTAATACTTGTCATGCAATACCAATTACATTTTGTCTTATATGTAATGATATATTTATATTTATATATACATTTATAGTCATACTATATATATACCAAAGTCTTACAAGGTTTAATGACTACCACATCATCGTAAAATTTAGTCTATTTTCAACCATTTATCAACAACATTATTGTAAATTGTATATATGTAATATTATACTCTCTCCGTCTCAAAATAAGTGCCTCATGTAAAAATGCACACAGTTTAAGAAAAGTTACTATCTACTAAGACTTTTTTACACCGTTCGTCCCTGTGATTTGTCTAAAATTTCACTCGTCATCCTTGTACTTTTTTTTTGGCACTGGTCGTCCTTGTGGTTGCTAATTGTTGCACTCGCAGTCCTTTTCACTAACGACCGTTAGTTTTTTTCGTTAAAGGACCATCCGTGTAAATTTTTTTCTGAATTTTAAGTTTATTTAAGTTTAATCCTATTTTTAATTGTAATTAGCTAATTTATTTTTTGAATAATCTAATCAATTTAATTAATTATTTTAATCAACTTTTTTTGTGACAATTAATTTATTCTAATTTTTAAGTGTACCGATCTATATAAACCACTAAAAATATAATAGTTTTTTAATTAGTTTATACTTTTAGTTTTGCATATCATCATCGATTTCACAACTCCGTATTTACAATTTTACATGTCTACATATATATTCCTAATAGTTTTGTATACCATATAGACAATTCTACATGCCTACGTATAAATTACTAACAGTTTTGTATACCATAATTTTTTTGGGAAAAAACAATGTAAAAATTTGTCATGTACTTTTTTAAACTATTATATTTTTAGTGATTTTATATAGATTGGGACACTTTAAAAATAGAATAAATTAAATGTCATGAACAAAGTTAATTAAAATAATTAAATTAAATTGATTAGATCATTCAAAAAATAAATTAGCTAAGTACACTTAAAAATAATATTAAATTTTAAATAAATTTGAAATTTGAAATTTTTTTACACGGATGGTCCTTTAACGAAGAAAAATAACGGCCGTTAGTGACAAGGACTACGAGTGCAACATCTAGCAACCACAGGAATGATCAGTGCCAAAAAAAAGTACAAGGACGACGAGTGAAATTTTAGACAAACCACAGGGACGAATAGTGTAAAAAAGTCATCTACTAATAACATCTTATCTTTACCCACTAAAGTCTTTTCTGATTGGCTGAAAGGGAATCTGGACACTTATTTTGGGACGTCCCAAAATAGTAAGTGAGACACTTATTATGAGACGGAGGGAGTATTATAATTATATACTCCCTTCGTCCCATATTTATAGTCCATGTTTCCCTTTTTGAACGTCTCAAAATAATTGTCCACTTTCAAAAGTAGTATGGTATAATTAACCAAACTTTCTATTATACCCCTACTTTATGTGTATGTTAGAAAAAGGTAGGTAAAAAGTAAGCGTAAAACTGTTATAGTACAGAAAAGTACAGTGTGATAATTATATTTTCTTAAACTGCGTGTATCTTGTCTGTGGACAATAATTTTGAGACGGATGGAGTATTATACAAATAAAGTTGATCAAACTATAAAAAACTATATTCGTATTAAAATTTTAAAATACCAACAGAGGGAAATTTTTTAATATATAAAGACTCGGCTGTAATTTATTAAGTAATAAATAATTTGAGATCATCGTTTTACATATACTGGAGTCTGGAGCTAACTTATTTGCTTTCCAATTAAATTAATGTTGGTACTTGATTGGACTTTTAATTCTTAAATAATGTTTAATGACAAACAAAATGTGAATAATAGGAAATGGGCCTACCCACTTGCAGTGCAGCGGTGTGGGGTGTTGAGGGGCCGAGAACGTCCCTAAACGCCGGCGACAAAGGTTGGCGGGTGTTTTAGGGCGGCAAGCGACGATTGATAATTTTTTATTCTTTTTCATTATTTCTTTTTAGTTTATTATTTTTGTTTTTCCTATTTTTATTGTTGTTGGTGGCAATGAAGTGGAGGGGATGTATAAGGGAGTTGCGGAGGAAGAAGAAGGGATAAATAATGTATATTCTATTTCTTCTTTTTCATTTTTTTTATTCTTTTATATTTTATATTTTCTTTTTCATTAATCATTTTTCATATTTTATATATTTAGTCCTGCTTAATTATTGTATTGTATTTTTATTAATCAATGAAATGTAATACGTATTTGTTTTTGTTAAATAAATGAAAATTAAATTAAATTGGTGGGTCCTAGGAAGCGTCTTGGGCGTTAGAGGTTTACCATTGCAAACACTTACGTGGTGTTGACGTCGACATGGCGCTGAGAATGCCCCATGATAGGCTTCACCGTTGCAAGTGGTCTAACAAACGTTGATACAGAGACTCGCGCATCTTATGACGTTGGAGTACGTGGTAGACCTATAATGCATTGTATGCTGACATGAGGATGAAAGATTCCTTTTTAAAACCTTGACAAGCTTGAGCACCGGAGATGCTCTTAGTGTAATTAAATTGCACTAGAGAGGCTACTGGAGGTCTTTGATTGGTGCTGTGGTTTGTGTTTGTGGCTTTCTTCGTTCGATAGTTTTTTGCAAGTTTTTTTCAACCCTCCACTTGTGGGTCCTGGTGTTTCTTTGTTTCTTTATGCAGTCTCATTTGTGATTTTTAATAATATCACAGTTCTTAAAAAAATTTATACATCAAAATTAGTAGGGTACACGCTATGTGTAGCATAGTAATAAATAAATATAGAACGCTATAGGTGTTAGTCACATGCCACGTTTAGAGCATGTACAGTGGTTTGAGCTTTTCAAAGCTTTTTCTCAACGTTAAATCATACTACACTTGTTTCCATAAACTATTAAGCTTCACTCTCCAATTGTTTTAGTCATTGCAAAGCTTTTTTCTCTAAATTAACAAAGGGGATAACTCAATTGAGTCATTGAGCAATAGTTCAATTTTGGCAAATCTTTTACCAAATTGAGCTTTAGCTCAAATAGAATTGAGCTTTTGAAAGAGTTTTTTGTTCAAAAAACCTAAAAATAACCTTCCATTGAAGATGCTCTTAAAAGAAATACGGAGTTGATGCAAGTCCATATGATTAGTCAAATAGGGACAATTTCTATTTATTGCTTTTCATTTTCATTTTTATTTTATTAAGATGTAGCATTATTCTGACAAAAATTGAAAATCGGAACTGTGAGAGAAAATTTACAAATCGTCATGTTCTTCATATCCATCTTAAGCGAAAGAGTCGTGAATCCATCTTTATTATATCAAAGCTAGTACAAATATATTTGTTATAAATAAAAGGTACAGTATGTAAAAATGATTCACAAGTGTTATTTGTATCGTAATAATATGTCATTATCATATATTTCATAAAGATGGAAAAATGAGTACACTCAAATGTTAAGCGTTAAGCAATTAAGTAAAATATAACTTAATTAAAGCCTATAGTCAAATATGTTTTATGAGAGAGAGAATGACATATGTTTTGTAGGTAAGTATAGATATATATTTCTTTAGGCTGGTACTTTTAGTTACGAAAAACTCCTTTAGTTTTCCGACAATTCATGTAAGAAAATTGAAAATTTATAAAATGTGTTGAAGTTAAGATTTTATGGAGAAATTTTCCAAAAAAATAAAATACAATTGTGATTTATGCTATCCTGCATTTCCTATTTTTAAAAACGAAAACTTCATACCTTACGTTTTAACACGTTATCTAAATTTTTTTCTTTTTCTTTTTTTTTTCTTTTTAGTTAAGGGATACAAAACTATAGATGAACATAAAGATAAATAAAAGAATTTTTTTCGTAACTAAACAACATTATTTATTAATTATTCCTCTATTCACCGATAAAGATAATGTATAAATCATGACATTAACCAAGCATTTTGATAAATATGGAGAGAGATTAATCACACTATATATTCTATATTTTGTATAAAGATTCATTGGGCTTTGTTATACCTAGTATTATATAGGTAATAAAACTTGTACACTACTTCAACGGCCCATACAAAGACCCGTTAAAAAGCCCATAAAGACCGATTATTCGTACTCGAATTTTTTGTATGCTGAACAGCTGAAGGTTTTTGCTCAATCGGGCATTGAAACGAGACTGGTTTACCATGCTTTTTCTACGCCCTGTTTTTGTAGCTCACTCAATGATAAAAGTGAAATACGAAACGTGAAATTCATAACTCAAGTTACTTCATACAAATTAACTAATAAGACAATAGTATCAATTCAGTGTCGGTGTCACTGAAAACTTGAAGTTAACTTTAACTAGGGGCGGATTCGGCATGCAACCATGGGGTCCACGGCCCCCATGATTTAAACCAACTAGTGTAAAATCTTAATTATTTAATGGATACTTTGACTTAACTAGCTGCTTGGCCCCATGATAGTTTTTCCCCCTTCAATGGTGAAATCATCGGATGAAAAAAACCCAGGGAAAATGTCTATGTATGTGGGTTTGGTGAGGACAAATGAAAGAGAAGATCAATTTTCCCCAAAAGTCCCCTATATTATATTTTAATTTGCAAAACAAACTCACATTTTTAATAACTTGTACTTTTTAACTCTTTTAAATATGTACCTTTTCACATCAGTCCTTAATAATTTGAGTATGTGTATACAGTTGTTATGAAACAATACACATGACATGTGATTAGCAATTGAAATATAAAAAAAATACTATTACAATAAAGATTCGTTAAATTTTATTAGCCTCTCAATTTGATACTTTTTATTCATTTTTTAGCCTCTCAATTTAGTAGTATATCATTAAACTCTCACAAATTTTTAGCCTCTCAATTTGATACGTGGGAGTAAGTTATCGTTTTAGCCAAAAGCGTTATGACCCGAACTTATTTGATCATATTAGAAACCCGCTCATATTTTATCTAGCCCCTGCGAAGTATTTTTCTGGATCAGTCAACTGATAGTTTGTTAAGTTTATTTGCACATGAAGGTACATCGCCTAAATGGCTAAATATGTGTGGTAACACGATTAAAACATCAGTAACTTTTGGGTGATAATTTGTACACCATTAAAATTAAACTATTTCTAAAACATAATTAGTGGTATATGGTTAAATTTTAAGGGTGTACAAATCACCCCACTAACTTTTCAACGGACAACCCATTTTTTTCTGAAAAACATGATTCTTTAAAAACTATTTGTAATTGTATTGATGGGCCTGGGCCTGGTCCTGGTCCTGGGTTGTGTTATTGAACTTGAACTAATCGAAGATTCGAAGAAGAATATTAAACCGACTAGGTTCAATTCCTTTTTAGGCTAGACTACCATTTATATACACATTATATATTGAACCTAAAATTGGGCCCGTTATTGAAAATGGGCCCGTGCAATGGCCTACCTCAAACTCCTCTTGGTCGGGCTTGATATTCAACCACTTTTATAATAAGTCAAATTGATTAACTGATAATTATCACCGCTAACTATAACGTGAGTCCGACCCTTAATATAGTAATTCACAAATCTTGAATAAACAGTTAGCGAAAATAACACATGTAAACATCATGCGAATTGTCCGTCACTAACTAATTGAAGGAAGAAAAAAAACCATTTCATCGTTAATATAAAGATGTACATATATCAAACAATTAGTAACAACCCCAAAATGCCATAAAATATTAAATGCAGCTGTAAGATTAACAGAAACCGCGTAAAACATTAAAAATCATAGGTATCGATGAGCAAACCAGGAAGTCATATAAATAAAATAATTAGGATGATGTTTATATACGATTTGTATAGTCGGTCAAGGGTCTTTTTAGGGGTGTCAAAAAACCCGACCCGACCCGCACCCGACCCGATCCGAACCCTGTTAAGACTATTCGGGTCGGGTTTGATAGGGTTAAAAAATTTAATCGGGTTATACGGGTTAATCCGATTAACCCGAATGCTTATTAGAGTCAGGTTACGGGTTAAAATAGATAAATTTATGCGGGTGCGGGTTGACCCGATTAAACCAAGTATCAATTTTTCTATTAATTATTATAGTTAAACTTTCTTGTAAAATAATATAAGTTGAATATGTTAATTTAATGTTGAAACATTTTTCTATATATATATAAGAGTCCAAGATTAGAATCTAATTAATAACAGTAGCTATAACCATATAATAACATTAGTGTAAAGTGTAGCAATGTATATAAATATGATTATGGAGAACTGAAGATTTAGTATTGTATATTAATTGTAACATAACTTGTAAGTATTCTTTCATCAAAGTGTTAGTGCGATAACTGCATTCTTAAATTTTTAAAAATTATAAGCAAGACTCAAATTTTAATTATACTTAGACCCGCTTTGAAATCCAATACTTACATTCAATTTAAAACAAAACTCACTTTTACCAACTATGATTCTACTACGTATACATAATTCATGTGGTTTCAACTTCATATATCATTCAATATTTTGATGTATTATCCCAAAATTCAAAGTTATCTATATATTTATTTTAACAAATATTAGAAAACTGTGAAGTTATACGGGTTGACCCGCTACGCGATTAAGCTGACCCGACTAACCCGCTACCCGACTAACCCGAACCCGATAACCCGATTACCTAATAGGGCCGGGTTGCGGGTATATATTTATTTCGGAAAAACCCGACTAACCTGACCCGACTAACTCTTATTAGGGTCGGGTTGATCTGATTAACACCCCTAGATCTTTTGATGTATATAGTAAATAAAAACCTATCCTCAATAATTGTTCCTCTTAAACCTTTTATCCCAGATATTATATTTCCTTTATCTTAACTACTTTATGAGAAATCTAAAATTATCAAAAAATAATAATTTTTTAAAATAATTAATTACAGTTAACAAAATTTGACCCCCTAATTAAAATGACCCCAGTTTCAGTTATGTTATTCGAGTCAACTGTCCTAATTGACTGGGTCAAACTAGCGATAAAACATAATAATAAAAAATGGGTTTTGCTAAATAAAGCCCTTAGGGCTTTGTTTAAATTGTTTGGACATGCATAAAATGGTTGTACATTAATTAAAATTTAGGGGGTAAAGAGTTAGTTATTGTTTGAGTACACTTTTTTATCCATCACTTAATATCTTAACCAAAGCCCTTACGACTTTGTTTAGCAAAATCCATAGAAAATTAGCCAGCATTTTAACGATCTCGGAAACATCTTACATCAACAACGTATTCTTGACATATTAGACTTAAAATGAAAAACACAAAAGGTTACTAAAAAGACCATCAAATATAGGAGCTAACATACACATACACAAACAAATACAATAACGTTACAAAAACATACAAATTTATTCCTTGACACCGTGAGTGAAAGCTCCAGTTGATGGTGGCTTATCAGCCAATGCACCTTCAGCGGTCTGAACATCCGATTTCTTTGCGCGTGGATCGGCATCTTCATGCGACGGAGGTTTTTGTTGGATCGAACGTTGGAAGGAAACGGGTTTAGTACGAGTAGTTGTATTGTTTGATGAATTAGAAGCTGGGATCTGCCTGACGCCAGAGAGAGATGGAGGTCCTTCCATTGTAGGAAAATTACGAAGTTGAAGATAGATTTTTAAAAATAATGAGAGATGGGTCTACTTATGTATTTGAAAAGGAAGTACATTAGAAAAGATGATCAATTATTTATTTATTCTTTTGAATAAATTTCATAAATGAACCTTGTAATTTACATCGGTTTACAATAATACCCCTGTAACTATTTTTCCATGCTTTTAGTTCAATAAGTTTATAATTTACTCGGAAATAGTCACTCGTCTACATAAAATAACTAAAATATAATACCTTTTTTCTTATTATTTGTTTTCTACGGTTCAATGCATTAAAAGAAAAGGATATAAATAGTCATTTTAGGTGGACAAATTAGTATCAATCAAATTGTAAATTTATGGGCTTTAATTAGGGATAATAGTTATTATCCAATCAGATGGATATCCATCTGACCCGATCCACTGACAATGAATAGGTATGATCTAAATGGATGTACATAGGAGTGGATGTGAATGATTAGGGAATTGGATGTAGATGACAAACTATCATCCATGGATTCACCTATTATCACTCGAAATACATATATACACGTACATATACATACATTATAAACTTATGAATTGTATATAATTAGAATTATTTAAATGTATCTTTCTTATATCTTGAGATCCATAATAAATATTTGTTTTCTCTCGTATTTTTCATCATTTATGTTTTAAAAATCAAAATTCTTACATCCCTATTTATAGGTTAACGTTGTGGAAGTAAAAATTTAATTCATAGTTTCATATTATACTTCAGAGGTCACTAACTGATGATAAACAATGATAAAAATGTATCTATTTAAACAATAAATAACATACAAGTATTTCATATCTTCATAAACTATATATTATTAGATGATAGATTAGATTATAGGGTCCAAACCCGATTGTGGGCTTATGGTCCGTTAGGGTTTAGTTAGGTTTTCATTATACTCTATATAAAGTCGATCAATAATATGTTATACCCACGGAGTTTTCAATGTTTAATATATATTGCCTATATTTCGTAACAACTTATGTCAAGATTTTAACAATGTTTGATAATCTTTTTATTATCCAGTAGATATCAATTCACCCGCTCCATCCAGCAGATATAAATGTGGATAGATGATTCATAATTTTAATTGATATGAATACAGATATGGATGGAAAAAAAATGGATAATATGGATATGAATTCATCCGTTCCATATCCAATCCATTGTCATTTATAGTTGCAATTGTTGAAAAAAGTTAGGAGCAATCTTTATAAATCGGTATAATCTGAGGGACCATTTATATAAAATTTACTCTCTTGTCTTTATTTAATTTTGTTTCTTATAATTCGAGGTAGGCTTCTTCATGGAAACAATTATCTTGTTGGTAGGGTCACTTTCTACCACTAAAATAATTCACAAGAAATTCAATCCATGTTCACATTGTCATTGTTCACTTGAATGACATTATTATTATTTATTAATATAAAAAGACCATAACATCAAGTCAACAACTATATTTTATTTCAATATATGCAAATTTTATTTCAATATATGTAAGTTATTCTTCGTAGCTAAGTGTATTTGTTTGTGGTAAATTGCACTTGAATAACCTCATGGAGATATCAAATTTGCTATAGGAACAGAGTACAAAACCACGAATTGCTTTATGAAGCAGAATGTCCTAAGAAAAAGGTGTGTTTACAACAACCAAGCATCTGAGTAATGGCGAATCGAGATTGATTGTAAAAAAGTTGGATGATTACAATGAACACAATATCGGTGGAATTTTATGTCGTATACTCTTACATTTGTCGAATCTTGGGGCCATGAACATTAAGGTCGAATGTAGTTCCTTCATAAGTTTTCATAGGAATATATTGATAAGTTGATTTGAATAAGATCAAATTTATAAGTATATATATCCATGCTTCGAAGATTTGAAAACTCCAAGTTTGCGAAAATAGGTTTTGACCATAATCAGTAATTATCATGTCATGCAGAAGCGGAGCTAGGGAAATTATACGGAGGGAGCACAATTAAAATTATTTTGTGCTTTTTATGATTTTGAGAGGGTAAAATTTTAAATTTGTCATTAATATCTTAAAAAAAATAATTTTTACGTAATTTTATAAATTTTATGAGGGCAGCTACCCTACTGCCCTCATTCTAGCTCCGTCTCTGATATCATGTAATTTATCATTGTTTCAACATTTCCTATTCTTATGAGAAACAAGGTAAATAAAGGGTCTAGTTGGGTCAATCCATACCCACAAAACCTTAAAGACTTCCTTAATACAATCTAGAGAATTAAATCTCAAAAATTAAATTAAATAATAATAAGACAAATTGATACAATTATTATATTTGGAATGGTTGAGGAACACATCAATAATATATACGGAGTAATTAAAATAATTTGATGAGAGTATGAGACCACAACTTTATTAGCCATAAATACATGATGTTCGTACATCATTATTTATCTTTTCTGCACTACAAAAATTTAAAGAAGACACATATGCAATATGTTTGCCAAGTGAATTATAAAAGGTCAAAAAGGTCTACATGACTACATGTCTACATCCAATATAAATAGCCAAATAGAAGAAAATGATGTTTCAACTCTTCCCATAGCACTACTTTCTCTATCCCATAAAAAGTGTACAATCGATTTTTAGAAAATCTAAAAAGTTAATGATAAATAGTATTATTTGATAGTGAAGATGACACTAGCAAGAGAAGGAAAAAAATTAATGATAAATATATTAATTTTGAAAGTTGACACTTAAAACAAATTAAAATGGAAAGATTAATATTTATTTTAAAACGGAGCGAGTATTATTACTATTTTTTCCTTGCAACTTTGATATAGGCTTTTTCTTGGAAAGATACTGTTTAATTTGTAGGTATGATGGTTATCTATCTTATATATTAAAAAAAAAATCTTGAAAGAATATTAGTAATTAGATTGAGATCAATAATTAAGATCTCACCCTTAATTAATTTAATGACATTATTAATTCTATTTTTATGTGACTAAAAGACTACTATACCCTTCTATTTTTACAATATACATCATTCAATATTTTCAATATAAATCATCTATTTTTTCTTTAATTGTAAATCATACTCAAAATATTTTATGAAAATTTAAATTTAATAATTACTTTATTATTTCTTTCATAATTCAAGTTCTTCCAAAAATCTTTTTTATTTTAAAACTTCTGCAAACACACACCCCCCCCCCCCTCCAACAAGTTATTTTCAATTCTAATAAAAAATTAATTTTTTATCAATTTATACTGTACAATGCTTAGATTACGGATTCTAACGGTTCAGTTTTCGACGGGTTTTAGTGTATCTATACACATACCGGTTTATAATATTCATACTGATAGCCGGCTCAATACCTGTTGGGTACTCAATTAGTATTACCCATCGATTTTTCATATTTATTCACGGGTTTCGGTTATCCTCATGTATGTAACTTTGGCGAAACAAAAAAAATTAGTTATTGAACATTACAACACAAATTTGAAACACGAAAAAAAACTATACCGAATTACAATATTTGAAATCTTTCAGCTAACAATTTAACCTTTTAATTAACTAATTAAAAGTTTCGGTACTTAATATAGTATTATTATTAAAGAACAATACAAATACAGAAAAGTAAGTGGTATCATACACAATATTATCAATAATTGATTAATTAATTTACTTTTTTGCCATTAATTTCTCTATATCTCAATTTACATCCCTAAAATAATTAACCATTTAATTTTCTAAGGCTATGTTAACGTCATTCGGGTCAGTAGAGTCTCCATTTGAGTTGTCATGTTTTGTCATCTTTCGTAAAAGTTAAAAAGACAAGATAATGCATTATAAGTTGTTGATTTAAATTACAGAGAGTAACTTAGATGGACGAAAACCACCAATGCACTACAAAGAGCGTTATGTTTTAGATACAAAATAGTATTTATTTATTGAACCGGTAAATTTGCTTATTTGGAAAAACATATCTGTACGATTTTAAATAATATAGTATCATATAATATTAATACAAATAACAAGGTGATATCATCTACAATATTATCTCTATTAATTTACTTATTTATTTGGACTTATCAATCCAAAAGCTATCACAATTCAAATCCTTAATACATTTTTAATTTAAAATTAAAACAATATAAACCGATGTAGCGTACACCAATGCCGCCAAAAAAACTTATTACATCCATATAAAACATTTATATAACACATATCATAAAGTCAATCCGCAAATTTTGCGAGTCTTAAACTAGTTATCTATAGTAAAATATACTTAAAGCAAAATAATTTGGAGCAATCTTAATCCTTAATTAAGTTTGTCCATATTAATCCAACGATTAAGATTAATTTAATAATTAATAATGATAGTTACACTTATACCCTTTAGATTTTTTAAATCATTTAATATCATTTAATTATAATTAATCAGATAAAATAAAAGGCACGGCTCCATCCCACCCAACCCCTAAAACCCTACTACGATCCTTTCTTCATCGTCATCATAATCACAATCACAATCATCATCACCAATCAATAATCAATTATTGGAATTCAACCTACCAATTATTACTATCATGGTACGTTTTATTCTCAAAGATTCGAATTCTTGAAAACCTAATCATCAATTGGAGATAACGGCGTTCGATTGGCTCAATGAATCAGTTCAAGCATAATCCAAACGATCGATTTCATATCGATATGAATAGTTGTTGGTGGCTGCCTTCAACAACCAAGTATTTAATTATGATTACTTATCCTTCTTTGCTGTGATAATTAACTTATGATTATATTCAATGTAACTATTATTAGTTGATTAATATGTTGTTTAACTAACAGAAACCGTGCCATCTGCAAGTGGTGTTCCCAAGGCTGCAAGGTAGTCCTGTTACTGTGATTTTGATTAAATTGAAATTAGTCTAATCAGGTTGCGTTTTATTGATAAACAGACAGATGGGTAAAGTATAATGCAATATTCAATATCATCACAATATGTTGATAATTTAATTGTTGATAACTTACGTTAGAAACTTTGTCTAATCGTAGTTTATGCGAGGAGGTGAGTAAGTTGATGATTTGTTCTCTTTAATTCTTTCAAGAACATGTGTTCTAGGAGAAAGGTTTTGAGACTTATGTAATTTATATCGATCCAATTGAGTAAAACAAGGTTTGTTTTGTTTTCTAATCCAGGTGGAGGTAGAAGAAGATTTCAGTGTTAAACATGGATGAATTTTATATGAATATTGATTGTAAATTGTAAAGTTGAGGTTTCTATTTCTTTGATAGTGTTTAATTTAATAGAGTGGACAGACCAATGCTCGATTACTTCATACTCTCAATTCTTTTGACACTATGTTCAAAAAATTTATTAGAACTTCGGGTATCTTTCTTTCTGTAAACTCTATATTTACATTTTGTGTTTGTGTAAACTTTATAACTTGAGCTGTGTTTTTTGACGACGTTTTAAGTGGAATTGTATGTACACCAGAGAGACGGGATGACTAAAACGACCGGACTCTTTTGGTGGAGAGTCTAATTATGGGTCCTACACACTCGGGTTCAGCTGGAAGGCTGGTAAGTAAAGTGCTTTACAAATTTCACATTAAATCTTCTTCTTCTTTTGCCTCCATACTCTTAGATATGATATAACATTCCGCACAAGCAATCACTAAAGTGTTCACATTTAATAAGGTAGCCTTCTGTTCTGTTCTCATTTAATTTAAATTAGTTGTAGCACTTTCTGTATAAATGATACAGATTATACAAGCATACGAAGTATATTAGGGTCAACCTAAGCTCATTCTAAACACCCCCATCTCATCGGCTTCACAAAAAACAGAAAATGCAGCCACGTATGTGTATGTATCATCTATGATGGGATATGATTGATATGCTTTAATCTGAGAGGATAGTTTGAGTATTAGTTATGAAACTGGTCCCTTGCAGTCAAGTAATTTTCATTCGTTTTTAATTTGAGTATTAGTTATGAAACTGGTCCCTTGCTGTCAAGTAATTTTCATTCGTTTTGGCAGGTTAAAAAGTAGACTAGGAATATCGAGAAGTGGATGAATTGAAACTCTCAACATCATTCATATCCCAAAAATGAGAACTCTGTGATATGGTCAAGTGACATTAAATATAACATGTATGATATGAAAGTTTTTCAAAGGTTTGTTATAGTGGATCATAAACGACCTAAAGGTTGATCAATAATGTTGAACCAGAAACTTTTTAAAGACCAAATAGATAGAAAGCATATATGTTTTGAAACGTTGTCAATTTGTATTCTTTGTATTAAACTAACATTGTTCATGTGAGGTATTCAACCGAGCCAATTCACATGCATGTTCCTCATGAGTTTGAGGTGTTTTTATGATATTGGTTATGTATCACATGACAAGCTTTCATTTACAATCGAATTTAAGGTGTGTTTTGTTGCTGATTTTCAGTGTGCTATGTTTAGGTAGCACTATATTTGGTTCATCTGGCCGATGATGATTTTAGTAGTTGATAGTTAACCTTGGTTTAGCTATTTCGTAAAAAATCTAACACACATCTTAGTTTTTTTTTAATACAGCATTCAAGGTTGTTGAAGCCCCACTGTTATGGGCTACAAGATTCTTCATATCTCGATAGCCATGGCTTGGTATTTCTCTATTATATATTAATTTTGATAGATAATTTAATGCGTTTTAATTCGTAGTTATTGCCGATATGTCTTAATCTTTAGTTCTACTTTGTATAGCTTATAATGAGGAAGATAGAACTTGCTATTAACTTTTTTGATGTAGTAAGGTTTATTGCTGCCAGAAATCTTGGTGTTCTGAATAGGAGTGTAGAGCAGATTGGTTTCCCTGAAGCCAAAGTCATTTTGTAGATAATAGTGAAGTTAACATTTCATTGACTTTAGAACATTCAAAGCGTTGGAGTAACGAGCTGATTTAGCAGGCAACGTTTGATATCATTCTTATTTTTATTAAATGATTATACATATAGTATTTGGTAGTTTACTCTTTAATTTTAGTGGTTCATCTCTTTATAAGTAACTGCTTTGTACAGTTTTATTTTATGCTAATCAAGTGCATGTGGCAATCAAGTAGTATTGCATCAGATGGTATTTATATAATTAAGTAGCATGTCAGATTTCTAATATTAAATGATGTTTGTGCAGGAGCTTGATCATGTTGTTGATGAACTTGTGAAAATAGGTAAAGTAAATCTCCTTTAGCACAGATCGATTATTTTAATCATTGGAAATGTTCAAAGTTCTCATTGTAAGTAGCTTCATGTATATGACTGGAGCATATAGGCTAGCTGTAAAAGCCAATCCCCAAAGTGCATTCGGTAGCTTACTTTTCTCTCCAGTTAGACGTAAATCATTTTTGGTTCTGAACTTCTGATTCCACATATATCATCAATTTTCAATCGCACATACATTTCCCTAATGATAAGACCAGGTAATATATCATTAATGATGAATGACTCAGAATGTGCTACTTCAATTGCTTATAGAATTATTACGGAGTATTAATTTAGCAAGTGTTTGGCGGTGATGATTTGGCTATTAGTGTGGGTGCAAATGTTGGTGCTCTTTTAGTTGATAGACTTGGGGATGGTAGTTCTCTAATGAGTTATATGTGTCAATTGGTGTTTATTATTAAAGGCTTTCATGTCGATTACCTTAGGCTTTTAAAGAGGGAAATTGTTCTACAATGTGGGTTCAAAGAAGTATCTATTAGTGTTTTTATCGTAAAAGGTTTGATATTAGTGTAAGTACCTTTCTAGATCAAATTTTGAGTCATCTCAACTCTTAAGTTTAAGGCAAGTCTTACTCTACTTACTCATCAATTATTTTCTCTAAATCATGACCCAAATTGAATTTTGCTTTTATTTTGATATGTCAGGCTATTTAATTTGTAATGACATCAATATCAATTTCTTTTCCTGTGTCTCTTTATATTTGAATTCATGCTTATGTGATCTAGGAAATGCTTACGATATGTTTATGAAATTTGGGAAATGGGTAGTATTTCAAATCGTCGCAGTCCGGGTTAGATTATAAATACTCTTTTGTTCTTTTCTAAACTTTTTAGTAGATGATAATGCATTAAATTTGATCAAGGAAACAAATCAAACAATATTAGAATAGTAACATAAATATATGAACAATAAAGCAATTTAGGAGGTTGTCTGCATTAATGATTCACTATGTGCTACATTCAACCAGTTTGACCCGTTTAGCCCATTTGATCAATGCACTTTTTATAGCTCTTTTTGTGTGACCCTTGGAGATTAAAACAACTCGGTGAATGGATGAGTAAGTAGATGGGCTGATAAAATTTCTGTAAATTTGTATGTTCAGTTTCATTAGTGGATGCAGTACAGGGTCATGGGTGTCCAGGTCTTTTAGTCACTGCAAATGCTTTAGTTACCCTTTAGCTAGCCACTCAAAACCAATATATTTTCTTTCTGATATATATTCCCTGCAAGGTTTATATTAATAGAATTGATAAAACCACAAAATGTGACCAACATAATGTGAGAAAACTATACAATTGGTTGTGGTATGGATCGCCAAATGCAATGAAGAGTGGGAACTAAACTATTTCATTTAAATATTGGTATAGTATTGTAGATTTAATTGATAAAGTACTGTAGGAATTGATTGGTTGGGTAGGATTTGGAAACATATGAATAATACTTTTTGGGTCTAAATTCTTGATTTTTTGCAAATTTAGGTATGGAGTTTCTAATGGTTTTCAAGACGATGGAAAATGGGATTGGCAGCATAGCAACAATTGATCTGAGCTTTCTGTACTGGAGATGGTAGGCAAGAGAGAATAATGTTGATTTGAGAGCCAAAAGTGTGACTAATAGATACTGATATGAAGGTTTATTGAACTGATATATGGTAATTTGATTCATGTATTAAGTAGGTTGATTAATGTATATAACTGGGAATAAGTGTTAGTGTACAACATTTGGGAAGTTAAATATGATTTGTGAAGTGTAAGGGGGAATGTGGGCAACACAAGGTGAAATATGTAAAATGCACATTACATGTATATATAGTTAGTTTTAGTCCTCTTCTTTCGAATATTTTTAAGTTGCAAATGCTTATGCTATTGAATTATATGTTATATTTGTACTTAGTTTGAATAATATTCAAAATCTTTTAGAAGGTTTAAAGATATTTCTTATTATTTTTAATATGGTTATTCATGTATTTTAAAATTAATTTGGTTTATGTTATATGTATATATTCATATAATTAAAATAATATGTATCGGATATTTAATTTAAATATTAATATTTTTTATTTATTACCCCACCCTTCTTATGAATGACTAAAACTGAACTATGAATGACTAAAACTGAACTTTCAAAAGGATGAAATAAGTGAAGATTTATTGAAAAGTGTCATGAAAAAGGTTGTTAAGACGATAAACAAATAAAACCATTATGTGCGTTATATATATATATATATATATATATATATATATATATTCAAAAATATATATGTATAAAAAAACTTTGAGACACCCGCATTGCCGCGGGTCTTTTATCTAGTATTATATTACAATAAAATAATTGAGAAGAAATTACTATCCTTCTTGGAAAAAACGTAATAAGTAACTTGGTTTAGATGATATCATGTTCTTATTGTCGTTTACTTGAATGACATTGTTTATTATACGATGAAATAAGGATGAAATAAGTGAAGATTTATTGAAAAGTGTCATGAAAAAGGTTGTTAAGACGATAAACAAATAAAACCATTATGTGCGTTAGGTCAAGTCAAAACCTATGTGACACTCCACCCCAACTCATATATATTTAATATATAGGCACACAAATCTTCAACTAATAATTATTCCGCAACTAACCAAATCCGACTTTAAATTGCTACCAAATTTACACTCAAATCCGATATATGAACATTAATAAAACCTTGAAATAAACCCTCGATAAAATTCATGATACTCATGTGTTGTATTAACTATACAGAAAATGTTGTGGATACGAAGTGGATCTTTTTAACTATAGTTATATATATATATATATATATATATATATTCAAAAATATATATGTATAAAAAAACTTTGAGACACCCGCATTGCCGCGGGTCTTTTATCTAGTATTATATTACAATAAAATAATTGAGAAGAAATTATTATCCTTCTTGGAAAAAACGTAATAAGTAACTTGGTTTAGATGATATCATGTTCTTATTGTCGTTTACTTGAATGACATTGTTTATTATACAAAAGACTACACCAAAAATTATTTATCTATGCCAAGGAATACATGTTTAATTCATTGTAACCAAATTTAGTTGTTCCAGGTAACATACTTAATCGAGTATTCTGTAAATTACAGGAACAGAGTACAAACCAAAACACAGTTTATGATGTAATATATATCCTAAAAAAAAAACAAGATTTATGTGTCTGATAAGTATTTTACTAAGAGTATATAGTTTATATACTAGTGGCGTAGCATATATATATTTGTATATAGTATCTGGATAGTGTATTTTAGGTTCAGTGTATATACAAAGTGTATATATATTATCTATATAATACATGATCAATACAAAGTAATAATAGAAGTTTTTCACATGAGTTTGAATGTTTTTAATGGTACAAACACGTTTATTCACCTAAATGGCTAAGTCACTATAAAAAATTTATTAATGTACATAATACATATTACCTGCATCAACAAAATAATAAAAAGTTCATCTCCTACATTAATTATAAAATGAGTTGGCTCGGTACAAAAGTATAAGTTCGTTAGTGACATGTAGCTTTACGTATAAAACAAAAATAGACCTGTAATTAGAGGTGAACAAAAAAATGGGGTATTAAACCCTACCCGATTAAAACCCGAAAATAAACCCGGTCAATACCCGGTTTGACCCTACCCGATTCAGGTTTTCTAAGTACCTGACGGGTACGTAATCGGATTGAACCCGGGTTGAAATCGGGTCAGGTTGGAAAACCGGTAAAAAATCCGGAAACCGGTTAAAACCCGGTCAAAAACCCAATTGAAAACCCGAAAAAACCCGGGTGGGGTTGGTCAAAAACCCCGTTTGACTTCTTTGACTAAAAACCGGGTAGGGTTTGGGTCAGGTTGGGCCCAACCCGGTTATTGTGCACCTCAACCTATAGATAACATTGCAGGTACGTAGAGGTGCACAAAAACCGGTTTCACAAAAACCCGACTCGACCCGAAACTGATTTTGGTCAAACTTGGTCAAAACCGGGTTATCCAAAATCGGTTCGGGTTCAACCCGATTTGGACATCGAAAAACCCAACCCGACTCAACCCGGTTTGGGTAGGGTCCAAACCGGTTCGGGTTCAAAACCGGTTTTAAACCGGGTTTTTTTATAAGATGGTATTTTCGTTCGATCGTTAAGCGTTTTAAGGAAAATGAATGTTTGGGCCAATTTTTTTTTCATTCAATTCGTAAAACATTAATAATGGAAACACAATTGATCAATAACTAAACCAAAAGGCTTCTAAATGTTCTTTAAAAAAAGTATTTAATCGAAAAACTCTATATAATTCAATTTTCGTTGAAGTGTTATGCGTTTTGAGGAAAAACAACGCTTGGGTCAAAAAAATTTCACTGAGTTGGTAGAACATTAGTAATGGAAACACAATTGATTAATAACCTAACCAAAAGTCTTCTAAATCTTCTTAAAAAATTATTGAATCGAAAAGGTCTATATAATTCAAACACGTTCGAGCATTAAGCATTTTAAGGAAAAACAACGTTTGGGTCAAAAAAGTTTCAATGAGTTGGTAGAACATTAGTAATGGAAACACAATTGATCAATAACCTATCCAAAAGTCTTCTAAATCTTCTTAAAAAAATTATTGAATCAAAAAAGTCTATATAATTCAAACACGTTCGAGCGTTAAGCTTTTTAAGGAAAAACAACGTTTGGGTCAAAAAAAAATCATTATGTTGGGAAATTTATTGTAACAACAAATCTAGCTTATAATAGTACTAGGGATTATTGTAGTCAAGTTTGTAAATTGATTTTAAATTGTATGAAAATATTGGTTGGTAAACGTTTTAGAGTTAAATGTTAAATGTTGAAAAATGTTGACCATGTTTGACCAATGACCTGCGATGCGAACCGAGTTGGGTTCGTAGGGCAGGGCTGCGAGGCGAGCTGACTGGACTCGCTGGGCCAAGCTGGGCTGCGAACTGAGTCAGTTCGCAGAGCCCATCAGCTGCGAACCATCAGCTACGAACCGAGACGAGTATTTATGCAAATTAGGTTTTAAACCTAATTAATTTTTGCCATTTGATTAATCCGAACGAATTTGTGTTTCCAGAGCTTTCAACATATTCTAAAGGTTAGGTATTGATTGATTAACATCTGTTATAATCAATACAAGACATATTAGATTATTAATTCACTAATTAGTTGTGAAACAAACCGTTTACAATCCGTAAACTAGTATTAAGGGATTCCGCACCTTAATATCTAAAGATAACCTCGTTATCGATCCTAATACATAAGGACTTACAATTGGTATCAGAGCCTACGGCTAGATACGCGTAGGTTCGAGGTTATTCGGGTAATAACGGTTGATTTAGGGTTGTTTGTACCTGATTTTTTGCGTAAAAACAATCAAAATCAGTCTCTGGAAGTTTTTAGGTTAGTTTACATCCGAAATTTTAGTATTTGGACGTTCAAAAGCCTAAAATTTTCATTTTTAGGGTTTTCAGCCGATTCTGCGAACTGAGTTGCGAAGCGAACCGAGTCTGCGAACCGAACTGAGTTGGCGAACTGAGATTCTGCGAACTGAGTTTGTCCTGCGAACCGAGTCTGCTTTGCGAACCGAGTTTAACCTGCGAACTGAGTTCTGATCTGCGAACTGAGTTTGTCCTGCGAGTTGAGTTCTTCTGCGAACCGAACTTCTGATATTTTATTATTTTGCGATAATGTCTGACATAAGTAAGATGATTGAGATGGAACACGATGTTGGGAAGTCAAATGTTCCACCTAAATTGCTCCGACTTGAAGACTAATATGGATGGAAAGACAGATTTGAATCACACTGTCGGTTCCATGATTTGTCAATCTGGATGTGCATCAAGAACGGGTATACTGCACAAACTGCTACAGTTGGTAATAAAACTGTGGCCCTTGCCTATAATCAGATGAGTGATTAGGAAAAGAAAGACTATGAAGTTGAAAATTGATATCGCGTAAAAAGTCACGTTTTTACTATCGATATCTCTCTCATTCTGGAACAATTCTTGGCACTTTAACTCAAAAACATTACAAATCTGTAATATTATGTCAAGATGGTAAAAACAAGGTTGCATGATGAAAATCAAGCAAAACGGATAGAAAACGAAGATTCCACGCACGTTTGAAGATTCAAGACATCAAAACGAGATTTCAAGATAAAAGAGCCCATCACCAACATCTATTTGACTCAAGATGTTCATTTTCAAATTACGAATCTAACAGAAGAAGAATCAACAAAAACGGACGAAGAATGAAGGTTCTGCGTACGTCGGAAGATCCAAACGATTCGTACGACACATCTAAAGTTCAGAAATATATTTTTGGGATTTCTTTTTATCAAAAGCTTCGTTTTTGAATTACGAATCCAACGCAAAAAGATTCAACGTAAACGGACGCATAACGAAGAAAACACGCATGAATCGAGAAATGAAGCAACGGGCAGCGAACCGGTGCGGGGTGGTGCCAGCCACCGCCGGCAGCCACACAGCCGCCGCCGGCTGCCACTAGGCCGCCACCGGCTGCCGCATGGATTGCACTTTTTTGTCCTTTTTCGTACCCGGTGCTAGACCTTTACATGCTTTTCGTACCTGGTGCCACTACCTTTTTCACCTTTTCGTACCTGGTGCCACTACCTTTTCCACCTTTTGCTATCGTGAGCTTTGGAATGCTAACTTGAGCCAAGTTTCTTCTATAAATAGCAGCCCCTATCTCTCATTTCAACACACTCTCATATTCACACTCATACTTATATTCTCATTCTTCCATTTTCACTTTCTCACTCTAAAAATCTCTTATATTTTAGTCTAGGGTTATTGTAATTAATCTACAGATTAACATAGAGGTTAGAGCGAACGTTAGGAGTTTGGAGATTCATCTTTGTACGTGTGAACGAGTTGTCAATCATAATAATACGTTGCTGCGCATTTATTTCCGGGTGATATCGAAACCTTTATCATACTTGCTTTGCTTCATACTTTAATTATGTATTATTGCCTTGTATGTGATTTGTCTATTGCAATGAATTGTGAGTAGTTTATTATTGTGATTGTTGATGAAGTAGATAATTATAAGTAAGGATGATTAAGTGTACGACAATTGTAAAAGTGATGTAACGGCCCCTATTCGACAGTTTATCTGATATAGTACTGGAAACGTTTTATACGGAGTACAAATGTATGAAAGTCGATAAACGACCGAAGGTAGTTACATCACTGGAATCAGCTCTGGTTTAACGGTTGGAATTCCGAAAGGATAATACAACTTCACAACTAACTGGTATATCCTACGAAAGTCAATGCACAACGAAATGATGTTCGAAAATGCGTTCAGATAAAATAGGAATTAATGACCTTTGTATCGTTAAGACTTTATGAACTTGAGTTTAATTTATGAAGTACCCTTTCCGGTTATCCACGTGACTGCAACCTAGTAATTAGGACTTGATCAACCTTAGTTATGGTAAGTAGTTATCTGTGCCCATGACATGCAACAAGTAAGACATAGTGAACCCACTCGTTGTACATATTAGGTTTACATTTCTGCATCGCTTTACATTTAGTTAGTTTAGAGTGTCACATTCACCGTCAATTACTCCTGACCGCATGTCTGATGTAAGAAGCAGTCGAACTACCATGTAAAGTACACTGTCCGATTACTGAAAGGCATGGCCTGCATATGAAACACGTTTGTCGCACCCCCAAATTCGTGATTAGCGGAAGCATACTTTGGGTGCGACTAATCAAGGTAATCAAGCACAAAGATATATAATGAACGACTCTATATGCGTCGTTTTAACAAAATACATTAATTCCATAAAAGTTTACATCAGTTGTACCAAATACATTAGCTCGTGTTCTGAATAGGAGAGATTTCCTAGCATAAATACTTATACAAAATATATTAATGCAATAAAATCTCTGATGTTTGCATGCTGACTCGAGCTAAGCTAATTCCTGAGTGCAAGCCTACAGCTGCTGAGTACCTGAGAATACATGCTAAAAGGGTCAGCTAAAAGCTGGTGAGCTCAAAGGTTTGATAGTAAAAACAATGTATGAACCGCAAGATATAGTTATGTATGAAATCAATCATAAAAATATGTATATTACTGCCATGAGCCCATAGTTCGAGCTTAACTGAGGTGTCAGGAATCACAATTAAGTGCCCGATCGTGCGTGCCTCCCTGCGAGTGCCTAATCTACACTCGTATAAACAAATGATAATGCATCCGTTCGACCGCAGTCGTGGTAGCGCGACTACCCCGGACGGGGATTGTCAATCCCATATGGTACCATACACTAACATTCACGCTAAATCCATATTAACAAACTATGTAATAGAGGACTTCATGATTAGTAGAGCAAACTCATGCAGTCAATATATCGTGTTTTGTACTTGCGGTCAAATGTAAATGAAAACTGAGCACGTATTCCCACCCCTGGGTTACAAATAGTAAAATGAGGGGCTATGAGACTCACCTGAGTCTTAGAGTGTTTACAAAGCAAGCAAGTATGATGTTGTACCAAATGAGTGTCCGCAGACTGTAACCTGCCGGGCGTTCAAAACGCGCAAGGTCATATGAGTGAGTAGATGTCTCAACAGACCATCTATGTTAGTTGTCCATCAATTAGTTATGTCCAAATGTTTGATTGTTTTGTTTGAGTTTTGAAAACATGTACGGCCCGTTGGTGTGGTTATGTAATAATAATTCAAAGTATTATTATTATGTTCGTAGTGTTGTATACTTCTCGAAGCATATGAGTTTCATGTATGATTCTATATCATAAAGGTTTGATCTTTGTAGGTGTTTATTGCTTTTATATATGTATATATAAGTCCGAAGGTGTTAAGGCCCGTAATTCAGAGTCTAAAATGTGATTTTTTTGGAAATTAACTAAGGGTCAAAAAGTCAACTCTCAAGGTCAAAAAGTCAACCTTGAAAAGTCAACTCGCAAAGTCAAAAAGTCAACTCGCGAAGTCAACTCGCAAGTCTTCAGTTCGCAAGTCAAACTCAACTCGCAACACTTTCAGTTCGCAAGTCAAACTCAACTCGCAAGTCTTTCAGTTCGCAAGTCAAACTCAACTCGCAACACTTTCAGTTCGCAAGTCAAACTCAACTCGCAACACTTTCAGTTCGCAAGTCAAACTCAACTCGCAACACTTTCAGTTCGCAAGTCAAACTCAACTCGCAACACTTTCAGTTCGCAAGTCAAAGTCAACTCGCAAAGTCAACAGTTGTGTTTTTGTCTTGGTAACATGGTCAAACGGGCTCGGTTTGGCCCGAAATTTTTAGGGAAGCCTTAGATTAGTTCATAGAGTCTCCAGAAATTTTTGGTTCGTGTCGGAGTCATTCCGAGGTGTCGGTTTTAAAAATATTGCAAAATCAGTCCACAAAGAGGGTTTTCGGTTTTGTCGGTTCACTTCGCCAATTTTTCTTAACTAGTTATGGTTCGAATTAGAGTCCAAAATTTTTACCAGTTGTTCTAATATGTGTCTAGTTGTTAACCTGATTTTTCCGGTAGTTATAGAGTCCATCTAGATAGGTAGAAAATTCTGAGTAAGAATCGAACTAGGTTTCCGACAAATCTCAGACCAGGCTCAAAGATTGGATTATACGAAAAAATACGTACAGATCTGGAAAAAGTGTAAAACATGAAAGTTGTAGCTCTTTTCAATACGCAAATTTTTTAAAAAAATGCATCATCTAACTCTTAGTATACGATTTTATACGAATTTTTCTTTGAGTCTGACTTTTCTGGGCAGATTTATGCATGTTAACATATGTTGTATAAAAACGATTTTTGATCTTATATTTGGACATAAGCATGTTAGATGAGAAACTAGACATTGAAATCAGTAGCATGCAAGTAATTTAGATGAGGGTTTGAAGTATTCTTACAAAGAAGTGATGGAGGAAGGAAGAAGAGGAGATGATGAGCTTGATTTCTTGCACCTTCTTGTTCTTGATGATGATGATGGATATCGATGATGATTATGAGATGAAGGGGTTTATTGACTGAGTTTTTGGGAGGGGAAATGAAAGTGAGAGGGAGAGGAAAAGAGGATTGGGGGTGTGTATGTGTAATAATGAAAATGGTGAAGTGAAGGAAATGGAAGAGTGTGGTTTTGGTCTTGCATAGGGGAGTGAGGGGGCAGGAATAGGGGCTGGCCAAGGGGGGGGCCCCCACGGGCTGGTCTTGTGATTTTTAACCTCATTTCCAGACTGCGTTGCCATCGGTGCTCGTTTCCTCGTTCGTTTCATCGTTTATTTAGGCGCTTAACGTTTAATACTCGCGTTTTAACTAACGATTTAAGTCTCGATATTTTTACTTGAAATATTTAATGTTACTACTTGAAAACATTTATAAAAATGTTTCGTTAAATTATCGGCCTCGATTTGCGCGTTCGTTTTACGGAGGTTAAATCGCGTAACGGTATTTTTTTTGCACGTTTTTGTTATCGGTTTAAAATACGATATTTTAATTGAAAGTTTTTACTCGAAATGATATATTTTAAACTTATAAAATATATTTTGGCTTTCACTTGGTTGTCGGGCGCGTTCCGCGTATTTTCGTCGCGTTTATGATACTTTATACGTTACGTTTTACATGTTAAATATTATCAACATAATATTTAGAGATTTTTGAGTTTATTAAATAATTTCACATTATTTAACATTTTGTTCACCAACGTCCGCATTTATAATGTGTCGGAATTCATCCGATAGTGAAATGTACGATTTAAACAAATCGCATAAGTGTGTATATATATAAACATATATCAATACACGTAGTGATACACGTAATTAGCCCTAAATATAACTAACTACATGTATAAGTACAATGATTAGGCACTAACACAAGCCCTAATTGGTCGGGTGTCACAACGTTTTTATAAACTGCGAATAATCTAGGGATGTATAACTGTTTGAAAAGGAGGACTCAAGTCATAAGTTGAAGTAACCCAGCCTTAATGCATGAAACAAGACTTAGGAATAAGGATAACACCCTAGCGATTTAAATACCTTAAAACACTAAGTCTTACACAATCAGCGGTCAAAACATACAAAGTTATTAATTTGAATGCTAATGAAATACTAAACTATTTTAGGGGTTAAGAAAGGTCGGACCTATGAGACGATACGCTACTGATTCATGCACCTCGGTATTAAGCCAAAATAGGTTGTTTATCTTTCAACTAGATAAGTATTGAAAGTTTGCGTATTGCTCCGGTCAGAATCACGATAACCTAGTTCCTAGTGACATGCCAATGGGAAATTTAGTTGGTAGGGTTCTAGAGTTTATACCTGATAGTTTAAACCATTACATTTAGTATTGTCCCTGTTTAATCTGTCATCCTGTAACATTAATTATCGAAATCTCAGCAATCACATGTTTATCTTTATCTGTTTTCCTGCAATTTACTTTTCTGCATTTTAATTACCTATCTTTAGTTTAAAACCCCCAAACCTACCTACTTTGTTCCATTCTAAATATCTCCTACTGAAAGCACCAGCTTTAATCGCCCACACGTTTGGATTCATAGAACGATCTTAGGTCATACTTACTGCTTACTAACCAGAGTAGGTAGTACGTATCATTTAAGCCCAGCTAAATATAAATTTTAAAACCCCTGTTGCGCCCGCATCACCATCAGGAACCGCAACGACACTGAACTGACGGTTGCGGGCGCAACAAAAATAAAGCTCACTCTTCAATTAAAATGAGTCTTCCAAAAGAGATCAACCATCAGTTGAAGTCTTTTCATACGACTAAACAACTATGGGAAATAAAGCTCACTCTTCAATTAAAATGAGTCTTCCAAAAGAGATCAACCATCAGTTGAAGTCTTTTCATACGACTAAACAACTATGGGAAGCTCTAGAGAAAAGATGTGATGGAAGTCCTCAAGTTAAGGCAGGAAGGTGTAATCTCTTGAAGAAACAATTCATAGTCTTCAAAGCTATGAAAGGTGAAGATCTTGATGCATACACCACCAAATACTATCATCCGTTAAGTGAGTTAGATGACCATGGCATTACCTATTCTAATACGGAGAAGACTGAAAAGTTTATTGAGGGTCTTCCTTCAAATTGGGAAATGTATGGAGTTATGCTCAAGGATAACGATGAACGTTATGCAGCTATGTCAGGCTATTGATAAGCTCCGCGGATATGATTTTACAAAGAAATCGAGAGATACTGCTTCTGATCAGGTACAGGATCCTGGGCTTTATCATGGAAAATCTACTATCTCTAATAGTTCGTCCAGTTCGACCACAAGTTTACTGGTTGGTGATACTGAAGAAACTGGTGAAATAATATCTGAAGCCTTATGTTTTATAAGTTCATCTGGAGGTGAAGCAAAAAGCAAGACAACTGGGAAGTCAACTCAAGAGCATCACAAAATACCCATGAGTGTGAAATCTGCTGAACAACAACTATCAGTTCTTGTTTCATTCATTGCTTCATACGAAAACTACATCCAGGGTAAGATCAATGATCCAGCTACTTTTGATGAGGATTATGATCAGGTTGACCCAGACGACTTAGAAGAAATAGATCTCCAGTGGCAACTTGCTATGATGTCAAGGAGAGTTAAAAATTTCTTGAAGCGTACTGGTAGAAAGCTGGTGGAAAATAAAATTGGGTTTGACAAGTCCAAAGTGAAATGTTTTAACTGTCAAAGTTATGGACATTTTGCAAGGGAATGTCAAAGACCCAAAACTGACAAAACTGCAAATCCTGAAAAATCAAGTGCTACTCTATCTTCTAAAGCCTTGGTTGTTCAACAACTGGATGATTCCTATGACTGGAGAGCTTTGACTGAAGAAGATCTTATGGCTGAAATTGAAGATCCAGTTAAGAATGATGAGACACCATCTTACATGCCTACTGTTGAGGATTATCAAATGAATATTCCTGAATTGAAGATTCTAGCAGCAGAAGATGATGTGTTAGACTTGGAATCAACTGAAGTTCTTTGTCCTGAAGACTTTGTGGCACAAATGGCTGAACTCCAAACTGATAAGAAATGGGTATGTCTTAATGTTTCTACTCTTATAGATGTATGTCAATTAGTGACTAGTTTGCAAGCCCAAGTATATGTTTTTGCTGATTCACATAAGGCTTTAACATCTGAACTAGAACTGGCTAAAATTGATGTACGTAGGTTAAGTGAGGACAAGCTAGACCTTAAGAAACAAATTAAGTCCTATATGGCAGATAAGACCGTACTTAGAAACACTATAAATGAACAATCTGTGACGATAGATGGTTTTTATTTGAACTTAAAAGACTTGAATCAAGGTGTAGCTGACAAGGACAAAGAATTAGCTGAATCTAAGGTTAAATTAGTTGAGCTTATTCGTAAGTTTGAGAGTTATAGAACATCTTCTTTGACTATGGACTCAATAATTGATGCTCAACGTAGTGTAAAGGACAAGACTGGCTTAGGCTATAGTGATGTTCCTCCACCTTTTAACTCAAATTACACTACTACTAATGTTGACCTAGAGATGAATGACTATCATCTCTATCTGCTTGGAAACTTGCGTCACATAGATCCTTTCTAATCTTTTATGCCATGATGTAAGGGTAGATTCCTTTTTCTTAGAATTCTCCATTCTAAGACCGTTTAGAATTTCATTCTAAGTACAAGTCCTGGCTAAGTCCTATGAAACATTTCGACCTATATCATTTAAATCTTTATACCAAGAATATATGTTGCATCTCCTTAATCTTTCATAGCGAAACTTTTCCCAACCAATCATTTATACATTGTAATGTTGGGATTCCATTTCCTATGAAGTATTATATTATTCACATATAATACTAGAAAGACTACAACACTCCCATTGAATTTGACATATATACATGACTCATCTTTGCTTCTAGAAAATTCAAACTTTTGGACTTTCTCATGGAAGCAGAGATTCCAGCTATGAGAGGCTTGTTTAAGTCCATAGACATCCTTATGAAGCTTACACACTCTATTAGGATACTATACACTTTCAAAACCATCTTATTGTGCCATAAACACATCCTCTGTTAGTTTTCCAATTAAGGAAAGCGGTTTTGATATCCATCTGCCAAATTTCACAATAATGAAATGCAACTATGGCTAGCATTATCCTAATTGACTTTCTCTTAGCTACTGGTGAGAAGGTTTCCTCATAATCAATCCCGAGGGTTTGAGTATAGCCCTTTACTACCAACTTAGCTTTTATAAGTGTGTACTTTCCCATCCATGTATGTCTTCTTCTTGAAGATCCACTTACAACCCATTGTCTTAAGACCAGGTGTAGCGTCAACTAAAATTCCAAACTTGGTTGTCATACATAGACTGAATTTCACTTGCTTACTTCCACTTAGCAGCCTTAGGGCCCGCCATTGCTTCCTTGCAGTTAGCAAGTTCATCTAATTCACTTAGTGTACTATCACTAATTTTAGCCTCTTCTTCTATATGGAGACCATAATAGAACTGAAAAGGACTGCTAACTCTACAATTGCGAGTGGGTAAGGATATGTCATCAAGTTCAATAGGTGTCATCACCTCTTGTTGAACGTTAGTGTTTATCATAATTTCTTCATTGGTAGATCCTTGAATCTTTTCAATATCAATCATACTCCCACTGTCCTCTTTAGATATTGTTTCTCTCTTAAGGAACATTCCTCTTCGAGCTATAAACAAGTATCTAAACGACTCCTGTGGATAACCGATGAGAAATACCTTTTAGATCTGGCTTTTGTGTTAAGTTTTTCGTTTAACGATAACTTCACAACTCTATATCTGGATGTGCCTAAGAGAATACCTTTCCCTTCCACATCTCTTCTTGGTGAATACTAGATTTAAGATATGCGAGAATGTCTATAATGTCTAACCCTAAAAGTTTATTGGAAGTATTGCCCGACTCATCATAAATTGAACCATGTCTAACAAGGTTCCATTTCTCCTTTTAGCAACTTCATAAGGCTATGGTGTTCTAGGAGGAGACAACTGTGAAACTATTCCACAATTTCTAAAATGATCAAGAAACTTGATACTAAGGTATTCTCCTCCCCTATAGGATTGGAGTACCTTTATCTTTCTGCCCAGTTGGTTCTCTACTTCGTTCTGATATCCTTTTGAACATTTCAAAATTATCGGACTTATGTTTAATCTGATAAACATATCCAAATCTATTGAGTAGTGATTTCCATTTTTTGTAGCGCATCGGAATTGTCCACACACATCCATGTGCACTAAGTCTAATATTCCTTCACCTCTTTCACACAACCTTGTGAATGGTGATTTAGTCATCTTGCCTGATAAACAAGATTCGCATACATCATCCGATTTATGGTCGAATGGTTCGAACATTCCATCCGTTTGGAGTTGGGCGATGCGTTTCTTATTTTGGTGCTCAAGACGAAAATTCCACAATTTAGATTTATCAAGCTCATTAGACGAACGAACATTTAAATTACTTTGCTGACCTATTTAACATTTTCATACATGCCTTTGCTAGGAGAAGCTCTATCATCATTCTCATTATCAAATGAAAACTGATAACTATCCTTAAACAAGCATGAAATGAAACTATGTTTCGAATAACAACAATTATTTAAATGTATCATAACTCCGAATTTCAGCATGAACTCAAACTTTCCAGTGGGCGTAACTATCTTGTCTCCCATGACTAAGTTGAGCTCTTCATGCTTCAAACTCCCACTTTCCTTTGGACCTTGCAATACAGTGCAAATGTGAGTACCACACCCTGTATCCAAGACCCACGAATTAGAAGTTTTAATAATACGGAGTTCGATTACTTATATACCTGAATCCTTTTTCGATCATTCTGTCTTTAAGGTCCTTCAGATATTTTGGGCGGCAATGCTTCTAGTGTCCCACAATGTTGCAGTAAAAGCACACTGATTTCCATGGATTACTTGGTAGATGCAATCTCGAATTCAATCTTTCTCTTAGCCCCACGATTGGACCTTCCATTCATAGCTATTTTAAATCTCATCCTTTCTTTTCATCATGACCAATTTTACAACACAGGAGCTGCTGAGCCAGAGGGCAAATCTTAATTGATCCCTCGCTTAGCGGTTTGCAGTAATTTTGGAGTTACATTATTGAGGTGTCTATCTCATTCAAATCTATTTGACATGAGATTACAAACTGTTTGTATACAGCTGGTAGACCGGACAGAACTATGGTGATGGAAAACTCTGTATCGAATATCATATCCAATGATTCCAAGCTATCAATGTACCCTTTCATCTCCAAGATGAAAGCACAATTAGAAGTTCCAGATTTGGGTATGCAAGCCATGAGGGATCTAACCACATTAAGGTGTTCTTTGCTTGCCTTTTTCCTGAACCATATCTTGACTGCTGGTTCATTTTATAAGCCCAAGTATTCAAAAGTCTTTTGCAATTGAGGGCTCATGAAGAATACAAGATACTTTATTCGCATCATCATAATGTTTTCGGTGAGATTGAATCTGTTCTTGGGTTGAATCATTATCATTTGTGGGAATCTGTTCATCGAGAACATACTCCTTGTTCTCATACCTTAGGCTGAACCTAAGATTCGCATTAGTCCATACAGTTTGGACTGGTTAGTCTTTCCCTCCCAAGAACTGAGAGTAGTGAGGAATTCGAGTTGTTTGTTGAATTAGGAACAAGAGGATTATTACCATTTTAAACAGATATCTTTGAGATGACCAGTTTTAGTTAGTTTGAATATTCCTTAATTTAAATTACCCAATTTCAAATCAAGGCTAGGATCCATATTTTAGATTCGTTCTATGAAGAGGTTTACCATAATCATATCGCGAATTTATTTTAGGTAGACAATGCTCTTGTCAATTTCAGTCTCTATGAAATTCCTAGTTCTTTTGGGATTCATTGATTTCCATCAATGGCATGTTAATCTCGGATTATGCTCATCTACCATTCATGACTGGTATGCCGAGGATCATGAACAAGACGATGAACTTAACCATGTAAAACCCGCATGGTCCCCGGCCCGAGTACGCTCGAGAATCGCGAGTTCCACATCACCTCTCAATATGTTCTCATATTAATGTGCCGGTAAACCACACACGCTCCATTAACAGACCATACGAAAGATGTGCGGTTTTCATGGGTTAGCATACTATTCACATTTTATAGTATCTAGAATGGGATTTTGTTTTAGTACTTTTAGGTCATACTTTTGATTTTAACATCATCCTATCAAAGTCCTTGGCAGCTCCATTGAACGCACAAAGAAGCAGAGAATACCTTTCTTATAATTTGTTCACTATGGGTGAGCCAATTCATCAATTGACTGACGATGTATTTAACTTTTAATGATACATATACTTATAGATCATAATATATGTAACGTATCTCTTTAAACTCTTAAAGTCTACGGTTCTATTTTAAAACAATTTAAAATTTAGGGGTATATTTTAAACATTTCAAAATATAGGGTCTAAAGTGTAAATTCATCTTACCAATTTAGACAATTCCGTTTCCAATTTATCTTTACCTACATACTATTGCAGATAATTAAATGCAAGTATTTATCAAGCTAAGGCTCTGATACCACTGTTGGGTTTTTTATTCCCTAACTAGATTAATATGCGCAGCGGAATATATAACAAAATTAATCTAAGGCAATTAGAAAACTAAACCCTAAAGGATCTTAACTTGAATAAATAAAAGCAATAAAACAAATAAGATAAATAGAAATTACTAACCTTTGAGAAAACAATTTCTCACGCGTAGACGAACGAGCAGAACTTCTTGCTTTGGAGGCGAGTGCCCAAACTAGAACACCTCTAATGCTTCACACCCACGAACCAAGAGAAATTCCCAAGTCTCCAATGGTCACGACTCTTGGTCGTAAAACTCTTACAAGGAGCAGGAGTAAGAAAGAGAGAAAGAGAATTGAAAACTATTCAATTAAAAAAAATGGTGTTTTGAAAACTAAGGGTTACGCCCCTATTTATAGGGGAGGAGGAGACCCACATTTTGGTCTTCCAGCCGATGTGGGAAAAACTGTTTTTCCATCCATACGGCGTATGGATGATGTTTCCAAAACTTTCTGACAGTCGTCCACCGCCTTACAAACCCTAGTATCCATACGGCGTATGGATGAAGTTTCCAGAATTCCCTTTTCTTTTAGTTTCTAATTAATATCCAATTAATAAACTAAATATAATATTAATTCTAATTAATATTATCTCTCATTTATTTCTCTTACTGTTCATTGAGGGCGACCCAAAAAGGACTCCACTTTTAATGATGTACTTAACAATTAATTATGATATTGAACATTATTCCAACAGAAACAAAACATAAATTTTCATTAGACAACTTAGAATAGTTAACAACTTTTTCAACACCACATCTAACTTTCCTTCAATAACATAATCATTTAATCTGGTTGGTAAAGCAATGTCTCTACTTGACCTTCTTAATTGTGTTTGAACATTTGGTTCAGTTTGAAAATTGTCCTCAGGGGTGCTGTTATCAGCATGTAGTGTTGCGGAAGGTGAATGATGATTAGTATGCTCTAAAGAGCCATCTGCATCATCACTACCACTACCATCACTAATAATGTTATCTTCCCCTTCATCCTTGGAACTTGAGCTGTGGTTGTCATTTATTAAAGAATCAAAAAAATTAAGATGATTAACTTTATATGTATCAGTTGTATACTCTTGATCTTGTTCTTTTTTTTAAAAGGAAATATATTTTCATAAATTTTACATCTCTAGAATAAATGATAGTTTTTTGATCTAGACTATACAACTTATACCTTTTTTTAACTGTAGAATAACCAACTAAAACACATTTTTCTGACCTTGAAGAAAACTTATCATTATTATTTAAAATTGTAGAAAAAATAAGACAACCAAAGACTCTTAGGTGGGAAAGATTAGGTTTTCTATTATAAACTTACTCAAAAGGACATTTGTCAGCCAACACAAAAGAAGGTAACCTGTTAATTAAATACACAACAGTTAAAACACATTTAGTCCACATATTAAGAGGTATGCCCCCTTGAAACATAAGGGATCTAGCTACATTAAGTAGATGCCTATGTTTCCTTTCAACTATGCCATTTTGTTGTGGTGTATACACACAAGAAGTTTGATGAATAATGCCATTAGCATTCACAAATTCAGTCATTTTATTGTTGATAAATTCGGTACCATTATCACTTCTAAATATTTTAACATTAATATCAAAAGATTCAGTACCATTATCACTTCTAACTATATTAACATTAATACCAAACTGTATTTTAATCAAATTAAAAAAAAATTCAATTTGTGTAAATACTTCATCTTTTGATCTTAATAAGAAAACCCAAACAACCCTTGTATAATCATCAACAACAGTTAAGAAATATTTATAACCTTCTCAACTCTGTATTTTATATGGTCCCCAAACATCCAAGTGTACAAGATCTCCTAAGCTTTGTGATTTATGATCACTAAGTGGAAAAGGTTCTCTTGTTTATTTAGCTTTATGACATATTTCACAAAAAAACTCTCCACTATTATCTTTTAAATTCAGATTAGTTTTTAAAACACTTAACACTTGATATGCAGGATGACCAAGTCTATTATGCCATACAAGTTTAGACATAAAGACAGACTTATTTATACTAGATTGAATACCTTTAGATTCATCATCAAACACATACAGACCTTCACATTGTTTACCAGTCCCTAATATTTTCTTTGTAATCAAATCCTGAATATAACATATATACTCATCAAAACCAATAAATAACTTATTATCTTTATTCAAACAATGTACAGATAATAGACTTGCACAATATTCTGGAACAATCAACATATTGTATAAAAATTTTTTATCAACAAGTTTAAGATTCCCAATTTTATTAACTTTTGCCCTTGTACCATTTGGATGACCAACTGTTAAATTTAAGTCAGAAACATCTACAATACTTTCAAATCCTTTTGATGTATTTGTCATATGTTGATTAGCTCCAGAATCAATAATCCAACCATAATTAATATTCTCTTCATTATTAGTTTTATGTGCAGCAAAAAATCTATCAAAATTCTGATTAAAAAATATATTTAGATTCCAAAAATCACTGCCATATTAGAATGAATTAACTTGTTTTGACACAGTCTTATCATCAAGAAGAGAAAACGGTTTAGTTAACTGTTCATTTGATAAATTCACAGAAGTTGTAGATCCATTTCCTGAAGATTCTGCAGAAATACTACTTGAAATAGTTTTAGCATTATTATTTTGACCAACATTTTTCCTTTTAAAATTAGGAGGATATCCAACTATTTCAAAATATTTATCCACATTATGTTTTGTCATTCCACATTTAGTACATTTTAAATTGTTATTCCTAGGTGGATATCCAACAATCTCAAAATACCTCTAAATTGTATGACCAGTTCTACCACGTTTACCACACTTTAACTCTTTATTTACATTTGTTTTTCTTTTAAAATTATTTGTATATATAGCAGATGATTCAATATTAACCTTCTTTTCTTTTAAATTTGACCCTCTATGTGATTCTTCCCTGGAAATTATTGAAAAAGTCATTTTAACACTTGATAAAGGTTCTCTGGTCAATATATTACTTCTGATTGGTTGATGCACATCATCCAATCCTATTAAAAATTGCATCAGCTTTAACAACCCAGTATGTTCTTGAATTTTTTTTGCAGCTGCACAAGTACAGGTTGGTAATTTTAACATTACATCATATTGTTTTCAAAGTGAATTGAATTTATGATTGTAATTAGAAACTGAACTACCACCTTGATTTAAGAATTAATTTTCCGATGAAGATTAAAAACTACAGATCCATCAACTTTATCATAAGTTTCTTTTAATTAATCCCAAACCTCTGAAGCAATTTTTGAAAAAATTTGTCCATTATATAATTCTTCTGACAAAGAACTTAAAATCCAGGAAAGAACCACAGCATTACATCTATCCCATTGTCTAGCAAGAACATCACCACTTTCAGATTTTTCAAAAGAACCATCTATAAATCCCATTTTATTTTTTGTTTGAAATGCAAGTTCCATAGCATAAGACCATGATCTATAATTTTCTGTTCCTTTTAACTTTTCAATTATTAAAGATGTACTATTAATATCACTAGCATGAAGATACAACGGATCACCAAAATCTAGTTTACTAATTTCTGTTGTATTAGATCCACTAGCCTTATCATTATTTGGTGGTCGTTCAATTTCTTTAGTCATTTTATCTATTTAACAATTAACTCAAACAACAACCAAGCAATAAATTACAAGCCTAATAACCACAAATTACAGAAACTTAACATATATGATCCTTGAAGGTTAGCCCAAGCAGGGATCCGTACAGATGGTTTCTTAAAAGGAATCCACCCTAGGTCTTACTTAGGGACCTCTCTTCTACCAAAAGAGTTAGAATAACCAAATAATCACAAAATAATCACAAAATATTCAAGTAATTAAGTAAGCACAAAATTATACTAATAATTGAGAAAGAGTAAAGAACGTTCTCACATAGTACTCCGTGCAAGCTTAATAGAAATTAAGAAGAAGATGATAACAAACAGCAGAAGACTTGATACAGACTCTGAAACAGCCAAGAGTCACTTTAGAAAGAAGAAGATTCTTCAGAAATCCACAAACCCTGATTTGAAAAATTAGGGTTTCAAGATGAAAACCTTTCGAACAGTACCAGAAACCAAAATATAACCACAGTGTCCAATTGAAACCCAAACAAACCAAATAATCAGGATTAGAAGAATCGTTGAACAGATCGAATCCCCAACCCTAATTTCAGAACTTCGAATATGAATCGAAAACCAGTAAATCTCTAGAGCCGTAGCTCTGATACCATGAACAAAAGTATAAAACAACTGAATACTTCACTTTTATATACCAAAACCGGTCAAAGACCAAAAACAAGACAAAAACTTCACTACAACCAAAACTCTCAATGATTCTATATCAATTAATATAGACCATTCACTCACAACAGATCATAAACTCTAAGTATCAAGATGATACTAAAAATGAAAGTCACAAACTCTAATCGTATGTATACAGAGAGATGAATTGAATTATTAACCTATAATGAGAAATAAAACATTTATATACTAAACAACTTTACAAAATTACAAAAATAATCCTTGAACTTAATGCTTTAAACTTCAGACCATAAAAACTCTTTATCTTGATATTATAAGTCTTGTACTTCTAATATTGACCACCAAACTATGTACCTACATATAAATATTTAACAATACAATATATTTCATCAACAATTAGATTTTACCTTTTAACACATTAGTAGGAATATTAGTTGATTTTGCTGTAATTGAAATCGAGAACTCTTAATGAGCATCTTTAGAGTTATAATGATTGTTTTTATTGTTATTTAGTTAAAAAATTTTTTACTTAAAGTAAGAAAGAAATTTGAATGTTTCTTAACTGGGAACTTGGGACAAGTTTGAGGTTGGTGGATAATGCATTCATGCTTGTTATAGTTCAGCTTATTTAAGTTACAGTAGTCCAAGTACGTCACAAATGCCACCATATTTAAAGCATAAAAAAAAAAAATACTTTAGATGTGCTAAAATTGGTTTGAAGTAGAGTGTTACGGTGATGCACATGCACGTTCAGGGATGCAGGGATGCACAGTAAATTTGAAAAGTTGCTCATTCATCCTGGCTAACAATGGTACTGCCAATCTTCGATGGGATATATATAATTGCTGATAGTCATGCTACTTGAGTTGGGGTTCTTGGTAACTAGTTATTAAATGTCTCACTAGATGAGAAAATTTTGTCAACTACATATGTCCACTTGAGGCCTCCTCTAGGGAAGCATCGTCTAAAGGTTAGTTTTATCCGATATCTTATCTTTATCAGTTGCATATTATTCATTCTTGTGAGGACATATTTGACGTGAATTAGTGATGAATATGGGTTTTGGATAGCTTGGAAAGAGGGCAAGATTTAGATACTGGCTGGCACATAGCTGGTCTAGTGCTGTGATTTTTTGCTTTAGTAAATGTCCAAATAAGCCATGTACCAAGGGGTAAAATTGACATATGCACTTGGTTAGGGGGCAGGGTTGGGTTAACGAAAAACACTTGTCAAATTTTGTACTTTCGTATGCACTTGGTGTGTCAATATGTTCACAAAAGTTATATAATTTCAATAATAATATCTATTTTTAAATGAATTGATCCATATTTTATCCATTGAAATTAGGGTTAATAATAGTTTAATCCTCAAAGTTTCAAGTTTTTTTCGTTTTAACCACTCAACTTTTTTTCTAATGATTTAAGCATTGAAGTTTGCATAGACTTATTAGTTTAACCCTTTGAAGGGTTAGACCATTAAATTATTGAAACTTTGATGATTAAAATGGAAAATTTTAAAAGGGCAAGATCATTATGAAAGCTAAACTTTAGGGATTAAACCATCAAAATTATTGTGAAAAATAAACTTAAAGAGTTAAACCACAAAAAGTTTAAAACTTGAAGGATTAAATCATGAGAAAAAAAGTTGAGTGGTTAAAACGAAAAAAAAGTGAAACTTTGAGGATTAAACCATTATTAACCCTCGAAATTACACTGGCTGTCTTTTGACTTGTTGAACCCTTTCTCTTTTTAGCTATTTTTTTACCTGGTCGACCTCTTAGAGACAAACCATACCCAGAATCAACTCATATATATGTTACTAGTTCGAACACTGCCACCTCATGTCCTCATCTCGCGTTGCGTTTTTTTAATCTACACTTCCTGTTGATCCTTCGCTTCTCATGGATGGTGTTATTGTAAGCTTGCAGATCGTGGAGTTTATTTCAATTCTGTTGAACACAGTGGCGGATCTAGAAATTTAGATTAGGGTGTGCAATATATGTGACACCCGCCAAATTAAGACTATAATTAGTGCTTAAACTACTTGAAGTTACGTGTACTTAGTTTTGTGTTAATCTAAATATATGTAATATTTTGTGTAATTACATACACGCATACGCGATTTGTTTAAATCGTACACTTATGAACCGGATGAGGTCCGAGTTTATTTAATATGGACGTTGGTGATAAAACTACCCGAAGGTAATGATGACTTCGTGGTGTACTGTGATGCCTCACACCAAGGTCTCGGTTGCGTGCTGATGCAACGAGACAAAGTCATTGCTTACGCCTCTCGACAACTCAAGGTCCACGAAAAGAATTACACGACTCATGACCTAGAGTTGGGGGCTGTTGTATTCGCTCTCAAAATTTGGAGACACTACTTATACGGTACCAAGTGTACAATCTTTACTGACCATAAAAGTCTCCAACACATATTCGACCAGAAAGACCTGAACATGAGACAACGTCGTTGGGTCGAACTACTTACCGATTACGATTGCGAGATTCGCTATCATCCGGGAAAGGCAAATGTTGTTGCCGATGCCTTAAGCTGAAAAGAACGAGTGAAACCACTTCGAGTTCAAGCCCTCGGTATGACAATCCACAACAACCTTACTACTCAAATCCTTACCGCTCAACTCGAAGCACTCAAGGATGATAATGTGAAAAACGAGGCCTTGCGGGGCATGGACAAACAATTTGAAACAAAACCTGACGGGGCCAAATACTTCTCTAACAGAATCTGGTTACCAAGTTTTGGGAACCTTCGAGACTTGGTGATGGATGAAGCTCACAAGTCTAAGTACTCTATACACCCCGATGCCGACAAAATGTATCATGGCATCAAAGTAATGTATTGGTGGCCCAACATGAAAAGACATTGCAACCTATATTAGCAAGTGTCTTACTTGTTCCAAAGTTAAAGTTGAACACCAGAAACCATCCGGCTTGTTGCAACAACCGGAAATTCCACAATGGAAATGGGAGCAGATCACCATAGATTTCATTACTAAACTCCCGAAAACACCTAGCGGTTGCGATACCATTTGGGTGATCATCGATCGACTCACAAAATCTGCTCATTTCCTGGCTATCAAGGAAACTGACAAGATGGAATGTTTGACACGGATCTTCCTGAAAGAGATTGTGTCAAGACACGGAGTGCCCATCTCAATTATCTCTGACAGGGATAGCCGATTTATTTTCCACTTCTGGTAATCCTTACAAAATCACTTGGTACTCATTTGGATATGAGTATTGCATACCACCCGCAAACTGACGGTCAAAGTGAACGAACTATACAAACACTGGAGGATATGCTACGAGCCTGCGTAGTTGATTTTGGTAAAAATTGGGAAAACCACTTACCGTTGTGCGAATTCTCGTACAACAACAGCTACCACACCAGCATAAAGGTTGCACCTTTCGAGGCATTCTACGGTCGTAAGTGCCGGTCACCTATCTGGTAGACTGAGGTGGGGGATACACAACTCACCGGTCTAGAAATCATACACGAAACAACCGAAAAGATCGTTGGCATCCAAAACCGGCTGAAAGCCGCGCGTGATCGTCAGAAAAGTTATGCTGACATAAGACGCAAACACCTCAAGTTTCAAGTTGGAGATCGAGTACTTCGGAAAGTATCGCCTTGGAAAGGCGTTATCCATTTTGGCAAACAAGGAAAACTGAATCCCAGGTACATTGGACCATTCGAAATCCTTGAAAGGATTGGCCCAGTGGCATACAGACTGCAGCTACCTCCTGAACTCAGTAGCGTGCACCCCACTTTTCACATTTCTAACTTGAAGAAATGTCTATCTGATGAGACACTGATTATACCCCTCGATGAGATACACATTGACGACAAACTACACTTTGTCGAGGAACCTGCAGAAATAATGGACCGAGAGGTCAAACGTTTAAAACAGGGTCGTATTCCCATTGTTAAGGTCAAGTGAAATTCGAGGCGCGGTCCTGAATTCACTTGGGAACGGGAAGACCAAATGCGACTGAAATACCCACACCTGTTCACAGAATCTACTCATACGACTTGAGCTCAATTTCAGGACCAAATTCTCTTAACAAGGGGAGAATGTGACACCCGCCAAAATTAAGACTGTAATTAGTGCTTAAACTACTTGAAGTTACGTGTACTTAGTTTTGTGTTAATCTAATTATACGTGATATTTTGTGTAATTACATACACGCATACATGATTTGTTTAAATCGTACACTTATGAACCGAACGAGGTCCGACTTTATTTAATATGGACGTTGGTGATAAAACTTATAAATAATGTGGAATTATCCAAACAAACATTATTTACTATAATAGATTACGATAACATATTATACGAATTTTCGGATATACTTTAACATATTTATAAATCTTAAAAAGATTTCGTGATTAAACAACTACGGGATTTAACCGACTACGAGACATAACACGATATTCGAAAATACAAACACGCGAGCCCGAGACCCAAGTTGGGTCGGCCCAAACCCGCGAGCCCAAACCAACTTACCCGTGACCCAACTCCCCCTCTTTTATTCCATTTCTTCATTTTATTTCATTTACACACACACCCACAACCACCAACTTCTCTTCATCTCTTTTTCTCTCAAAAATTCGGACCTAACACAGCCCAAAACTACACCAAAAACGCATCATATCGCAAAGGCTCTTCAAGGAAAAACGATCACCATCTCGAGCTCTATATCTCCATCTTCTTCGATTTTTGATTTCGTGGTAAGAAGCCTTAAAACTCTTTTAAATTACTTGTAAAGCTTTTATTTACATGCTAGAACGTTTACTCAACGAAGATTTGCCCAAAAACCGACTTGAAAATGCGTTTTTAAAGTTAAGTATTCGAGCAGTTCGTCCTGCGAGTTGAGATCCCAGATGCAGTTCGTCCTACGAGACGAACTGAAACTGCGAACCAAGCTGACTGGCGAGTTGACTTGCGATTCGACTTGCGAGTTGACTTGCAAGCCGAGCTTTGACCTGCGAACTGACTTGCGAATTAACCTGACCTGCGGACTGACCTACCCTGCGAGTCAAAACCTGCGAGTCGAGACTTGTGAACCCACTTGTCTTGCGAACCCAATTTCAGTTCGCATCGCGAACTCAGTTCGCACCACCTTTTCGGTCCGCGGCCAACCTTAGTCGATTTTTCCGAATTTAAATTCCAGATGTGATTTTTAATAAAGCAATGTAGTAGAAATAAAATTTTTCCAAGCTGACCTGACAGCTCGACCCCAGCTAGGGGCTCTGCCCCTTGGACCCCGCTACCAGGGGCGCTGCCCCCGGACCCTTGTCATCCAGGAACTTGTAAATACTTTTCACTCTAAAGTGTCGAACACTTACAAATAATGAAACTTGATACAACGATACATATAATAATAACACTTTCGGATTATTATTACAAATCGTCACCAACGGGCCATACTTGTTTTCAAATTACAAACGGATTACTAAACAAACACTTGGACATTTCCTAGTTGAGTGGACAACTAGCATGAGTGATCTTTTAAGACACCAACTTATTTACTTGTTTACTTACAACCTTGTGCGTTTCGGACGCCAGAAGGTTGCAGGGTTCGGAGAACCAACATACGGGATTACACCCGACACCCTTACGGACTTACATCCGCTCTACTTTTTTGATTTCCCAAACATACTTTCTAGACTCAGGTGAGTCTTACAGCCCCACTTTTACTGTTTTTCTACCTTGGGGTGAGATACTTAGCAACTATTTTACATATGAACACAATGTACTGAACTGATTACATTACTTTTTACACACATTGCATGAGTTACTTTTATCCACTGAAAGCCTCATATCGTAAGTTGTTAGTTATGGACTTAAGCGCGATTACTAGTAAATGGATCCATTTGGGACTGACAATCCATGTTTGGGGTAGTAGCGCTACCACGGATTTCACCGTAGAAATAGACATATTAGTATTTGTTACATATAAGTGTCGGGATAGCACTCACGTAGGTACTTTATATGATTCTTAATTGATTCATACTTACACAATGTTAAGCTTCAACTTATGAGCTCATGGCAACTGTGCTGACTTACTGGTTTACTTACTTTGCTTGATAGCAAAACTGGTACATACTTGTGGTTCATAACGATTACTTATTACTAAACCTGTAAGATTCACCAACCTTTTTGGTTGACACTTTTTAGCTTTGTATCTCAGGTACACAGATGGAGTAGGATTACCCCAGGTTACTAGCTAGAGTCGCATGATTTCTACATTGCATTTAACAGAGATTCTTAGCATTATCTTTTGTATATTATGATTATGTAATAGAATCTCCCGCTACACGCGTGAACTCTAGGGAACAACATTTTTGTAATCGAAAACTCTATGTTTTCAAACAATTTTATATTTGAAATGTAACTATTTTTAAACGTCTCATTTAGAGGTCATTTGCTATATATTTTGTGTTGTTGATATTTAATTAGTAGCACCCTAAAGCTTGCTTCCGCCAACAGTGAAATTTGAGGGTGTTACAATATACGACCAAATTTTTTTTCCCCTGGTAAAAGACAGATCAATAAGTATTTGATTTTATAAACTAACCTTTTCGAGTTTGGATATATTTTATTTTAAATGGTCATAATTCAATAATGACTTACAGTGGACTTTTAGTTCCAAGATCAGGTCGGTTTTGGAGTTAGATAAATTTGAAAAGTGATATAAGTGTAGTTAATTTAAGTACAATTTATTTTGGCCATTATATATATATATATATATATATATATATATATATATATATATATATATATATATATATATATTAATACCCGTTTAACAAAAAGCTTTTATATCTACAGTAATGATATATGGATTATAGACAAATATATACTAGAAACAAATGTTATGTACTCATGAAAGCTCTAATATCATATGAGATTGAGATTGTTATATTATATTAGCAAATCTAAATTAAAAGTCTAAAACCGAAAATAAAAAGTAACATGTTGCATGGACCACTAACGTTTATTTACATTTTATTGAACGAATCATCATTAACGAATAACCAAGTAATAATATTATTAATTACTTAAAAAACTCAAGCACTGATATCGCTCATTTTGGCTATATAAATCTATCGCGATATCATTGTTTTGCATATGTATTTGATTAGATTTCAAGAACTTCCGATACTTATTTTGTTTGGAAATCTATTTCAGGTAAAAAGCTAGAAACGCATGCGAATTGGTGAAGTCTGGACCAATGCTGGCTGGGCTCGAAAATGAAGCTGAAAAGAAGCAAAGCCGATCGGCTATGTCTTTAAAGCCGATCGGCTATGAGTGTTCAGCAGATCTGCTTCCCTTAGAAGATCGGCTATCTTAGTGCATTTTCATTACAGAGTTTTCCCTCGCTGAAGCTTGTGTTTTTTATTGCCGAAGCCGTTCGGCTGAGCTGTCGAAGCCGTTCGGCTGACCCTTACAAGCCGATCGGCTATGTCTTTAAAGCCGATCGGCTATCTTTCGATCTGAGCTTAGTTCGAGGCTGATTGGTGTGTTGTACGATTTCGATTGGTTGAGCATTTAATGCTCAACCGTTTTTTGTATGAGAGAGGGGAATTTGGGAGCTGCAAAAGGGAGAAAGGAGGGACACCATCCTCATTATTCCTCTAACAATCATCTTCATCATCAACAAACACACACACAATTTTCCTCCCAACAAAAACTCAATTCACTCTCATTCAATACACCCAATTCCTTCATTAACTCCTTTTCATTTAATCTTCACCAACAATCAACCACCATATTCTACTAGCATTGAAGTGGAGCTTGTGAGTTGGACATCAAGCAACTTCTCTTAGAGACATTTGTGTAACAATTTCGGTATAATTTCGATTTAATCTAATTTGAAGTTATTTATGGATTTGTATTGTGTTTATGAGATTTGTTTAGTTGTTATGATTATGAGTGGCTAGTTAGCTATATGTTTGCTTGGATGAAATAACTAGTTGATTAGGGGTGTAACCTTTTGGTGTTAATTTATGTTTGAGCTTGTGAATCATCCATGTATTTGTATGAGTATAGCTCGTTGTTGTTAGTAAACTTTTGGCATTTTAACTAAGCAATTATAGCGAACGTTTGTTGCTTATAAAAAATACCTTAATAAGTTGTTTGTCATTTGTGGGACAAAACATTTGACGATTGTAACAACTCAAGTTAAATACACACAAGTTAGCGATTATAGCGAATGCTTGTCGCGTGGATGATTTATAGACTCACCGTCCTAAATTTATGTTTAATCGGAGAACCTTGTGTAATTAGGCTTTATCTCAAGAATTTAACCATATGGTGATTCACTAATCGATATAGCGAACGTTTTCAACTAGTGAATTGCTATTGATTATTTGTCTATAAATGATCGAACAAAATTGCGAATGTAATTTGGAACGTGTTAAATGATTTAGTTAATTTGTGCAAGTTAGTAACCATGGCGAACGTCCGTTACTAGATTAAATCATAGGTTGCTAATTGAAGTTGAACAATAGGTTTTAGCTAACGCCTAGCTTATGTTTCACGAGTATTACTTTAGCATGCATCCTAACCGGTTATAACCTTACACCCCGAAATCACTAGTGAAATAGTCCAAGCAAGCATTGTTTTTAATATTTGAAAGTTCAAAACAACCAATTTGACTCTTCCTGAGTCCACCGCTCTGATTTATTATAAATTGTAGTTTTAAGCATCGTGGCAATTCGGTCACACCCAACCACATTTTACTTTCTTTTATCTAATTGATCACATTTAACTTCAACCTCTTAAACTTAAGTTCCCTGTGTTCAAACCCGAACTTACCCAACTATACTACTACACGATAGGGTCCACTGCCCGGTTGTGTTCTGGTCTAGCGCGGTACTTTCTTGTTTATTTTACAACGATAAATTTAATAACTAGATTTTGCACATCAAGTTTTTGGCGCCGCTGCCGGGGAACTTAGTGTTCGATTGAAGTTGATTTAAGTGAGATTGATTGATCCTTTCTCGGAATTTATTCTTTGAAAGTTACTTTTTAAGTTGTGTTGCGCCGGTGCATTTGACGGTTTTATCTTTTGTGCTTTATAGGTTTGATTTGGTAGTGGATGAGCACAAGAAGTTCGGGCCACGAACTACTTAGTCCCTTGTCCAATCCGGAGAAAGCCGCTAAAAAGAAACGAAGGAGGAAGCCAAAGAATAATCCAACGGATTCAACTTGTAGTCGCACGGATTCGGATACATCTTCGGGAAACGTCTTGATCGAAGAGGTTTTTGAAGACGAGCTTGTAACACCTGAGCACGCGGAAGAGGTTATTATAATTGAAGACGATATAGCGGATGAGGATGATACTCCTATTTGCTCGCGGGTTAGAACCGTAGCACCGACACCCGAGTCGGCCATACGGGTTCCGGATATTGAAAATGATAATTTCTCTTTGAAGGGGCATCACATGCAACTCATTAGGGATAAACAATTTGATGGAAGGGTGCGGGCCGATCTGCACAAACATATTGCGAGTTTTCTTGAGATTGGGAGTTGGTTCAAGTATGGGCCAAATATGGATGAGGCAATTCGCCTACGGACTTTTCCTATGTCTCTATGTGGTGAGGCGAAGATATGGTTTCAAGAATTGGAACCAAACACCATTACATCATGGGACGAGATGAGAGAAGCATTTGTTCGGCGGTATTACCCTCCGGCTTTGGCCGAAAGGTTATTGAACGAGATTAGAGCCTTCAAACAACAAGAAGGCGAAAGTTTGGTAGAAGCGTGGTGTAGGATGAAGGAAATGTTGCGAAATTGTCATGGCCACGAGTTGAAAAAGAGGGATATTATTGTGTTGTTCTACAATGGTCTTAACATAAATTCGGCTAGTATTCTTGACGCTTCGGGAGGTGGTCAATTTCTTTATAAGACACCAAACGAGGCTTGGAAGGTTCTTGAGGATAAGGTGATCCAAAGCCTAAATTGGGCTAAAGATAAAGAAGGGAAACCGGTGAAGAAGCATGTTGCTTTTGTGGAAGGAACAAGTGGTAAGGATGGAAGCCCCAATGACTCGGCAATGATGAAAGAAATCAAAGCATTATCTTCTAAGTTTGATGCTCAATTCAAGACACTAAAGGGTGAAATCAAGGAGCTTCGGGAAGGTTGTGGTAATTGTGGTGGTAACCATGCCACGGCAAATTGTGCACAAGATGATTTACCAATGGCGGGAGATGAGGAAGATGTTAATTTCCTCCAACAAGGAAATTACCAAAGTGGAAACTACCAACGGGGTGATTACCAAAATAGGAATTCGGGAGGTTATCAAGGAGGAAGCTACAACCAAAACAACCGATTTTCTCGACCGAATCAACCGTACAACCAAAACTCAAATCAAAATTACAACCAATCCTTGAACCAACACTACAACCAAAACCAACACCAAGGTTCTTCAAGAGACAACAACCCACCACCGGTTCAAAAACAAGAACCTACTTTGACTCCTATGGAACAAATGATGAAGGAGTTCATGACTAAGCAAGATGCTTGCACCGAGAGGTTGAAGACCCAAATGACGAATATAAGGCTTAGTGTGGAACAAGGGCAAAAGAATCATCAAGCCTCCATACAAGACTTGGAAAGGAAAATGGATAGGTTGTCCGAGGGGCAAAGTAGTAGGCCAACCGGTGGCTTACCAAGTAACACGCAACAAAACCCAAGACAACAACCATCATCTTCTAGTGGAGGGTCAAAGCCATACCAACCACCGCCCGCAAGGAACGAGCATGTGAATGCTATTGTTACACGGAGCGGAAAGGAACTTCCACCACAACCTCAAGCCAAAGACAAAAATATTCCTAACTCTTTTGTGCAGGAATTTGAGGAAGAGGCGGATGAAGAAAATGTTAATGATTCTACACCAACGGATGCACCGGTGTCACCTACACCGGTTGTAAAAGCGTACAAGCCAAAGATTCCATACCCTCAAAGGCTAAGAAAGGAAAAGATTGCGGCCCAATACGGAAAATTTGTGGACATGATCAAAGGCATCCGAATCAATGTGCCTTTGGTTGATGTACTAGCCGGGATGCCGAACTACGCCAAATTCATCAAAGATTTGGTGAGCAACAAAGAAAAGCTTTCGGAAGCTTCGGCTATGTTCTTGAATGAAGAATGTTCGGCTCTTGTTCAAAACCAAATCCCACCAAAGCTTGGTGATCCCGGGAGTTTCATCATTTCTTGTACTTTGGGTAAATTCATTACGTGTGATGCATTAGCCGACCTAGGGGCTAGTATTAATTTGATGCCTTATTCTTTGTATGCGAAATTGTCCCTAGGATCCCTCACCCCCACACGTATGAGTATTCGTCTTGCCGATAGATCTTTCCAATATCCCATTGGGATTGCGGAAAACATGTTAATTGAAGTTGGCCAATTCACCTTCCCGGTAGATTTTGTCATCCTAGAAATGGAAGAGGATAGTAAGGTACCGTTGATTCTAGGAAGGCCATTTTTACACACCGCGGACGCCATAATAGGAGTCAAAGACAAGAAATTGACTTTAGGAGTAGGTGACGAAAGGATTGCCTTCACGGTCGACAAGGCCATGAAGCATCCTTATTCTAACGATGACTCTTGTTTTAGCATTGATGTGATAGATGATGCGGTAGATGAAGAATTGGAAAGCTTGCTTGGATTGGAATCGGAACTTGTTGACTTCCTAGGGGCACATGTTGAAGCAATGACCGAGGAGGAGTTGGTCATGAGCATGGAAGAGACAAATGATGAAGAAGAGCTCAATGGGGAGGAGGCATTTGAGGAGCTTGAAAAGGGCGACAATATGAGGATCAAAACATCATTGGAGGATCCACCGCGTGATTTGGAGTTGAAAGAACTCCCAAGCCATTTGGAGTATGCCTATCTCCATGAGGAAAACCTCCTACCCGTAATCATTTCCTCCTCCCTTGTAAATGATGAAAAAGTTAAATTGTTGAATGTACTCAAGGGTCACAAAAGAGCTTTTGCTTGGCGAACATCCGACATACCGGGAATAAGCCCATCATTTTGTAAGCACAAAATCAATTTTGTTGATGATTTTAAACCCGTTGTTCAAAGACAACGGAGGCTTAATCCCAATATGGTGGATGTAGTCAAGAAAGAAGTGATTAAGCTTCTTGATGCGGGTATAATTTACCCTATTGCGGATAGCTCTTGGGTGAGCCCGGTACATTGCGTGCCAAAAAAGGGGGGCATGACCGTTGTGGCTAACGAGAAAAACGAAATGATACCCACACGGACGGTCACGGGTTGGCGTGTATGCATTGACTATAGGAAATTAAATGATGCTACACGAAAAGACCATTTTCCCCTCCCATTTATTGACCAAATGCTTGAAAGGCTAGCGGGAAACGAGTTTTATTGCTTTCTTGATGGATTCTCGGGGTATTTTCAAATCCCAATAGACCCCGAGGATCAAGAAAAGACCACTTTTACTTGCCCTTTCGGCACCTATGCCTATAGGAGGATGCCTTTCGGTCTTTGCAACGCCCCGGCCACTTTTCAAAGGTGCATGATTGCCATTTTTCACGATATGGTTGAAACCTCCATGGAAGTCTTCATGGATGATTTTTCAGTTTTTGGCAACTCATTTGAGTCATGTTTAAAAAATTTGGATAAAATGTTGGAGAGATGTGAGAAGGCCCACCTAGTGTTGAATTGGGAGAAGTGCCATTTTATGGTACGTGAGGGTATTGTGTTGGGACACAAAGTGTCAGGATTGGGTATTGAGGTTGACCGAGCAAAAGTTGATGTTATTGCTAAACTACCCCCTCCGACTAATGTGAAAGGCGTTAGGAGTTTCTTGGGTCACGCCGGGTTTTACCGTAGATTTATTAAGGATTTTCAAAAATCACCCGACCGATGACTAAGCTACTTGAAAAGGATACGCCCTTTGTGTTCGATGACCCTTGTTTGAGTGCATTTTCGACCCTTAAGGACCATTTGACCCAAGCACCCATAATAGTTTCCCCCGATTGGTCCCAACCATTTGAGCTTATGTGTGATGCAAGCGATTTTGCCCTAGGAGCCGTCCTGGGACAAAGAGTAGACAACCATTTTAAACCTATCTATTTTGCTAGCAAAACATTGAATGGGGCCCAACAAAACTACACCACGACCGAAAAAGAGTTGCTTGCGGTTGTGTTTGCCTTTGACAAGTTTAGGCAATATCTTGTGCTTTCAAAAACCGTTGTATTTACCGATCATTCGGCCCTCAAATATCTTTTTGCTAAACAAGATGCAAAACCGCGTCTTATTCGTTGGATTCTTCTCTTGCAAGAATTCGACATCGAAATTAAAGATAAGAGGGGTGCCGAAAACCTTGCCGCCGATCACTTGTCGAGATTGGAGAATCCAAATCTTGACAAGCAAGGCGATACTAACATTAATGACTCTTTCCCGGAGGAATTTTTGTTTCATGTAGGTACAAGCAAGGAGGACGAGGATGAAGCACCTTGGTATGCCGACTTAGCAAATTACTTGGTCGGGGGAGTTTTGAGAAAGGGGATGAGCCATCAAGAGAAAAGCAAGTTTTTCTCGAACCTCAAATATTATTTTTGGGAAGAACCGCATCTATTCCGGGTTTGTGCGGATGGGATGGTGAGGAGATGTATATCGGGTGGTGAAACTAGAAAAATTTTGGACGCATGTCATCACGGGCCCACCGGTGGACATTATGGCCCTTCGGTCACCGCCAAGAAAGTTTATGATGCGGGTTTCTATTGGCCCACGATTTTCAAAGAAGCAAATACTTTATGTCAAACGTGTGATGCTTGCCAAAGAACCGGAAGCATCTCTAAAAGGGATGAAATGCCACAAACTAGCATCCAAGTGTGTGAAGTGTTTGATATTTGGGGCATCGACTTCATGGGCCCATTTCCTCCATCTTTCAAGAATGAATATATTTTGGTGGCGGTTGATTATGTGTCCAAATGGGCGGAAGCAAAGGCTTTGCCCACAAATGATGCTCGGGTGGTGATCGACTTTTTAAAGAGTTTGTTTTCTCGATTTGGGATGCCTAAAGCGTTGATTAGTGACAGGGGGAGCCACTTTGCTAATGCTCAACTTGAAAAAGTGCTTAAAAGATATGGGGTAAATCACCGGTTCTCGACTTCCTACCACCCACAAACGAGTGGTCAAGTCGAGAACACAAACCGTGCCTTGAAGAGGATTTTGGAAAAAACAGTGAAGGACAACCGAGCCTTATGGTCCAAGAAGCTTGAAGATGCATTGTGGGCATTTCGCACCGCCTACAAGACACCTATTGGAACAACACCATATCGGTTGCTCTACGGCAAAACCTGCCATTTACCTTGTGAAATTGAGCACAAAGCTTATTGGGCACTCAAGAATTGCAACTTAGATTTGGTAGAAGCGGGTGAGAAGAGGATGTTACAACTCCATGAGTTGGATGAGCTTCGATTGCAAGCATATGAGAATTCTCGCCTTTACAAAGAAAGAACCAAAGTTTTGCACGACCGAAAGCTCAAAATGAGAAAAGAATTTAAGGCGGGTGACAAAGTGCTTCTTTTTCAATCCCGATTTAAGTTGAAGCAACCTAAGTTCAAGCCACGTTGGACCGGCCCTTATACGGTCAAGCACGGTTATCCATCCGGATACATGGAACTTATCGGTTCGGATGGGGGAACTTTCATTGTAAACGGTCACCGATTGAAGCTTTACCATGAGGAAGAAGTTGATGGCGAGTGGGAGGAGCTCGCAACTTACCCCAAGGATAAATGAATTCGGGGTCGAGTCTAGCTTGGACTCGTTAATAAATGAAGCCCGATCACGAGGAAACTCGTGTTTATATCCTTTTTTGATATTTTTGAACTGATTTTCTGCTGCGATTGTGTGTTTAAACAAGTACTTTTAGTGATTGTGATTTTCTGCTGTGAACTGTAACTGGAAAAGCCGATCGGCTTAACATAGCAGTTCTGCTCTCGACCCAAAGCCGATCGGCTATAGTTAGCAGATCGGCTAACTCTTTGATTTTTCACTACCGAGAGTGGCCTTCAAACTGAGTGTGCAATTTTGTGTTATAAAGCCGTTCGGCTAGTAATTTGGAGCAGTTCGGCTACGGAAGCCGTTCGGCTAAGGCCTAAGCCGATCGGCTTTGGGCTATTACTGTGCGATTTTTAAAGGATAAAACATGTATTTGCTTGTCTCTTCCAAACACTCATACCGAACGGCTACCTCTTACTCTCTCAAAAAAGTCATCTAATCTTCATATCTTTCTTCAAATCTTTCCATCTTTCAAACAATAATCATGTCTAGACCATCAAAGGTACATCATATAACTCCCCTTAATCTTTCCATCTTTCAATTAAATTGGGGAAGAACACTTGAATCCGGGTTTGGTTTAATTCAAGTGTGGGGATGATTTCCTTGTGAATTTGTTGATTATTATGCTTGATTCATGCTTAATACTTGGTTTACACCATGATTCATTGTTTGAATTGCTCGATTTAGATGATTTGCAAATTAGGGTTCATATGCTAATTTGGGGGTAATCCGAATTTAGTGATTTATGCTTGGTGTTGGGTGTTAATTATAGTGTAATTCATGTTTGATTGCATAATGTGATTGATTGACTGATTAACTTCTAGTTTGTGGATGATTTAGTAAAATTAGGGTTTATGTGAAAAATTGGGGAAGAAGGAGTTGACTTTTTTCTGGTCAAACTTTTACTTTGACTTTGACTTTTTGTAATTTAACTTTTGATTGTAAGGCATGCCTTGATTCAAATTGAGTGATTATTTTTGCTTAATTCAAGTTATGTTTGATATTGAAGTTATTTACTTATGTGAAAGTCACTTGGTGTGGCGTGTAATCTTGATTGTAAGACTTGCTTGAATTGAAATTGTATGACATAGGCATGATTAAGCTTTGTTTGATATTGGAGTACATGCTACTCTTTGTAAGGTTTAAGTCTTGACTGTGAATTGTCGAAAATTATCGTTGTGGGCTATGATTGTCAATTGTGGTTGTTTGCTTGGTAATGCGGTTGTTGGCATATATGCTTTGTTATTAGGAGGTGTGGTTGTACCCAACATTGATCGCTCATTCTGTCATATCCTTTTGTGCTAACTCTGACTCAACTTGGAAAACTTGTATTTTGTTATGTTGTGTTGTGCAGAGAGGCAGGAATAACCGACCGGACACTTATGAGCCTCAATATCCGCAAAGTATTTACGAGGATTTACTTCCTAATGACCGCCACCCCCATTTGATCTTTGGGCGCCATCAGTATCACTACATGGAATTCACTGAAGCCTTATATAACATTCATAAAAAGGAGTGTGAATACCCTCGGGAAATCAATTGGAACCCGTTGGAGGTTGTGGGGGTTGCTCAAGACATTCGACGCATCTTCACTCAAACTGTGAGGTTTAATGATGAAGCTCTTGGTGTGAATGATTTTGAGAAGCTTCTTGGGATTCAATAACCGATTTACGAGGAACTGGTGATGGAATTCTTAGCAACGGTGGAAATGTTCATTGTCAACAACGTTAACGATAAGTTTTTGAGTTTCAAACTTGGTGGGGCCCCGAGAAATTTATCCTTAAAAGAACTTGCAGGGTGTTTGGGGATCTACACTGACGAGGAGTATTCTTCTCATTGGATTGATCGATACATCATGACCGGGGCAAGGTTAGAGGAAGGGCAGTGTAATGCTCAAGTGTGGGAAAAGTTTAGCACATCGCCTTATCTTGGGGGAAAGAACTTGAATAAGCACCTTACATCCCCCATATATAAGGTGATACACAAGATGATAGCAAACACACTCACTCTTCGGGGGACCAATCGGGAAAAGGTCACCTTGATCGACTTATGGTTTTTGGATCAGCTGAAAAGTCGGGAAAGGATAAATATTCCTTTTGCTGTGGGCAAATATCTTCATGCCTATGCTGCTGGGCATAAGGCAAACTCTAAGTTTTGTGGGGGCCATTTCATCACCCTGATTGCCAAAGGTCTAAACATCAGTTTGAAGCCCCGAGGCGTCCCACCCTATACCCGAATTCCAAACAATACTCTTCCGATTGGGGCTGAATCTTATGCCACCGCCCAGGTTTTGAGAAAGAAAGGAGGATCATATGTTGCTTATAAGCTCACTCCGAGGGAGGCAGCAACAGTGTCTCGGGCCGGGGCCAAAGGAAAACGACCTGTTACCATTCATGATTCTGATGAAGATGAAGAAGAAGAAGAAGATCCAGAGACTGTGCGCGCGGATGAGACATCGGGTCCTGGTGATTCATCTCATTCTGAGGAACCTGCCTATTGGAGGAACTTTATGACCGACTTTAGGAATATGCGTTTGGAACAACAGACATTCCGGGAGCAATCCCAGTACGAGTGGGGGGTCAATCGATATCAAAATGATTGGCTCATCCATGATCATGAGCGCATGGCGAACCATATTCCTAACCATGTGCCTGCCCCTTATCAAGAACCTCCTCGTTGGGGAGAACCGGGAGGTATTCTCCCTGCCCCTGTCTATGATAGAGACGCTGCACTAGTTGAGCTTCAGCGACACCGGGATCACATGCACACCTCTTCTTATCGTCAACAGCAACAAGATTGGGGCACTTCTTGGTCTGCCCCTCCACCCATTAACTGGCAGCAAGAAGCTCACAGCCATTGGCTTTTTGGGTCTCCCTCGCCATATCAGCAGCCGCACCAGCAGGATGATTCCACCCATGACCCGCCCCATGGTGGGGGTTGGTAGTTGGGTGTTATTGTGTTTTAGGATTGTTAAACTATTGAACACTTTTTATTCTTTGGTTATTTTTCCCTTTGGTACTTTGGATGATTAACATTCATTTACCTTTTATATGCATTCTTAGTATGTATCCATGTTGCACTTGTGTTTTGGTGCTTGTTTTTTTTTGTTTGTTTTTTTTTTTAGCATACCGAGCTGGATGGGATCTCTACACGTTTATCAAAAGCCAGCTCGCGGTTCCTCGCCTTTATGCAAAACCCCCGGGGAAGTTCTCGTTTCTTTTTACCTTCACTTATGCTTTTTCCTTGCTTATGTTTGCATTGGGGGCAATGCAAAACTCAAGTGTGGGGAGGTATTCACTTGAATTCCATTTTCAGTGAATTATTGTTTCTTACCTTTTGTTGGATATGTGAAGTCTTTTGGGTCACCAATTGAACCTTACGAATCCTATTAACGGACCATTGGTCACTTAATAGGTCTGTTACTGATCTTGGGTCCATTAGATTCTTTTTTTTGCAAATTCCAATTAAGGGATGAGAAATGATAACTTGCTTGAAAGGTGTTTGTCCTTGTAAGATTGATTGCCTTGAAAACGGTTATTGAAAATTAATTGAAAGTGATTTAATCTTCCCTCTTGCAACCAAAAATTTTTGAGATGTGTCATAAAAGCAACCTAATAGGGTGAATTGCATGACTAGCACATTTGTAGCCTTCACTATAAAAATTGTGAGAAATTTGAGCCTAATTGAGAAAAACACTTACCTTTAGTGTTTATATTGTTTATTGCTATGAGTGTGCCGGTGATTGTAGTTTGTTCTAGAACTTGCCCTAGTGATGCATTTTGAGACCGCTGTGGGATCACATAAATGTGATATAGGTGGGGTCAAAGACGAGGAGGTGTTCTTAGGAATTTTGATCTTATTTTATGTTTTAAACCATTTACATCCAGTCCACACCGGTCGTTAGCACTCATTTTTAGTGCTAAGAAACCCGTAGACACTTCCACATGCATTCCACTAAATACTAGCCTTGTTTTCGTGTAGTCATTTCCTGAACTGTTTACTTTTCTACAATGTTGCCTATTGGAATTTTTAATGAGTTTTATCCAAATTGTGACTTAAATCGTTTTGAATTGGGATTCTAGTGTTAAGTTCTATGATTGAGATTGGAAACATCAAATGAATAGAAGTCAACTATTATGCTTAAAGATTATGCTTGGATGAATTGTAGTCAACTAAATGGCCTTTGAATTCCTGAACAAGTAGTTCCCGAGGGGTGTTCTACACCTAGCCACCGAAGGCCTTTATCCGGTCTAGGATGGTTGGTCTGAAAGTTCATTACACAGGATTCATAGAAAGTCATAGAATGCAATTATTCTAACAAAAATGTGAAAAATCAATTTGAGTTATTTGTGTGCAATTATTGAGTATAAGTTATAAATGAGAACAAGTGATGATTTGAATTGATTTAGCATGAGAATCCTAAATTTCATCACTGTCACATATTTAAACAATTAGGTAACATTGCTATTTTTTTTATGGGTCTTGACTACCACTTTTCACCAATTATTGTGTCTATCATACCCGATTCCATAATTAGCCTACATTTGTTACAACACACATTTAGAATACCTCCTTTGAGATCTTACTTGGTGCTCACGCCAAGACGGTGGAGATTTGATCCTTTTGCAAGCCTATGGTAACAGTGCATCACGACTTGGCTTGATTGAGAGTTACGTCATTTACTTCCTTACCTTGTAGTTGTATAGGTTGAGAGTGAGTGATTATACACTTATCCTTATGTGAGGTGCTAGGTCGTGCATTCGAGCTTGACAAACTAAAACATCTCGAGTTTCTAATGCTTAAATATATATTGCTTGCCTAATTGCTTTGGTGGTTAGTGCCAGCGTTGTGTTAGTTAACTTAATCTTCACTTATAACGTTGCAAGAGCGGGTTGTAAAATGGTAAAATCATGGTTTACTTGAGGACAAGCAAAGTTCAAGTGTGGGGATATTTGATATCGCTCATTTTGGCTATATAAATCTATCGCGATATCATTGTTTTGCATATGTATTTGATTAGATTTCAAGAACTTCCGATACTTATTTTGTTTGGAAATCTATTTCAGGTAAAAAGCTAGAAACGCATGCGAATTGGTGAAGTCTGGACCAATGCTGGCTGGGCTCGAAAATGAAGCTGAAAAGAAGCAAAGCCGATCGGCTATGTCTTTAAAGCCGATCGGCTATGAGTGTTCAGCAGATCTGCTTCCCTTAGAAGATCGGCTATCTTAGTGCATTTTCATTACAGAGTTTTCCCTCGCTGAAGCTTGTGTTTTTTATTGCCGAAGCCGTTCGGCTGAGCTGTCGAAGCCGTTCGGCTGACCCTTACAAGCCGATCGGCTATGTCTTTAAAGCCGATCGGCTATCTTTCGATCTGAGCTTAGTTCGAGGCTGATTGGTGTGTTGTGCGATTTCGATTGGTTGAGCATTTAATGCTCAACCATTTTTTGTATGAGAGAGGGGAATTTGGGAGCTGCAAAAGGGAGAAAGGAGGGACACCATCCTCATTATTCCTCTAACAATCATCTTCATCATCAACAAACACACACACAATTTTCCTCCCAACAAAAACTCAATTCACTCTCATTCAATACACCCAATTCCTTCATTAACTCCTTTTCATTTAATCTTCACCAACAATCAACCACCATATTCTACTAGCATTGAAGTGGAGCTTGTGAGTTGGACATCAAGCAACTTCTCTTAGAGACATTTGTGTAACAATTTCGGTATAATTTCGATTTAATCTAATTTGAAGTTATTTATGGATTTGTATTGTGTTTATGAGATTTGTTTAGTTGTTATGATTATGAGTGGCTAGTTAGCTATATGTTTGCTTGGATGAAATAACTAGTTGATTAGGGGTGTAACCTTTTGGTGTTAATTTATGTTTGAGCTTGTGAATCATCCATGTATTTGTATGAGTATAGCTCGTTGTTGTTAGTAAACTTTTGGCATTTTAACTAAGCAATTATAGCGAACGTTTGTTGCTTATAAAAAATACCTTAATAAGTTGTTTGTCATTTGTGGGACAAAACATTTGACGATTGTAACAACTCAAGTTAAATACACACAAGTTAGCGATTATAGCGAATGCTTGTCGCGTGGATGATTTATAGACTCACCGTCCTAAATTTATGTTTAATCGGAGAACCTTGTGTAATTAGGCTTTATCTCAAGAATTTAACCATATGGTAATTCACTAATCGATATAGCGAACGTTTTCAACTAGTGAATTGCTATTGATTATTTGTCTATAAATGATCGAACAAAATTGCGAATGTAATTTGGAACGTGTTAAATGATTTAGTTAATTTGTGCAAGTTAGTAACCATGGCGAACGTCCGTTACTAGATTAAATCATAGGTTGCTAATTGAAGTTGAACAATAGGTTTTAGCTAACGCCTAGCTTATGTTTCACGAGTATTACTTTAGCATGCATCCTAACCGGTTATAACCTTACACCCCGAAATCACTAGTGAAATAGTCCAAGCAAGCATTGTTTTTAATATTTGAAAGTTCAAAACAACCAATTTGACTCTTCCTGAGTCCACCGCTCTGATTTATTATAAATTGTAGTTTTAAGCATCGTGGCAATTCGGTCACACCCAACCACATTTTACTTTCTTTTATCTAATTGATCACATTTAACTTCAACCTCTTAAACTTAAGTTCCCTGTGTTCAAACCCGAACTTACCCAACTATACTACTACACGATAGGGTCCACTGCCCGGTTGTGTTCTGGTCTAGCGCGGTACTTTCTTGTTTATTTTACAACGATAAATTTAATAACTAGATTTTGCACATCAAGCACATTAACTTGCTTCACTCAATTTAAAATTATCTAAAATATTGAAAGAGACTATAAAAAAATACTATAAATATTCACTATGTTACTTAAAATAATTTACATATTTTTTTTCAAGCTAGAAATTAAAAATTATTCTCTGCAACCTAGTTAAGGTCTACTGAAGAGGGTAAGATTTAAATTACTATTTAATTAAGCGTCATGGTACGGCTTGGATTACTTTACTGTATTAGTTTGTTGGGAGAGTTGAAGAAGTCAATAAGGTATGCACTCACATTTACTAGGCTATGCACTCTATGAGTATATATCTAAAAAGGTATCAAAAATAATTTTTTTTCTACTACCAAGAGGAGTCATAGGGTATGCAAGTGCATACCCTATCTTGTTCATACATCCGCCCTGGGGTGAAGGGTCAGACCAGGTTGTGATTAGGTTGACCTGGAAACGCACTTTTGTCCATTATTAATAAAGATTTACATTCTAGTGATGTTTATACAATTATAATCCAAGTTGTTGAATAAACCAAACTAGGAGGTTTGTATGGATAAACAAATAGGGCTTTGATCGACTTACAAGCTCTTCAACCCATTTAAATCTCATGGAGTTTACTTACTGAATAATTAGAAGCATGATCACCTTAAATTCTGGATTATCATTAGTCAATTGTTAAGTTTATAGACAAGTTCAAGTATTAGATATTTAGATTAGATGAGTTTTGATGTTTAAAGTAGTATTAGAGAAATTTGGATTGGGTTAGGTAGTTTCTATTAGTAATCAATTGAACAAAATGTTTTTTCAAGTTAATGGGTCAATTGGCCATTCTGTTGTTATTGGTGGTCTTTCCCGTCTTTGAATTATAATTTCATAATGTAGATGCTGGTTATGTTTTTGCTTCTTTGTGATACTAATATTGAATTTGGAGATGTTGGAGGGTTACTTTGATGATGAATTGAAGCTGAAGCAGAAGCAAAGAGAAACAGCTTCTTATGTTTCTGTTTGAAGCATATATAGCTTGAGAAGATCTCGTTTAATACGCAAGGGCCACGTAACATCGGATACATACCCACAAACTTAATCGTGTCCGAAGTTGTGGAGCTAAGAGGTGTTATCAACTTTTATGCACTTCTTATGGTCGAAGGAAAAGATTTGATCATGAATATTGATTATGTTATATGTAATGGAACATAGTTATCAGCAGAGCTACCACTTGTGTTCTTATAAATGATCATATGACCGCCGTATACTAAATGTCTATGAGGAATTTCATCAAACACCTGAAGAGAAACTATAAACACAGACAGACATGAGCACAAATTAACCTTATCTATAATATATGTATGTTGAAGTTTCATTCTATCATAGATTTATGTATTTATAATACGACTGCTTAACACCTTTACAATAAAACTAGTCACCTACATGGCTACATCAATATACAATTTTGATGAATGATTTTTCTGATGCCCCTCATTTCATACTTTTAAAGAGGATAAAACATATTCAACCAGCCAGAAATAGACATGAACATAAAAACCGGTTTTTAAACCCTACCCGAGTCAAACTCGAAAACCCAACCCGGTCAAACCCGGGTTGAACCTACCCGGTTCGGGTTTTGTGAGTACCCGCCGGGTATATAACCGGGTTGGGTTTTTAGATTTCGAAATCGGGTTGAACCTGGGTTGAAAAACCGGTCAAAACCCCAGTTGAAAACCCGGAAAAAAACCCAGTCAAAACACACGGGTCAGGTTTGGGTCAAAAACCCGGTTTTCCTTCGTTAACTAAAAAAACCAGGTCAGGTTTTGGGTTCGGGTCGAGTAGGGCTAAAATAGGTTTTTGTTCATGCCTTTGGCCCATCTAGACAATTTATCCACTAAATAATTAACTTCATTAGTCCAGATGCAAGTGGGCTCAATTCTTGGCCCATCATAGATATAAAGTAAACATTTGGGCTCAAGATGATCAGGCCCAAGATTCAATCTAACGATCTTTAACCAGATAATTTCATTTTTTTTCCATCATTTCTTATCAGCTGCACAATACTTTGTGACTTGAAAAATTGGCATCCAATAGAACTAATTCTTGGACACACTTCAGATTCTTGAAAATCAGCAGCTCTCATTTTCAATTTAAAAGAATAATAACATATCAACCTAATAATACTCTTGATCAGCTTTGGTATTTTTTACTAGAGTTAGATTCATAAAAGTCAACTTGCAACCATAAATCTTCAAACTTCTCTTTAAATCAGCAACAAATTTCATTAACTTAGTCAAGCATCAGTCCTCTTACCAGAATGCAGCGAAACAACTATAGAATTGACAGTTGAAATCAGCCTTTGTAAACATTATGCCTTACTTTTGAAGATATCTATTAACTCAACATTTTTTACTTCAAAAGTCAGCAAAATCCTTCCATGATGAATTACTTCAAACCATCTTTAGCAGTCTTGATTTCATTAGCTTCTCTTAATACTTTCAGTATGACGTGTTAAATGAATATATACATACTGGTTCATATGACAGAGCATAATTGATCTTAATATTGACCAAATATGATTGTTTGACTTTTGCAGGACAAACTGTTACAAAAGAAGCTACAGAACTGGATACTAATGACAAGATCAGTAATAACCATATAGTAATTAACTTTGGTATCATATCTATTACACAGAATATCAGACCAAAAACACCTTATAACCCCTTAAGGACGGACAGAAAACACTGCAAATGTCCTGCACACAATTGAAACATCCCAACCTAACGTTAAGAACCTGCACAGCCCTACACATCTACTAAAATGAATGTTAACATCAATAGTAACAAACACTACCCAACTGTTCCTTACAACTCCAATCCCGAACCGGTAAACCATCCACCCAAAATAGGCAACAGAACATCAGTTTTAGCTATGGATAATTAGGTATCTCACTATCAACCATATACACGAAATGAAAGGATATTTTACCGGGAAAAAATAAAATGAAATAATAACACCTTATCAGTCGTTTGGCATTAACAACGGTGCCTTACCTTCACCAAAACAAAATCCACCAATCCTAACGAGAAACTTCTTTTCAGCAAAAAAGACTGCAAAGCTCAAGCTTTTAACACATTTGACTGATAATACACCCAAAAAGCACCAATATAACTATGACTCTTAGAATTCATGAAATTAAGTTTTGAAGGCTTAGCTACCGTATTCCCCCTTAAATAGTTAAATTCATAAATAGTTAGCTAGTGTAACATCATGTCACTATATCCCTTATTAAACTGTAAAATAAAGAAAGCACACAAATGAACACTAAAATTATAAGCAGCAACTAGGGACTTCCAAAAGTAGGTGTATATTTGAGGAATTTCATCAAACTTCTAAAGGGCTATTGTATGAACACAATAACAAGCAAATAAAGTTTTGAAAATGAGTAAGAAATTCAAATTGATAATGAACACTTACATAAATCATATAACAATTCAGCAGAAACACCTTGTTTGTTTGAGATCCAAGAGGTTAAACAAACCAGTACATTGCCAATTTGTATCAACCATATCAAAAGTACATCGATCAGGCTTGATGTTGTTACATAAAAACAATGAAACTTCTCAAACGACCAAAGATCCAATAAACACTGTAATCTCTACAAGTACTCCAATTACATAGTTAAGAACTTTAAATGCATCTTAATATATTGGTGTCCTGTATAATCCTGCCAAAGTTAAATCACAGTTCACAGCATAAACAGATTATCTAAACAGCTGCACAATGATAATTTGCAATGCTTCTCGTTTGGTCTCTCCTGCATCACTGGTACTTGTAACCTCTGACAGCCTCTTCATTGCACCACTTTGATTGTCCTCACCACAGTTTTACACCAAAAGAATTACCTGTGGAAGTGGACACGTCATACGAAACTCCCGAATTATCCCAACTACTAGTTCAAGTTATGAAGAGAATTGGTTATTAGTCAGAAATATTAGTGTAAGATGATTATATCATTATTTTCCCAAAAAGCACACAAATGAATACTAACTAACTAATGTTGATAGTTCTCCCTAAAACATGATAAGCATCAATTTTAAAAAGTAAGTATCTTTGAGGAGTTTCATTAAACAATTGGTGGACTATTAGTATTAACGAGCAAAGATTACAGATTATTATAGAGTGATTGAGGAATTTGATCAAAAAGTTGGAGAGCTAGTGAACAAATACAGATTCAATGGAAGTGTGTATCATTGAATAAATGCAATGAAACATAACAAACATAAATAATATTATTAAGAAAAAAAATCTACACACTAATTAATTAGAAGTGATATTCATTATTGCAAGAGATAGAGATGACGTACCTTTTCTACTTATAGACATGTACCGTCAAATATGAAGTTGACTGTGGTACATCTCTAAGATTCGGGCATCTTTGAATATAAAGTTGTTTCAGATGAGTGAGGCGTTGTAAGACCACCTCTGAAATTGATTCCACTTCCTTGAAACAACTTATTGATAGAGTAGTTAGAGAAGGTGGAAGAAGAAAAGATGTTGAATCAGTATTGTTTGCATCTCCTTCCATTGCAAATGAAGTCACTCCTCGTGAATTATTATCACCATATAAGGTTAGTTCAACAAGTGAGGGTGGGTAATTCTGAAGTCCCCACTCTGATATTGACTTCTTTAACTCTCCTATTATTAGCTTTCTTAAGTTACGAGGCCACAACCCACATGGAAATGAATCATCCATGCTTTCACAATCCCATATCACCAGCTCTTCCAAAGAGGTGAAACTCTGCAAATGCTCATGAGGAAATGACTTTAGATTCCTGCAATTACTTATTCGAAGAGACTTGAGAGAGGATGGGAGCTCCTGTAATGTTGCTGAGAAGGTCAACGATGTCATTGAATTACATTTAAGTATGGTCAACCTCTCAACACTATTAGGGCAATTGTAACTCTCCAATGAATCACAATTCCAAAGAACAACTTTTCTAATGGCAGATCCCATTACCATTGATATTGATACCAACTTTTTACATTCTCCGATTACCAAAATCTCAACACTATTAGGACAACTGTAACTCTTCAATGACTTACAACTTTCATGAAAAAATTCTCTACTTCCAATTGACACCTCAACCAGTTTCGGACATTTTTTTATATGAAGTTCACGAAGATGAGGAAATGATCGATTAGTTTTTTCATTGTCACCATCACAATTTGACCATATCTCCAAGCCTTCCATATCAGAAATTTCCAAGTACTCTAATGATGGAAATGCAATACCATCGAAATGTGTACAGTTTCTGCACCCTTTTAATCTGAGCTCTGATAACTTATCAAATGAGGAATCTCCTAACCAGCTAGGAAATTTAATTCCCCCATAGTTCAAAATCATCAGTTTTTTCAACTTAGTGTGAGGCCTTAGTGTTTCAATTACTTCATATTCAGTATGCGACTTCCGAGATTCATCAAATACATCACTCCACTCCATATCCAAACTAACAAGACCCTTCTTACCTTCCAAGTTGGCATCCTGTGCTTGTTGTGGTTCTGTCACTTTTTCCAATCCTTCGATGGAAAGTTCACCTTGAAGATCTACTAGGTTCTTAAGCTCAGATATCTTAAACCCACTACCAGCTTCGATATTAACCTTGGCCAGAGTTTGTAGACTCGTTAATCTGCCGATCCCTAAGGGGTTTGTTTTCAACAATGGAGTCTTTCTGTTGTCAAAATGCCGCAGGTTTTTTAACTTCTCAAAACTGACTGGCAAGCTATATAACTCACTACATTTAAATACCAACAAGCTTTGTAGATTATAAAGCTCACTGACCTCTTCTGGTACTTGTTTGATTCTTGTTTTTGAAAAATTGAGGTACCGCAAATGCTTGAAACCACCAACAGATTGTGGTACCTCTGTGATTGAAGAGTCGGTCAAGCTTAGTACCCTTAGGAACTGTAATTGGGGAAGAAATTCAACAGAGACATGGTCCAATGTAGCAACATATTTCCAACCAATTGATATTTTTAAGAACGTTCGCAAGCGTTTAGATCGATGCAATTCCTTGAGCTTTCTGTATTCTGCACCTCGTTGACCTATGAATGAAAAGTGACGGAACTTCTCAAAAGCTTCGTTCCTACCATTTTGATCCATCTTATCATCTAACGTAAAGAAAAACTCTCCAGCAACACTTATGGCCAAGTCATTTATCAAGTCATGCATTATGTATTCTGATTCGTCATATGTTGAAGGTTGGAAAAATGATCTTGACCGAAGCTCTTCAAAATACAGGCGACCCAGACTCTCCATTGTGTTGCTGCCCTTAGGTTGGGACAGAAACCCTTCTGCCATCCACAATAGGACTAATTCATCCCTTTTGAACTTGTAGTCCTTTGGAATTAAACAGCAATACGCAAACAGTTGCTTTAGAGGTAAAGGGAGGTCATAATAGCTTATCTTTAGAGCCGGAAGAATTCCGCTTCCGTCCTCTATATCCCATATTTCGCTATTCAACAACTCCTCCCATTCATCCTCGTTTTTTCCTTTTGCCTTCAAGACCCTCCCAAGGGTTACCAAGGCCAATGGCAAACCATGACATTTCTTAATTATCCCTTGAGCAATTACTTGAAGAGATGGATATTTCTCAAAGTTCTGTTCATTTAGTGCGTTATAAGCAAATAAGGATAGAGCTATCTCATCAGACAAAACCTCCAGATTGTAAGGTTGAACAGAGTCCATCACTAAAGCAACTTTCTTCTTGCGGGTGGTGATGATGATTTTGCTTCCAGGGGGCCCGACAACAAAAGGGCTTTTAAGGAGTTCCCATTGGTTGTCGTCTTCGTTCCAAACATCGTCTAATACAACTAGGAACCTCTTCTTTGATAGTATTTCTTTCAGGGCCACATGAAGCAAATCCAAATTAGCAAATGCTTTATCCTCCCCAGTCACCGCTTGATAAATTCCCTTGCTAATATTAAATACATCAAATTCTTCAGAAACACAAACCCATGCCTTGAGCTCAAACATAGCGCATACTTTCTCATCATTGTACAAAAGCTTGGCAAGAGTCGTTTTGCCAATCCCACCCAGACCTAATATGGACATGACACTTACTTTCTGATTAAGAGCTTCATCCTCCAACAACTTCGCGAGCAATGCCTCTTTGTCCGCTTCCCGACCAAAAACTGTGAACTTATCAACCAATGAAGTTTGCTGGAATTGTCTATTTGTTTGTTTTCTTCCAATTTCAATATTCACATGCACATCCAACAGGCCTAGATTATATTTCTGGTCAGCAAGATCATTTAGTCTACTGGTAATCTCATCTAGCTTTGAACTCATGTTACGGCCATACATCATGTTATGAGGAGTAAAATTGGTACAACAAGCTGGGAAAAGCTTCAAGAACTTACTACTAGCGCTTGTACTTGCTTGATCCAGTCTGCGCTTTATAACTTCGGTGGCCATATCATCAAGCACATCGTCTATGTCGTAAGCCAGACCCTGGAGTTCTTGCAGCCACAACCAAACAGCTTTCTGCGTTGTGTGTTTCTGTCCTGCATCAGCAAGCACAGCTTGGATGAGGGTCAAATTTCTCGTCCATTTTTTCAGCTGAGAATCAATTCCTTCATGTCGAGCCAACTTCATCAAGTCACTAGAGCCGTCGACTAGCTTCTCAATCAGCACAGGCACGATCGCACCAAGAATTAATTCAGCCATTGGAAATTAGAGAGTGATCAAAAGGTTGTGTTTTTTGTTTGGATGTGTTTGATTTCAAGTGTAGAAGAATTGCAGATGACGTACAAAGTAAAAGTAGAATAATAGAGTATGTGTGGTCATAAGTAGAAATGTTAGGTGCCAAAACTATACTAAGTTCTGAATTCATGAAAAAGTAGTACCTAATCATGCCAACTCAAGTAAATAATAGAGTATGGTATAACGGATTTGGATATACTACAAACAGATATCATACCAAATTCGACTGATATCAAACCAATGTCGGTTTTTTGGACATTTAGTTTTGATTTTTGTATATTCGTTTGATTTTAAACTACCAATCTCCTTCCATAAAGAAAATATGAGCTTCGGTGAAACTTTACCCTCCATCTCCACTTCAACAATATGGAATTTTGGTCTACATTGCTAGTATTATTTTATCGTCCTATGTGATCTGCATGGTTGCATTTGTTGTTTCAATGCATTGTATGAGCTCATGGTTTGACTATGGTTCAATTATGTATATTAGTTATAAGGTTCGTTAGTTTTTAGTAGCTAGTTGTTTTTTTCTTTTCTTTTTCGATTGTGTAATTAAGAGCTTTATTGTATTTCTATCACTGTTGAAGAGGTTGTTTCTAATATATTTTATGTTTTTTCGTCAAAATAAAAAAAAATAAAAAAAATAATAAGAAGAAGAAGATGTTAACCGTGGTACCTTAAATTAAAATATTAAATTATAAGATCCTAGGTGCCTCACTTTTATTCTTGGCCATCTTGAGGTATGTCGCTTGTTGCAAACATTTTGAGATTCATTAGATTTTTCACATTCTAACATATTCCTTCCACCAAAAATTATGGTATTATCTACATAATAAAGATGCAAGTATTTCAATCTTGATCTTTAAAGATCTTATAAATTCCTGTATCATCTTTTTTTAATAGTTTAATAAATCACTAGATGAATAATTCGCAATAACGCGGACAACTATATTTGAATTATTTTTATTTATTCACCAAATAAATTTGAACATGATATAATATGTTTATACAATTTTAGTATTAACATGATATTTGTAAATTAACCAATTAATTTTTATATGATATTGAATAAGTAAACCAATTTAACCATAACGTGATAAAATCATAAAATTAACTGTTAAACTATTTTGTCGTTGAAGAATTATGAAATTTTAAATTAATAAATTAATTTGTCATAGCGTTTTTTTTTATAAATATGATACAATCTTAATGTACAATATTGTAATTTGTTCTAATCAAAATGATATACACTCCTCATCTATAAAGTTAAATGAAAATTACAAAAAACATCCTTATGATTTGCTTCAAATTTCATTTGCAGTACTTTAGTTAATTTAATTACAAAGATCATCCTTTATTTTGAAATGCGTTACGTCAATAGTTCTTTACATCAACGATTATAAACTCTCCGTTAGAAAGGACCATGTGCGTAAATTTTTTGTTCTTATAAATTTTTGGAGTAAAATATAAATTATAAAATATAGCATACGTATAAATACATTATTAGGTGAACAAATATCATTTTCATCTTTTAACATTTTACTTAGCAAATTTATCATCAAATTGTTTCTCTTTTGCATTGAAACATTAAATTTTATGGTCCACAAACGGCTTTCACCACTCAAGGACCTTCCGTTACCTATTCATCTTATCTTATCATGACTTTGGTCGCCATCATCTCTTATCTTTTGTGTCCATTCTGATGATCCAAGCTTCAAAGTAAAATGACATTGAAAAATGAGAACTAATTAAGCCATAAATGTATAAAGATGTCGGTGGAATATAAAATGTGATCAACTAGAGGAAAATACGATCAAATTTGATGATGAATAAAATGAGAGAAATGAGAATATAATTATGCTCCCCTAACAATGTATTTATACATATGCTAAATTTTATAATTTATAGTTTACTCAAATATTTTTAAGAATAAAATATTTTACATAACAGAAAGTTAACAATTGTTAGTGTAAAGGACTATGGACGTAACACGTTTTTAAATAAAGGATGAATTGTGTAATTAAATTAATTAAAGAACTGCTAGTGAAATTTGTGGTAAACCATAAGGATGATTTTTGTAATTTTCTCTAAAGTTAATGTTAATCTAGTAAAGTTGAAACTTTTTTATAATTTATAGAGCGACACTACAACCAATATGTTTTATAAACATATTATTTTTTCGTAATGAAACACAATATATATAAATGACAAAAGAAAAAAATTTGAAAAATATGAGGAGAAATTAACAGAGATATCCAATTGTGGAATCAAACTTGAAATCGGAAAATATTAATATATATGATGATTTAAGGCAATCAATTGTGTGAAACAAACTCATAGATGAAAAAAATCAAAGAATCATACATCCATGGGAAGAAGCACAGTGGTGGAGGAAATGTGTTTGAAAAGGAAATTGGGGGTGAAGATGTGTTTGTGTATGGTATTAGGTAAGGGTACTTTTGTCTATTATGAGATATATCTTTCTTGAATACTTATAAAATCCCCCATATACATAATGCATTTAGAAATCCTTTAGTTAGGGGGTTTTAAAATTCTTAGGCTTTTAAAATCCTTGAACCAAACATGGGATTTCAAAGCATTTGAAATGCAAATCCCACAAAATCCCACGAACCAAACGCCCCCTTAGGGTTTTTAGCTTTTGATAAATGAAATTGAATCGATCGTTTGGATTATGCTTGAACTAAATGTTGATTTGAGTCGATCGAACATCATTATCTTCAATCGGCAATTATGTTATATAGTTGAAGAATTCGAATCTTTAAGAAGAAACTTGTGATGAGAGTAATGATTGGTAGGCTGATTTGATGATGAAGAAGGAATGTTGGTGTTCCAAAAAAGACTGACTTGGTAGAATTTTGTAAACAATTGCAGAAGATGTGTAATCAATACCTCATCGTGATCAGAGCAGAAGGGGTGAATGATTCATCCGAATGAGAAAGACACGTGGTGGTTTGAATAATAAAACATATATAAGATATTATTTCTTTGAGAAATTTAAAACATATGTATATGTAAGATATTAATTCTTTCGAAAATATAAAACGTTTACACTTTATAAGAGTTCAATAATTATTATCAATGGATAATAATCATGAGATATAACTATTGTAACAAATAGTATGGTAAAGTAATAATAGTAAATATGAGTTATATTTAGATACGATATAAAGTTAAATACTTTTATCTCACGTTTATACAACTGCAACAATGTTTAGATTGTTTTCAAAATAATAGTAAAAATAATGTCATCTAAAAGATTTGAACTCATGTACCCCGTAATAATTCCAATGTCCCTTATTATCAAACTACAACTATATTATTATAATATATTCAGAATCAAAATATTTATATAAATTAATGTGTCACAAAAAATAAAAAAAGTTTACTATTCATAATAGGTTACCCCATAATAATTTCAAAGTCCTTTATTACTATTACTACTAATATCAATTGGCAACCTTTATGAATAGTAACTATTTTAACTTTTGTAATATATTAATTGTATAAGTATTTTAATCCAAAATATAATATAATATTTACTATTTATTATTTACTATTTTCTACTAATATCAATTGGCAACCTCTATGAATAGTAATACTATTTAATATTTAACCTCTATGAATAGTTGTACTACTAATTACCCATTAATATCAATTGAGAACCTATTATGATAGTAACTTTTTTTTTGTTTTTTGTGACACATTTATATATATATATATATATATATATATATATATATATATATATATATATATATATAGATTCTAAATATATTATAATAATATAGTTGTAGTTTGATAATTAATTCATAGAGGTTGCCAATTGATATTAGTATATTAAATATTAAATAGTATTACTATTCATAGAGGTTGTCAATTGATATTAAATAGTAAATAGTAAATGATAAATTGTAAATATTATATTGTATTTTGGATTAAAATACATGTAAAATTAATATATTACAATAGTCAAAATAGTTACTATTCAAAAAGGTTGCAAATTGATAGTGGTTGGGTGTTCCTGCTTGGGGGAGGTGCCATTTCATGGGCTTCCAAAAAGCAAACATGTATTACCAACTCGATAATGGAATCTGAGTTTGTTGCATTAGCTGTTGCTGGCAAAGAAGCAGAATGGCTAAGGAACTTAATTTATGAGATTCCATTATGGCCTAAACCTATTGCACCCATTTCTATCCATTGTGATAGTGCTGCTACATTGGCAAAGGCTAATAGCCAAATGTATAATGGGAAGTCTAGACACTTAGGTGTTAGACATAGCATGATTCGTGAACTTATCATGAATGGGGTAATTTCTGTAGAGTTTGTAAGGTCACAACAGAATTTAGTTGATCACTTGATGAAGGGATTAGCTAGAGACTTGGTTAATAAGTCTGCATTAGGGATGGGTTTAAAGTCCACATAATTTCTAATGGTAAGACACCCAATTCCCTCCTAATAGGAATTAGTACCTGAATTCAATGTGGAAAGCTTACACTTAGAAATTGGAGCATATTGTTATATACATCTATGTATGTCATCCCAAGGGTATGTGCTCTGACCTGCTGAGGTTAGGATGATATTTACATCTTAATAGCTCCTTTGAAAAAATGCAAAAGCAGGTGCATGAAGTAAAGGAACTACCTATGTGAATGTGAAGTTTTGCCGCTTCAAGAATCTTTGGACTTTTAGCTTTGAAACGTTCATGAATGGATATGGACACATGGCTAGTATAGTGTCAAGATCGCTTTAGAGTATTTGAAAACTTGTGTGTATATTATCTTCATGTATTCAAATGGGTTGAAGGGTTCAATTCTTAGAAAACCCCGATTGTCGAATATTTGGAATGTGTAATGTACTAATGTGAGTCCCTAATCACTATTATGTTAGTGATTGTGAATCGTTAACAGTGAGTTAATTGTAGAAGGGGGGGGGGGGGGTTGAATACAATTAAAAACTTTTCTTTTCTTTGTTATAGTGTTATCTTAGTTTAGCAAGTTTTTAACCGTATTAAAGTAACAACAATATGAACACAAGTATATATATATATATATATATATAAGATAAACAGTTCAGTTGCTGATACAAATGTAGCTGAAAGATAAATTCTTTATTGATAAAATTTATCTCTTGTTGATTGCAGAATAGATTAGCCAAAGCTAATCCAAATCAAACAATACAGCTATTACAAAGGAGATGAGCAGTAGTGGACAAACACGCTACCTGCTCACTCGCTGAGGTAAGCTAGTAGTGGACAAACACGCTACTAGTTTACTCGCTGGTGTTACTTATATCTTAGACAAACTAGTCACTGACAAACAAGTGACAATACAAGTAATCGACACAAAATGAAGTACAACATACTACGCTATTTATAGACGCTGAAATCCTGAATTTCCGGATCTGATGGACACGTGTCGCTGATTGATTAGAGAGGTAGTTGAGATGTGATATATCATGGCACGACATTCTGTCTCGGGAAATATCACCTAGTACAGTAGACCAATCAAATGCTTCCACGTTACCTTTTTCAAGTTTCGAGGAACACGTGCTGCGCCGTAACAACGCCGAATGTTAACTTCTTATTTAATGCGGCATTTAATGCTGCAGTCACTGATAGATATATCAATTCTCCTCATTCTCGATGCGAGCTAACATGCTCTAAAGAATGACTTGAACAGCTAATCTTCAGCAACTTCTTTTATTCAGCAGAAGAGAGAACTAAAGAAGACTTGGAGACTCTCGCTGATAGATGAGTATCAGCGACACACATAGTTGAGTCTTTGATCTTTATAAATTCTTCCTCTACTGGTCTAAGATACAATTAGCGACAAGAAAACCTTCAGCAACACTATCTTCAACTTGGATCACACTTCATGTACAGAGAGTAATGCTCTCGCTGACACTGATCAGCGACACACAAAGTTGAGCATCATTCTCCTTCAGTAACACAGAGTGAGAGAAGATCAGCGAACATAAACTTCAGCAACAGGAGCTTGACTTGAATCATTTCTTCTTAGAGAGATCTTCATTAAGTGGGTCAGAGACTTGAGGGTATAAGGCACAATCAGTGACTTCGCTTATCAGCGACTAATGACTTCAACAATCTCCTTGTAGACATTATCTTAGTCTCCCCCTTAATCTTTGAGATCAGTGACCATCTTGAGTTTGACGACCAGTGACTCAACAATCTCCCCCTAAATGGTTTAAGTCATAGCTCCCTTAGACAAACTAGTTGCTAGAAAGTTTTAGACTCAACAATCTTCCCTTCTTTGATGATAAGTTGGTTGCTCAGAGACTTGTACTTGTAAATTTTGTAGTTGAAAAGATTTTGGTCTCTGACTGTAGATTGGTCTTCCAGTGACTTGTACTTGTAGATTTTCTTGTTTCAAGCCTCATATATATCATAGAATAAATATTTACAGAAGCTAACTATTACAAAATATCTAAATTATTTATCTCTCCACATCTCCTCCTCTTTCACTATGCCAAGCTCAGCTTCAAGTTCATATTTGTCTTTGGAGGGCAGGTATCTGAATTTTCTGGCCAAGGCTTCATCGAGAATAGCTTTTCTGATCTTTGAATCTGTTGGAAGCATGCTAGCTGACCTGATTAGGTGTATGACTTGTTCTTGATCAACCTTCTCAAGTTCAGCTTCTCTCTGAAACCTAAGGGCACCATTTAGGTCCCTGTATACCAGACCCTTCTCCCCCTTAGTGACTTCATGTCCTTCAAGCTTTGGCACACCAGCAGGGATAGATAGATTTAGCCTTGAAGTGTTGGGGATTCGATAGATACTGCTAGTGCCTGACCTATACCTAGGGCTTGGTGGCTGAACAATCTCTTCACCAAATGTGACAGTATCTTCTGGTCTGAGAAGTTGCAGTGACACCATTTTTTGATATAGTCTATCAATCTCTTTCAGGACCTCAACTTTAGCTGCACTTGTTGAGTGGCTGATAGCAAGCCTGATCTCATTTCATTCTTCTCTGTGCAACTTGCAAACTTGATCAAGTAGCATGGCTTGAGTCTCTGAACCTCTTTGAATAAGCAGTTGAGGTTGAGATTGATTCTTAGACTTCTTCAGTTTGACCTTGGTAATAGGTGTAGGGTTTGATCTCCCTGTCATTCGAGCAGCAAACCTTTTTCTGTCTATTTCATCCCATTTCCTATCCACTGCGGTTCTGACAGCTCCCCCTTTCTTTTTAGAGCTCTTGCTAGCTGAAGTTTTCAGTTTTTGTTGCTCTAGCTCACTCTCTTCTATTTCAGCAAGTACCCTGGCAATTGCAGCATCAGACTCTTCTTGATCTTTCTTTTGCTTAAGAAGTCTGGCCCTTTCATTGGCATCTTTAGAGCTCAATTCCAGTAGGTATGCTCTGTCAGCATCTGACTGCTCTTTCAGCAGCCTTTTTCTTTCTTGTTCCTCTCTTAACTCAGCCTGAAAGGTTATTTGCATAATCATCTCCTGCTCCCTGTCCTGTCTTGACTTTATCTTTCTGGCAATTCTCTGTTCTTTTGTTTCATTAGGACAAGGGGTATCTGAGGCTGAGTCAGAGGAAAGGCATGCTGTAGGGGAGGTATCTGAAGTGGTTGTGTTGGAAGGAGTTGCTGTGGAGATTGGTATTATTGTTGCTGGGGTAGGTGTGGTTATTTGGATGTTTGGGTTGTTGTGGTTGTAGTTGCTGTGGGTGAGGGTAGGTTTAGGGTTGCTGGTGGAGATGAGGGTACGGCTACCTCAGATATGACAATATATAATTGAGGATCACTGACCTGTTGTTTCTTTGATGGAGGAGTAGATGCATGAGAAGTGTCACTGGTCCTTTTTCTTTTTATAACAGATGATATGGGTTGCTGATCCTCCATATTTATATTATCTTCATCATCTGAACCCTGACCATTTCCATGACCACCTCCCTGGCCATCATCATTGTTATCATCATCATTATCATCAGCATCATGCATGATGGTATCATCCTCCTCATCATCAGATGTATCAACTACCACTTCCCTATTCATCCATTCCCAGCGAGCCAATTCATAGCTCACTGAGGTACCCTCAATCCTAGCAGTATCATCCACTGCCCATTATTGCACCAGCCCGTTGTAGTTCCTGAGCTCTTCAGCACTGAACTCAGGAAAGCTCTCAGTGATATCCACCATATCAGTGGCTATCTCCATATCTACCCAATGCAGTTCAGCAACTGCAAGGGCTTCCAGTTCAGGTTGCTCAGCGATCGGACGAAGTGCATAAGTAGTGAGCACAATGTCCCTGTGAGCTTTGTTTGATAGCGGATCAGTCATCTTTTGGGGCATCTCAGGATCAGAGACAAAGTCTTCTTCTTCACTCTCCCCCTGACTGGTTCGCTTAAACCGATCAACTGCCCTAAGTATCTGATCAGTGAAATCGGCATTTTCCTCTCGCAGGGCAGCGACCTCAGCTCTTGTCTTTGTGAGCTGTGAGACAACCTGTGGAAGTACCTTAATAACTTTGTCAGTGTTATACAGGTAGTTAGATACAGAAATGGCTAAGTCATTTTGGTTGGTGGTGAGCTGGGCAATGGCAGCAGCATGATTAGTGAAGTTGTTGGTGGAGGTGGAGGCTAGCTCAGTGACTGCATGGTTTATTGCAGCACTAGCATCAGCTACTGTTTGTACCCTCTCACTAACAGATGTGCTCCATGGTTGAATGGAGTTGTATACATCAGTGAGAGCAGCAACAGCTTTCTGAAGGACAGAGACATTGCCAATAAGTGCCTCACGGTCTTCAGTGAGCATCTTAATTTGGGTTTGGGATTGGGCAATGTACTCCATCAGTAGCTGATCTGATGTGGAGTGAGTGGAGGTGTTTGGGGGAGTAGTTTGGGTAACAATAATGGGGGTAGGTGTAGATTGGGCTACCTGATCAGGGGGTGTGGTCTGATCAGCAGTGACTTGGATGTTATCATTGGAGAAGGAGGTGGGGGTGAGCTCTCTGATGGGAGAGTTGGATGTGGGTGGAGGAATGGGTTGAGTGTCCTCAGAGGTGTCCATTGGCATGATTTCCTCATCATCAGCTTGTGATTTAGCTGGTGGTTCATTGGAAATAGAAGTAGCGACCTGTATCTCACCATGGGTCAGTGGTGAGACATTGACAGTCGGTGCAGTGATAGATGAGAGATGGCCCGGGTCTGTAGCCAGTGGTGTGACATCAGCTATGAGTGTGTTATCACCCACTGATGTCACTTGCCCTTTGAATGAAATGTCACCCTTTTGTGAGGATGACAAGTGGCTGGGTTGACTCAATCTGAGGGTGTGGGGTGCACTCGAATCACTGCTAACAGTGGTTTGATCCACTGCAGCTGTCTGTAATTGTCCCTTTGTAGAGTCACTGGACTTTCGGGAGTCCAGTGAAGCAGGTAAAGTTGAGGGTTCAGTAGTGGTGCCCTCAGCAACTGAACGTACAGTCACTGATTCACCACTGGCATCCGTAGATGTCTTCTTTTTACTATGTCCCTGATCCTTTAATGTCAGGGACCCTAATTTGGATTTTTTCTTGGGAGCAGTTGGTGGTTTCTTAATTGGTGGTTGACCAACAGTAGTCACTGGGGGTGTGGTCTCGATGGGGGGGGGGGGGGCAGCAACTGACATTTGTACAGAAGTTACAGGCTGGGGTGCAAGGATCCCCGGGTGTTTCATAAAAGCGGGTAAAACCATAGTCGCTGGTTTTGCAAAAATCTGAGATCCTACCAGAGTGGGCTCAAATCCCTGAAAAGATACCCTATCATAGGCAGCAAACTGATCCCTAAAGATCAGTGAGAGATACCTAGGGTAAGGTACATATTTTGCCCTGGCAGGCTCAGCGACTTTGGTGATCAGTTCGTTAAAGATCACACTTGCATAGTCAACTCGTAGAGAGTTGACCAGTGACCAACTGATCTGGGCCTCCAGGGAGCTGAATTGATCATAGCTCCCTGATTTTGTACCCAAAGATTGGATAAAGTTTGTGAAAAGAGCATTCCAAACACCATCCATTTTTGTTTTGTGGACCGTAGAGTACTTACGGTTGCCACTGCCATCGACTGAGTATTTACACTCAATCTCAGTAAGATCGACGAGGCCTTGTTTGGCAACGTCGCTCTCTGGCAGCGACTCGTACGACTCATAGGTCGGCAGTTGTAAAATGGAGCGGATGGTGTTGGCAGTTATGATAATGGGTTGGGTACCATTGTCTATAAAACCCTGGAGTTGGGAAACACCAGAGATGACAGAGTGAGTGCAGGTATACCAGAACTCACTGAGCCATTCTGGGTTCATTTCCCCAGGAGACAAGGTAAGAGCAGGGAGGATAAAGTGATTTTTCAGAAAATTTATCACCTCCGCATACTCAGGTTTAGGGCAATTTATATTTCCCAAATAGTTAGATTTGGGAACTGTAATGACAAGGGTCTCACTGACCGCAGAGGCTCGAAGAGCTTTAATCTCTGGGGTCAGTGTGTAAGCATTGTTAAAAAAATTTGTCCTTGCCATTTTCGAAAAAGAAAAAATAGAGGATTTAAAATATGAGATATTTGCAGAGAAAAATGAAGAAGATGAAGTTTGAAAAATTAGAAAGCGTAAAGAATGAAAAGGTAAAGGTTTCGCTGCTTATATACGGTTACTGATGTGAAAATATGTGGTCAAAACGAGTATGTACGTGGTCAAAAAGTAAAAAAAAATGTGGTTGGTGGTAGTGGAGTAGGGTGATGATGGTGATAAGTGGTAACATTAAATGGTGATAGGAGTGGTGCGCCGGAAAGGTATACGAGGTGTCAGAAAAAAGTGTACCTTTTTGAGTTCCCATAAGATATTTTAATAAGGCATTTATTAAGAATATAAATCATTAAAAATTAAATACAAAATGTATTAATTGTAGAGAATATATGTCGAAATAAATGCTATATTAAATAATAACAGATCTTTCACTGATACATTGTGTCTCAGCGAGATGAAAATAAAGTATATCTTAAAATAAAGTAAATATTATGTTTCATATTTTGATGTTGCTGATTAAATTACAACTTAGAATACTAATCTAATCAGCTAGTCAAGTTTATGAAGCATAAGATATAGTTTATTTATATGATATAAAGAATTTTCATGTGCAGTTACAAAGTATATAATTTACAGATCATAACTATGCTAGCTTATTGTTCTTGCTGATTGCATCAGTGAGAATAATAGGCCAGCAAGTTAAAAGTATAAACTGTATATTCTGTAACTACTTTTTATTAACCAATCAGGATTTAATCATTTAGGTTCAGCATGCCCAACTCGCTGATGAGAAAGGTGAATCTTTTCTCATCTAAAGGTTTTGTAAATATGTCAGCGAGTTGGTAATCAGTTGGAATGAAATGCAATTCAATGTCACCTTTCATGACGTGGTCCCTGATGAAGTGATATCTGACATCAATATGTTTTGTCCTTGAGTGCATCACAGGATTATTTGCTATGGCAATAGCACTTTGACTGTCACAATAAATTGGAACATTGCCAAAGTCAAAACCATAGTCAGCGAGCTGATTCCTCATCCACAGAATTTGAGCAGTGCAAGCTCCAGCAGCGACATATTCAGCCTCAGCAGTAGAAGTTGAGACAGAATTTTGTTTCTTGCTTGACCAGCTTACAAGCTTTTCTCCAAGAAACTGACAACTACCAGAGGTACTCTTTCTGTCCATTTTGCATCCAGCATGATCAGAATCTGAATATCCCTTCAGTGAGAAATCTGAACCAGATGGGTACCAGAGACCAAGATTTGGTGTACCCTTCAGATATCTGAATATTCTTTTGACAGCGAGCAAATGGGATTCCTTTGGATCAGCTTGATATCTAGCACATAGACAAGTGGAAAACATAATGTCTGGTCTACTAGCAGTTAAATACAACAGTGACCCGATCATTCCTCTGTAAGCAGTGATGTTTACAGATTTACCATCAGGATCAGCGTGTAATTTTACTGCAGATGACATTGGTGTAGCAAGGGATGAGCAGTTGGTGAATTCAAATTTCTTTAATAAATCTTTAACATATTTTCCTTGATTTATAAAAATACCAGTTTTGGTTTGCTTTATTTGCAGACCAAGGAAAAATGTTAGTTCACCCATCATGCTCATTTCATAACTTTTAGTCATGAGGTTACTGAAATCCTTGCACATGTCATTGTTAGTAGACCCAAAAATAATATCATCAACATAAATTTGGACCAATATAACATCTCTCTTATCCTTTTTAATAAAAAGTGTGCTGTCAATTTTACCTCTGACATACCCACAGTTAGTTAAGAAGGTAGAGAGAGTGTCATACCAAGCTCTAGGAGCTTGTTTTAGTCCATATAAAGCTTTTTCCAGCTTATAGACATAACCTGGATGCTTGGGATCAGTGAATCCAGGTGGTTGCTTTACATACACTTCTTCCTGCAGCTTTCCATTCAAGAAGGCACTTTTCACATCCATTTGATATACCTTGAACTTCTTGTGAGCTGCATATGCTAAGAACAACCTGATTGCTTCAAGCCTAGCAACTCATGCAAAGGTTTCATCGTAATCAATTCCTTCTTGCTGACAGTAACCTTGTGCAACTAGTCTAGCCTTATTCCTTATTACAACACCATCAGCATCCATCTTGTTTCTGAACACCCATCTTGTTCTAATCACAGATTTCCCAGCTACTTGAGGTACTAACTTCCACACTTTATTCCTTTCAAACTGAGATAGCTCATCTTGCATGGCAGCTATCCAGTGATGATCAGTGAGTGCCTCATCAATCTTCTTGGGCTCAATCAGTGACACAAAGCTTACAAACAAACAAAAGTTAGCAGTTGTTGATCTGGTCTGGACCTTGGATTGTGGATCACCAATAATCAATTGATTATTAATATGTTTGGTCCATCTAGTCATTCGCTGAGGTTCAGTAGTGACTTGATTACCCAGAGATGATCCATCAGACACATCAGCATTTGAAGCATGATTGATGTTTAAGCTTTGATTTAGACAGTGAGTGTTATCATTTTGATGCAGATGGTAAGATGATGATGATGGGATGTCAACAGGCAAATATGAAGTTCCTGAATCATTCTTAGCTAAAGTAGAGCCAGAAATGCCTTCAGGGACATCTTCTTCCCTTTCAGAATCTGATATATGAATCTCATGCTTGTCATCACTGATTGTATCAAAAATAAGATTTTCATAGTCTTTTGGATCAGTGAGTGATTTATCATAAGATTCATCAAAGGTAACATCCATTGATTCTTCAATACATTCCCTTCTTTTATTATAAACTCTGAAAGCTTTTGAAATGATTGAATAACCAAGGAATATACCTTCATCAGCTTTGGGATCAAACTTTCCTAAGTGATCTCTTTTGTTTAAGACATAGCAGGTACTGCCAAAAACATGAAGAAAACTTATGTCAGGTTTTCTTCCCCTTAACACCTCATAGGCTGTCTTATCATGTCTCTTGACAATCAGAGACCTATTCAGAGTGTAGCAGGCAGTGTTGACTGCTTCAGCCCAGAAATGGGTCTTAAGACCAGCATCTATGAGCATTGACCTTGCTGATTCAATCAAGGTTCTATTTCTCCTCTCTGCAACACCATTTTGTTGAGGTGTTCTTGGTGCAGAGAAGTTTTGAGAAATACCTTTTGAATCACAAAAACTTTCAAGGTCAATATTTCTGAATTCAGTGCCATTATCACTTCTTAAATGTTTAACTGAACAATCATTCAAGTTTTCCATCTTTTTGATAAAGGATATGATTTCTTGTGTTGCATCACTTTTGGCTTTGAGGAAGAATACCCAAGTATATCTGGAATATTCATCCACAATTACCAAGCAATACCTTTTACCACCAAGACTGGGAGAACTCACTGGACCAAATAGATCCATATGCATCAGTTGAAAACATTCTGTCACTGAAGATGTTTGTTTGCTTTTGAAAGAAGAGCTGTGATGCTTTCCCTTCTCACACGCTGAACAAAGCTTGTCTTTGTCATAAGTAAGCTTTGGAAGACCATTTACCAAGTCATTCTTGCTGAGCTTGCTGATGTCCTTGAAGTTCAGGTGAGAAAGACGCTTATGCCATAACCATTTTTCTTCTGAAACGGTTCTGGAATAAAAACATGTTCCTGATTGTGCTGAGTCCATATTGACTACATATGTGTTTCCTTTCCTTTGAGCACCCAGGACAGCACTTCCATTTTTGTTGTAAACAACTCCAGCTTCATGATCAAATAGCACTTTATTTTTGGCATTGCAGAACTGACTGATGCTTAATAGATTATGCTTCAGTCCTTCAACATATGCTACCCTTTTAAACATTACATTACCATTGGTCAAGACCCCATACCCTCTGGTCTTACCAATGTTGTTATCACCAAAAACTACATCAGGACCTTTTTCATCCTGGTAGTCGCTGAGCAGGGACTTACATCCGGTCATATATCTGGAACACCCACTGTCCAGATACCAGATTGTTTCTCTAAGAATGCCCTACATCAGGAGTAAACTGTTAGTTCAATTTATGAACCCATCCTGAGATGGGTTCATGGTGGACAAGCCTTGAACTAGGCTTCCACTGACCAGCAAGACATTTGATTCATTGCAGGTGGTTGGTTGGACACAAGCTTGTACTGATGAACAATCTGTTGACACATGTTGCCTACTTCCACACTTATAGCATTTTTTATTTGTGGCTTTAGACTTCTTTTGCTCAATATGCTTATTTGATTGAGATTTGAAAGAGTTCAGACTTACTGTCTCAGTTTGTTTCTTTGACTCCAAGTCACTGATGACAAGATCATCAGTCACTGGAGTGTCAGAAGTGAGGTTGCTGAATAACTTTTGATTAATAGCAGTAATACTGATGGGAACTGGATTAGTTGTTGACTCATTTATGCTCAAGTTTTTCAGTTCATCAATACTTGCAGTTATATCACAGTTGTCAGTGACCAGCGAGCTTTTAACAAAGTGATTTGGTTTAGGCTCGCTGAAGACTGACATTGGCTCAAAAATGAAGTTTGAAAAGGATTGATCAGGCTTGAATATTTGATCAATGCTTGTGGCATCAGCCAGAGAAGCAGCTGTGTCATAATCACCTCCCAGAATAGCTTTTACTTGTTTTGGAATTTGATTATTGACACACTAATTTACATTTAATGCAGATTTGCACCATGACTTTATAACTTCATTGAGTTGAGAAAATTTGGTTTCAAAACTTATTTTCTCTTGAATGCACATTTGATTTGCATGTATTTGTGCATCAAGTTTGTAACACCCAGATTTCGGGTCTAGAAGTATTTTAATATTTTCTGATAGTGAACTATTATTTAATGTGTCAGAAAATAAGTGTGTTGTGTTAATTTAAAATAAAAGGTGAAAATAGTTGAATAATCTATTGTGACTAATAAATTATTGATTGTTTTAAATTAACTCAGTTGACGGTTAAATAAAATAATATTTCCCCGCAAATGGTTTTTAAGTTCCAGACAATGATAAGTACGGGGAATGAAATTAAATCATTTATACTACACACTCACAGAAGTGAGTCGGTTGATTAGTTCCTATCTATATACATACGTACGCTATACATACACCTTAACATACAAGAAATCTTTGATTCAAATCATCAAATTGAAACCTTAGAATCTGAATTCAAGCTGCAATAACAAGATTGAATCATCCTTTCATCATCTAATTCATTGTAAGTGTTGATTTCTTGATTTATATGAACCCTAGAAATTGGGGGTTTTGATGTTCTTGATTAAAATCCGAAATTAGGGTTTCAAATGGTTGAATTGATATGAGTTAAGCTTTAATAACATGTATTAGTTATTCCATCATAATCATAAACATGTTATAAGTATTGATTTTTGATTTTCATGTAAACCTAGAAATGGGTTTTTAGCACTTGATGGAATTAGTTAGATTGATACGGAACTAAAGCTTATAGTTATGAGTAGAGTTGTTAGTTAGTGCTTAAATTGTGATTATAATCTAAGCCCTTACTTGGAATTGTAGAATTTGATTAAATGTTCATAAAGTGTTCTTGGAAAATTGATGATTGTGATGAATTGATGGGTTATTTGAAGAACTTGATATTAGTTGTGAGTAAGAACACTTAATTAATAATCAAAAGGAAAAGTTAGCACTTATGTGGATAAGAGTATATGAAACCTTGTGTTGGGGTTTTGAATGAACTAATAATATTTGATGATAATGATAATAACCTTGTTGAAGGTGTAATCATGTTAAATTGTGATGGTAAAAGTTGATTAAATGAGGTTGTGATTTTAATGAGCATAAACTTGATAAGTAAGTGTGAATTATGTTGTTATAATGTTGCTTGTAATATTGGAATAATGTGTGTGTGTGTGTATATATATATATATATATATATATATATATATATATATATATATATATTGAGACAAGTAACTAACTTGTATTATTCTACTGTATTGTCAGATGTGCAGAAGACTCAGTGATATTAGACTACTGAGTGGATGACTGAGGTATTCGGTGAGTGGATCTTTAATCCTCAGTGTGATTTAGTTGTAACAGGTTTAGTTACAACAAGTAACTTATTATTACTGTTTTAGTTTATCATGATGATTATGGTTGCTAGTAATAATAATGTTGATAGACTGTTTAGTCTAATATGTTGATCTAATTGAATATGTGGATATGTGATCACGTGATATATATTTGGCCTTCGGGCATCAGTTGTCAATGAGGTCAACGAGTTGATGAACTGTTGGTTGGGCTAATTATTATCCTAGATTTAACACATCTCCTGTGTTGGTGGATGATAATAATTAGCTATCGGTCTCATCCGTATGGCCATACGGATATGGTGGGTAAGTGTTCTTTGAGAGCCACCGCGGCAGAAGGGTTTCTCAAGAACCACCGATCCTCATTGTTGAGATGTGATGTTGTTGAATTGTTGCATTGTTGACAAGTTGTATTGTGTACTGAAATGTTTAAGATTAGTTGTTGTACACAAAGTTGTTATGCTAAGTTAGACTGTTGATTAACTATCTACTCACTTAGCGTTATGCTAACCCCCCACATTAACACTTCTTGCAGGTTATAGATTTTATCGGGTGGACAAGAAGCTGGACTGAAAGGAATGTTTGACCAAGCCTACTCTGATATTTGATTTTTCAAATTAATGTTATTTTGTGTTTTTCTAAATAACACCCATGATGATAAACTATGGTTTAAAATAGGTTGAATTTGTAATGTAAATTTGGTATTGTTGAAAATTGGACTAACGCTTCCGGATTTATTATATTTAAATGATGTAAAATGAGGAGTGTTACAAGTTGGTATCAGAGCATGAGTTTGGGTGAATTGTACATTGTAAGATGTCCAATCCCAAACTTTGATAAGTGTCAAGTCAAACATTCCAGGGTGTGGGGACTAGGGGTTGTATGAGAATGTGGTTATTGAATGTGTACTAACCTATAACAAGGTTCGAGGTTGTGTTTTGGTTGCAGAGACGGAGGAATATGAGGAACCCAAGGGTATTCTCAATGATTCCTCAACCTTCGTGGGCCTATGTATATCAGGTACTTTTCGATAAGCTTGGTGTATTTCAATAAACTTGAATTGTTTATTTTGCTATTATATGATTGGTAGTAAAGTAAACTGAGTCAGACTGATATGAATCCCCAGTTGTGAGTCTTTGGTGATCAATATATGTTAATGTGATACTATGAATTGTGTGTGTGGAATTATTTGCTCTTATGAAATAATAACTTTGGGAGCAATTGGATTAAGTGTAGTAATAAATCTTGGCAAACAAAGTTGATATGACTCCATATAGTAAATTTAATGAGATGTTGGTAATATCAATTAATAGGTTTGGAGTCTTGTTGTTGTATAAAGTGTCTATTGATTGAAATGTGTATCTTTGACTAGGAAAAGTCAAGGTTGAAATTGGTAGAGTCAAATTGTGTATTGACTATGTTATTAAGTGATAAATGTGGTGAGATGTGTATCTGTATAATATGGATCATGATTGTGGTTGGACTATGATCTAGGTATTAAAAGTGGTAAATAGAAAGTTAAAGTGGTCAACGAGTGTTTATATAAGTGGACAAGTTGTGAAAGTCAAAGTGATCATGAATTTGAGAAACTTGTGGTAATTGGTCTAACAAGATGATTTTAATGTGAATTGGTGTTTTAAAGTTATAGTACAATGCCAATAGTGAAAACAGTTTGGTTTGACTTAAAATAGTCAAAGTAATGTGAAATAGGTGTTAGAATAATGATTATGTGGGTTGAAAACCCAAATGGGTTGTTAAAGTGCCCAAATGGGTCACTCGATGGTTAAACGTTTAAAATGAGTATTGGTTTGGTTATGACCAATGCAATAGTAACTTTAAATTCTACATATAGTAGGGATATGTGTTGTAAGTGTTAATACATTCAATATGGTTGAATTTGGTTAAAATGCCCAATTGGACCCCTAAACGGGTCAACGAGTTAAAACATGATAGAATGGGTATGTGGGGGTGATGAATATGCCCACACGTCATAATGATATGTATAAACATGTGGTTAAAAGGTTAAAGTCAGAAACTAAGCCATTTGGAATATGGCGTGTCAACCAAAATGGTTAAAAATGGTCCAAAATGAGTAATAGTCCGTTTTCTCGTAAAATATGTTAATTGAAAAAGTGGAAAAATGAAAAGTTGCATTTTGACTATATAAAGGTGCCTGTAAAATTTCAGGACCTAACTCTTTACGGTTTGTGAGATATGCGCGTTTGAATTTCAGAAATTTGCATTAAGGTTTGCTGGTGCAGGGTCTGCTGTACAGACATGGGACCCGGCGGGTCCAAAGGGAACCCGGCGGGTAGTGATGGTGACCCGGCTGGTACATTTTAAACCCGGCTGCTCCTCCAGCCCAAATATGGCAAAAAGTTTCTGTTACCCCAAAACTTAAATCACCCGGCTGTTGGACCAAGAACCCGGCGGGTTGTCCCTATGAGCCGGCGGGTCAGGCCTTTGACCCGGCTGATTCAAAAAAAAAAAAAAAAAAAAAAAAAAAAAAAAAAAAAAAAAAAAAGTTGTTCGACGTTTGACGTAGAAATTTCCGTTAGAAAAATTTTGATGTCAGAATGAGACAAAATTTACAGGGTCACTCGGAAACGACCCAACGGTCAAAGCTCATCGCTTCGCCATGAGCCCTGGCAGTTTTGGGCAGTTCGGGGTCGTTTGAGGCCCGAAAATGACATTTTATTGTTTTTCGGACCTTATTTCGGACTTTTAGTTTACGTTTTGTATTGGGCTTTTGTTTCTTTTAGCCCAGGAATCATTCCTATGACTAAATACAATATAAAAACTTGTTTTAAGAGGTCCATGTATGTTATTATATATGAGTTGTTCTCAGATGGTTTATTTAACTACCGAAATATACTAGTAACTGATATTGTTGATTGTTGATAACAAGGGTTAGTAACTATTGATTATAGAGTTATGTGGATCATATATGTGAATTAATTGAAACATGATAAAGTATTTGAATCATGTAGAATAATATACAGTGTTAAATTGAGCATTTTAAGAACTTGTAAACCAAGTACATGAACTTATAGCTATGTGATCACTAAATATGAAATGCTCAGTTGTGATTCAACTAAAGACATATATGTTGATGAATGTATGTGTTGGATATTCCATATTGTATTGACAAGTGTTTAGTACTAAATGTATTAAAAGTATTAAGTGATGTAACTGGTAATTGATATTGAATCAGGTAATGAAGAGGTGGACTGATGTAATGGTGTAAGACATTACATCTGTAATAACGAAATAGTAAAAGAGTTATATTTATCTGCTTATGTGATTAGCTGTTCATTTAAAGTGATAAGTTGAAAATTGTAGCAAGTTAATATTTGATGATATACCTGCTACTACGGATTGTTATAACTGTGCAAATGGTTGATATCATTGTAGTAATATATGTAAGAGTAAAAAAAAAAAAAGGTAATCACTGTGAAGATGGATGGTATGAAGTACCCTGAAAATAAAGTGTACCTGACATAATATGACGACGTCTGGCCAACGTATTTATATTATGCCATTTTACATGGAATTGTTGAGGTTACCAAGTACCAGAGAACTTAAAGTGATTTTGAAATAACAAGTGAGATATGCTGACCTGTAATCCAGTCAATGATTGACTGAAATGAAAGAGTAGTAAACCATAAATTGTTGTTAATGTGGTACCTATGGTACAAGTGATGTGTATATGGTTAATTCCAACTGGTGATAATAAACAGATGAGTTAAGCAAAGTGGAGGTCAGTTGATTGTGGATAACAATGTGTTAATATTGTTGAATAGTTAATTAATGACAGCACCTTGTGTTGATATACCAATGCTGATGGCGCATGGTATTGACAGGTGTTGATTTAGCATTCAAGTTGAGGTGATGGAATGCTAAATTGAATTGCGTGCTAAGAGTTTAACTATGATATTTGACCTCTACATGTGGCTTACTGTTTGCTCTTATGTGTCTAAGATTATATGAATTGTGGTTCATTCTGAATAAAGAATCTCATATAATCTAGTTGTATTTGATTGTGTTTATAATTACCTGTTGGGAAATAGTAATAAACTAGTTGCAAAAGTTGAATCCAATTGTTTCACCACGTAAGGTGATATGTGGATACTAGTTAGTTACTAGTTATGAAATGATATTGTTGAATATGTGACTAATGACAACACCTTATGTTGATGTGTTGAAAGAATTATGCTGATAATGCATAGTGTCAACAGGTGTTGATTTAGCATCCAGGTTGATATGATAGGATGCTAATTGACTAGGTGCTAAGGTTTTACTTGAAAGATTTGACCTCTACATACTACTTACTGTTACTTTTATGTGAGTAGGATTATATGAATTGTGATTCTTTGAATAACGGGTTTCATATAATCAGGTTGTGTTTATAATTACAAGTTGTAAAGTGGTCATTAAACAGTTGCAAAAGTGAGAATTTCTAGCAAGTGGTTAGCTAAAGAAATACATAGTTGTTAGCTAAATTGTTAGTTGTAAATTGAGTTGAACTTTATTGCTAATGTGCATGTTGTGGTATTCATTACCACTTGTTATTGTTGTTGTTGTTGTTGTTGTTGTTGTGGTATAGATGAAATTTTACATGGCTATAAGTAACACTACATCAAGGGATTATGTGTTCTAAATTGTATACATGGTTAGTTGTGAATAGCTATGTAAATGGTCGACTAACTTATCAAAGACGGAGTTTATGCACAATATTTGTGCAGTAGAAAATATAGAAACCTGTATATAAGGATATGTACATGTAGAAAGAATTTTAATTGTGAAGTTGTTGATGATATTACAATTATTGGGAATATTGTGATTAAGTAATTGATGACATTCCATTTATTGCCAGTTAATGTGCTTGGTGGTAATAAATTAAGTGTAATACCAAGCACAACCTAGGTGTTTATATGAATTTAGTTGAAATACACACTGGTAATGTGTAAGTTAATGAAATAATATATACCTATATAAGTACATGTTGACATATAGGTACATTTTGGGTTTATGTGGTTAAAGGTATGCATAAAGATGATATGCATAAGTGAATTAAATTATAACCACATCTTGTGTGTATCAAATAAAATAATAATTATTTGGTTAGAAGCGTATGAGAAATATATTAATAGTAAACTGAAATAGAAATAAATAGATGATTCTATCACACTAAGAGTGATTAAGTGTGATCAGATTTCGAGGACGAAATCTTTTTAAGGGGGAGAGATTTGTAACACCCAGATTTCGGGTCTAGAAGTATTTTAATATTTTCTGATAGTGAACTATTATTTAATGTGTCAGAAAATAAGTGTGTTGTGTTAATTTAAAATAAAAGGTGAAAATAGTTGAATAATCTATTGTGACTAATAAATTATTGATTGTTTTAAATTAACTCAGTTGACGGTTAAATAAAATAATATTTCCCCGCAAATGGTTTTTAAGTTCTAGACAATGATAAGTACGGGGAATGAAATTAAATCATTTATACTACACACTCACAGAAGTGAGTCGGTTGATTAGTTCCTATCTATATACATACGTACGCTATACATACACCTTAACATACAAGAAATCTTTGATTCAAATCATCAAATTGAAACCTTAGAATCTGAATTCAAGCTGCAATAACAAGATTGAATCATCCTTTCATCATCTAATTCATTGTAAGTGTTGATTTCTTGATTTATATGAACCCTAGAAATTGGGGGTTTTGATGTTCTTGATTAAAATCCGAAATTAGGGTTTCAAATGGTTGAATTGATATGAGTTAAGCTTTAATAACATGTATTAGTTATTCCATCATAATCATAAACATGTTATAAGTATTGATTTTTGATTTTCATGTAAACCTAGAAATGGGTTTTTAGCACTTGATGGAATTAGTTAGATTGATACGGAACTAAAGCTTATAGTTATGAGTAGAGTTGTTAGTTAGTGCTTAAATTGTGATTATAATCTAAGCCCTTACTTGGAATTGTAGAATTTGATTAAATGTTCATAAAGTGTTCTTGGAAAATTGATGATTGTGATGAATTGATGGGTTATTTGAAGAACTTGATATTAGTTGTGAGTAAGAACACTTAATTAATAATCAAAAGGAAAAGTTAGCACTTATGTGGATAAGAGTATATGAAACCTTGTGTTGGGGTTTTGAATGAACTAATAATATTTGATGATAATGATAATAACCTTGTTGAAGGTGTAATCATGTTAAATTGTGATGGTAAAAGTTGATTAAATGAGGTTGTGATTTTAATGAGCATAAACATGATAAGTAAGTGTGAATTATGTTGTTATAATGTTGCTTGTAATATTGGAATAATGTGTGTGTGTGTATATATATATATATATATATATATATATATATATATATATTTTGAGACAAGTAACTAACTTGTATTATTCTACTGTATTGTCAGATGTGCAGAAGACTCAGTGATATTAGACTACTGAGTGGATGACTGAGGTATTCGGTGAGTGGATCTTTAATCCTCAGTGTGGTTTAGTTGTAACAGGTTTAGTTACAACAAGTAACTTATTATTACTGTTTTAGTTTATCATGATGATTATGGTTGCTAGTAATAATAATGTTGATAGACTGTTTAGTCTAATATGTTGATCTAATTGAATATGTGGATATGTGATCACGTGATATATATTTGGCCTTCGGGCATCAGTTGTCAATGAGGTCAACGAGTTGATGAACTGTTGGTTGGGCTAATTATTATCCTAGATTTAACACATCTCCTGTGTTGGTGGATGATAATAATTAGCTATCGGTCTCGTCCGTATGGCCATACGGATATGGTGGGTAAGTGTTCTTTGAGAGCCACCGCGGCAGAAGGGTTTCTCAAGAACCACCGATCCTCATTGTTGAGATGTGATGTTGTTGAATTGTTGCATTGTTGACAAGTTGTATTGTGTACTGAAATGTTTAAGATTAGTTGTTGTACACAAAGTTGTTATGCTAAGTTAGACTGTTGATTAACTATCTACTCATTTAGCGTTATGCTAACCCCCCACATTAACACTTCTTGCAGGTTATAGATTTTATCGGGTGGACAAGAAGCTGGACTGAAAGGAATGTTTGACCAAGCCTACTCTGATATTTGATTTTTCAAATTAATGTTATTTTGTGTTTTTTTAAATAACACCCATGATGATAAACTATGGTTTAAAATAGGTTGAATTTGTAATGTAAATTTGGTATTGTTGAAAATTGGACTAACGCTTCCGGATTTATTATACTTAAATGATGTAAAATGAGGGGTGTTACAAAGTTCAAGTTTTAGGTCTTTCATTTTCAACAAATTTTCTTCTTGAAGTTTAAGTTTAGATGTTAAGTCATTGATCATGCATTCTTGCCTTTTTCTGAATATCATGAGCATTTGATAGATCAACTATCAAAGTCTCAAAGATATTCTCCTTTTCAGTCACTGAAGCTGATTTAAAACAATGTACCTTGTAGAGAGTCTCTGGATCCCAGCCGGATGCTGAACATTTCTTAGCTACTTCTTTGATGTCTTCATGGAAGTCAGCATCATCAGCCATCAGGCAGTAATCTCTATCTAAACGAATCATAGCTTCTTCTTCATCAGATGATGAGGTTGATTCAGAGTCGCTAAAGGATCCTTCCTCAGCGACGAATCCTTTTCCCTTCTTCTTGCCAACTTTGGACATAGCTTTTAGCTTCTTGTATTTTGACTTGTACTTGTTGTACTTGTCATTTCTGAAACTGGGCCTTTATTCAGGGAGAGGATTGACAGCTTTGGATCTACAGTCAGCTGCAAAGTGACCAAGTTTGCCACATTTGTAGCAGTCGCCTTTTGACTTTGAGATGTCATTTGATGGTGCACCAGCAAATTTGTTGAACCTTGTATTCTTTTTGAAATTTGCAACCATCATGGCCATGTCTCTTTCCAGCTTCTCTAGTCCTTCTTCATAGCTGACTTCAGACTGACTGTCAGCAGCACAACCTTCCTCATCTGCAATCAGTGACTTTGAGCACAACTTGGTGATCTTAACTTTCTGCTTTTGATCAATCTCTTCTAGCTCAGCTACAAGGGCATTAGAAATCTTTTGACTGCCTAGTGCAGCACGAATATGCTCACTTTGATCAGTCTGTTTTTCAGATTGTTCCCAATTTAACAATATACCAAAAATTTGAGTTAGATTGAGAGAAGTATAATCATTACGTTGTCGAGTACATGTTGCAATGGTTCCCCAAACTTTTCTAGGCAATAGTTCTAGAAATTTTTCGACAACAAATCTTTGGTCCTTTCCTATATTAGCCTTTTTCATTTTATTTATTAAAGCTTGATATCTAGTATAGGTGGAGGCCAGTGACTCATTGGGTTCCATGGCAAACAGTTCATACTGACGAGTCAGATTTACTTCTCTACAGCGAATAATGTCGGGGGTTCCAATATAGATATTTCTTAGAGTGTCCCACATGTGTTTCACTGTACTGCACAATCTAATGGACTCAAACACTTCATCAGGAAGTGACATGCTTATGTATATTTTAGCTTGTTTATCCAGCCTGACCATGCGCCTATCCTCATCTGTCCATTGTTCCTCCCTTTTTGGCATAACCATTTCTGGTAAGGCAGGAGTGGTTGCAGTGGCTGCAACAGCAAAAATAATGACAGTGGGGGTGTGAGGACCGTCAGTTATTATAGAACAAAGACGATCATCAACAAGGTCTAAGAACATCATCATCCTGGACATCCAGGTTTCAATTCTTGATGGGTCAAAGGCTGGAGGTTTTGTAATGGAGCCATTTCCCTTCTGGTACTCAGAATCAACACAACTGTACTTAACGGATTCCATTGCAGATCTGGTTAAATTATATTTTAAACCAACTCTGCTCTGATACCAATTGTGAGTCCCTAATCACTATTATGTTAGTGATTGTGAATCGTTAACAGTGAGTTAATTGTAGAAGGGAGGGTTGAATACAATTAAAAAAATTTCTTTTCTTTGTTATAGTGTTATCTTAGTTTAGCAAGTTTTTAACCGTATTAAAGTAACAACAATATGAACACAAGTATATATATATATATATATATATATATATATATATATATATATATATATATAAGATAAACAGTTCAGTTGCTGATACAAATGTAGCTGAAAGATAAATTCTTTATTGATAAAATTTATCTCTTGTTGATTGCGGAATAGATTAGCCAAAGCTAATCCAAATCAAACAATACAGCTATTACAAAGGAGATGAGCAGTAGTGGACAAACACGCTACCTGCTCACTCGCTGAGGTAAGCTAGTAGTGGACAAACACGCTACTAGTTTACTCGCTGGTATTACTTATATCTTAGACAAACTAGTCACTGACAAACAAGTGACAATACAAGTAATCGACACAAAATGAAGTACAACATACTACGCTATTTATAGACGCTGAAATCCTGAATTTCCGGATCTGATGGACACGTGTCGCTGATTGATTAGAGAGGTAGTTGAGATGTGATATATCATGGCACGACATTCTGTCTCGGGAAATATCACCTAGTACAGTAGACCAATCAAATGCTTCCACGTTACCTTTTTCAAGTTTCGAGGAACACGTGCTGCGCCGTAACAACGCCGAATGTTGACTTCTTATTTAATGCGGCATTTAATGCTGCAGTCACTGATAGATATATCAATTCTCCTCATTCTCGATGCGAGCTAACATGCTCTAAAGAATGACTTGAACAGCTAATCTTCAGCGACTTCTTTTATTCAGCAGAAGAGAGAACTAAAGAAGACTTGGAGACTCTCGCTGATAGATGAGTATCAGCGACACACATAGTTGAGTCTTTGATCTTTATAAATTCTTCCTCTACTGGTCTAAGATACAATTAGCGACAAGAAAACCTTCAGCAACACTATCTTCAACTTGGATCACACTTCATGTACAGAGAGTAATGCTCTCGCTGACACTGATCAGCGACACACAAAGTTGAGCATCATTCTCCTTCAGTAACACAGAGTGAGAGAAGATCAGCGAACATAAACTTCAGCAACAGGAGCTTGACTTGAATCATTTCTTCTTAGAGAGATCTTCATTAAGTGGGTCAGAGACTTGAGGGTATAAGGCACAATCAGTGACTTCGCTTATCAGCGACTAATGACTTCAACAATCTCCTTGTAGACATTATCTTAGTCTCCCCCTTAATCTTTGAGATCAGTGACCATCTTGAGTTTGACGACCAGTGACTCAACAACTAAGATGGAAATTCAATCTTCAAGACATTTTCATTTATGCATAAGTTTTGTTTTGCTTGCTTATCTCATGTAAATGAATTACACTAAATTGGGGAGGATTGTTAGTAATTTGGTGTAATTGAGGGATATGGTTATTAGACTTGAAAATGGGTTAAGAGGTACGGAGTGTAAGCCCATCAAGTCGGTAACATCCCTGATTAAAAGCTATTGCAGAAATTGGTGGTATTATTGAAATAGGCCTAGTCCAAGATTGCTGATTTTAATGTCCTGATGGTTGATTTTCATAGCCATGTGGCTGATTTTCTAGACCTGAGTGCTGATAAGTCTCTTTCTAGACAAAGGCCTAAACACGGACATAAGCCTATTGCCAGACAGAAAACCTGATTGCTGATTATGAAGGCCTTGTTGTTGATTCATGATACCTGATGGATGATTTTGAAGCCTAAGTGCAGATTTTGCCAAACGGGTCAGGTGGTAAATTTGACTCATTTTGCTGAGACTCTTCATTGGCTTAACTGCTGGACTTTATGGTCATTAATACATTAATGATCTATGAATACTAAAAGGTTAAAACTGCAATAGCTTAATGGAGTAAATTATTGGTTAGTTAATACCATTAAACTCCATTGATTGTTTGGAGCTATATAACTCCAACAATGGATTCACATGAGGATATACAATTAGAACACATAATACTCTTCTGCAACTAGGGTTCTTGTTTGTTGCCTCAAATCAAGAACATCACTCTTTGTCTTATCCCAAAATAAAATTCGTGTAACCCAAGGCATATAGGGTCGAATTGTTATTTTCGAAAAGTGATAACACGATTCAAAGGGATATCTGGACCATTGAATCTACCCTATTACACGGTTTCCTCCAACAATATATAACCCACAACTTTTTGGACCCATATGAACCATGTGACCCAACATATACATATAATAGTGTATGTTTTTACATACAACACAAATAACTACGAGTAGCTCACATACTCCATATTATATAAGAAAGGAAAATACTATGTAGTTTATTTTAGGGGAACTAGACTAGCTTGTACTCTTCTAAAAATTACTGTTATATTCATTTTGAACCTAAGTATAGTACTTCGTATTGAATTATTAGGAGAAATATCCATGGTTCAAAGATTTGGATATGCACCCCTTTTATTCATGGTATGCACAGCAAGGAAACTAACTATACAAAGTCAACAAAATAATTTTTTTAACACTAGCGGGAAATCCCTATTATTCATACAAGTTTGCCACTAAATGCAATCTGCTACCCTAAAGTCTCTCTTGAACAAGATGCTTTTCATGAAATAGTAAAAAAGTAACCATCAGTAAGAAACTAGTGAGAAGTTAGAAACCGATCAGTACATATATATAAGCCAAAACCAAGAAACAGAAACCCAGACCAGTTATGGGTCTCAAATTCAATAAAAGATATTTATTAGTGAAGTACTATAATTAATAGTGAAGATAAAAACCCGCACTTTGCTATGTATAACCATAAAATAGTTTTATCAAATTAGGTAATCATATAGCCTAAACACCACATTCATATTCAAAATTAATACTTTTTATCATCGAACATGTAAAATACAACTTTTACTTTAACATGGACGTTTCTTTATATTTAAAGTGGGGCGATCATCTAATTGGTTTCTCTATCTCGTTATTTATCGAAATATTTTTAATCATGTCAGATGTTTTCATAATGTAAGTGTCTATGCTTAAATAATACTTCGTAGGATCTTTATCTACCAAAACGAAAAGTCATATCACATAATTGTTGCCTCGTATTTTAATTTTAGTTGTTGCGTAAATTCTAATGTATTTTCTTTTTCTATTGATATATTTAATATATTAAAAGTTATTATTGATTTTCTACCAATTTTTATGAAAAACACTCACATATACTAATGCAAAATTATCACCGTTAAACCTATATCCTTGGTTTAAATAAATATTAAAATCTTTTATTTATCGAACATTTTATCAATCACGTCGTACATTTTTATATTGTAAGTCTCTATGGTTACATAATACTTTGTAAAATCTTTATCTAGCAAAATAAAAAATCTTATCACATAAGCGGAATTGGCGGTGTTCATTAATACTTATAAGTCATAATGATCGATATTTAATATAATTAGAAAATGCATAAGGTTTGAATTTATTTCATCCGTTAATACTTTAAGTTACGTTGATAAATAACCAATGTAATTATATAATACATGTATTTATACAACGAACATATAAATTAAGATAAAAATTATAATATGTATGAACCCGAACATTGTTATATATAAAGAAACTTTCATCAATATTAATAATAATTAAAAAATGACCTAATTAATGTAATTATATAATACATGTACAAATTTTTACAATGAACATATAAAATAAGATAAAATTAATAATGTGTATTAAACCAAACATTGATATATGTAAAGAAACTTCACTACTATTAAGTAAAAAAATGACCTATTTATTCTATAAATCTAGGGGTGTTAAGTAAACAGATTAGTAAGTTAGGGGCTTACAATAAAATCAATATTAAATTTAACAGGAGTCATATATACTTGACCTCCCGCAACAAAACAAATGCAGCATCCCTCAAGCTAACATCCGTCTTTGTTGAACGTTTGCAATTCTTATTTTTATATCTTACAAAAACGTTGCAGATCATGATTGGTGAAATTATTATTCATTTTACCCTAAAATGTTATTAACGAGTTATTATTTGCTCACACTTCACGACGGGTTTAAACTATTTCTTAGATTAGATTTTGTTAATATTATTTTGTTCCGTTTTGATATTTTTCATTATATATGACAAATCCTTTTTAGAGAAAATAATTTATGATGTTAACTACACACTGATAAAACTAGCTTGAATGTTAGCTTCAAAGATCGAGAAGTTTTTTTTGTATATAAAAATACTTGATAGTTAAAAATGTTAGATATAAACAATTTTTTAAACGTTAATGGTCAAAACTCAAAAGTATATATATTTAAGATATATATTCTATGCTTTCAGTAATATATGTATTCTTTTAGGTCCGGGAAGTTTATCTTCAAGAGAATAGATTAAATTTCATAAAATACATTTTATTGATGATTAATCATGGTTTCGTCATTTCCAATGATTTATATATATGAATTTAAATAACGGTATCTTAACGATAAAACAAAGAATATGTCATTTGTTCGAGTACGTATTGAAACATGATGTTCGCCTTTTAATATTCTTTGTAACGATTTTTAACCTTCATTGCACTACTACAAATAAATCATTTAAATTCGCATGAGAAAGAGATTAATAACTTAAAATTCAATTATTACTTACTCCCATAGATAATTTGGTATCATGCTTGAACATATGGTAATCTATAACATCATAAAACTTTAGTATCATTTTGTAACGAACATATGTTGATGAATTAGTAAAACATTAACATAATAATAATAATAATAATAATAATAATAATAATAAACATGAAAAAAAATAAGTTAACTAAGTGACACCTAATGTAACACCCCTCTTTTACTACCACAATAATATATTATTTTACTCGGAAGCGTATGAATTTAAAACTTATTTATATACTGTACATTAAGATAATGTACATACACAGTTATATATTTAAAATAAACCAACATAAAACTGTTTAAAAACTACATATGTCGGGGTATTATCTATTACAAATCAGGTTTATAACAAAACCATATCAGAGTCAAAATCTGTCAGACATTCCCCGCGAAAGCATCCGTTCCTGACACCCACATATATATATATAAAACCTGCAGGAAGTAGGATGAGGGATTAGCACAAAGCTAAGTGAATGAATTTATCACACACAATTCAACTTAGCTTAACCATCAGTTTACAGCAAATACTAGTAAACACATTCTTTTTCAATGAGGATCGGTGGCTCTTGGGGTATCATAATACCCGGGAATTCCCCAAGAACACTTAACATCAATCTGTATGGCCATTACAGAATAGACCGATAACTATTGGTTATTAAACTCATACACAAGTCTCAAACACAACAAATGAATCAAAACCTGTGTAATTCACATAATAACCAAAAAGTCCAACTACACGTTGACCTCAATAATCTGATACACATAGATTCACATATCACATATATTCGTAATCAATACACAGATTTACAATTGCATAATCAATCTACGTATACTTGTTGTAACCAAACAGTTACAACTAAATCGAATGATGAGTTCTAAATCCACTCACCAATACCTCTGCAGTCTCCTAACTCAGTTTCTATTCACTGAGTCTTTGGCGTATTTGTAAACACCACAAAGTAATGAAGTTAGTAACTCAATTCAATTTATTCAACTCACATATTACCAATTGATGTATATTTATGCACACATAAATATATATAAACACAAGACTCACACGGGTTTCCATGGTTCTTACTATTTACCAACTCATTATCACTGTTTATTATACTTACTACCACTGCTAATTCTCATTACCACTGTTAGCCTAACCACTGTTAGTTCACTTCCACTGCTAACTCCTTATCACTGTTAGCCTAACCACTGTTAGTTATATTTATCATCCCTGTTAGTTCATAGGTTACCACTGTTAGTTCATTGCCACTGTTAGTCTATTGCCACTGTTAGTCTCTTGCCACTGTTAGTTCATTGCCACTGTTAGTTCATGAGTTACCACTGTTAGTTCTTGCCACTGTTAGTCTCTTGCCACTGTTAGTCTCTTGCCACTGTTAGTCTATTTTGGCCCATTCTAGAAACCTGCAACTTCTAAGCTTTACTGTACAAAAGGATTTAACTAATTTTCCAGTATCCAGGTTCCTAATTCGATTTATATGAAGCAACAATAGATTTAAACATTACCTATAAATACTATGTACCTCCTATAACATCCTTTAATTCAATTATCATGCTAAAATTTCCATAACCCATTTAGGTCAGAAGCTTAATTCACTGTTACATCCAAACCTTCAAATTACAATTATACCTACAGTAACTCAGTTTGTAAACATCAATATCATCTTTCAATCCTTATATATATATATTCAAGAAATCAACAAATTTATCAATTTTATATTTAACCTAAAAAAACAAAACATTAATTCATTATTTACCTTTCGACAGGAACTTGTAGGACAAGTATAAGATGATAATTTATACTCACACAAGTATAATCCTTAATTCTTCTAATTCCTGTTGAGACTTTTCTGTTTATTTGAGTTTGAGGTTACTGTAGGTGAAAAATATAGTTCTTCTAGTAATAAATTAAGAATTGGGAAAAACATGATAAAAGGAGGTCGGCTCTCCTTTAAACCGACTTACCCCTTTTTTTTTTATTAATTAAAATTCTAGTCCCTTCCATTCCCATCCTAATGATTAAAATTTATACATTTACAAGGATATTAATTCATTTATTATTATTATTATTATTATTATAATTTCAATAAACAATTATTATCAAATAAATTTCTAATATAATTAAATAATCAATTTAAAATAGAAGATTTACCAGATAAAATAAAGGATGTTACAAATCTCCCCTCCTTTAGGAGATTTCGTCCTCGAAATCTAAACTCGATCAAACAATCCAGGATATCTGGATTTCATAGACTCCTCGGTTTCCCAGGTCAAATTTGAACCTAGACTGTGTCTCCATTTCACTAACACCATAGGAATGTGTTTCTTCCTAAGCTTAGTAATTTTTCTATCGAGAATTTCAACCGGTTCTTCAACTAATTTCTGATTCTGATCCACCTGTAAATCTTGTAACGGAAGTATCTGGGATTGATCTTCAACATTACACTTTCTCAAATAACAGATATTAAACGTATCATGAATACCAGCAAGCTCTGGAGGAAGATCTAATGAAACTGATTGATCATTAACCACCTGACGAATTTTGAAGGGACCAATATATCTAGGTGCTAACTTTCCTCGTTTTCCAAATCGAATAACACCTTTCCACGGGGAGACTTTCAAATACACCAACTCACCTTTGGTAAAAGTAACCAGTCGCCTACGCGGGTCTGCATACTGTTTCTGTCTATCACGTGCAGCTTTTAGCTTTTCTCGGGCGATAGCCACTTTGTCGGCAGTAATTTGTACAATGTCTGGGCCTGCAAATTGCTTTTCTCCCACTTCTAACCAACAAGTGGGGGTACGACAACGACGACCATATAGCATTTCATAAGGAGGCATACCAATACTAGAATGATAGGAATTATTATAAGCAAATTCCACCAAAGGAAGGTGAGAATCCCATGAACCTCCATACTCTAGGACACAAGCTCTGAGCATATCCTCTAACGTCTGAATAGTACGTTCTGACTGACCGTCTGTCTGAGGATGATAAGCCGTACTGAGATTAATACGTGTACCCAACTCTTGTTGTAAACTCTGCCAGAAATGAGAAATAAATCGAGAATCTCTATCTGATACAATCGTCAATGGAATACCATGTCTCGAGACAATTTCATTAACATACAACTGTGCGAGCTTATTGAGAGAAGTAGTCTCACTAGTAGCCAGAAAATGTGCACTCTTGGTCAATCGGTCAACAATGACCCAAATCATGTCATACCCTCGAGGTGTACGTGGTAGTTTAGTCACAAAATCCATAGTCAAATGTTCCCATTTCCATTCTGGAATTTCTAGCTGTTTCAATGACCCATATGGCTTTTGATGTTCAGCTTTCACTTGAGCACATATATGACAATTACCAACAAACTTTGCAATATCAGTTTTCATTGTAGGCCACCAGTACAAAGGTTTCAAATCATTATACATCCGAGTGCTACCAGGGTGGACAGACAACCGTGACTTGTGAGTGTCAGTCAAAAGCATATCTCGAATATTACCGATCAGAGGAATCCAAACACGAGACTGGAAAGTCTTTAGTCCTCTAGAATCGTCAACCAAGAAGTCTTTTCTTTTCAACATTATTTCTGACTTAAGATTATGTTCCAACAAAGCTTCTAACTGGGCAGCTTTAATTTGATCCACTAAGTCAGAAGAAATATTAACTTTAAGAAAATAGACTCTTTTGGAAGTACCTTTTCTGCTCAATGCATCTGCAACTACATTTGCTTTTCCTGGATGATAACGTATTTCACAATCATAGTCTTTAATTAATTCTAACCATCGCCTTTGACGCATATTCAGTTCTTTCTGTGAAAATACATACTGCAGACTTTTATGATCAGTACAAACAGTGCATTTAGTACCATATAAATAATGTCTCCATATTTTCAAAGCAAACACTACAGCTGCCAATTCTATATCATGTGTGGGATAATTCTTTTCATGAGGTTTCAATTGACGAGAAGCATAAGCAATGACTCTATCCCGCTGCATCAGAACACAACCCAACCCAGCATAAGATGCATCACAATAAACGACAAAATCATCAGACCCATTAGGCAATGCTAACACTGGGGCTTGACATAATAACTGTCTCAGAGTCTGAAAGGCCTGTTCCTGTTGATTATTCCATTCAAACTTTTCATTCTTGCGGGTTAATTTAGTCAATGGACTAGCAATTTTAGAAAAGTCTTTAATAAATTTCCGATAATAACCAGCCAAACCCAGAAAACTTTTAATTTCAGAAGCATTCTTTGGAGTTTTCCAGTTCATTACAGCTTCAACTTTAGAAGGATCAACTTTAACCCCATCATTACAAATAATATGACCCAGAAATTGTACCTCTCGAATCCAGAACTCACATTTAGAAAATTTTGCATATAACTGTTCTCTTTTCAAGGTTTCAAGAACTAACCTCAAATGCATAGCATGTTCTGATTCAGACTTGGAATATACGAGAATATCGTCAATGAAAACAATTACAAACTTATCGAGAAATGGTCGACATACCCGGTTCATTAGATCCATAAAAACTGCTGGAGCATTAGTCAAACCAAAAGGCATTACCAAGAATTCATAATGACCATACCTGGTACGAAAAGCAGTCTTTGGAATATCCTGTTCACGAACACGAACCTGATGGTAACCCGACCTTAAATCAATTTTAGAATACACAGAAGATCCCTGCAACTGATCAAACAAATCATCTATTCGAGGCAGAGGATATTTATTCTTTACTGTTCTTTTGTTCAATTCTCTATAATCAATACACATTCTGAATGACCCATCTTTCTTTTTAACAAACAAAACCGGTGCACCCCAAGGAGAAGAACTCGGTCTAATAAATCCTCTATCCAATAATTCATGTATCTGACTCATCATTTCTCGCATCTCAGACGGTGCTATTCTATAGGGAGCTTTGGCTACAGCCGAGGAACCAGGAATGAGATCAATCTGATATTCCACTTCCCTAATCGGTGGTAAACCAGGCAATTCATCGGGAAACACTTCCGGATATTCAGAGACAACCGGAACATCAAAAACAGATTTCTTTTCTAATTTGGCATCAATGACGTAAGCTAAGTAAGACTCACAACCTTTAGACATCGACTTCCTAGCTTTCATTATGGAAATTAGAGGAATACACCCACTATCTCGCTCTCCTCGAGCCACAACGTGTGACTCTTCAGAGATTGGGATTCTAATCAGCTTATGGTGGCAATCTATACTTGCTTTAAACTGACTTAACCAATCCATGCCAATAATCACATCAAAACTTGGAATCGGCATTAACAGAAATGAAATTGGAAAAGTCTGGCCATCTATCACAATATTAGCTCCAGTCACCGAAGTGGTAACAGGAACTAATTTGCCACTAACAATCTCTACTTCTAAGGGCTTAGTTATCACAGTAGGGATCAATCTCAACTTTTCACAGAAACACACAGATATAAAAGAACAATTTGCTCCAGAATCAAATAATACACGAGCCGGTACAGAGTTTATAAGAAAAGTACCAGTAATCACATCATCTGTGTGGACAGCCTCATCGACTGTCATCTGAAATGCCCTACTCGTCGCTGGCGGAGGATTCTTTCGCTTTTGACCGGAAGAAGACGAACTCCCGACCGAACCAGAACTCTGTCTTCCTGCCTCAGGACACTGACCAACTCGATGCCCTTCTTTCTTACAGTTCCAGCACACAAAATTAGGAAACTTACAATTCTTAAACTCGTGACCCAATTCACCACATTTAACACATTTGTTCGTCTGAATTGTACATGGACCATTATGTTTAGATCGACAAGAAGTACACCAATTAGAACTTCCAGAGGAACCACTTTTATTACTAAATCTCTGACCCTGACGATTACTCTGCCACCTGAACTTTCCTTTACCCGAAGACTCTGTTCTAGTTCTTGGAAACGAAGAAGAAGTATTTCTAGCTTGAGATTCTTGAAAACCTCTAATGTCACTATCGACTGAACGTGCAAGAGTAAATGCTTGAGATAAATTACTAGCTAATCTTACTGTGGTACGATAATTATGAGGTAATGTTTCCACAAATTGCTCAATTTTGGTTTTCTCATCTGGAACCCAATGTTGTACAAACCGTAACTTCTCCGAAAACTGTGTGATTAACTCATCGATAGTCATCTTATCGGTTAATTGAAGATTCATAAACTCTCTTCTAATACGTGCCATCTCAAAGTCTGAACAGTATTGGTTACAAATAGCTTGATGAAATTCAGGCCATCGAATAGCTTCTTTCTGCTGTTGAGTCAAATGACCAGTAATCGAGTCCCACCAAACCATGGCTTCATCTTTTAAACATTGAATAGCATAAAACACTTTAAATTCTTCTTCACAGTGAGTAACATCAAATTTTCGTTCCATATCTCTTAACCAATTTAAAATTACTGATGGATTGGTACTTCCTCTAAACTCGGGTGGTTTACTTGCCATAAACGTCTTAAATGAACATTGTTTATTTGGCTGAATAAGAGGAATATTACCAAACACAGGTATCTGTTGCTGAAAACGTTGCTGAGATGATGCAGTTTCAGCCTGTCTTTTAAATTCTCTGAGATTAATCACCTCGTCTTCTAACTGGAAAAGATAATCATCTCGATTAGATTCTTCATGAGCAGGAAAAGAAGTACCCTCATGATCATGTCTTTCAGTATGAATATCAGAAGGGGGAACATCGATCCGTGAGGCATTATTAGGGTTGGCGGTCGGTTGCTCGTTATCTGCCATATCTGTATTTCACACAACAACTTGAAATTTGTTAATCGTTAGTACTTATCTACTAACAGATTCATACACAAGGCTAAATCCCATAACCGGGAATGTTTGACATAACAAACTCTAGATTTGGGATTGAACACTTTACAATGCTCAATTCACCCAACTCTATGCTCTGATACCAAGCTTGTAACACCCCTCTTTTACTACCACAATAATATATTATTTTACTCGGAAGCGTATGAATTTAAAACTTATTTATATACTGTACATTAAGATAATGTACATACACAGTTATATATTTAAAATAAACCAACATAAAACTGTTTAAAAACTACATATGTCGGGGTATTATCTATTACAAACCAGGTTTATAACAAAACCATATCAGAGTCAAAATCTGTCAGACATTCCCCGCGAAAGCATCCGTTCCTGACACCCACATATATATATATATAAAACCTGCAGGAAGTAGGATGAGGGATTAGCACAAAGCTAAGTGAATGAATTTATCACACACAATTCAACTTAGCTTAACCATCAGTTTACAGCAAATACTAGTAAACACATTCTTTTTCAATGAGGATCGGTGGCTCTTGGGGTATCATAATACCCGGGAATTCCCCAAGAACACTTAACATCAATCTGTATGGCCATTACAGAATAGACCGATAACTATTGGTTATTAAACTCATACACAAGTCTCAAACACAACAAATGAATCAAAACCTGTGTAATTCACATAATAACCAAAAAGTCCAACTACACGTTGACCTCAATAATCTGATACACATAGATTCACATATCACATATATTCGTAATCAATACACAGATTTACAATTGCATAATCAATCTACGTATACTTGTTGTAACCAAACAGTTACAACTAAATCGAATGATGAGTTCTAAATCCACTCACCAATACCTCTGCAGTCTCCTAACTCAGTTTCTATTCACTGAGTCTTTGGCGTATCTGTAAACACCACAAAGTAATGAAGTTAGTAACTCAATTCAATTTATTCAACTCACATATTACCAATTGATGTATATTTATGCACACATAAATATATATAAACACAAGACTCACACGGGTTTCCATGGTTCTTACTATTTACCAACTCATTATCACTGTTTATTATACTTACTACCACTGCTAATTCTCATTACCACTGTTAGCCTAACCACTGTTAGTTCACTTCCACTGCTAACTCCTTATCACTGTTAGCCTAACCACTGTTAGTTATATTTATCATCCCTGTTAGTTCATAGGTTACCACTGTTAGTTCATTGCCACTGTTAGTCTATTGCCACTGTTAGTCTCTTGCCACTGTTAGTTCATTGCCACTGTTAGTTCATGAGTTACCACTGTTAGTTCTTGCCACTGTTAGTCTCTTGCCACTGTTAGTCTCTTGCCACTGTTAGTCTATTTTGGCCCATTCTAGAAACCTGCAACTTCTAAGCTTTACTGTACAAAAGGATTTAACTAATTTTCCAGTATCCAGGTTCCTAATTCGATTTATATGAAGCAACAATAGATTTAAACATTACCTATAAATACTATGTACCTCCTATAACATCCTTTAATTCAATTATCATGCTAAAATTTCCATAACCCATTTAGGTCAGAAGCTTAATTCACTGTTACATCCAAACCTTCAAATTACAATTATACCTACAGTAACTCAGTTTGTAAACATCAATATCATCTTTCAATCCTTATATATATATATATTCAAGAAATCAACAAATTTATCAATTTTATATTTAACCTAAAAAAACAAAACATAAATTCATTATTTACCTTTCGACAGGAACTTGTAGGACAAGTATAAGATGATAATTTATACTCACACAAGTATAATCCTTAATTCTTCTAATTCCTGTTGAGACTTTTCTGTTTATTTGAGTTTGAGGTTACTGTAGGTGAAAAATATAGTTCTTCTAGTAATAAATTAAGAATTGGGAAAAACATGATAAAAGGAGGTCGGCTCTCCTTTAAACCGACTTACCCCTTTTTTTTTTATTAATTAAAATTCTAGTCCCTTCCATTCCCATCCTAATGATTAAAATTTATACATTTACAAGGATATTAATTCATTTATTATTATTATTATTATTATTATAATTTCAATAAACAATTATTATCAAATAAATTTCTAATATAATTAAATAATCAATTTAAAATAGAAGATTTACCAGATAAAATAAAGGATGTTACACCTAAGCCCTATAGAGCCATTCAATTGATAACTTATTATGTATTATTCCTTAAGGGGTCTTTGAGGGGTTTGATCCAGGGGTGTTTGAGGGGTTTGATGCCTCATAAAAGAGAGTTTACGACATTATGTATTATTCCTTGAGACAAAGTTTTCACAAAGAACATGAAGTTTTTTATATCTATCTATATAATCTGTATAAGCTTTAAGTTTTACGTTTTAAATTTTAAATATAACTTTTTAGTTATTTAAAATTTGATTTTATAGTAATTGATATAGTAAATCGTATGAAGAATTACTAATATAACATGATAAATAGAGTTAAATTATGTAACTTTTATTTAACATAAGCGGTATTTTATTTAGTTATAGTATCTTTTCATCTACTTCGATATATTTTAAATATTTTTTTATTATATCTATCAATTAAAGTACTTATGGTGTCACCAACTTACCATTCACAAAATATCTAAAAAGGTTGATAAACCTTAATCATTCTCACCGTCTCAAAATAAGTGTCTATCTTTCCATTTTACTTTGTCCCAAAATAGGTTTTCACTTTCAAAAAAAGATTATTAACCTTTTGATTTATCCCACAATATAATTTTTTTCTTAAAAGTGATACCTGTAAGTATGTGCAAAAAGCAATAGTAATAATAATAATAATAATAATAATAATAATAATAATAATAATAATAATAATATATATGATGTATTTAAAGGTTTGTGAAATAAAGATAATAATAATTATTACAAGAACAAGAACATAAACAACAACAACAACAACAACAACAATAATAATAATAATGAAAAAAGAAAATGATGATTTTCAAGCAACCAGATTCGAACCATGGTTGATTGTGAATAAGTAAGAGGCACCAACCAACCATCTAGCACACTACTTATTTTTAAATCTCACAAACAATTAATATAAGATGGTAAATAGAGTTAGTTAGTGAAAGTTACTATTCATAGTTGTATCTCAATTGATATTAGTAGCAATGAATTCGAAATTTTGAGTTTGGTTAAATATTAATTAATCTTGTAGAAGGAAAAGGCTTCTTTTGGGTTCATTGTGGTAGTTATGGATTGTTGTGCCTCCTATCGGTGATCAATGTCAAAAGGCTGTTAAATTGTTAACTTTCTGTGTTTTTATTGTAGTGTTGTGCTATGTTTATTCGGGCTTAAATGATATTCATTATTTTGGATTGAGAAGTTAAGTTTTTCATGGTTTATTTTCTTTTTTATTGCTAATAATATTATTTTGTTAATTTTCTAGATAAAATGATGCAATTCGTTTCACTGGAGAAGTATAACACAAAGAAGATTAATGGTAAAATTATGATTTTTTGCTTAAACTTTGTTGTTATCCTTAAGTGAATGCAGCTTAAATATCATTGTAGTGTATATGTTTTGGCTTTTTATATTTACTTATTATCTTTTTTCTTTGTTAATGGTAACTTTGACATGAGGAAAATAATTAGCAGACCTAAATTTCTAAGAATAAATGTAAAGTTAAAAATTTGATATCGTGGTTTGAATAATTGATTGGATTAAAGTAAGAGAGAAAAAAAAATCTTACTTTCAGGTGTATGCAAATTAGTACTCTTTCTTACCCAAGAAAAATGAATGATTATTGTTTACTTTTAGTAGTGTTGGTTAACCAAATAGAGGAAGAACTTTTAACCCATATTAATACTTATTTTAATTCAATTATCTTTAGCAGGTGAGGGGGAAGGGAAGGAGAAGAAGCCAAGCCCGTGACCATGAAACTCCATATCATGAAAATACTATGAATTTTGAAGGTATCAAATAATTGTCAATTTTAATGTTACCATTTTGTTTGACCTTTTTTAAATACATATGAATGTTAACTTAACTAATGCACCGAGCTAAGAATAAGCAAAGGGAATACAATAGCTACTTAGGAATTGATCAATCATGTTGAAATTAATCAAAAGTGTATTCTAATTTAAACTTATAATGCCTATACCAAGTCATAATAGGGATGAGATTATTTTTATCACCATCTATTAATTTAAATCAAATCTTCCCGTCAATTTTACTATGTATTTTTATTAATATTATTTTGATTGTATTTTAAAATGAGCAGAATTAAGCTAGAAAAAAAATTATGAAGTTGATTGTGAGATGTCATTGCTAACTGGTAACCGTCAACTTAAGTGTAAGCAAATCTTTATATGTAGTTTTGTGACTTTCGTGATATGGCTTCAGGTGTTATTGGGTGTTTTTTTGAAGATCTACAAGTACGTACATATTCGAAATTTCTAATGTTGACTTATTGAACTAGAGAAGATGTACAAGAATTTTTTTAAAGAATGAAAGTACCAATCAAAGTGTGTCATGTGTACAAAGAGAAATGTTCCAAATATACAAAACTCATTTACCCCCAAACTTAAATATCTCACAAATGACAAATCGAAAAATTATGAAAATTGCACCATTAGATTCAGCGTTTTATCCTCTTCGATTTGCCGTCTCTCAAGTCATACTTTCGACGCCATTTTTTGGTGGGTTTCATATTTTACTAACACATGTGTTAATATTTAGTTGAACATTTAATTTAGATATAGGGTTTAGATGAATAGTAACTTTTTTTTATCTTTTATAACATATTATTATATATATGTTTTGATCCTTACCCCTTAATTTTGACTAATAAACTATTATGAATATTAACTACTTTTGTCTTTTGTGACATATTAATTTGTATATATATTTTGATCCAAAATATGTTATCATATGATAGTTGTAGTTTGATGAATTTATATTAGATGATAATGACTTTAATTTTTTACAGGTTACATGAGTATAAGCCTTTAATGTTATTTTGTTTTTTTTTGTTAAAAAATTTGAATTTCATATGGGTTACATGAGTTTAAACTTTTAACGTAACATTGTTTTATTCTATTATTTTGAATATTCATTTAAACTATTTTGGAGTTGTATAAAAGTGAGATGAGAGTCTTCAACTTTATATCAAGTATCTGAATATAACTCATATTTACTATTATTATTTTATCATACTATTAGCTACAATAATTATATTTCATGGTTATTGTCTCTTAATATTTACTATTGAATTCTTACGTTTTATTTTTCAAACGAATATATATATATATATACATATATATATTTTTCAAACGAATATATATATATATATATGTAGGATGACGAATGTAAAAATTATTAAATAAGTATTTTGTACCACCACTTTATGTTATATTTTGTGTTTTCATTTCAATTTTTATAAAAAAAATTTCTTGACTTTGACAGCATTATATATAAGTTAGAAAAAAGGACGGTATATATAAAGTTACGAAATATTATATACATAGTTATTACTTTTGCTACGATAAATTTAACTAGAGTAACTACTATCAATATTTCCTTATTATTGTTATTGTTATTTGAATAGTTATATCACTGATATTTTAAAACTTTTTATTAGTTTACAATTACAAAAAAGTATAAGTTCATAACCTTTCCATTAAGGTTAAAAGAACCAAAACCAAATTTAAGGCTTAATATTTATGTAAAAGATACTATTTTTTAAAACCCGTCGCATCGTGCGGGCAATATAAATCTTGTTGTAATCACACAAGAAAGTAATCATACCACAATCACGGAACAACTTGAAATTAGTGTCACATCGTAGATTAATTTGGTTTGAGTAAATTCTAGAGATGGTCCCCGTGGTTTACAGTGATTTACGTAATTCGTCCATGAACTTTTTTTTTCAGGTTTTTAGCCTAATAAGTTTACGTTTTGATTCAAGATGGTCCCTCCTTCACTGTAATGACTAAAATACCCTTTTTGAATATTATATTCTATATTTCTAATTTGTAATCAACTAAAGATACAAGAAATTAATAGTAATAGTAACAGTAATAGTAATAGTAACACCAACAATAATAGTAACAATAATAGTAATAATTCTAATATATACATGTCGAGAAATCAAGATTTGTAACTTCACCCTCAACCTCTCACTCCTTTTGTCATTCATTGTGTATTCTGGCCACCAGCTGATTCGACGAACATAATTATGTTATAAAACGCCTTCAACCCAAACATTACCCGTCGTCTTCTCATTTTCTGGCATCTTCTCCCGTCAAAACAACCGGTAGCCCCAAACCCCATCTCAATCTGTGTCCACAACAAAGTTGCATATCCAATGACGTCACAAATCCGGACATCAATAGCAGTAGAGTCCAACATATTGAACATCGTTCAAATACAAAATAATACCCAGATCTAACTATTATAATAAGAAACCTCACATTAGAAATTAAACACCACCTTCAAATCGGAAATCAGGTGGAGGAATAGTTTTATGATGGTTGACCACGACCGCCACTACACTAGAGCACCAACCACTGCTACATCTACGCTTTAAACCGCAACTACACAAATGGATCAGATCTATTCATTCTCTATAACGACATAAATGTAGGTTGCGATCGGCTGCCGGCCGGAGTTCGGTTTAGTGCATGCCATAATTGGCGTCGGCTTCCAGCCGGATTTTACTTCGGCTTGTGGCCGGAGTTAGCATTGTTCTTGTATGTGGTTTGTGTACAATTTAAGGGTAGTAGGTTAACATGCCAAAATCTAGAGTGGTGGTGGGCGCTTCGTGGTGATGGAAGGAATTGAAAGAGAGAGATGCGATTTCGGGTGTTTCAAATCTTTGATTTGAATGTTGTTTGATTTTTTCTTCTTATTTTAGTAAATGAATTAAAATGCTAGAAAATGAATGAACTGAGTGAAAAGGGTAGTTTAATCATTTTAGGTGGTGGAGGGACCATCGTCAAGCAAAACATAAACTTATTGGACTGAAAACTTAAAAAAAATAACTCAGGGACAAGTTCCATAAATTGTTGTAAACGACAGGGACCATCTATGAATTTACTCATTGGTTTTCACTATCCAGTTTGTAATTTAGTATGCAGTTTTATTTTTACCTTTTACTTAGTGTTGTGTAGTTTAATTCATTGCTGGATTGATGGACACATGATAGGTGATGCGAAGTGCATACCTAACTAAGTTACTAATGGGTAGAGCCCTTGGCTGCGATCCTATTAGTAGGTCATCGGTGGGGCCAAGGGGCAAGGACCATCGAAACAACAACGAAACATGATTAGGTTAAATGAATCCGCAATTAAGCTTTGGACATTTAACCGTCACAGAAATGCCCGTTATGCTGTTTGATGTATTAGTTTTATTCATATTCTTCAAATAGAGAAAAACAAACACAAGACGCTCAAGAATCTGATTTCATGCCAAAAACATATTGAATCCTGACTTTTGTAATATATTAATTCTATATGCATTTTAATCCAAAATATAATATAATATTTACTATTTATTATTTACTATCTACTATTTACTATTTTCTACTAATATCAATTGGCAACCTCTATGAATAGTAATACTATTTAATATTTAACCTCTATGAATAGTTGTACTACTAATTACCCCTTAATATCAATTGAGAACCTATTATGATAGTAACTTTTTTTTGTTTTTTGTGACACATTAATTTATATATATATATATATATATATATATATATTGATTCTAAATATATTATAATAATATAGTTGTAGTTTGATAATTAATTCATAGAGGTTGCCAATTGATATTAGTATATTAAATATTAAATAGTATTATTATTCATAGAGGTTGTCAATTGATATTAAATAGTAAATAGTAAATAGTAAATAATAAATTGTAAATATTATATTATATTTTGAATTAAAATACATATAAAATTAATATATTACAATAGTCAAAATAGTTACTATTCATAAAGGTTGCCAATTGATATTAACAAGATTTTTTTGCCCTCGCGATGCGACGGGTTTTAAAAAATTGATCTTTTTTACATAAATATTTGAAACCTCACATTTTGGTTTGTTTTTTTTTATAATTTTAATAGAGAAATTATGAGCTGATACTCTTTTTAATTGTAAATTATTAAAAAATTTTAGAATACCAATGATATGATAATCTAGATCTAGATAATAATAATAACAATAACAATGAAACACTAATTGTAGTTACCCAAGTTAAATTTATCATAGCAAGAGTAATAACTATAAATTTAAACTTTTGTACCTTTTTACTATCAGTGTCTTTATTTTTATCTTATACATATTACTGTTGGAATTAACTGAAATTTCTTAAATATAGAAATGAAAACAAAAAATGTAACATAAAGTGGTAGTACAACATACTTATTGAATAATTTTTACCTTCGTCATCATATCATCATAAATATATATATATATATATATATATATATATATATATATGTAAGATATTATTTCTTTGAAAAACGTAAAACATACACTCCATAAGAGTTGAATATTAATATCAAGAGATAATAATCATGAAATATAGTTATTGTAATTGTGTGTGTGTATTCATTTCTTATTTCAAAAAAGAAAAATGTAAGAATTCAATAATAAATATTAAGAGATAATAACCATAGAATATAATTATTATAGCTAATAGTATCATAAAAAAATAATAGCAACTATGAGTTATATGCAAATAGTTGATATAAGGTTTAGATGAATTTTCAAAATAATAGGAAAAATAAATATCATACCAAAGGCTTAAACTTATATAACCCATAAAACAAATTTAAAGTTATTAAAGAGTTAATATTAATAATAGTTTGTTAATTAATATTAAATGATAAGGATCAAAGAAAAAACAATATCACACTAAAGGCTTAAACTTATATAACCCATAACAAAATTTAAAGTTATTAAAGAGTTAATATTAATAATAGTTTGTTAATTAATATTAAAGGATGAGGATCAAAATATATTTAAACTATGTGCCATAAAAAAATAAATTAAAAGTTATTAAAGAGTGAATATGAAAAATGTTAAAACCTAAAGGGTAGAAAATGAAAGAGTGTTAATAGTTGAGACGAAGAAAATAAAAAGTAGTTAAAAGTTAAAGGGTAAAAGATGAAAATATCCTAAAAGATAAGGGGTGCAAATTTAAAAATTAAAGGATAGAAAATAAAAGAGTTTTAAAACATTAGGGGGCGAAATGAAAAAGGATTAAAAGTTAAAGGGTAAAAAATAAAAAAGTTAAAGGGTAGAAAATAAAAAAGGTTTAAAAGTTAAAGGGTGACAATTAAAAATCTGTGAAATACTATTCATAATGTCCCGTAGTTGATGTTAGAGGGAATAGTTATAGTAATAGTAATTAGTAGTAATTACCTTTAATCAACAAAGTATTACTACCTCAATAAGTTTTATATGATATATATAAGGGCCCTTTTATTAAAGTTAAAAAATAAAAATAAGTGAGGCAAGGTATAATAACCATAATTTCACCTTGTCAACTACATTAAACATAACCCAAATTTACACCGTTATCTGTATGGCTCGAGTACGGCTATCTGCATCTAAGTTGTGTTCTGTTTGTTTTACCTATCTAATGTTACTCAAACATAATGTATATTAGAATATATAACTACTTACAGTTTGTTTCCAGTTACACGAAAAACATCACAGTCTCAAAATCATAAAGATGGAAGCAGTCATCAGCTATGCACTACACCGTTTCGTGACATTACAAATCATGGTTCGTTCATGAATTTCCCTTTAGTCTGTTTTACTGTTATCCTTATGCTACACATAGTGCACTACAAAGGCTAACAACTATGTAATCTAAATGACTACCACTAAAACAATTTATGGGTTATGTTCTACATAGACACAATAACTTAAATTAAAGTGAGCTCATGGAATGATGTTTGTTCCAGCCGACCCGTTTGCTATTCCCCATTCAGGAAAAATAACGAATATCAAGACACCATCTAATACCAATGCAAATCGTGGTTCACCCTTGTCTACATCTACAACTGGTTAGTGAAATCTTACCTTTATTTTGGTCAAATTGTATTTGTTCATACTTCTTGTATTTTTTTTTAATTACATAATAACTATATTCAGGAATGTTATGTGTCCCTTTTTTTTGTGCAGTGAATACTAGCTCATTGATACAAAGAAGATGTACCACTCCAGTTAGGACAATACCCCGAGGTAGAGGTACACGACCCAAAAATAAAATCATAAGAGCTGATGCAGTTCCGTTTCAACTCCCACCTCCATATAACGCTCTATCACCTGTCATGACAGAGGTTAGTTGTTAAAATGATAATGTTCATTGATGCTGAACTTGCAACTCTACAATTCTGATTGTGAAACGCTCCTCCCTTCCATTAGTCATATGCGACGTGCCCTCATAACTAAGATGCCAGTTATGATCTACATCCACAGAAAGCCATTATAAACTTTACTAACATAAACTTGGTGACAGTCACCACTTCTGGTATTCAGCCATCAGAAAACACAGTGACTGAGAATTTACCAAGTAACAATGATATGAACCATGGTTCACCTCTTTCAACGGTTACATTTTGTTAGTAAATTCCTGAAGCATGCAAGTTATTACAAAACTAGAATAAGTATTAATATTCACTAACTTACATTACAATATGTAAGATCAAAACCATTTTCAAACAATTTAACATGTCTAGTGATTTATGTGCAGTAAATAATAGCTCATTGATTGAAACCAACTCTACCACTCAGGCTTCAAAACTGAAACGTGATAGAGGTAGACCACCAAAAAATAAAACTACGCCTGCTGATGTGCTACCTTTTCGACACCCACATCCATATCAGGGCTGTCAAATGAATTCGCGAGGCCCCGTGCGATATAAAAAAAGGGGCCCTGAATCGACAAAAAAAATAATCAAACATATATATAGATAAATGCACTAATATTACTAAAATTATATAAACTTTCAAAAATACGAAGTCATAATCTCACGATTCGGAAAAACTAACAATTTTCATCCTGTTTTAAAAAGATCTATTCTCCGAGCATTCTTCGAAGCAAAATTGTTGAGTAAACATTTATAATCAATACTCTATAGTAGGGCATTCTCAATTGCTATCATTTCGAATCTATTAAGTTTCTCTTGTGACATTGCAGAACGCAAATATGACTTCAACAACTTAAGTTTCGAAAAGCTTCTTTATGTTGTTACTACTGTTATGGGAATAGTCAACAATACTCTATGTGCAATAATCACATTAGGAAAGCAATCGACCCATTTCAGATAATTTAGAATATCAATAGGTCTTATATTGGCAAAAGGCAAGAAAATTTTAATCAATCTTAACTCCACATAGAGTTCATTTCCATCAATATCAAATTGTCCACTCTTCATGAGAGCTTTTTCAAGATCACTACAACACGAACTAAGACTCTTGTCATCAAAAGAGTGAAACTTGCTAGAAGTAAACAAGAAACCAAAAGTTTTTTCATACTTTTTGTATTGTTCGAATCTTTTTTTAAGTTTTAAAACAGTCTTTTTTTTTTGTCCGCATTGAACCTATACTAATTATAGAAACCATCGTAAAATTTGGGAGCCCTTACAGTTTTGGAGGCCCTGTGCAACGACACATACTGCGCATGCCAATATCCTCCACTGATTCATATAACTCTTCATCACCATGCACAAGTTTGTTTCTACTTTTGATTAATCTATATACATAATCCCTCCTTTTCATTAGCAGAGTTTAATAGCATGACCACCTTTATACAAGCAATTTCTTTTTCCAAAAGGGGGACCAAGCTCTTCCATAAACAACACAACAACAACAACTGAAGTATTTTCGATTGGTGCAATACCTTTTGAATTACCATCTCAGTACACTTCTCCAGGTAAGAAGATAGGTTAGTTGGAACGTTTGCAAGAAACAAACCACATGAATATGGAAAACTATTGTCAGCGCTGTTCAACCAGATGTTTTACAATGTTACTATTTTTTGCCCCAAAACAGGTCACAATGTTGTAGCCGGAACCTCAACATCTACACATGGTACCTCAGAGGGACTCAACACCAACAATGATGAAATTCTGTGCGATAAATTCAAAGGCATATCTCTAGGTACTTTTTTTATCCTCTTCTTCTGCATTACCTCTTACATTTAAAATCTTTTAAATCAAAATTCACAATACAAATATTAATATATTATCTAATATTAAACTGTCTTCTTCTTTTTCCTTCTTTCAGAATACCGTGATATTGGTGACCCAGATTTTGTATGTGAAGCATGTAATGTACCTCACATTTCATAAATGTTATTGTTATAACTACTTTAACGAAATACTTGGTTCCTTGCAGATTCTACCAAACACTTTTATGAATGCGTTGATGGATGAAAATATGTCAAGTATGATATTGTCAACTTACCAAGGGGTATACAATGTGAACATAAGTTACGAGTCATTAGGCGGTGCACTTTTGACGAAGCGGAAGGAATTGCGGGATCTTATTGTAGAAAGCATTGGTAATCGTTTGATGTTTCTGCATCTCATGAAGCGTGAAGGGAAATCTCTGTATATAACCGGGTATGATACTCATGGATTAAAGATTACTGGTGAAGCGAATGAAAGTGACCCAGAATACAAGCGTTGTATGTTAGTGATTAGTGAGTTACCGAGTAAAGAACAAGTAAGTTTGTTAACATTTTTTAATAAATGCATTGAACGGTTAGGTACACACTAAAACTACTCTTTATACAATAAATGAATTATAAAAATATGAACAGATAGTTAACATGATACTCTCTACTTGCAGATCGTTCGACGCGAATATGTGTGTCACGGCCTTTTGGACAATCAAGAGAACCAGACAAAACTAAGAATTGAAGATATGGAATGGCTTGTGAATGTGTACTTCAAAATTGACCGAAACACGGGTGGCCTGATCGGTGCAGCTTTCACTGGATGGACGTGGGATTTTTTATGCACCTACCATAACTTAGTTGGTAGTAAGTGCGTTATTCTGGAAAGTTATGCTCCGGGTTGCATCAATTTTCAAATTGTAGCTGCAGACGACACGACCCTATAGTTGTGAAATAAGTAAAAACACAATTTTTCTTTTTTTAAGTTTTTAAGCTATGTTTCTAGCCTCATGGATAGTTTTCGTTTATTTGTAATGCATTTTTCCTCACACTATCATTTTGGTGTCAACAAGCGCCTACTATGTTTACTATCATTTTCCCATAACTAGCTGTTACCATCAAATAACCTATTGATAACTATTGTTTTAACGCAACGACGGTAAATTTTTTGAAAAGGTCGCACATTCTGCGTGCTATATATCGTGCAGAATCAATTATAAATCTTGTTGAATTATTGCACCTACATGCTTACCATCAGATAAATTATGCATAATCATTGTTCAAGTACCACCAACAACAGTGTAACATAAAAGACACCCGTAATTTTTGCGGAATAGTAATTAGTAGTAATTACCTTTAATCAACAAAGCATTACTACCTCAATAAGTTTTATATCAGGGGTGTTATTCAGACGGATTGTTTGGATTTCAATTTTTTTGGATCGGATTAATCGGATTTTGGACAATCTCAAGTTTATCCTTAATCCAATCCAAATAAGAAACGGATTAATCGGATATGGATTAAATGGTTCGGATTAATTTTCGGATTAAACGGTTTCATCCGAATAAGCTCAAGTTGAACGTGTGATACCGAGTAAGACTAAATTTACGTTTAATAACACAAGTATATAAACAAACATAAGATAAGATGAAACGATATATCATATTATAACATCCAAATTCAAATTCCAACTTCTAACATACATCCAAAACATATTCCTAGTTCCAAATTAAATACACATCCAATCAATCTAATTAAAGAGAAGTCCCAAAACAACTAAAAAGTATTAAATCTTCTTTTCTTAAGTTCATAGCATTCAAAATGTCAGACCTCCGTTCTTCAAAAACTTGAAAAATAGTAACATTAATATCTAATATCTAATATATTATTAAAAAATATTATTTAATATACTTGATTCTTATTCGGATTATACGGATATATTCAAACAGTTTAATTTTGATCCTTAATTCTTAATCCTATACGTGTATCCATTTAAGTAATCCATAATCCATTTAAGCAATCCATAATTCAAATAATCCTGTCCAATTAACCTAAATCGAATTAGATCAGATCAATTATTCAGATTCCGGATAAAAGTGACAACCCTTTTGTTAATTAAAGTTAAAAAAAGATAAAAATAAGTGAGGCAAGGTATGACACGACTCTAGTCAAGGCAGCCCACCAAGTGAAAATCCGTCTCACCCTCCACCCACACAACCCTGCAGCCCTTCCCAATTTCTCATTTCATTTTCTCATCTCTTCTTAATCACCAAACTCCATTTCCATCCTCTAAAATCAGTCACTAATGGCCGTCGGCGTTCTTGCTTTACAAGGTTCATTCAACGAACACATCGCCGGTACATCCCCCGTTTCTCTGTTCCCATTTACACATTTATTTTTATATATCCTAATATCCATACCACCTGTTTGATGAAATGCTTCAATGAGTTCATGTTTTTGTGTAGCGTTAAGGAGGATTGGGGTGAAGGGTGTTGAGATAAGAAAAGCAGAGCAGTTGGAGAATGTGACTTCACTTATTATACCCGGTGGTGAGAGCACTACTATGGCTAAACTTGCTGAATTACATAATCTGGTACTTCTTAATTTAATGTTATTATATACATACATAATCTGGTACTACTTTATTTGATTTGCACACTAAGTGTTCGACAGAAGTCCTGTGTGAAGTGGTATATTGTATTTTTCATACTTGTTTAGATATAACTATGCAACCTAGTTAAAAGATAAAAAGACAATGATTTTCTCAAAACTAGGGTGCATTTTCTTGAATGTTTCTGACCAAGCTAAGAGTATGATTTTCACAAAACACTTGATTTTTCCATAGTTATGATTGACGTTTTGGAAATTAAAGATATGAAGTAGCCTTGAAAGGATGAAAGAGGAATTGTATGTATCTAGAATTGGAACATTATATGGTGTGTGATACGTTCCAATAGCATGGTCACCGAAAGTCACAACCTTGCAGACCAATTCTTACTAAGTTAACTGTTATTTGCATGTAGTCCACTTTCTCATGCTTAATTCTTTAGTCTATGTAACACGTATCCATGATTCTTTGTTTCTGGTTTTGTCCCTTAATTTTTGCTAGATGGTTTTATGTTTTCATCTATAAATACTGTATTGCAATTTCAAGGAAATAGAAGAGAAAACTGGAAGAAATAGTATCTTTATTTTGTATCGTTAGTTTAGTTTAAAATGGGAATTTAACCATCTTGAATCGGTTTCTTAATAGTGTGCATACGACATTTGATAAGAATGACACTTTTATATGAACTTAGATGGGGATGAAATGTGAACTAGTTTGATTTTTATATGATTTTGATTTGATGATGGTGTTTCCATATATCTGAATTTATGTCGGATCTGGTTGTAGTTTCCTGCGCTTCGTGAGTTTGTGAAAATGGGAAAACCAGTTTGGGGAACGTGTGCTGGTCTTATCTTTTTAGCAAACAAAGCAACTGGTGAGATTTAATATCCTATATATTTTGTCAATATGTACCCGTAAATACATTCAATAACTAATACAAGTAGAGGTGGTATAATGGTTGGGGTGGGTGACATGTCATAGATGGATAAGTTTATATACAAAACTAAGACGTGCCAGCTTGACCTGAATCGCTTTTTGTCCAAAAAAGTGAAATGTTTTTGAGATGTGACCTTACCCAAAGAAAAAATAATTATGTCTTTAAAGTAGTTAGGAGGTTTTTATGCATTCAAGATACATTTTTGGGTGACTTTTAGACCCATTCTATATGTTGTTTAGCTGTTCTCTGTTTTAATCATTTGAGAAAAAGCATTACCCAAATCGACCCGCTAATAAGAAAATGGATCAAAGTTGCCACCTGTAACTAAGAATTGTAGATGCAGTTGGATGTGAACTTTTTTTTTTTTTTTTTGTTATTGAGAGATCCAAAAACATATGCAGCTGAAGCAAATAAAGAAATGAACACAAGATTTTCAGAGTATTAGGGAAATCAACACATATGATTCTTTTCATTTTTGAATCTGAACTGTAACACCAATCTCTTTCAGGACAGAAAACTGGAGGACAGGAGCTTGTTGGCGGGCTTGATTGTACAGTTCATCGTAACTTCTTTGGGAGTCAGGCAAGTGTTGGCATTTTGCAACTCTTATATAGTTATAATTTTTAGCTTAATTGGATTATGATTAAAAATATTCTTAACCCTAAGCTATTGGCTGCTATAAGTATTTCCTTTCGAATATCATATACAGATTCAGAGCTTTGAGGCCGAGATTCCCGTACCAGATCTTGCTTCTCAGGAAGGGGGTCCACCAAGTTTTCGTGCTGTTTTTATTCGTGCCCCTGCGATCCTTGAAGTGGGACCAGGTGTTGAAGTGCTAGCTTCTATATCTTTCCAATCAACTAAAGAAGTTGATTCTAATTCTTCTCTTCAAGAGGTAAGTGGCCTTTGTTTCTTGATAATTTCAGTTGTTTTATGCTACAAGACACAATTTCATGCATCAATCATCTTATGCTGTTATATATTGCACCTTTATTTGGATCACCAGATACAATCTATCATATGTAAAGGTGGCAATATGAACGGGTTAGGTAACAGGTTTGGGTTGAAACAGGCTGTTTTAGTACAAGTCGGAACAGATTCAGGTAGGGTTGATGCACAGACATTTTTGTCCATAATATTAAATGGTCAATATGTTACATATGGTGACAAAAACTACTATATTCTAAAGATGAGAAGATTAAATAGGTTGTAAGCTGTGTACGCAACTGTCAACCTGTCTTGATCTATTTTACTCATCTGACCCTTTTCCTTTTCTACATTTTTGGATTTGACCGATTCATTAAGAAAGTAAATGGATCGAAATTGTCACCTCTAACGTTGTGTTAAGACAATTTAGTTATCTGATATAGCCAATCAACATTTAAGTAGGTAGCATCTGCTTGTTTAGTGTTTACATGAGTGAGTTAGTAATTTTGGATGTTGACAGCAGTTATTGATGAAAAGAATGGACAGAACAAATCATGAACTCTTTTGCAATGCCTAAACAAACGTTTATACACTTTTTATGTCAAAACACATTGTTTTGTTATTTGAATATAGAACTGATAATATATTCAATACTAACATATGTTTTGTCTGTAGTTGTTGCGATATAGTGTAATCTAGATAACACATTTAATTCAAATATCCAGACAATGCATGACTTTTCATTGTTTAGGAGAGCACTGAATCTGATAGTAAAGTGATTGTAGCTGTGAAGCAGGGCAATCTACTAGCAACTGCATTTCATCCTGAATTGACTATTGACTCTCGATGGTAATTCATACTTCTAGTTCTATACTTCTATGTTTTGATTAGTTTTGGAGGTAGCAAAATGGATGGTCTGGTGGTTAGCTAACGGGTAAACAATTGCTGGGTTGGGTTCACCCAAATCACCTTTCGTGTCTTGTTAGATTAGAACATAACCTAAATCGATTCACTTACAAGCTAATGAGTTGAAAGTGACACATGACACCTTTGATTAAGTTTTCTCAACCAGAGGTATCTGATATTTACTTCTTTGGCAGGCATAGTTACTTCATGAAAATGTCATCTAGCAACAATGAAATAGTGGCAATGAGTAGCAGCAACAATTCTTTTGAAGATCAAGAAAGCTACTTGTACAACAAACAGCCCAAAACCGACCTTCCTATATACCACTAGCTGCAAATTTTATCAACATATAGGTGATCATTTATTTGAAAGTCATTTATAGGTATCCAAACCTTCGAAAATGGAATGATTCCTAGCTGGGTGTCTTTGCAATTTCCAGCTGTTCTGTATATATAACTATGGGAATTGGTTCGGATTTGTTTCGTTTTCTATTATAATTTTTTTCCTTTTTCATAGAACGTGTGCATTATTATTATTTAGAAAGAGATTTAGTATTTGGTACTAACTAGGTTGAGACCAAAAAAGGATTCGTTTAAAGTAGAGCCGGCAAAATGGGCGGTTGGGCGGGTATGGGCTACGGGTCAAAACGGGTGCAGGTATAAACGGGTTCGGGTCTAGTCGGGTGCGGGTCTAAACGGGCTCGGGTCATAACGGGCTATTTGAAAATTTCATTAAAAAATTGTTCTAATTCACTAAAATATATATATTTTCCAAAATAAGTTAACATTTTTAACTATATAAAATAAAAAATATTTAACGACGGCCATCCATTTAGATCCATTCATGATTTGAGTTTTACCCAATTAAGTCCATTTCCAAAATTTTCCAAGTCCATAAGAACCCAAACTTTATGTCATTATACCCAGAATTACCCAGATGTGGAGCAAATGGGCAGAATTTGTCAGCATTAGTTTAAAGTAGGGAAATTTACGTTCTGATGCTATCTTTGGAAATGAACAGTTAAAAGGTCTAAACAACGACAACAAAATAACAATGGTTTTGTAAAGTTGAAGTTGATATGGATATGATGCATACATATCAATCGATCAAATCTTTGTATATTGCCTTGCTGTAAAATCTGTTTACAAGACTCAGGTAGAACTGTAGAAGATATATTTAGTCATCCACAATCGACTTGGCAACTCCCGTGTAAATCAGGCGTAGTTTTTTATAAATTCTGCTCATTTTGTGGTCGTATCTACTATCTAGTTTTGCGATAGCCAGCTGCTAACATGTTATAGTACTTAAATCCAAACAATAGCCACCATACTTTCTCTTTTCATCAAACCTATACCTATTGCGGACTCATGTTTACTTATTATTGGGGATTTATACTTGAACCAATCTTGAATATGTAATGGTAACTGGATATCGAAAGTGTGGTTTTAAAAAGCACAAACTGTGTTAATAATGCAAGTTTGGGTGATGTTTTTGCAATGTTGCATTGTACCCCTTGATACACCAGTTACAAAAACCCTATCTAATGTCATGATTTTATTAAAAGCAAGGTGATGGGAAGACCACAAAGAGCACAAGATTATAAGTATGAGCCTTATTAGATATTTTTACTGACTGTGATGCTTATATAAGACAAAAAGGTAATGCCTGGAAATTAAATTGCAGCAATCATTTTTATATTTTTGTTTAAAAAAAATTCATGCTGGATCGGGATCAGGTCTATGATCTTTTAATGTTGCTAATAGTTAAAGACGTTTGTGCATCGGCTCAACCATATCCAACAGTGGAGGTCAAGTGATAGTGTAAAATTTTAGCCTGGCCATGCGTATCATCTCTTTGTTTTTGGGGCCTATAGTTAGTTACTGACATACTTTGGAAAGGTCAAGCAGACCAAGAAACTTTGATTGATGACCTGATATTTGAATTTGTCAAATAGCGTTTATAATATCAAAAGTTTTACGGTACGTTGTTCTTGTGAACCTATACAAGATCAAAGGTTAACAATTATACTTAATTCTTTATAAGTGTATAGGAAATGGAGAACTACAGAAGTGTTTGGGGTTAGGAATCTAATAGGCTCATTTAGTTTGGCCTGAAATCAAAACTCGAATGACTCGTTACTAAGGTAAGAGAGATCTGAAGAATATCTATCTAGGGTGAGGAGCATATCTTACAGAAGTAACCATTACGTATATGCCATGAAAGATTCGAGTGTTCTTATGTAGTCATAGTTAGCATTACAGATTTTGTTTGCAGGTGCTTAGAAAAGTGACTCATCAATTTTAGACAACGCGTAATACATAGTATTTTCATACAATAGCTCCTTGATTGTCATCATTGTTGCGTGTGATTAAGGCTAAGCTCAAATGAAACCGCTCATCTTCTATTCTCTTAGCCTCTTTGCTAATAAATAAGAATTCCCCTTGTGAATGACCTTCCTATTCCAGCAGCAAGGAGCTGAAACTCCAACAAACTTATGTTATACGTATATCGATTAAAGTTAAATTGAAAAATATAGAAAATGATATCTGACCGGGCATGAGTGTGTAAATTATGATGTCGTCGTATTAAAATTTACGAATTTAATTTAATTTTTTTTTTTTTTGCTATTAATACGAGTCAAAAATAGTAAAATACCACTGGACAAGAGTTTATGTGCACTTTTCATATAATCAAAATGAATTAACGCGCTTATGAACAGGCCCAATTAGCTTAACGGGCCTATAAATAAACCAAAGCACGTTAAACGCGTGATACATAACCGATTTAAAAGCTCCTGTGACAACCGAAAAAAATGGCGACGGAGCAAAAATCCGTTACCGGAAAAGGCAAAACTCAGGCACCGGCAAAATCCAACGGTAAACGCAAACTCAAGGAAACCGATAAACCTCCGGTTGTTCAGTCATCAACTTCTAATTCTCACAGTCACAGTAACGGAACAAAAGCAGAATCATCGAAATCAAAATCAAAATCGAAAGCATCAGAACAACAATTGGAAGGTTCTAGAGAAGATGACGTCATAGAAGTGAACGGAAGTGATGATTTGAAACAGAGTGTTAGTAGTAGCAGTAGTAGTATATTGTATCAAATACCGATGAATCGAGTGAGTCGAATAATTAAGAGTGAAGACGCAAATATCCGAATTACTCAAGATGCTGTGTTCATCATTAATAAAGCTTCGGTATAATATACATCTCTCTCACTTGATTTCTGTTTTATTTTGTATTTTCTGTAAAAATAGGGTTTCCGTAACTAAAATATGAAATTATTTATTTTATTACTGTTGCTTTAGCTTACTGCTATTATCAAATTAAGTTTGGTGTTGTAAGGTTTAATAGTTGTAAGATTATGATGAATAGTTTACGTATAGGAACATATTATACAGAACACTTGTTGTGAAATGTTTATATGTTTCGATATGGTGTTTTATTTATTTTTATATTTATCAACTAAACGATTAGGATGTGTTATATGTAGTTTAGAAACTTATAGTAGTGGCTGTGGATTCTTTAGGTCAGGTTATAACGTGATAGAATTGAACGCTATCGATGTTGACTGTGATGCTAGAAAAGAATATGTGACAAAAGTGTGAAAAGCGGAAGAAGAAAAGATGTATGAATTGATTAAGATTGGATAGTGATGAGCCTTCTTAGTACTGGAGAATTAGAGAAATTTTGCATCTTCGGAAGAGGCTTAACTCATGGGAACTATCATGTTCTCTTTGAATAGGTATTTTCTACGTAGAAATAGGAAGTGTAAATAAATCAATGGTACATTGATTCGTAGAAACCAAGGCTGTTTGTGCTATGAGATGAAACCATCTTATAAGGCGGATCCACATGCATAAAGTTATTCTTGTTGATAACAATTCACCTCATCGTGAAAGTAGACTTGATATTGCTTGGGAAAAATTAGGAAGCTATTTAGAAGAAGCTGACAGTGCGTTGGAGTAGGACCCACTCCGTATGTGTGAACGGTGAAGTTTTTTAGCTATATAATTGTATCTGGTTTCTGGTAACAAATTGCGATCTTAATCGTTTTGTTAAAATAATTTGAGATCCTTGAGTATCTTCAACCTGATTTTGAAACAATAGCTGTGAATCTCACTGTTGTTCAATGTTTCGATGATGCATGATTAGCTACCAGATAGCAGACAACAACTATTACCCACTTGTATATGCATCTTGATGTTGAAACTTTTGCAACTCGATCAAAATCATAACTTGTATGACTTTTAATTCGTTTACCTAGTTCAAACTCATCTGCTATGAGTTTTCCTCCATAGTTGTCTTCCGTAACCATAAAGTAAACAAAATGAATTAGAAGCAGCAATTGATTAGCATGAACCTAAGCTTAATTAACAATACTGTTTAAATGTTTGATCATTATTTTCTCAACACTATGCCAGGGTAGTTGCCCGGAGTCATCCTTGTGGGTGGACAATGACTGGTGCCAAAGGCACACAAGACCAGGGTGTTCTCACCAGTTTACACCTTTTAATGCGGATTATTTTCTCAACACTCCATCCTAGACTAGATGGGACATTAATTCTCTATTTTAGTTTTGTCTTGTCTGTAGTATTTCTACTGTTATCTAAAGTCATGTGCATTCCATCTATATGCAGGAAAAGTTTCTGCAGCTGTTCACTACAGAAGCATATGCTAGTGCTTTTCTGGATCGCAAGAAGAATATTGATTACAAATGCCTTTGTAAGTTCTCTACCTTAGCTTTCTCATGAAGTAGTAGATATCAGTCAGATTTAGTATTTGCTCATAACTATAGTTCCCCCTTTCCTGGGTAGGCTTCATTTGCACCATGACCTCTTTTGCAGGAAGTAAGGGCGTATTTTGATTCTTTTTTCTATCTCTAGTGACAGTAAGAGTTATGTTGGAGTATTAAGTTAGTAGCTCATTTTTTATTTGTTATTTCATGTGGGCATCAAAGTTGGTATGGTATGATTAAGTTACTAACCCCATAAGGGTGGCTGAGCGTTGGATACTTGGGATTCCTTGAAGGAGACTGAATGAAATGGAATAGAACCTAATATTCTTTCAGAAAGAGGTGGTAGTTTCAACCTATTTCAATGGCCTGTTCATGTTAGTTATATCTCTAATGGTCAAATGGATGTTCTAAATGGCTAATAGCTTTGAAAGAAAAAAAACAACATGAATCAAACGAGTTGAAAGTCACCCAAAGTGTATCTTCATTTTCATATTATTAATTATACGTGAACACAAATTATTTATTAGATTATTGTGAAGAAAATTTACTAGGTTCCTCCAAAGACACATATGTCAAACAAACCTTTGGCATTATCTTGGGTAGCTTTGATTGTCTAAAACTCATTTGTTAGAGATTGATATTTGACCTAGCATCTTAGCAGTATTCATGTGTTCCGGTCTGTACCATAGTTTCTTAAGTACATCATCAATGTCTAACAAAGTTTATGTTCTTGAATCAGCATCGGTTGTCAGTAAGCGAAGAAGATTCGACTTTCTTTCAGGTCTGTTATGCACCAAAAGCGTATTCCTTTCTTTTTTACCCATAAAAGTCAATCCAGGCTATTATGTTTCAATATGTTTCTATCCGTTTAATCTTGTTTTTGTTCATTATCAGATTTTGTTCCTGAGAAAGTCAAAGTAGAGGATGCATTAAAAGAGTCACCACCAGCAGTAGAGACTTGAAAAGGTATTCTATGATTGACTGATTGTTCCCTTTTTGGTATGTGGAACAGAGCTAATCAGTAGTTGTCACCCGATTAGCGGTTTTGTAGTATTTGTTTATGAGGATGGCAATTCTTATTTGTAATATCATTGTGCATTTTGGTGGTGTTAAGGATTTGGTTATTATGTGTAATAGAAGGAAATTATCTTGAATTTGCTTGTTTTAAGAAGACAAAACCAACCAAATAATATAAATGGATTAGGTATTAGGTATGGGTAATTGGGTTGGATTATAACCAAAACTTGCACCTAAAAGAAACTTTTGCAAAACACAAGTTTTTAGCATACGGCATTAAGATCACACACAAACGAAAGTTGAACTGAAAAACGACAAAAACAACCTACACGATGTAAAAACAGCCTAAACCTGAAAGGCTGAAACTCAAACACAATGTAAATCAAAATGCCATTTTGCCAAGCAATTTCAGCACTTTGGTGAATACCTAATTTGGGTGAAACTTTTTTCCAATCATAGCAAAACAATAGTTAATACATTCATCAAATTGTGTAAATATATGATTGTTTCAGTATGTGATCGAACTAATGTGAATTGTGTAGCCTTGGTATTCATCTCCCATGAATCGTTTCAAATCCATTACACACGGCTGACTTCATACATCAAAGATTTCATTAACAAAATACGAAAGTATGAAAAAGAGTGTAATTTTGCTACCAGATGTCAAATCTTCTCTCTGAGTTATGCGACTATAATATGAATTCAGGGCAACACATGACTCTCAATCAAACATATAAAATAAAAATAGATTATTGCAACTCAGCTTCAAACTTCTCGTCATAAGATATAATTTTTAAAATGCTCGCCAAACACTCATACTTTCTTTTATCATAGGAAAAATTAATACACTACAAATTACATTTGTATGGTCTCCAGAGGGCGATAATTATTATTCTACATTTAGTAACACCGGCAAAATGAGGCCAAAATTACATACACCAAAATACCCAATAATGGGAAAACTTCAAAAACAACACTATAATAGCTCCTTTCAACACATCTGCAAAAATCCAATCTAAATGGTTCACTTGAAACCCAAGATAGCAGGTTTCGTCGATGTACCATTGTCAGTACTGCTGACTTGGCTATCAGAATTTCCAGGCCTCGTCCAAATCTTAACGTGGCCATCCCGGCTAGCTGTGAGAATAGACTCTGGAGAGAAAATTAGTCCAGACAGAGGTTCAGAATGGACACGGTGAACCACCAAAGGTGCAAGCTTTGGGACGTCTTTTGTGCTGGGAGCTGGTTGGAGGGTACCCACTGGGACTACACTGTCCCAATGAGATGACTGAGTTCTGCTATATGTCGGGGAACCTCCAGGTGGACGGCGAAGTGGCACTACAAGTTCATCCATGGCGAGGTCCCAAAGCAATAATTGGGTATCCTTCAGATTTACATAGGTACTATTAATTAGAACAATATACAGCTCGGTACTGGTGTAATTTCAACTATATGGGGTGAAGTGGCACTATAAGTTCATCCATTGTGGCGATTTCGGCCCACTCATATGGTAAACGGGTTGATTTTGGGTTATACTTTGCTTCTGGCGGATAAAGGGTATTATTTTAAATATTTGGTTAGAATGGAAACAAACTAAACGGGTCGAGTGAATCATATGGGTTGAGAGTCTCTTAAAATGTATTATTAAAAACTAGATTATCATTATAATAAGCTTTCTTGGTTACTTGTAATATTGGTCATAAAATTCAAGAAATGACAGATGGTGTTTGCAGATAGGTTTAACCTGACCTGCCGACCTGTTCTGAATAGTTCCAGACATACCCATATTAACTCGTTCCAAATAGTTCCAAAATTACCCATTTGACCCATTCAATTGTTTATGTAATCAGCGTAGCAAATTAAAATTTCACATCATGTATCCTTTTCAAACTACTCATTTGGGAGCATACCTGACCAACAGAACCAAATCGATAAACTGCATTTTCAGATTCGCCTTCTGAAGTTGGTGGTGACCAATACGAATCAAAAGCAACTCCACTAACCTGCAAGCCATGTATTTCAAATAAATATAAATAACTTCACATAATTTCCAATTACTACCATGTGCATTAAACTAACTGAATCTTTGCAATTTAGGAATCATATGTTTACTAATTTTGGAGTAGTCAGGCCTCTACTATCTACTAAATTAAAAAATTACCCATGAATTGTGTCCTTCTCCCCATGCTACCACTTTCCTGTCTTCCATACTCCAAACTTGAACTAGATCATCTTCCCCACCAGTCAAAATGTATTTACCATCAGAACTGAGGGAAAAAAAGTTATATTTTGCCCAATATCTATAACATATAAGATTTAACAAATAATATACAAGTGTCATATCAGAAACTACCTCCAGGCACAACATAGAAGAGCACCATAGTAACTTTTGCCACCGCATATTAGTTGTTCATTTAAGAAATCGAATACTCGTAAATAACCTATATGGAAACAAAGTTATTAAGGATAGAAGTTGTAGGCAATGACTGGAATCATATTTTAGTAAGTCAACAACTTACCATCTCTACCAACAGTAGCCAAATGTCTTCCATCAGCTGAAAATGCAATGGCATTGATAGGGCCTTGGCAGATATGCCATCTAGCAATGGGGTTACTCTGTTTGACGAGATATTTAAGTTAAACTGTGAAAAGAAAAAGAAGCTCGCGAAGAAAGAATTCAGATAAAATTTTATTATGCAAGTGTCATTGTAAATTGCACTTGATGGGTGTCTACAAACAACACTAAATTTGTCCTAAAAAATAGTTTGTCCCACAAAACACCTCTCTGATGTTCTTTGTGATCAATGAGACATTATACATCGGATGACTGTTTAGAAACCTTATTGTTTGTATATACTGTTTTAATATCGAGAAAAGTTGCTCATGTACCTTACTAGAACGTGCATGTGCAACGGAGAATTGGGTTTGATCCTTGATTACAGGAAATGTAGAATCACCAGGACCATCCTTACTCTATATAGGTTGTAAACAAGTCAGTGTTTTATAAAAAAGATCATTCAAACACCCCAAGCAGTGCCTACAATGATATAAGGATTCACTTATGATCAAAATGAGGCTTGCCTTCTCATAAACATACAAGTTCCCATCTGCATGAGCAGCAACAAAAGCACCATCGCGTTCAGGTATCCATGCAATACTAGTGCATCGACTGTCGAGAAAGGGCTAGTTGATTGATTATTTGGAAAATTACTTATTAACGTGGTAAAATATAATAATATAAGTAAATATACCAGATGATGACCTACTGGACCTTACGGTCTGAATCAGAACAAGATAATTATGCAAGTACACAACATAAATCCAAAAGGTTATAATCACTGTTTGTTTATCCATTAATTATAAATTGGGTGAAGGACAACTATGAAGGTTTATCACTTTAGCAAGCTTTTTAGTCTTCTATATAAGATATATAAATACAAATGAATGGAATCATTAGCATACTTACATCAATCGATCCTCACATACGAGAACTATGAACTATAAGTAAATCATAAAATATACTCAGCATCTGCGTTTAATTAGGTCAAAATAAACGCAAATCACTAACATATTTATATCTTACCTGTTGTTAAGGGCTCCATCTTTGTTATAATGATGAGCACCAACTAGCTTCTTCCCAACATCTTGCAGCTGCAGTCTCAAGGATACCGAGTATACTACAAAACATAAGTGCAAAATAAGTGAAGAAGCTTTTTGCCTCTAGTAAAGGCAGCTATCAAAAAACAAATTGCAACTAAGTTGTTGAAGAAAAGCGTTACCATCTCCCGAGTTCAAGCCAATCAGAAGGTCATGTCCATCTTTGGCTTTGGAATCAAATGCATGACAGACAGGGTTTGAGTTACCAAAACTAACTGATTTTATTGGGTCCTGAAAAACGATCTCTTTTAGGTAATTCATCAACCATCAAAGTAGCATTCCAAATTTCCAATCTTTGAGGAATAGAGATTACCTTTTCTTCCAAATTGAGCTCTGTAATATATAAAGTATCTCCTACATTAAATATCAAATAAGTCCCTTTACCATCAGAAGTATTCAAACCAATTGTAGAGCTTCCACCATTATACAACCCTCCCACATGCCCAATCTTACTTGCTCCACCATTTGCTTTACTACCTGTCCCATTTCCTCCCACAAGTCCAAGCATTCTACTCCCATTCCCGCTGCTTCCTAAGATCTTCGACGTCACATATCTCACTCCACTACTTGCAACACTATAGCTGGAGCTAGGCTGTAATGGAGGGGCATTGACGGCTGCCTGCACTGGTTGGTCCTTAAGGTGTGCTAACGTTATCTAAACACACAAATACACGATATCATCACTCATGACGCACTAATACCTAGCTTCAAATCAAAATATAATTCTACATAAGTAAAATGATATACAACTCACATACGCATACATGAATTTACATAACAAAAAGTAAAATAACGCTGAATTCAAGTTTGCAACTATGTATATCTAGCTATTGCACAAAGCAAACTACTACGATTCTAACAATTAAATCACAGTTTTCTTTGTCTCTTTCAGACTACATACTGCCAATCGTTACGGTAAGCTAAGGTTTATCTAATATATATCAAACACTATTACCAAATTCCAGATCAATATATATGTAGATACTTAATTGACCTAGAAGCACATACAAATTCAACCAACTGTATGATTAATGCTAATTTTAAGTTTTCAACATGGTTTTGCTTACTATTTAGCTTTTGCACCAAGAGTAGGATGGACGTTAAATTCAAATCATAGCATATTTTTCCAGAATATACACAGCGGATCCTTAGGGTAAGCTAGGGTTTATATTAACAACATCAACCACTAATACTTAATTTTAACTTCAACTTTAATTTCAATTCAATATCTACAATACGGATTCAAACAACCATAAGTAGAAGTTTTCAACAAAAAGTTATCTGACTTTCGCACCAAGCAAACTACTAGAACTGACATAAAAATTCAAATCATAGCTTATTTTAAATTCCAGAATACAAACAGCGAATCCTTAAGGTAAGCTAGGGTTTGTATCAACAACATCAAGCAGTAATTACCTAAATTCTAACGTCAATACTGGATTCAATTTAATACAGCATCTACGTATATAAATGATACCTAATTAACCTAATGATTCATACATAATCATGAATATCATCTGGAAAAAAATTAAAATATAATTGATTGATAACTGATGTACCTGAGTGATTGATTTAGCGAGAGCGTAAGGAAGAAGAGAAGAAGGATGAGTTTTATCGTGATGAAGCTTGTAACGGCCTTCCGGTGTTTTGAAGAAGTTTTTTAAACCTGTAGATTGTGCTGCTGCTGCGGCGGCGGCGGTGTTCGGTGTTGAAGAAGCGGACGGTTGAGATGCGGTGGCGTTGGTGTTGATCATGGCGGCGTTGACCGGTGAGAGTTATCGGAAAACGGTCATGGCGATTGGACTTTGGAGTTACAGGTACTTGCTGGCTGCCACGGACGTTGCGGATACAACTCTTTCTTCTTTTCCACTCTGTTTTCTATTTTCCATTTTATTTATTCTTAATTACTACAATACAAGTAAAAATTAAAAAGATTAGAAAAAGAAAAAAAAGAAAAATACAACGTTTACAAAGATATTTTACAAATTACACCACTGAAAAAAGGTTAATATACAAATATATTTTGTGAAAATCTTCAACAAAGTTACTATACTATTAATTTATTCAATTGAGTTACTCAACTTTAAAAATTATGTAGGTTACCTAACATATATATATTGACACAAAGATCACTTTACTTAGTTTATTGATTTAAATAAGTTACTTAACTTATGAAATATTACATAGTAAAAAATCCTAACTTAAATATGAAAATAGTTTACTAATTCAATGGACAAATTAATAGTCTAGTAACTAATTTGAACATTTCCGCATTGTAGAGTAACAAATTTATCTATTAACCCTTGAAGAAGAAAAAAACAGACAATGAGAAGTTAGAAAATCAAAATAATCGAATAGTGAACATTAGGGGTGTTCAAAATATTCTGAAACCAAAAAACCGAACTGTAAACCGGTTGAATTGAACCGAATTTAGGTTAACCGAACCGATTTTTTTCCATTTTTCGGTTTCGGTTAACCGAACCAATATTTTTTCGGTTTTTCAGTTTCGGTTTTGGTTCATGATATTGGGATAGATATTAAAAACGGTTAACTGAAAAAACTGAAAAGTTTATACATAGTTTTAAATATATGTATATATATTGTATATATTATTATTTATATATAGATATTTACACTTGTACTTTAATATAATCATTTATATATCTTTTAGTTTCATTTTAAGGTAGTTTACTAGTTTAAATTTCCCCCCTAATATGTTAACTACTAATACTTTATTCTAATTATATCCGAATGATTAACATACGTATGATATAAATACACAATTATATAGAGTAAAATGCTTATCATTTGATGTTTTTATTATCAAAATATCTTAAATATAATGAACACTTATTAATGAATGTGTATTTGTGTGTTATTAGTTATTTTTTATAATTGTTGTTAATTAATAAACGGTTACACAGTTAACTGATTAACCGAACCGAAAAATCAGTTAACCGATTACCGGTTAACCGAACCTTTTGGTTTCGGTTTAGGTTCAAGAAATTGACGAACCTAATTTTCGATTAACAGAACCCTCGGTTAACCCGTCCATAACACCGCCAGTGGACATTAGTTTGTAAAATCTTTTTGTAATAAATTGATGTGTATAAGTTTGGATTTAGTAGCCGCAAGATGATACGTGTTGTTGTCCAAAGATTTTTATGATGTTCCATTAGATGTGATCTAAAGTGAGTCTTATAGATAGGACTCGAATTCTTTACTTAAAAGGAGATCTCTCCACCTCTAATTCTCACTGTCTGTTATTCGCTGATTACATAAAATAACTACCACAACTACTATATGAAAAGGGTTTCGACATTCATGACCTACAATCCACGTGTAGTGCGGGTTACCAACTGGGAATAACCGATCAAAGAGCTAGTTAGCTCCCACTTGGACCTCTCCTAACCCATTTATGGAGCAACATAAACTCATATAGTAAATGTACATTTCCCAAATAGATAAACATTGATATTCGACTCACTAACATATGTTAGGCTTCTGACAAACACAACGAGCATTAAGAAAAGAAATAGTACAAGCTTTTTTGAAATTTTGTCATCACTACTTCTTTTTGGACTACTAATAAACAAAAATTGAATTATTCAAATACTTTTTGATAGTTATGCACGATCGGTGAAACAAATTAACAAGCATGGGGATATTTTAATTAATTTACTCTATTTACTGAGATGAGATTTTCTTTAGTTAAAAAGGAACGTTTTCAGTTTGTCGTCTTCTCTCAAATATAAGTAGGTGTATTTTACATTTTGAATTTTTATTATCAATTTAGGGTAGGGTTCAAATGAGAATGACATTTTAAGTGAGAATGGAGGAACCAATCACAATGCTCCATTTTATTTAGGGGTGGAAGGGTAGTTTGGTCAACTTACATTATATTTCATACTAATTAAATAATTACTAAAAAACAAAAATATAGAATATAGATACATACGCAAAACATATACGTACACACACATTCTTTGTAACCGCACAACTTTTCTCCCAAAATCGATCGACGAGGTTTTCTATCGAAATTCATCGCACAAAAATCAAAATCGAAGGTAAGCATTACGTTATTTCCACTCGAAATTCTTCAAATCAACAAACGAATGTTCGATTTGTGATAATACAATTAGGATTTACGTTAACGCGATTTTATATGATCGTATTTTGCGCGATTTTAACGTAATTAATTTAGGATTTGATTGACAAAAACTGCAATAACAATATGATTTTCGATGAATTGCTGATTAATTTTTTTGAAAAACGCATATTAAAATCACTACGCGAAAATCATAATATGATCATCAAAGTCTGTGTTACTAACATATATGCTAGCAGTAGCGTTACAGTATTTGTGTTCTATCTGTTTCGTTGTTAGTTGAGATGATTGCTCAAATAGACTTGCAAAAACCATCTGTTGATTTTTAAAAATTAACTTACACATGTGTTACAAACATATATGCTAGGAGTAGTGTTACAGTAGTACCTGTGGTTTCGTTGTTAGTTGACATAATTCCTCAAAAAAGACTTGCAAAAACACGTTCCAGCTGTTGATTTTTAAAAACTAACACATGTGTTACTAACATATATGCTAGTAGTAGTGTTACAGTATCTGTGGTCTATCTATTTCGTTGTTAGTTGACTAAATGGTAACACATGTCATAAACGCTGGTGTTACTTGTTGCTGGTAAAGCAAGTCTTAGTTGTTGAATTTTTATGTTTAGTAACAAACGTGGTGCCTGATAAAAATCGAAACTTATGATAGTGCAGTACGAATGAGATGACTATAATACAAGAGTTTAAAGTTAATGATCAGGATCATAAAGAAAATGCAGAGGCTGCAGGTAATTTGAATATCACATGTGCTAGCAGTTGACTAACACATGTGTTAGAAGTTGATTAACACATGTGTTAACGGTTACAGAATCTAACATAACTGCAAAAACACTTTTACAAGACCACTAGCTACACCGACAATCATGCAGTGCGCTCCAAATGAGTTTGAAACTCCGGGAGGGACTACACTATGGATATCAGAGGTGTCGGAAGACTTAAAACCACACATTGGACAAGTTTTTAAAGAGCTTGATGATGCATACGTATACTATTTAAGATATGCGAATGCCGGAAGATTTAGAGTTAGAAGCTCCACTCAAAAGAGGTTGAAGAGTAAAATAGTGTGCGAGAAGCACTATATATGCAGAAAGGTTAGATATCCAGAGAAAACTGAAGAGGACACACAGAAAGAAACATAGAAAAATGGAAAAAACGTAAAAATAAAGATAGAGTTTCCAATATAAGAGTCACTGGGTGCCCAACAACAGTACTGGTAAAGCTGACTAGAGATGACACCTTTAAGGTGATCAAGTTTATAGAGACACACAATCATGAGATGTGCCTCGGGGAACATGAATACCTGATGAAAAAGGCGAGGAAGCTGACATTACAGCAACATCAGTTTATATTCAAGATGAGTACGATGAATATTGGACCAACAAAGGCACACAACATATACAAGATGCTCAAAGGATCTTATGAGATCACGAATGGAATGGTGGTGGATTTAAAAAACTTCAGAAGGGACATCAATGTGTATATAGGAGGCACCAATGCACAAATTCTGGTGACAAAGATGCTAAACAAAAAAGCTTATGTACCCGACTTCTCGTTTGAGTACAAAACCGAAAAAGGAAAGTTAGCCTCTTTGTTTTGGGCTGATGAAGTAGACAAGACTAACTTCATGGAATTTGGTGATATCGTCTCCTTTGATGCAACTTACTCAACAAACAAGTACGTATAAAATCAATTTAAAAGCATCTGTTACCAATTTTTAACACATGTGTTACCGATTACTGCTAACACATGTGTTATGGGTTGCTAACACATGTGTTACCGATTGTTAACACATGTGTTACTGTCAATTTGTTATCGCATCCATCGTTACATTTTCCTCATATACATAATTCACACATTACACATATTTTATCCAACAGGTACAACATGATGTTCGTACCCTTCACAGGAATAGACAACCACCGGAGGAGTGTGACACTTGTTGCAAGCTTGCTAAACAATGAAAGTGCCGATAGTTACATTTGGCTGCTAAATGCCTTTGTAATTGCGTTTGGAGTTCAGCCAAGGATAATCGTAACAGATCAGGACAAATCAATGAAAAAGGCCGTGGAAACAGTCCTAATCGAATCAAAGCACAGACTTTGCTTGTGGCACATCACAGATAAGCTACCGGGGAAGGTATGTTTTTTTTACTATTATTTGATAACACTCATCTGTAAAGTATGTCACATGTGTTACAAATGCATCTTGCTTGATGACACATGTGTTACTGCTTGCTAACACATGTGTTACTGAATGCTAACACATGTGTTACTGCATGCTAACACATGTGTTACTTATACTAAAAAATATCTTATTGAATGTCTTTGTGCTTGCAGATTCTTTATGATGTACCTGATAACAAAGAGTTCAAGAAAAAGTTCAATAGGATTATATGGAACATGTGGATTACGCCTGAACAATTTGAGGAAGAGTAGGCAAAGCTAATGGACGAGTATAAGACACAAAACCACAAATGGCTAACAAAGATCTATGACATCAGGTCTACGTGGATACCCTCATACTTAGCAGACTTTGAACTATGTGGAATAATGAGGACAACCTCGAGATCAGAGAGTGAGAATTCATTCTTCGGGACGTTCAATAACAAAAGATCAACGCTCGTAAATTTTATGTTGTGCTTTGAGAATGCTATGGAAAAACAGCGGTATAATCAGGATGTTCTTGACCACCAAACCACGGACACGGTTCCAAAGTACAAGACACAACTTAAGATTGAAAAACATGCGGCGAAGGTGTACACGAGAACTATTTTTAATCTCGTGCAGATAGAGATAGTGAAATCACTATGGGAATGCTCGATAGATGGCCTAAGAAGTGAAGATGATTTCCAAGAATACGTAATCAAGGAAACGACGAAGTATACGGAGGATGAAAGAGCTTCAAATGAAGACTGGGAAGTGGAATTTTGTCCTGAAGATAAAAAAACAAGAACATATGACTATAAGGTACGTGATCAAAACGATTATAAGTCTGTAAAAATTTGTTTATGTATTTGCTAACACATGTGTTAATGTTAATATAAGTTAAAAAATGTGATAGCTATTACTAACACATATTTTAGTTATGCTGTAACACATGTGTTAGTGATGATTAACACATGTGATACGAACTATTTACACATGCAATGCTAACTACTATCTCACTTTGTTTTATTTGAATCAAGGTGCTTTACATGATAAAGGATGAGTCTGTGGAGTGTAGCTGCAAGAAATTCACTAGGCGTGGGATCTTATGTAGGCACATTTTTTGTGTGTTGAAAAACCGTAATATTGAGGAGATACCAAGCCGTTACATTTTAAGAAGATGGACCAAGAATCTTATTCCAGTTGAAATTCGTAAAAGAAAACGAATTGCAACCGAGTTGACCAACTCTCAAGCGAAGCGGCTTCCACTTTTGATGATTGTTTGCAGCTGTTAGGAAATAATCAAGAAAAGATGGCTGATTTTGTGGCAAAGTTGAAGAAGATGAAGATGGATCTCGAAGCTTCCGCATCCGAGACTCAACCTCAAAGCAAGAATGAAGTGATAGAACAACTACATGGGATTAAGAAACCGGATGTAGTTGAAATTCAAAATCCTGATGTGCTGAGATACAAAGGCTGCGGGAGAGACAAACGTTTGATGAGCTCTGTTGCACCCGCAACCGTCGGTTCAACGTCATTGTGGTTTCTATGGTAGTGCAGGCGCAGCAGGGGTTTTAAAATTTATATTTAGCTGGGCTTAAATTATACGTACTACCTACTCTGGTTAGTAAGCGGTAAGTATGACCTAAGATCGTTCTATGAATCCAAACGTGTGGGTGATTAAAGCTAGTGCTTTCGGTAGGGAAATATTTAGGATGGAACGAAGTAGGTAGGTTTGGGGGTTTTAAACTAAAGACAAGTAATTTAAGTGCAGGAAAGTAAATTGCAGGAATTTAAAGTGCAGGAAAACAGGTAAAGATAAATATGTGATTGCTGAGACTTCGATAATTAATGTTTCGGGATGACAGATTAAACAGGAACAATGCTAAGTGTAATGATTTAAACTATCATGTGTAAACTCTAGAACCCTACCAACTAAATTTCCCATTGGCATGTCACTAGGAACTAGGTTATCATGATTCTGATCGGAGCAATACGCAAACTTCTAATACTTATCTAGTTGAAAGATAAACAACCTATCTTGGCTTAACGCCGAGGTGCATGAATCAGTAGCGTATCGTCTCATAGGTCCGACCTTTCTTAACCCCTAAAATAGTTTAGTATTTCATTAGCATGCAGATTAATAACTTTGTATGTTTTGACCGCTGATTATGTAAGACTTAGTGTTTTAAGGATTCTAGGTCACTAGGATGTTATTCTTATTCCTAAGTCTTGTTTTTTGCATTAAGACTTGGTTACTTCAACTTATGACTTGAGTTCTCCTTTTCAAACAGTTATACATCCTTGGATTATTCGCAGTTTATAAAAACGTGTTCCATATGCAGGCCATGCCTTTCAGTAATCAGACAGTGTACTTTACATGGTAGTTCGACTGCTTCTTACATCAGACATGCGGTCAGGAGTAATTGACGGTGAAAGTGACACTCTAAACTAAATAAATGTAAAGCAATGCAGAAATGTAAACCTAATATGTACAACGAGTGGGTTCACAGTGTCTTACTTGTTGCATGTCATGGGCACAGATAACTACTTACCATAATTAAGGTTGATCAAGTCCTAATTACTAGGTTGCAGTCACGTGGATAACTAGAAAGGGTACTCCATAAATTAAACTCAAGTTCATAAAGTCTTAACGATACAAAGGTCATTAATTCCTATTTTATCTGAACGCGTTTTTGAACATCATTTTATTGTGCATTGACTTTCGTAGGATATACCAGTTAGTTCTGAAGTTGTATTATCCCTTCGGAATTCCAACTGTTAAACCAGAGCTGATTCCAGTGATGTAACTACCTTCGGTCGTTTATCAACTTCCATACATTTGTACTCCGTGTAAAACGTTTCCAGTACTATATCAGATAAACTGTCGAATAGGGGCCGCTACATTATTTTTACAATTGTCGTACACTTAATTGCATAATGTCATCCTTACTTATAATTATCTACATCATCAACAATCACAATAATAAACTACTCGCAATTCATGGCAATAGACAAATCACATACAAGGCAATAATACATAATTAAAGTATGAAATAAAGCAAGTATGATAAAGGTTTCGATATCACCCGGAAATAAATGCGTAGCAGCGTATTATTATGATTGATAACTCGTTCACACGTACAAAGATGAATCTCCAAACTCCTAACGTTCGCTCTAACCTCTATGTTAATCCGTAGATTAATTATAATAATCCTAGACTAAAATATAAGAGAATTTTAGAGTGAGAAAGTGGAAATGGAAGAGTAAGAGTATAAGTATGAGCGTGAATATGAAAGTGTGTTGAAATGAGAGCTAGGGGCTGCTATTTATAGGAGAGGCTTGGCTCAAGTTAGCATCCCAAAGCTCACAATAGCAAAAGGTGGAAAAGGTGGTGGCACCAGGTACGAAAAGGACAAAAAAGCACAATCCGTGCGGGTGAGTGGAGGCCGGCGGTGGCTAGGTGGCTGCCGGCGGCGGTGGGGTGGCTGGCCAGCGAACGCTGGCACCCCCCGCACCGGTTCGTCGCCTGTTGTCTCGTTTCTCGATTCGTGCGTGTTTTCTTCATTATGCGTCCGTTTGCGTTGATTCTTTTTGCGTTGGATTCTTAATTCAAAAATGAAGCTTTTGATAAAAAGAAATCCCAAAAATATATCTCTGAACTTTAGATGTGTCGTACGAATCTTTTGGATCTTCCAGCGTACGTAGAATCTTCATTCTTCGTCCGTTTTAGTTGATTCTTCTTCTGTTGGATCCGTAATTTGAAAACGAACATCTTGGATGATATAGATGTTGGTGATCGGCTCTTTTGTCTAGAAATCTCATTTTGATGTCTTGAATCTTCAAACGTGCGTGGAATCTTTATTTTCTATCCGTTTTGCTTGATTTTCATCGTGCAATCTTGTTTTTACCATCTTGACATAATACTACTGATTTGTACTAAATTTGGGTTAAAGTGCCAAGAATTGTTCCAGAATGAGAGAGATATCGGTAGTAAAAACACGACTTTTTACGCGATATCAAGCTCTAAGGAAAAAGCAAAAAAAGCTGCCACAAAGAGGATAAACAAATGCGGAAAGTGTGGAGTAAGAGAACCAGGTCATAACAGGCGGTCGTGTGACAGAAAGAAGGCAGAGACTAAGGCTATAACAGAAGCAGAAGAGAGGGAAAAAGCAGAAGCGGAGGTTGGGAAGATAGCAAAAGAGCAAGCTAACAAAAAATAGACAGTAATTGTTTCCGTATTAACTAAAAAAAAGTTGATAATTTATTGTTGGTTAACATTACAATTATTTTTTTAAAACTGCTTGTTGAATACTTTTTTTTACATAGAGTTGATATTATGATTTGTTTATTATTTTTTTATTAGCATTTTTATGTGAGAATTAGTACTTGTCTCTGCTATGTGTTTCTAAAATTGGTAACACATGTGTTAATAGTTTTTACACATGTGTTAGCTCTTGGTAACATATGTGTTAGTGAAAGGATAACACTTGTGTTAGTAGATGGTGAAAACGTGAACAATTAAGACATATTACTGTCCTTTATACTATATGTGTTACAATGACTATCAAAAAGAATAAGTTACTTCAAAAAATATGTGATAAATTTGTTAGTATTAGTGGTAGCTACCGCCAGTTTGTATGTAACACAAGTGTTAGTGTCAGCTAACACACGTGTTATTGGTAGTAACGCATGAATTATTAGCAGGTAACACATGTGTTAGTTTCAGGTAACACATGTGTTAGCCTCAGGTAACACATGTGCTAGCCTCAGGTAACACATGTGCTAGCCTCAGGTAACACGAGTGTTAGTGGTAGGATTCCTTTGTGTTAGTGGAAAGTAATACATGTGTCAGTGACATGTAAGACGCGTGTTAGTTCTACAAAAAAAAAACACGAGTGTTAGTGGTTTGTAGAACAAGTAAAAGTTAGTGTTGTCTAACACATGTGTTAGCGGCAAGTAACACAATTGTAAGCATCACGTAGCACATGTGTTAGTAGTAGGTAACATAAGTGTTAGTTTTGTGTAACATAAATGTTAGTGCTTAAAAAAAATGATATAGTGATAAAGCAAGACATCCAAACGAAAAAAGAGAGCAAGAAATTACATACATACACACATACATATATATATATATGTAAGCATACTGCTATAAACAAAAGTACTCAAGTACTACGGTACTTGATTTACCAAAAAAACACATAACCGATACTGTTATGAACAAATGTACTAGAGTGCATCGCAGTGAACACACCCAAATTCCAAAAAAATAAAAAATCACCAACAATTTCATGAACAAATGTACTTAACCACATCATCGGAACATATAGTTTTCTAAAAACAGTCCCCTTGGAATCCTATTCATTGTCTTTGGCGGCATCTTGATCAGGGTCCTGCAGTCTACTCTTGTGGTTCCTGATCGCATTCTTGATCATCTTCTTTATATCATCATTGCTGTGTGAACAAGAAAACTGATCAGCCATAACATGTATTCTTTTGGCACGGATGTTGAATTCATAGAGAATCAACTTCGCAGCAAACTTTTTCCGCAACCGGATAAGCTGGAACCTCTGAGCAGGACCCTCTACATCGAGACCACATTCTCACTTACTAACAGCCTTACCTTTGAACTGCTCCATGTGCAGCATCGTGAACACCCCACAATCCTGCCCATTTTCGTGTGTCTTCCACTTGATTCCCATCACAAATAGCTTGTTTATCTGCCTGATTTTCTCATACGCTGGATGCTTAACGGACTCCAAATGCTTTACAAACAAAGATTCCTGCAAAAAAAGTAAAAAAAATAAAAAATTAAAGAAAATATTTTATTTCACAAACAAATTAACAAAAAAAAAGAAAGTTTGGTTGTGATACTTACAACCAAATCACATATTTTCTTGTATTTCATAGTCGACTTTCGCAGCACTGTTGTCAATGATGTGAAACATCTTCTTGTTTAGATTAAACACCAGCAGAAAAAAGTGATTCGGCACAATGACAGGGAAAACTACCTGTTCATAAATAAAGCATATAACAACTACATTTAAACAAAACAGATAGGGTAACACAAGTGTTATGTACACTAACACATGTGTTAGCGACCATTAACACATGTGTTATTTACTGGTAGTTAGCAGTAACACGTGCATTACTAGATTAATATCGTACCCTATATTAAAATCAGAAACAAAACATAAATGCACATATTGTGTACAAAACTTTCCAATTCAACCTTTAACATTGACATAAGCAATGTATCATTCTCCAACCAAGCACTCACCGACTCTGTGAAAGTTTTCGACCTTTGCTCCTCAGTCTGCTTATGAACATCATCAAGCTAAAAAACATGATAATAACATAAAATACATAAACAAACAACAAAAAGAAATATTTTATTAAAAAAATGATTACACAATGTAGAAGAACTTACAAACATAGTCGTTGGAAAATATAATCGGCTTGGGGATCTTGAATTGTTAACCTTCTCTTCATAATTCATAAGCGCAGACCAGCAGTCTACGATGTTGACACTAACCCACAAACCAGGTGCCATTGTTTCAAAATCCTCCCTTGTGGACGCGTTTCCAAATTTGGTCTCAAAAACATTAACACTGCCAGGATAAAATAAAAGCAATATAAGGTTAAAAAAATATACATTTTGAGCAACAAAACACACATCTTATATATACCTATCAAATGAGTTACCTACCACTAACACTTGTGTTACCTGCAGCTAACACATGAGTTACCTATCACTAACACTTGTGTTAAATACAACTAACACTTGTGTTAGATACAACTAACACTTGTGTTACCTACAACTAACACTTGTGTTACCTCCTAACATGGCAAAAAAAAAAACTTACAACTTATCTCCAAACATGGCAATCAACACAACTAACACTTGTGTTAGACACAACTAACACTTGTGTTACCTACAACTAACACTTGTGTAACCTCCTAACATGGCAAAAAAAAAAAACTTACATCTTATCTCCAAAGATGGCAATCAACCAATTGCAAAGCTTAAGCTCATGAACCTTCACCTTGGCCCCCACATCAGTCTGAGGGTTCATGTACGGTGAATTTACAAACAAACTTGTCGTAACAGCCCTCTCCCCACCATCATCACCCTCAAACTCCTGAGTCAGACCAAGCGAAAAATTAGGACATTTGGAAATAGGTAAGCTACCAGAGGCAGGTAAGGCATGAGAGTTAGGTGTAGTAGATAAGATAGGCGTATCGGGTGAGCTAAATAGTGTCGGATTGAAAAAAGAGAGGGTAGTCATGTCAAAAACCTCAACTATATCATCATCCATTAGGAAAAATTCTTGCACACAGCTAAGCACCTTATCATCAGAACCCACAGACTTTAACCCATCACCTTTGTTGTCCAAACCTACTTTAGTACCAGCTACACCATCATCAACTTTTTCATCGGCCTGATAGACCCTATTCCTGAAAACTTCATCAAATTCTGCAGCAAAATCCGAAAACCTTGGATCATTTGGGAACTTTTTAATCCTTCATGCATCTTCTTCTCCATAATAAGTTGATTCTTCTTGACAGACTCAATCATCAAAGAAAGATATTCAAAAAGTTCCTGCAAAACAAAAAACAAAAAATATATCACCACATATATATATATATATATATATATATATATATATATATATATATATATATATATATATATTGAAAAAATCAGTAGCTAACTCATGTAGTACAAAATTTAGTAATCCAAACATAAAAATATAAAAAAAAACATTTTAAAAACACTTACACACTTGGATCATCATCGTTATTTTTTGGAGGATTAACAAAACCCTCGTTTTCAAACGCAGCTGCAGCATCAAATGGTCCAGCTAGCGGTAAGTTACCAAATACACCACGATCGGTCTCCTCAGTCTGAGCAAGCTGAATCAACGTTGCGGTCCAGTTTCTAACGATAGGACGTTGTCGGACAACATTACGTGACTTCACAGAGTCAAGATACAGGAGCTGCGATTTTTTTTTTAAAAAATAGGTAAATGACATTAGATTAGAGGAAAGTAAACATGACAAAACACACAATAAATAAAAAAATAAAAACATAACAAGGAAAAACAAATAAGGAACTTACAATCAGAAATGTGATTGGACCAACAAAAAATTTACTTTTATCCTTCTTCTAATCAACCGCAGTTTTCTTTAAATAATCGATGATGAAACCGCACCAGTCATATTGATCCGCTTGAAAATCTTCTTTAAGCTTGTATAAGAAGTGTTGCACACACCTCCCATTGGTCATACACCGTCCCATTGTATTAGCGAACAACATCAGAAACGTGATCTTGAAATTGAATCCATGATCTTCGGAAAACTGAATTTTTTGAGAAAGTTCCTCGTGACTTACTGTGTCAGTTGTAAAGCGTGTAAAGTTATTATGAAACTGAACCATACAAGGTTAATCTCGAGTCACATCAGGTAATTCCATTATATTGATCGAACCCTTTGGAATACCAAACACATCTTGAACTGACTCATGGGTAACTTTAATGCACGAATCAGCAAACGTAATCTCCATACTTTCTGGATCAAAATGATCGACCAGAAAGTAACCGAGTTGACCTGCAAAAACAGCAAAAAAGAATTGTTAAAAAAATAAAAAATGAATCAATAAATTGTAAAAATGTATATGACATTAACAAAGTAACAACACACGTGTTAGCAAGTAGTAACACATATGTTAGCAAAGTATTTAAAAAAATTTCTGTAAGTGAAGGCAGTAATACAAGTGTTAGCTACCACTAACACAACTGTTAGTTAGCAGTAACACAAATGTTAGCCATTAACAAAACACAAAACCAGAAACTAAAACGTGAACATCACAAAAACATAATCTAATTTATAACCAAAGGCAACAGTTAGACAAAAAAGTACCTGGAAGCGAACTGATTGGGAATTCGATAAAGGCACCAAATCCCATGTCTCTCAAACACCGTTTTCGTTGAACCGTGAGATTCTTAGTCGCATCAAACATTTGCATTGGCGTGGTTCGGATACGCATGGATGGTAGACCTGATGCTACCTCTTCATCATCTTTTTTCACAGTCTTCTTCAGTTTAACGTCTTTCTTCTCACCCTCGTCTTTAACACGTACCTTCCTTTTACGAGGTCAACGTGTCTCAACCTCCATCGTAGGAAAATCTGTCTCCTTCTGACTCTTTTCATCAAACTCATCAGATACCTTCTCATTTTCCGCCTTATTTTCTGTTTCACTTTCTTCCGATGGTTTGTTCTTCTTGGCCTGCTCACTTTCTTTTTTCTTTCTATCCGCTTCCTCACTGTCTTTGTTCTTTTTTTCCTGCTCAGCGTCTTTCTTAGCTTTAGCAGCTTTACTTTCTTCCCCTGCCTTCTCCTTTTCCGCCTTCTCCCTTTCATCCTTCTCCCTTACCGCCTTATCCTTTTACGCCTTCTCCCTTTCCGCCTTCTCCCTTACCGCCTTCTCCCTTTCTGCCTTCTCCCTTTCCACCTTCTCCCTTACAGCCTTCTCCCTTTCCGCCTTCTCCCTTTCCGCCTTCTCCCTTTCCACCTTCTCCTCTTCTGCTCTCTTCAACTCAGCAGCCTGCTTTTCATTAGCAGCTTCATCCTCTTCCTTCTTCTCCTTTTCAGCCTTTTTTCTAGCTTCATCCTCAGCTATTTTTTTCTTCTTCAACTCTTCAGCAGCAACAGCTTGCTTTCTTTCCTGATCTGCTTTCTGTTTAACTTCCTTTTCAGCAGCTTTCTTCCTCTTCGCCTCCTAATTAGCAGCCTTTTTATCTTCCACGACCTTCTTCTTCTTTTCCATATCAGCAACTTTCTTCCTCTTCACCTCTTCATTAGTAGATTGTTTATCATCATCACCTTTCCTTTTTTTGACTTTTTCATCTGGTGATTCACATCTCGCAGCTAATGCTTTTGTTCGTCCACCTCCTTTAATAGCTTTACGCTTCTGTCTACCGACCTTCGTTTCTGCATTAAGCATATCTGCAAGTGTAGGAGAATTAGGAGGTTTGCCACCTAAAAAAACACCAAAAGTAAAGAACAAAAAATGTGTAAAACAGATTATCATGACACTAAGAAAACAAACATATTTATAAGGAAAAATAGCTTAATGTTGAATTTATAACAACACCACGAATGTTGACACACGTGATACTTCCTACAAATCACATTTGATTCAAGTAACTATAAAAACATGTTATGAATTGATGGAATTTACCTTGACAATCAACATCAATAACATTTTGTTTTTTAGGTCGTTTCCTATAGACCTTTAAACCACTAGCATCCAAAAAAGGTAACTTTGTGACAACTGAAAAAGTAAAAGAATACACACGAAACTCAAAAATAAAAAACTTGCAAACACACATATATCGGATATGGTACTGCAAAAAAGAGGATAATTGAATAACAAAATTAACCTACTAGTGAACTCAAAACAGCTGGATCAGTTTCTGATACGATGCTATCTCCGATAGCTATTAAATAAAAATGAACAGCCACAATACTTTAATAAAAAAATTACAAATAAAGCATACATGATATACATACACCACATAAAAACATATAACAGCATGATAAAACACATTACAAAACAACTTGTGTAAAAGTTCAAAATATACCAAACACTTGTGCAAAATTCAATCTACACAATAACTAACAATTGTGTTACCAAAAAACTAAATTCAATCCAATCAAATAAACACATTCAAATACACCAATAACTGAAACACTAAAAAAATACCAAAAGTTAAACAGTAGCATCACTTGAAAATACAAAAACTAACATATTAACAAACCATTTGCAAACACTATAATCAGTATAAAAAACAAAGCTAACACATGTGTTAATAAAACCCTATTTTCAAACCAATCAAATTAACTAAAACATATCATCATCCAAAAAACAAATCAACAAAAAAGCAATGCATAAAGTAAATTTAGATTGAGCATAAAAATCAAAGAAACTTACTCATTGGTACGGATCTGATAGGTTGAACATAGATTGGATCCGACGATAGTGTTCTAGGAGGAATCTCGTCACGCAAATCACTCATTTTCAAGTGATTTCTCTTACAAAAAACACGTACAATTTAGATTATAATCACGTTTAAAAATTAGGATTTTATAAAAACGACTTTTCGTAAATAAAAATACTCACCGATACAACGTTATAGCGAAGTGAGGATGAACAAAACGAAGATTTGTGATGATACGATGATGATTTGATGAAGAAGCGCTGCAATTTCTAGGGTTTTCAGCGAAAAATCAGGAGAAAGGAAAACGAAAGGAACGAGAGGGAACGATGAAGAGAGTTAAAATTTTGAACAAAAGTGAAAAACGGAAGAAATTAATTAATTTGTGTATTTACCATAATACCCTTCCGCCCAAAATCTTATGTGTTTGTATTTTTTTAAAAAATGATGTATTAATATGGACCCTTGATCTCACAAATCTGATGGCTCAAAATGATTCCCCCATTCTCACTTGAAAAGGGTGTACTCATTTGAACCATACTCTATCAATTTATGATCATGCTCTTGAAGAATACGGTAATTAATTTTGATAAATAACATGTAAAATTAACGTCGAATGAAAGTTAGTAGTACAAGAAATTTTTACTTTTTTACTATTCTATGTACACTAAAAAGAAAAAATTCATTTAATTTTTCTCGACACTTCTCGAAAGTATGTAAAACTTTTTTTAAAATATAAGATTTCTCACACTTACATATTTATGAATATAAAAGTTCATATTTATAAGTGTGGAGAAATTAGAACTTGTTAACACTTAAAATTGTGGAATTAATTTGTGACACATGATTTCCTACACAATAGGAAGTGTAGATAAATTATGTTACAGATTGTAGTTCACACTTATAAATATGGATAAGTTTAGATTTCTCCACACTTATAAGTACCTTTTTTTCTTCACATTTATATATGTGAAAATTGCGGTGATTTTCACACTTATTGATTTAACAATTTTCTACATAATAATAAGTGTGAAGAATTTAACAAAACTCCACACTTTTTCGAATAGTGTAGAAAAAAAGTTTAAATAAATGATCTTTATTGTAGTGATATTTATATTATTAATTATATTGTGTATGTATTAATGTAATTTTTAAGTTTATAATGTACCTTTGAAAATTTCCATTCGGAAAATAACATAAATAAATACATATATACATTAACGTTTTTATAAAGTTTAATACCCATAAAACTTCTAAAATATAAATGGAAATTTTAGTACATTCTCGTAAATTTTAGTACATCCTCGTAATATTATCAGTTTGAATAAATGAAAAATATTGGTTATGATACTGGTCGTATAAGCAATTAATAATCAATTTTGATGAAGTCTCTGATTTGAAATAGTCATATAAGAGGATATCTATTCTATAATTGGTATAAAAATAAAATAAAATCAGTAATTTAATTAACTTTAATTTATTTGATAAAGTATATGGAATGGATTAATTAGGAATCCACTTAATGTTGATTGACCTTGATTAAGTTTAACAATCCCATTAAAATCGCAGTAAACAACTCCTAAGTGTGTATATATAAAGTGTGCCATATGATACTTATAGTTCATACTTCATACACATTCAGTTAGTCACACTAATAGCATACATTATTCCATGGGTCAGAATACAGTTTTCGGGTGCACCATCTTAATCTTCTCATTATCGTTCCATAAAATCTGTTTCGCTATGAACTACGAAGTGACTAACGAAGCCGTGGATACTCCAGGTGGGATGAATTTCACTGAAAAAGTTGGAATTCGTTATGCCAAACAAGTAATGTGGGCCAGCAACATCTTCATATGGAACACTGTTTTCGAACAATACAACCTTGAGGACCGCAAGCTCCTAGACACTGTGGAGCTTTACTTGAAAGATTTCGAAGGAGAGTTTGACGCAGTTGCTTGGGGCAACAACAAGATTAATTTTAGTGTCCATGGGTTTGAAGACAAGATGTCAAAACGAGACTTCACGGCGATTATGTACCATGAAATGACTCATGTGTTTCAATGGAATGGTGAGGGAGTTACACCAGGCGGATTGATTGAAGGGGTTGCCGATTACACTGTTATAAGAGCGAATCTTGTGGACCCAAGTTATCTAAAGCCGGGAGAAGGGGACCGGTGGGACCAAGGGTATGATGTAACGGCCCGTTTTCTCGAGTATTGTGATACGATCACCCCGTCGTTTACGGCTAAGCTTAATAAGATGATGAGGAAGACGTATGATGTGTCTTTTTTTCAAGAGTTAACAGGGAAGCGTGTGGAACAACTTTGGGAGGACTACAAGGCTTATTATGGGCAAGAGATATAAATATTGCATGGTTGGATACTTGGTTTAGATTAATCTCTAGTTTGTGTATTGTTTATTTGTTTACATTGGGGATGATTATTAATTGTTCAAACCAATATATTATTTGGTGTATTGGAACTTGGAAGTTGGAAGTGATATTTTGTTCGAATTAATACTCAAACTGTAATGGGCTTTATAGTGAAATAGGTAGATGGGCTTCATGAATTTTTTCAGTATGAGAGGGCCCAATTTCGATTTCAGCTTTCTACACGATTTATTTCATTCCCGTTTATAAAGTTGATATTAAAATTAAAACTGTATTTGCTTGAAATTCAATAAATTTTGAATTTTAATATAAGGAGACGGATTGATGAAGAGCATACCAAATCTATATATGTATTTGTTTCAAAAAAAAGTTTAATTTGGAAATGTCTTGGTTGAGTAAGCAAGGTAGCACATGTATTTGCACTGAATAATATTTGAAAGGGGTTTTGTTACCGTGTGTCTCTGTATAAGACCACCTGCAACGCAGACGTCCTGGCCCAGTTGGCACCTCAGAACGCCCCAGAACACCCCAGAACGCCGGCAATGGGGCGTTCTGGGGGGCGTTCTCGGAGCGTTGATCAGTGAAGCATAGGGCTGCGTGGGAGCGTGCAGGTGGGGCCCACGGGCTTATTTAATTGTTTTTTCGTTTTTCGTTTTTATTAATTACTTAAATGTATTTGTTTTTGTTTAAGAAATGAAAATTAAATGAAAATGGTGGGGCCTAGGGGGATGATGGGCGTTCTGGGTTTACCACTGCACGTGCTGACGTGGAGTCGACGCTGATGTGACACCCAGAATGCCCCAGAACGCCCATCACCATTGCAAATGGTCTAACAGTTTAAGATTCGTTTAATGAAGATGAAAAAATTTTTGAATATCAAAATTTGTATTTCTAACATACATAAAAAGATAAATATTAGATTAATCAATGAGAATCAAATACAAATATTAATATTTAAGTGGGTTTCATCTTCATTTGAATGAATCTTAACGTGTGGTACAGCCGGCACAGGGCACGCGTTACAAAAACCAAATTAATAGCAAAACATATTGAATCAAAGTCTAATAAAATAAAAAGGTGGTGTTATTTATAAATAAATAAATAAAAACATACTCGTATACGAGAAGTCTAAAAATATTGTGGACTAAATTGGTTATATCTTTTGTATTACATGCTTAGGCATTTGAAAGATTTAATAAAACCAGCAATCTTGATTTTTCGATGACTAGCTGCAGCTTGTTCTTGCATCTTGCTCAATATATTCGAATGACGTTCGATAAAAGTTTGATATCCGAAAATCATCTCAGCAACCTCCAACACTTCAATTTTGTTGGCACGAGCGTATTAGTGTGTATTGTTATCTATATATATTTAGCCTATTAGTATTTATGTATTTAGCCCAATGGGTTTACGAGTTTTAGATTTTGAGTATTCCTTGCTCTATTTATATGAGCCTCATGTAATGTTTCATCTCAAGGCATTATCAATAAACATTTTCATGGTATCAGAGCCTTCAATTTATCTTCCCTAATCTTCGATTTCGTCTTCGACGTCATTATCAAATTACTTATGTGGTTCAATTTATTACTTTGTCTCTACTCAAAATCTCGGATCGAAAATACTACCAAAAGACTCGTAATCAAAAATCGAGTAATCCTTAAAAATTTCAACCTCCAACTCTTCGAAACGCGCCCTGTAAAGCCATTTCAAGTTTCGAATCTCAGAATCCAAGATACAAAAATACGACCATTTACACTCCAAACTAATTAACACTGCCACCACAGATCGCTTTATCGCTAAATTCCGAGCAAAACTGGAATTTTCGAGCTCCGAACGAAGCCAAACGCCATCCACGCGCTCCACGCGCCGGCCACACGCTACCTACGCCTCACACACGCCTGCCACACGATCATGCTGACGTGGCTGCCACGTGGCTGCTGCCCCTGGGTTTTTGCTGACATGGCAGTCCATGTGGCATTTTGACTCGGTTTAGTTGTTGATGTGTCATTACACGTGGCTGATGACGTGTACGCTGATTGTACGCTCACGTGGCTGCTGACTAGGATAAATCTGCTGATGTGGAAGCTGACATAAAAAAAAATCAAAAAAAAAAAAAATGTTAAGAAATCAGCAATCGTGGATCTTGGATATCGGGGCTTCTTCACACCTCACTTCACATGCACGTAACCTCAATTCTCATTTTAATTCTAGCACTATTCGGTCTGTAGTTGTAGGTGATGGATCTCATATTCCTGTTACTCAAATATGACATAGCCAAATACCAAACCCATATCGTCCTCTGTATCTCATAAATGTCCTTGTTACTCCAAACATTATTCGAAACCTTATTTCTTTTCATCAATTTACAAAAGATAATAAGTGCTCAATCGAGTTTGACCCTTATGGTTTCTCGATAAAAGATTTAAAAACTCGACAACTCCTTCTTCGATCTGATAGCACCGAAGATCTCTATCCCATTTCTTCTCTCAAAATCAAACCCATTCTTTATGGCATCAGCGTTTAGGACATCCTGGGGATACAATACTCCAATCCCTTGCATCTAGAGGTCTCATTTCATACCACAAAAATTAAACACATACTTTGTGTCATGCATGTGAATTAGGTAAACAAATCAAACTCCCCTTTTATCGCTCTGAGTCTGTAGTTGAGTCTCCTTTTGACATCATTCATTCTGACATATGGACTTCCCCAATACCTAGTGTGAGTGGGTATAAATACTATGTGTTGTTTCTAGATCACTTCTCTCACTTTTTTTGGATCTACCCTCTTCACCGAGAATCCGATGCCTTCTCCAAATTCGTCCAGTTTCGAGCCTTCGTTCGTACTCAGTTTAACTGTGAAATACGAGCTTTTCAATGCGATCATGGTGGAGAATTTGATAACCAATCCATGCATGATCTCTTCGCCACTAATGGTATTCAGTTTCGCTTCTCTTGTCCTCAAACTTCCCAACAAAATGTGAAGTTCGAACGCATGATTCGCACCATCAATAATGTCGTACGCACCCTTTTATTCCAAGCACATCTTCCACCTGAATATTTGGTTGAAGCTCTCTTCATGGCTGTCTATCTTCTGAATATTCTTCCGTCCAATTCGATTCAAAATGAAATCCCATACACCAAACTACTTAACCAACCAACTTCATACACTCACCTTCGCACCTTTGGGTGCCTCTGTTACCTATATACTTTTCCTCCACATAAACTCGCACCTCGCACCTCGCACCACCCCATGCATATTTCTTGGTTACCCTGTCAATCACCGTGCATATCGGTGTCTTCATCTCAACATCAAGAAAATCATTATTTCTCGACATGTCATCTTTGACGAGTAATCTTTTCCATTCGCTTCTTTCTCTCCTAATCAAGCTCCCTCATATGAGTTCTTAGACACGCCGTGTGATCCTTCTCCGATTGCACGCTAACTTCTCATGTCTCGATCATCTCCTGTTACCACAAATCCCAAACTTCCAACTCCTACAACACCTCACATCATTCCTGAAAATTCGCCAAGTCTTCCAACTCCTCCTTCTCCACCACCTAGAAATATCTCAAGCAACTCATCTCCTACATCTTCTGAAAATTCTTCCAGTTCATCTATTTCATCTCCAACTCATTCTACCCCTTTACGCACTCACCTAATGGTCACTCGCTCCCAACATGATATCCACAAACCCCTCCAAAAACTTAGTCTTCACACCACTACTGTCACTCCTTCCACTCCCTGCTCATATACCTAAGCCTTTAGGGATCCTCATTGGCATGCAACTATGCAAACTGAATATAATGATTTAATTAAAAATAAAACTTGGGATCTTGTTCCACGACCACCTGGAGTTAATGTGGTCCGTTTTATGTGGTTATATAAACGCAAATTGCGTGCTGATGGTTCTCTTGACCGATACAAAGCCCGTTTGGTGGCTGATGGGAAAAGCCAACAACTTGGCATTGATTGTGAGGAGACTTTTAGCCCGATTGTCAAACCGTCTACCATACGTACAGTTCTCAGTTTAGCTCTCTCTCGCTCTTGGCCGATACATCAATTGGATGTACAAAATGCGTTTTTACATGGTTCTCTCAAGAAACCGTATATATGCAGCAACCCCTAGAGTTTGTCGATCCTTACCGCCCAGGTCATGTCTATCACTTGAAGAAGTCTCTGTATGGTCTGAAACAAGATCCTCGTTTTTGGTTCTGCTTCATATGCTACGCGAGTCGGGTTTCAGCACAACAAAACCGACTCGTCTCTATTCATTTTTCGTAGAGGGTCGGACATTGCGTACTTATTGATATATATAATACCCCGATTTTCACAAACACTTATTATATTATTATACTGCAGAAGCGCGTCCCCAAAGCACATTTACCGATATTACATATACTAACATGTAGCAAAATTTAAAAACATAACACTTATAGATAAGTATTTACAAATCATTTACTAAAGGTCGGGTGTTATATAACTTAACAAAACATAATTCTAATTTTCTCAAAAGAATCAGAGTGTGCGCGGTCATAATCAAACATTCTATCTCGTTCATAATCCCGATCCATACTTACCCAAAACCTGCAAAATGTTAAACACGGTGGGATTAGCTCACAGCTAAGTGTATGGAACTGTATCCGACAGTTCAATTCAGAAATAACAATTCATACAACAAATAAACATAATCCAACACAATCAAAGAGGATCGGCGGTTCTTGGTATGCCATCACAAGAAACCTTCAATCACTGGTATACCATCACAGTGATTTACCGATAGTTTGAAGCTATTTTCACTGACTAGGGTTCATCCTTCAACTATATGTATCGGAAACCCCACCAGCCAAACAATAGCAACAAACCCAACCAGTGTTGACCTTTGAATAACTCACATAGTCAAATATACCCGGCAGCCAAGAATCACACATTGTACAATAACCATGCCAATACTGAATATAAATAACCAATCAACAATAACTATAACCCAGATAAACTTGCAAACTGAGTTCTGCAGACCCCAAAAACTACGATTTATCACAAAATCTCATTCCCAGATATGATTTCAACATAGAAATGGGTCCTATTGAGTTCCTATCATCTTATTAACATCAAATAACACTAAATAACAACACAACAAGCATTAATTTGATTCACCCACTTAAAACCCATTTCATATAACTTCAAAATTAAACTCACTTTTGTGATGAAGATGAAGGTGATATGATGAAGATGATGATGTTGCTGTTTCGAAATCAAAATCACAGAAACAATAGCTTGTTTCTAATTTGGTTATGGTGTAGTAAACTTGAGAGTTTGCAAGTTTGCAAAATGAAAAAAATGAAGAAAGTGTTAAAACTTGAGAACATATGGGTTGTAAAGTCGGTTTACAAACCGACTCACATATTTAAATGGTATAATTTTATACCCATCCTAAATCTATTGTCTGGAACCTAGAAAACATTTGCGAAAATATTATTTTATTTTATTGTCAGGTTCAACAATTTACAACAAGTAATATTTTATTAATCACAATAAAACCTGGGACTCATTTACCTATTTATTTTCAAATAAACCAGATAAACTATTTCCCGTTATTTAAATAATCATTTATTTTCAGTCCCAGAAACAGGGTGTTACAATATATGTGGATGATATTATCTTCAATGCATCATCAGATGCGTTTTTACATCGAGTAATCTTCTCCCTAAATGGAGAATTTGCTATGAAGGATTTAGGACCGCTTAACTATTTTCTGGGTATTGCAGCAACGCGAACTTCATCTGGCATGTTCCTTTCTCAGAAGAAATATGCCATGGACATTCTCGAACGGGCAAACATGGTAAACTGTAACCGGTGCAAGACTTCGGTTGACACAGATTCTAAGCTTAAAGACACAGGTACTCCGGTTGCTGGATCCTACTTTGTACTGTAGTCTTGCAGGGGCATTACAGTACCTGACATTCACCAGGCCAGATATTACTTATGCGGTTCAGCAGATTTGTCTTTTTATGCTTGATCCTCGAGAGCCTCACTTCTATGCTCTCAAACGTATTCTTCGATATGTTAGGGGCACCATTGACCATGGCCTTCAGCTGTATTCTTCCTCTACTACCCAGCTCACAGCCTACTCAGCTGCTGATTAGGGTGGATGCCCCACTACATGGCGATCTACATCTGGCTATTGTGTTTTTCTTGGTAATAACATACTATCTTGGTCTTCAAAACACCAAAACATAGTGTCTCGTTCCAGTGCTGAAGTAGAATATAAAGGGGTGGCTAATGCCGTCGCCGAAACATCATGGTTACAAAATCTTCTGAGGGAGCTTCACACACCGCTGTTCACTGCAACCATTGTCTACTGCGACAATGTCAGTACAGTTTACATGTCATCTAACCCAGTTCAGCATCAACGGACTAAGCATATTGAAATTGATATTCATTTTGTTCGTGAGAAAGTTGCTACATGTCATGTTAGAGTTCTTCATGTTCCATCTCGTTATCAATATGCGGATATATTTACGAAAGGATTGTCTTCACCTCTGTTTACTGAGTTTCGATCCAGCTTGAGCGTTTGACAGCCTCCTCTTGCTCAAACTGCGGGGGCATATTAGTGTGCATTGTTATTTATATATTTAGCCTATTAGTATTTATGTATTTAGCCCAATGGGCTTACGGGTTTTAGGTTTTGTGTGTTACTTGCTCTATTTATATGAGCCTCATGCAATGTTTCATCTTAAGGCATTATCAATAAATATTTTCAGAACGTACCCTTCGATTCCTAGCTTCTCTACCATCTTTATCTCTAACTCGAGATTCGACACAACGGATTCTTTACTCATTATTGGATTCGAACTACTACCCATTATCTGTTTTTACTTTCAGAAACAAAACTAACAAGTATGAGGTGATATATAATTAACGATTGATTGATGTGTAACTACATATTTATAGGCTTTGCATTCTTGATCACAAAGCACGACATCATTGGGTGAATACCAAATATAAATCTCGAAACAAAATCCAGAGGATCAAATTTAATTAATTAGGAAATTATCAATTACATTAAATATTAGTTAACATTTTTAACAGGATTTTTCAATACTTACATTAATTACAAATCTGATTAATTTTTTTTACTTTTTGATAATTAATAATAAACACATTTAACACAATCATATGAGGAAAGTGAGTACTAAAAATTAATATCGAGCTACAATTTATAAATAATATATGTAAGTTTTATAAATATTGTTAATAATTTAGATATAGAAGCATTAAAAGTCCTTTTTTTATCAGAACTGATTAAAGAAAGGTTTTGTGGTACGTACGGTGGAGGTGTGTTATCTTCTTGAAAGATTTGCAACCTATGACCTAACTTTTGTAAACTTTTTACACGAATATCATGCAATTTTTTTTCTTCCCTGAAGACCGTTTAAAAATTTCTATATAGTTAGCTAAAGAGGTATCATCTTCTTGTAATAGCACAATAGCTACCAACAAGTGAAAAATTTGTCAAAAGTGGTGAATTGTAATAGTATTGTGTCAACTTCTGTTATTGTCTCTTGTAATAACAATCGGTATAAATCGTTATTAGTAATATTTCAGTTTGACTATTTTAAAAATGAATGTGATACTTTAAAGTTATTTTGAAAAGAATTTGAAATATAAACATGAAATGCTATATATAATATATAGTAATATGAAATACCCAATTCTGTATTAAAAAATATATTTTTATATTTATATTTATATTTACATTAGACTTAGTAAAGCAACTATTTTTTCGATTTCTTAGCCATTTATCTTTATTTTTCATCTTTAATCTTTATATTTAATTATTATAAAGGATTTAAAAGTTTTGCTTAGTGATTTAAAATTTAAATATGTGAGTTTACCATCTTACCTCAGTAATAAAATAAACACATAGGAAATTGATTGATGGATCTAAAATTAAAGATCTAAATTTTAGCCTAAATATATATTTGATTGGTGTATATTGTAAAATGGTTGATAAATATAAGGAGAGTGAATTAGTGAAATTCATGTTGTAGAAATTGTATAGATAAGCCTAAATTTAGGAATATATATTAGAGATGTTTAGCTTCAGCAATGAAAAATTAATTTGAAAGTTGTTGATTCTAGCGTTCAATGAACTTATGACCATACTTAAATCAAATTTAAATAGATTTAAGATTCCACAGCCTTATAAGGGTAATCTACGAGTATTATGTATTTAGTTATAAAAAAAAATACAAATCGGAATTCATTACTAACTAAGTTGAGTTAGGTTCTTTGAGAAGAAAAAACAACATTTCATCCAAATGTTTGACACAACAAGCTGGTAGCTTGTAGCTGGAGCTTGTAGCTGTAACTTTTGGTAATATTTGTTTTTGGCAGAATAGCTGGAGCTTGTAGCTGAAACTTTTGATAATATTTGTTTTTTGCAGAATAGCTGGAGCTTGTAGCTTATGAATGTAAAATAACATAAAATGACAAATATATTAATTTTAAAAATGATATATAGTTAGTTGAAGGGTATTCATGTAATTTCATTTTTCATAAGTTACAAGCTACTTTGAAAAGCTACTTCAAGTAGCTTATGGTTTAGGAGCTTATGAAAACCATAAGCTACTCAAAGTTTTGGTTGTCAAACGGAGCTTATGAAAATAACCATAAGATACAAGCTCCCATAAGAATCTACATGCTGCGCCCAAACCATGTACGTCTATTTTAACTTTGATTTTCTGATAAGTAGTGTACTTATACCCTTTTAAATTGTGATTTGATTTGGTAAAAAGTTTTCAAAAACCACGACACATACAAATAGAATTTGGCACTTATTTTTGGACCGAGTGAATGTTACTATTACGAATTTTATTTTGCAAGTATATAAAAGAGCATCCGTATAACGAGATAACACCACTTTCAATCACTTTTGACAAATTAGTGTCACCTCAACTTTCTACTACTTTTTTTTATCTCAATCATTATTTTCATCACGTTAAATATCACCAACTAAAAAACTTAAGTACTTCATGCTTTCATCTTAGAGCATCTGAGTATTAAAGAAAAAACGAAACAATCTCTATTTTGTTGCTTAATTACCAACCCCGGCCGAAGCCGAGAATGGCCATTGTGGAACCTCGAAGAACAGAGATCTTCTTTGACACTAACCACGAAGTCACAACGGAAGCTCTTAAGATTATGAAGAATCAAATGCAAGAAATCTTTCACTTACATGTACATTGTTTAAAGCATTACATATAAGATTTCACTGCCTTTTTTCTCTAGACTTTTAACTTATTTATCTTGTACATATGTGTTGTCTTTTTCAGACCAAACTTAAACAGTATTCCTGTTCTTAACATATAAATATATAATCTAATTTAATAAAAAAGATTAAAAAAGTTAGGTCATAGAATGAAAAAAGTAGGATAAATTGGAGTTTGTGAATAGAATGAGGAAATAACGGTAAAAAGTTTGAGTGGGGTTAGATGATATTCACAGACCAAACAGTACAATGAGCAGTAACAGTTGTACATGCAGACACCATATTTTTATTAAAAAAAGAAAAAAAGGTTTCTATAAAAGACATGCAAATGCAAACACTTCCTTTGTTTCACTCTCTTTTGTCTTCTCCCTTTCCACCTGACAATTCACAAGACCCCCTCTTATTTTATCCTCATCTTTTCAAATAATATTTTCTTCAAATTTACTTTTATGTTACAATTATTCATATGATTATGATTATAGGATATACGTTTAGTTTAGCAGTAATTGAAAATTGTATACACATCTTAAAAATCTTAAAAATTAATACACACAATAGGAATTTTATCAGAGTTTGTTACGATATCAGACGCTAAGATCTAAAAACTTCTCTATGTACAATGTTTTTTTAAAGGTAACAAGTATGAATTGTTACGGGTAATAAGAAAATTTATGAATTATACATGTATTATGTTCCTACAAAATTTTTGTAGCATGGAATCTTATTGACAAGATTTTAATTCATTAAATTATTAATTTGGATTATTCCGTTAGTACTTTAAAATAGTAAGTTAAACTATACACGTACCATCAACTCACATACAATCAAAAACTACACCATCACAATACATTGACGTTAACGTTGCTTAATAATTATGTTTCTCTATTTTATAAATATAATTAACTTAATTTAAATATTCAAATCTTTGAACTTGTGCTCAATGTTATGTACTGTGGCATGTAACAAACAAGTGTAATGGTCGTCGTACGTATAACACAATAATTTCAAAAGCATAAGGTTACTAACCATCAAAAACTGCATTTATCTAACAGAAAATCTGTAGCAGATTGTTTCAAAAGCATAGCTAAAAGCCCGAAAAGTATCATTAAATACAATTCTCGATGCTAAAAGTGTCATTAAAGTACCTCGTTTGAGCCATTAATCGATCAAGATGCACACCGACTCTTATTCTTGATTCCGATTGAATTGGCTGAATCCCATTGTCGATGAAGCGAACTTGCTTAGCTCTTGTTGTAAACTAAACGATACACCCCTTTCATTTCTTGCGACGCCGAGAAAGTCCCTTGTTAAATCACCATCCCCAAACTCATTGCCACCGCTTCCTTTGCTTTGTGTCGCTCCATCTGCCATCATCATCAATCTATCACCATTCCTAGGACTTGATAAGTCTGAAAGAGTTGTACTACTCATCAGCCCAAATCCAGTAGTATCATTTCCACCCGAAACCCCTGGATTAGTACTTCTTGTTGACCCCATTTGAGCCGCCTTTTGTAATAGAGCGGTGGCTGACATGTTAGCCACCGGCTGTGGCGGTTGTGGTGGTAGAGTAGAACACATGAGGTTGTTTTGAGTAGTAGAACCACCATAATTATACATTGAGTTCAATTGCATTTCTTTTTGGTTTTCATCTTCTTCTTTCAATAAGCCTTGTGGTAATCCATTGTACCTACTCATCCAATTCACCATTTCGGGTGGTAGCATTCCTCCATTGTTGTAGTTCGAGCTAGATGACCCCAAAAAGGTCGAATTGTTAGGGTTTTCAAGTGGAGGGTTGTTAGCATTGTGGTCTAACCATATTGGTAATCTTGATTTTGCTCCATTCACATCAAGATTGCCCTCTAAACCACCACCAAACACACCTTGAAACTGTGTATCACTTCCACCACCTCCACCACCATTCATCATCATCAAATCGTTTCGAAATCCTAAATTCGCCATGTTTGGACCCACAGGAAGTGATGTCATTCTTGAATTTTCTTCCATTAATGCATCACAAAATGCTCTATGTGTTATGAAGCTATCCTTCCTGTTTTTACATAAAAAAACATGCAAATCTATATATACATCCACAAATAAACAATATTGAACTAATTAAACACTAAATTTAAAATCAAATGAATCCAAAATTTATGTACTGTATACTTACCTTGAAAAGAGGGTTCCACAATCACACTTATACTCTCTAGTACCACAAATCTTGCTATGAGCCTTCCAATCCGATTGGACTGCATACTTCTTCGAACATTTTTCGCATTTCCATTTCTTTTCACCATGTTTTCGGCTAAAATGTTTCTTAACTCCAGTAAGATCTCCAAGAGCTCTAGAAGGGTCATGATGAACACAACTTTTTTCTGGACATATGTAAACTTTCTTCTTTATCACTTCATTTTTGTTTCTTTGTTTGAGTTTCCATGGTAGGTTGTGTCCTCTTCTATGAAGTTGTAAGTTTTGGTCTCTTTGAAAACCCTTATTGCATATTTCACATAGAAATCGATTCGTAGCCATTAGAGATGTTGGAGATAAGGCTATCACCTCAGCTTCTGGATCTATAATGAAAACGAATAGATAAGAAGAAACATCATTTAATAAAAACCGAGTAATATAAGTAGCTGAATTGAATAAAGAATGAGATTTATGTGGTTTTAATTACCTGGATTCCCGGCTTGATTACGCTTTCGTTTACCTGAAGCTGAAGAATTAGGGTTAGGGTTAGGGTTTGTGACGGGGTCATGGATGTAGGAGGTAAGGGAAGAAGGTGGTGATGAGAACCCATCACCTGACATCATCTTTTGTGAATCTTTGATTAGAAAGACAAGAACTTTATGGCTAGTGATGAGCAAAAAAAAAAGCTTTTTATAAAAAGAAACTCATGAACATGAACTCATGAAAGTCGGCTGATCAGCGTTGCCGGATATCAACTTAACGTTTTCCAAGAACATGAACAGCTGAAGATGAAGATGATGATGATGTTGATCTAACTTATAATATGTTCTTCAAATTAAGATGAAGAAAACTCATAACCAGATATCTTTTCTATCGATTTTTGAATAATAAAAACTACAGATTTATAAGTTAACTAATAAAGATGAAGATGATTCTTATGATGGATATATATAGCTAACTCAAGTGATGTACAACGATGAAGAAATCCCATAACCATACATCTTTCTTATCGATTTATATCGAATCTTGTAACTATAAACTAAAGATGAAGCTAGCTAGATGATGATTGATGATAGATGTAACTCAAGTATTGTTCAAAGATGAAGAAACCAATTATGAAAAAGAAAAAAAGAAAGAATTAAACTTGATGGAATTTGTGTTTTAAGTTAAAAAATCATCAAGTTGTGAGATATTAAAAAGTGTTCGTCTTTTTGCATTTGTTTGTATGATGTATATCGTAGAGATAAAAACAGGCACATGAAAGCTACTTGAAAAAAGAATATTTTCTATATCTCTCACACACACATAGAAAAAACACACACATATAGAAATTAGAAATTGGAATAGATAGAAGAAGAAATGGGAATGGATGAGTGAGCCTTATCTTGCACGGTTTCCATGTAACAGTAGGCCAGTCATGGACTCAATTTGACCACATCTTTTTTCTTCTAATATCTTATAAATTTTGGAATTTCAAAATGATGTAGGCATGTAGCTCTCAACTAATTAGTTATACCAATATGTGTCAACTGTAATTTACATGTATTTTTTTAACGGCAGAAAATTATAGAGGTCAAAGTACAAAATCTTTTAATTTACATGTATTTTAGTGATGGGTAAGACTTGCAATTGGAGAGGTAGCTCTCATTTGATCAAAGGTTCATATATATTCAATGCATTTTAAATGTAAAATAAAATGCGGTGAGTATAACGTAAAATGCATGTTAATAAAATGTAGTGACTGTGAATCGTTGAACAAAGAAATTAATGACTGAGATGGACATGCCTCTCAAATGATGGCTGTTCCTCAATTCCATTTAGTGATATCGTATTAATTGAATAAAAACATACATTCTACATGCAAAAGATCAAAGTAAATGACGATTCTACTCTTGAGGATTTTATGGGTTCATATCTTTCGAGATTTGAGATCCGGCACAACTCAGCCTGTTTTGATCGAAAACTCGATTCAACTCAGATGTGACATTTGGTACATCATTAAGATTACAAAAACGATCTATATTTATTGGGTTTAGTGCGCATGAGAATGCACTTAACTTTATTCCGATGTCTATACTATGTACCTAACTTTGTTTTGGTCTATTGTGTGTTCCATGTTTCAATGTTGGTCTATTGTGTATCCAATTGACTAATTTGATTATGTGACAACCGTATAATATGTCAAGTCATCTGACATGTCATTGACAGATCATCAAAAATGGGTGATACGTCAGTCGGATACACATAATAGACCAACATTAAAATGTTGATACATACAATAGACCAAAATAAAGTTAACTACACACTATAAACATCGGACTAAAGTTGGGTGCATTCCCCTGCATTAATCCCTTATTTATTTAATATATATATATAGTGAGAGAGATTAAAAAAATAAAGTACGTGTTATACATTTAGTACTAGCTTTTTTCACGTAAATGATTACTTATTTTTGAACAGGCATTCGTATATTCGATATATAGTTTACCACGTTAATTGAAATTAATCTTCTTTATATATTAAAAGAAAATGTTAATTAGGTAATTTAATTTAATCTCAACCTTTAAATGATTTAAATAATTAAATGTGAATCATTGATCTTAAGTTGAAAATTATAACTACCTAAATAGTGGAGATGAGGTGACAAAAAATCTAAATTGCTCATACCTTTAAATAAACATTGAATTAAAATTCTATTAGAATAATCAACATTTAATGTTCTCATTCAATTTTTAGCACTTAAATTAAATTTAATGAAATTTATTATACAAGTTAATATCTAATAATTAATTTTTGGTTACAAATGTATACCCATAAATATGTCTTCTTTATAACTTATATGACACATTAATGAATATATAAATTAAATGTACCTTAAGATTATTTTAATTTAAGTACTAATGAAAAGTCATCTATTTTTTTATAAATACAACTTACTTCAATCTTCTATATCTTTTATCATTTATACTAATATATAAAGAATTTACTACCAAAGTTTTAAACTATAAAAAAGAAGAGTACTTAAAATTTATATACTACTAGATATGTTATTCAACACTTAAGATTATTTTAATATAACTACTAATAAAAAGTCATATGTTTTTTATAAATATAACTGACTTCAATCTTCTATATCTTTTATCATTTATACTAATATATAAAGAAGTTACTACCAAAATTTTAAACTAAAAAAAAGAAGAATACTTAAAATTTATATACTATACTGCTTGATGATATGTTATTCAACACTTAAACATTTGAAATAACTTCAAATAATTATAAATGTTAGTATTATAATGTTATATAAAAATTTCCCCATTTGATTTGTAACAAAAAATTAGAAATTATTATATTAGTTTATACAACGTCAAATTCATAACTGAAAGCATTTTATAGTTATATTAGATATTTGTGTCTTGATTTTATTTAACTTTAAATTATTATAATTAGGGATTGCGATGTGGGTCGAGTTAGGTTTGCGGGTCAAGAGTTCACATTATAAACCCGAAACTAATTTGATAAATGGGTTAACGGGTTAAAAGTAGCCAACCCATATACATTATGCATTGAGTTGTTTGGTCGGTCAATCCGTTGACATGGACTTTAACCCAAACTCAATAAGATACGATAAACAAGTTGACGGGTTGAAACTTGAAAATGCATCTCTTCCTCATTTATTTCCGTGTGAAAGTTCAAGTTATGTCGTAAATTATCACCACTAATTAAAATTATTAAAAATATAAAGTATACAAATAATGTACAAATAGCATTATTATTTTATTATTTACACAAGTACGATATGTCGTTAAATAAATCTATCGTGAGTAAATCTTTTGTTGCCACTGCATTACGGAGGCAAAACGTGCACCTAATCAAATTATTTGCAGAGATACACGATGAGAGTAATTTGAAACAAAATAATTAGATTTACCATTTTGGCAACCGGAGTGATTTATAGTATTGTTTATTAATGATGGCGATTTCGTTTTCAGGTATTGAAGTTTAAGTATTAATCACTACTTTCAATGATATAAACGTGCTTAATAATGTCTAAAACTACTATCAAAAGACAAACGTCTCCTTCAATTCAAAATCTTTTTTCAAAGTCATTTGTGAAATGTGTCAGATAATACGTTCTACACTTAAACAAAAATAGTTCTTCGTACTAAAAATATGAAGTAGCCCGCAAATTTTGCGGGTTATAATCTAGTTACCATTATATTGAGCAGGTATGCATGCATGGTGAATTAATTTACGAACACAACATGGTGGATGCTTGAATATGATATATATACTGTATCTTTTTTCTCTTTGAAAATTAAAATTAAAATAAAATATTAAAGAAAAAATAAACCCAACACTACATGATAATCCAAACTCACGTGCACATAAAGGCTCTTCGTTTTGATGCTCCTTTTAAACGATTGTTCATTCTATCGATCCATCAATCTGTTTTACTAGTTACTACTAAATTTAACAAATATTGTTTAATGTGGACATGCAAAGTGTTTATTACGTTTAAAAGTTATAATAGCCTAACATGTACATGACACATTGAACACCTTCTTGTAAACGTACATTTAACATCCCACACTCAGTTGCAGGATTCTCATTAGATATTGTGAAATCAAATGTACTGGGTCTTATAATGGTCGATCGATATGTGTAGTTTGTTGATTTGTAGTATAGTATATACGTAGTAATTAATCAAATATATACGGTAGCATTGGAATATGCTTTAATAAATAATAATAATAATAATAATAATAATAATAATAATAATAATAATAACAATAATAACAATAACAATAATAATAATAATAATAATAATTAATAATAATAATAATAATAATAATAATAATAATAATAATAATAATAATAATAATAATAATAATAATAATTATTATTATTATTATCCGAGAAATAATATCAGGAACATCAATGACAACGTACAACGACAAACTAGCTGTAGGTTTGTCTCTAAACATATATACCATCAAATCATATCTATACTGCTCTACGGTATAGAAAAAAAGTTGTTATAGTGACATTTTCAGCGACATATATACATACTATCAAATCGCATCTATGTGTATGTCGCTAAAAATGTTGTTAAATGAATTTATTCTAGTAGAGTACGTACGTAGTAATTAATGAAACAACTTATAAGACAACTTTTACAAAATTAACCAACTAAATCGCATTTTATTCATGTCCATGTTTTATGTTTAAGGTTTATAGCGATAGTATGTATTATCGTTGCTTTATAATTCATTGTTTTTATTTTATTAATCAACCGCATATGCTAAGTCGCGGATTTAAATCATGAATTGTCGGTTATACATATAAAATTCGGATATTTATGGTGGCGATATCACTTGGGATATGTCCGATTGGTAATTAAATATGTATATATTAGTCTGAGAAAGGATGATGATTAGGTTTAAATTCATAGTCAATCAATTGGCCATCATTAATTTAATAATCATATTATGATCATGGGGAATATTTTTAATGATAAGGGGCCAGGGCCCACACATATAAAATATAAAATTCTTCTAATCCTTTGATTATAAGTATTATTATTGAGATTTGTTAGTTTCAATAATTCTTTAGGTAATAAGTTTTATAAACTACTGTATATCTTTACTAAAAAGGTAGTAACTTTAAAAAGACCAATTTAAGCAAGCGGATTGGTTGGAATAAGTGTTTGACTAATGTTTATGACACATTAGAGCAAAGGGACCGGTATTAAAGTAGTCCGTCATTCATGAGCATTCGTGTGCGGGGTGAACTTCGCGTTCAAACAATTTTTTCCTTTTTTCTGTTATTTGATTGGTTGAAAACTATATTTGTGAATCCATTTGAACTTCGAATTGAATATTTAAATAATCGATTTTCTCATAACGATATCAATTGTCTATTGTAAGGTTGTCAAGATCACGATTCTGATCGTAAGATCGTACGATCAATGACGGATCTAGCACATAAGATCATGTGGTTCATAAATATACTGACTCAGTGATTTAGTTGACATAAAAAAGTAATCATGATAAAAAAACGGGTTGATGGGCCGTTTCGGGGCATTACTACTAATATAATTTTAACTTTTTTAATTTTTCAAAAGTAAAATTTTGTTATAATTATTCCTCATGATGTTCTATATCTTTAAAGTACGAATGACTCATTAATAATAGAAATATTTACTTTAATTTTCAATTTTAAGGAGTATTTGGACCAATTATTAGGGCTGTTCAATATATGGACAAATCGAATTGTCCAATCGAACAATTTGGATTGGACTTTTTGCTTCAGATAATTTGATTTTTTTGGATCGGTTTGGTTCAAAACTGAATATTTATTTTGGTTTTTAGATTGATTTTGATTACCAATGTAGAAACCGAATAGTCTAAATTAACCGAATAGTAATATATTTTGGTTATATTTTCAAAATATGTACAATTTAATTAGGTTAATCACTGAATATCATGCATACTTATACTATTATTAATTTTATTCACCGTTTATTACAAATTTCATAACTATACGTCTATACCTTAGTTTTGTCTTGCAAGTTATTATATTTTGTCACGAACTTAAGAAACGTGCTAATAAGTTTTGTTTTATAATCAAGTTTTTTGATTTTGTTTGATTGTTTATATTATTAATATATGAAAGCATAAACCGAATATTAAAAACCGAATAGTAATTAGGTTCGGTTTAGTTCGGTTTTTTATTTGTTCGGTTCGGTTCCGTTTCAATTTTTGAAAACCGAAAACTGATCGGTTTCATCTATTAGGTTCGGTTTAAACCGAATTAACCGAATGAACACCCCTACCAATTATAAGAAAATTTTGAAAGCATTTTCCTACTTGTTGGATTTCAGTGAGCCCAAGTATGCATTAAAAATGAGTTAAACTAATAAGGTAGGTCCTATTTATTTTTTAACATGGTTCCTTAATCAGCTTAACCACTACCCAATAGAAAAAATTCATTTCCAAGGTAAGTTAAGTGACCTAGTTGGTACAAGGCTAGATACGCCCTTGCTTACGATCCTACCAAGGGAAAACGTGCATGATCGGAGTAGGATCGGTTAGGAGGTAGGATCGGAGTAGGAACGATCGTAGGATCGTTGAACGATCCGATCCTACAAATGGGCTAATTCTTTTTTTCTTCTTCTGCAATTGGGCTTGTAAGGCCCATAAGTAGTGCAAATCATATCTCAAAACTCACCATACATTTGTTTTTACGTTCAATTTCCCTATTTATTATCAAATTAACCTAAGAAAAAGTAATGAACCTCTAAAACGACGATTAGTAGTTTTCATTGGTAATATATGTAACACCCCGCAAATTTAAACGCGATTACGTACACTAAATATTTGCATTTTAGGCTAATTCCCTAACTTTGAGTGAATTCACAACTACTTTTAGAGATAAGTCTAGCGAAGCCCAATTAGAGAATACGCGTAGTATTGCATAATACTTAACTTGTATAATTACGTACGAAACAATTAGAACAAGCGCGACAAAAATATATGACTGTTGGTGATCAAAATTATTTGATAAAATGAAATTATTAAATAACGTTATTATTTATTATTATGTTGAGAATATTTACAAAGTATTTTGTAACGTATAACATTATTTCAAAACCGAAACAAAACAAAGTTAAAATATTATAATTCAATTAAATTATTTTTATAAAATATCTCAAGTAAAAATATATTCGAAGACGTATTTAAAAATTACCAATTAAAAATACCTTGACATTTAACGATCGAGTAAATGAACACGAGTTAAATACCACAAAGTTGGGACAAAACTCCCTCTCCTTTCTTTGACAAAGTCAGCCCAAACCCCCACCCCAACCCATTTCTTTCATCACCATATCCTCTCTTTCCTCGCTCTCTCAAAACCACCAACCAAAACACCATCACAAAAACCACCAAAAACTACCATCAAACCTCCAAAAATCACCTCGCTCATTTAGAGAAAAACGATCACGGAGTCGAGCTCTACCTTTCCATCTTTTCGGATTTCTCTCGCGACAACTTTGTAAGATCCCGACAATCCCGCAAACTCTTAAATCTTACTAATTTCTTTGATATCTCATGTTTGTAATACTTAATATATCATGTTTTAGTGCTTTTATCAACTGATTATGTCCAAATCGAAGCTTAAATCTCGTTTTTACAAACTGATTTACGAACAGTCTAAGTACGCATCAGGCCCAAAAACAGTACCGCGTCACTTAAGTGACGCACTAAGTGTCGCATAAAGCCCTCTTTTTACGTCACTTCGCTAAGTGACGCTACAAACCCTCTTTTTCCGACACTTACACCGACACTTCTACCCGTCACTACCATGCGTCACTAGCCTAAGTGACGCCTATACTCGAATACTGATTTTGACCCGACACTTGTACCCGTCACTTTTTTAAGTGACGCCTCATATGCGTCACTTCCTCGAGTGACACTAATGATACAGAACCCACCATTTTATGCGACACTTCCTAAGTGTCGCTACCCCCAAGGCAAGTGACGCCCTTATGTGACGCATAAAACAGAAAACTTGCAAATCTTTTTCCCACTAAGTGTCGACTTAACCGGAAACGAATATTTACATACGATACAATACACGAACTTTATAAACATTACAAACACACTTATAATATTGAAATGTCGATTTCAAACTATCACCAACGATTCGTATACATTTTCAAAACTTCAAACATAAACACCGAACAAACACTTGGACATAACTTGGTTGTACGAACACTAGCATGGATGGTAAACTTAGACCTCCACGTACTCATTAAATCTCATACGTTTGAGGCGTTAGGAGATTTTGACTAGACTTCTTGGGCTTTAGGCTTTGCTAGCGCTCGAACATACTCAACTCAACATGTGAGTTCACAGCCCCTACTTTTACTGTTTTACTACTTTCGAACAGGGTGGAAAACATAGTCAACTGTTTTACTGATTGTTATAACTACTTTTTCTTACATGATTGTTATCATACTTGTTTACTTGCACGATTTGAGTACTTTGAACTAGTTTGAACTGCTGAACCCTTACAACAAAACTGGTATTATGAAATAACATTTTCATACTATAAACGTGATAAAATTTGTTCGGTAAACTGGAGAACGACCGGTACTTTTATGTAAACGCTGGAGAACGACCAACAACGTATTTTAGTGCCAGAGAACGACTGGCCAAGTGGACGGGAAAACGACCCGTGCGTCTTTTGACCGGAGAACGACTGGTACTGCGTTTCGCTGGAGAACGACCAGCAGTATTTATTGCCAGAGAACGACTGACCGAGTTTGGACGGGAGAACGACCCGTGCATATTTAGATCGGAGAACGACCGCTACTGTTTTGGAAACGCTGGAGAACGACCAGCAACGTACTGTAAACTATATTTTGGGTAACATCCCACATAAACAGTATTTTGGGTAACATCCCACATAAACGGTATTTTGGGTAACATCCCACGCAAACTGTATTTTGGGTGACATCCCAACCGAACTATACTTGGATAACATTCCACAAAACGTTTACTTAACTATTATGGCAATAACTATTTGTGAACATATTAGTTTTAACAACTGTGCTTACAAACTTGATTCAACTATTGCAAACATAAAACCTGTGAATTCACTCAACCTCGTTGTTGATTTTTCTATGTTTTTCAGAGAATTAGCTGCATGTAAGACATCATGCACACATGGAACATAGGCGACCCACGAAGGAATAGGATGCCAACTTTTAACAACTTGATTTCTTTTGTATAACTAAGCTGTTTAGTCATATTTACGAAATTTACTTTTGTAACTTAATTACTTTTCAAGTTATACGATTCGATGAATCGTGAACTTTGTAACTATTACTTTTGACATCTTAATATATTATGTTCTGTTGTAATCATAAGCTCTGATACGTATGCATGTACTGTGTATTGTGGCACTCCCCATACTTAACTAAATGCTTCCGCTAAACTCAATCAACGAATTTTGGGGGTGTTACAATATACTCTCAAACTTTGGTACAATTGTACAGTGCTGCTATCATTTTTTTAGTATGTTTATCGTTCGAGAAGTATAAGTTGACAAATTGCATCACTTTTTATAAAAGTTTGGATGTTAGATTAATATCTCTAATATTAGTTTTCTACAAGAATTTAGATATCTTTGTTAAAAAAATGATAATTTGGTAGGATCTACGATCCCGATCTCGATCTTGCAAAGGTAAAAACGATCTTACGTAGGATCCCGATTTTGATAACCTGATCTATTCACTCGCTTTTGACCTAAGCGTATATTTAGAACAATGATACATATGCTTAAACTCATGTGATTAAATGTGTGCCTAACAAGATTGGTGAATGTAATGGGAAAAAAATATGTGAGATTTAATTTATACATTAACCAATAGATAAATTATCTTATGCATGATTTAGTTCTATATAATTGAATACATGTAACAATACTAGTATACTCTATTTATTTTCTAAAGTTATGTTACTTTTCGTTTCAAAATAAGTATTTCATTGAATAGTTGCACATACTTTAGGTAAAGTACATTTATTTTCACTTTTTTGTAATTAATTTTTTTTGCCCTTACTTTTGTGAATACGTGTAACATCACTCTCAACCGTTGTTTTTTCAGTTTTGTCAGCTAAACGTCACGTCAACACATCTAAAACTACCAAAAAACTGATTTAACACTCCTAATAATCATTTCATCACTTCACTTTTTGAGCCCCACATTTACCAATATACATACTTTAATTTTATACATAGTAAAAATAATAACAATACATAAAATATAAGTTGGGTACAACTTCCAACCTCTCTCCCTTTCGTCGCACAACCAACGGGTAACAATTTTGAAACAATTGAAGAATGGGTGTCAACGGTATCATGAAGGCTTTCATCAGTTTGAAACCGATGAAGCCGTTGGCTATGGTCTAAGTAACAATATATTTAAAAGTGGACCATTTTTTTTAACAAATAAGGGGAAATATATACTTTTTGTTTTGTTTGGAATAGATGAAGTATTCATTGAAAATATGGTGTAAACTAAAAAGAAAAAGTTGTGATTACGGTGGACGAGGTCAACCAAACAGTGGCGGGACTTGAAGGTTTTCCTTGGGGGCGAAAACAACGAACATTCAAAATACCAAAATGTAGTTCATTAAAAATCAAGCATCAGCATAGTCATACATAAACTAAAGATGAAAAACATTACAAGTTGGCTCGATGACCTTTAATCCTTTTAAATTCATCGATAACAGATTCTGAATTAAATGCTTCATCAATTTCTCGTACTATATTAACCACCAAACTATCCACTAGAAATTCATCTGCCATCCTGTTGCGAAGACGATTCTTGCATATTTTCATAGCCGAAAACTAAAAACAAAAATAGGTGCCTGTTTTTCCATTATAACTTCGGGAAAAAAACAAAAAGAATATATGCACACAATTAGCATTTAGCAGACAACAGTTTACACTTGAACACTCTTTAACAACACGAAAAAAACATTGTTCAACTCTTTGATAACATGAAAAACCAAAAGCTCTACCCTCCCTCTCTATCTATCCAAGGGATGGAAGGGCAGAGTCCTTTGGTGTCCCCCCAATCAAGAATTGGGGCCTCGCAATCACTATTTTATCTCATGACTTTCTTCGTTCATGGTTCGATATTCTGGTGTCCTAGGCGTAGAGGAATCACACCAATCCATCCCGAACTTGATGGTTAAACTCTACTGCGGTGACGATACTGTAGGGGAGGTCCTACAGAAAAATAGCTCGACGCCAGGATAATAAAAAACTTCACACCTCCCGTTTTTCATACTTTTTCAATATGAAAAAAAATAACAATGAACTTATTATGAACTATCAAATCTCAATTATCAAACACAAAATCTATAAGAATAATAATTTTATATCCAAAATTCGTAGCTACTACTGTACTAGGATCAAAATTAATTAATAACAAAATATAAAACTCAAGCTTTAAAAAGCCAATCAGATTGATCGAGCATATAACAATTATGATGGTACGTACTTGTGTAATATGGATGGGAATTCAACATCAAATAAGCCAAACAATAATAAAAGATATACCTTAATATTTTGTATCGCATCTGCCAGAGTGATGAATTAATTGAAGAAATTGTTGAAAGTCCTTGGAGAAGAAGATTGTGAAGACAGTTAGGTTTCCTAAAAAACTAAAATTTTTTAATCGGCTAATCACTGTAATTTTGGGGGGTCAGTATAGTATAATATTTTTTTATAGCCCTCAAATATAATAAATATTACACTAATGACCCAAATGTTTAGGGGGCCACATCCCTCCTTGGTCTACACATAGTTCCGCCCTTGCAACCAACTCCACTCAACCGGCCAATTTCACTCGTGTCAATGATTTAATCGTTTTCCCAACAAAAGAATTAAAGGAAATGACAAAGCAACAAGAACATTCTCTTTGAAAATTCACCATGCATGAAGTACAACACGAGCGATACCTCATATCATTTTATTTTTATTTAGGTGCATATCAAACATGTTGATATTCATTGATCGATGTCTTTAAACACCATAAAGATGGAAAGACCATTACAACAACATTTAGTATAGATCGACGTTGAAATTAGATGTAAGTAATTATGAGTCAATTTGGTTAATATCAAGAAGTGGATGGGTTTGTTGGTCTCCTCTCCATTTTTTGAATTGGTCTAAATCAGTTTTTCAATATAACCTTCAATTGTGTAACAATTAACCAACGGGTCTAGTGGGTACATTTTTTTTCTTCACCTCATTTCATTTTTCATTCAAATTTAAATAATTTTTTTGTGAAAACCCGATGGATCGACCCAACTCAAGATCCATTTGACCCGAACCCGTTTAAACCTACATTTTCTAAATGACCCATATTAACCCGGATCTATTTAGATCTAAAACCATCTAGACCCATGACATCTACTCAAACTTGTACACTAAAGAAACTTGATGAGTTCAACTTGAATAGTTGGACCATTGAGTGGGACTTGAACAAATGACATCATATCGTCTTTAAATAATTACAACTTCACTACCACTTAAAAGTGTTCATATTATTATTTTCAATTGTCCAATAGTAAGTATTTACTTTGGTGTTTAATCAATTGAAATGAATAGAGATGATATATAATTGGTATCAAAATGTAGTTATTAGACGATTCTAAAATGTGTGCATTGTTAAGATTGATACTTTTGACTATGACGAATGGAATATTTAATATTTTCTACTTTAGCGTATTATTCTCTTCCTTGAGAAAGTGAACTTTTGAGAAACTTGATTGAGTTGAATTTGAACCGTGACATCATAGAATATAGGGGAATTTAATATCTAATATATGTTGAAACTAATTAGTTGTTTTGAACTATTATCCCTTTTAAATTTGACATTTTCACTTAATCAATTAACAAAAATACGCAAAATTTTATTATAGATGTAGTTAGTGCCTATGGGCTAGCTAGCTTAAAATTTTAAAGACATTAGTTGTTCTTATGAAACAATAATTCCATAATCTTATCTTAACCCCTTATTAATTGTTTTCACATATGGGTTGAAAACTTAACAAAAGGGATATCTGAAATTACGTAAATATCCTTGATAATTTAATCTTATCCTCAATTTTCAACAATCAATACATTATTCACGAATGAAAATGCGCAATTGCTAGGGTTTAATCCCCGAGCATCAGCCTCTTCATCACCATCATCAACCAATCGCTAGCAGCCGTATATGTGTGCTTGGTGCTAAAGCTAAAACCTAAACAACCGCCGGTAATCGAGACTGATGGCAGCAAAGGGGAAGGGAGAGAATAACTGTGACGTATCCATAAAGGCGCCGCGAATGGAAAGCGATGGAGAGGGAGAGGGGGAGTGACGACGGAGTTATGATTTCGGGTTCGATCTCAATCGATACTATTGCAAACCGAGGTATTAATATTTCGATATTTGCTTTTGTTTATGGGTTCTTTAGCGTTTGTTTGATATATCTTGCGGTTTTGATTAGCTTATTAATTGCGACGGTGATTGATATCGCATAAAAAGTCACGTTTTTACTACCGATATCTCTCTCATTCTGGAACGATTCTTGGTATATTGAACTCAAATACGGTTCAAATCAGTAATATTATGCTGATATGGTCAAAATAAGGTTGCACGATAAAAATTAAGCAAAACGAATGAAAAACGAAGATTTCACGCATAATTGAAGATTCAAGGCATCAAAACAAGATTTAGAGACAAAGTGCACACCATTGAGATTTCTCTTATCCAAGATGTTCATTTTCAAAATACGAATCCAACAGAAGAAGAATCGGCAAAAACGGATGAAGAATGAAGATTCTTCGCACGCCGGAAGATTCAAACGATTCGTACGCCACATCTAAAGTTCAGAGATATATTTTTGGGATTTCTTTTCATCAAAGTCTTCGTTTTTGAAAAACAAATCCAACAAAAAAAGAATAGACACAAACGGACGCATAACGAAGAAAACACGCACGAATCAAGAAACGGAGCAAAAGACGACGAACTGAGGCGGCAGGCTGCCAGCCGCCGCCGGCCAGCAGGGTGGCGGCGCCGGCCACCTGCCCCCCATCTTAATTCCGCTTTTTGGTCCTTGCGTGTACCCGGTGTCACACCTTTACGCGATTGTACGTACCCGGTGCCACACCTTTGCACGATTGTACGTACCTGGTGCACCACCTTTTCCACCTTTTGCTAAAGTGCTCCTCAGGATGCTAACATGAGCCGGATTTCACATATAAATAGGAGGCACGAGGCTTCATCTCAACACACACCTTACACACCATTCTTAGAACAATATACTTCTCTTAAGATATTGCTTCTACTTTCTTTCTATTTTCTTACTAAAAATTAGTTTTCGGCTAGTTTAGGAGCTTGTTTAGAATAGAAGGAAAGTACGGAACGCATTGTAAATCTTCAGTGTAAGCTTGGAATTGTGTCAATTAATTCAAGTCTACTTTCTCTCGCATTTAATCCTGGTGCTTTCTAATCCTTATCTATCTTAATTAATTACGTTTATATTGATTATACTAGATTTAGTTATTGCCATGATTAGAGAGTAGTATACTTGTTGTGTCTGCTTGCGATATAGTTAATTAATTATGGGATGATTTATAATTAAATAATAAAGATCGGTAGTATTGCTTTGATCGTCTTATTGCATGTTCTTGTTTGATTGTTGCCTTAGGATCATCATAGTGGTAAAATACAAACGGTCTTAATTATCGTAAAGTAATATGATGGCCCCTATTCGACTGTTACTCGATATAGTACTGGAAACACTTCAAGGTGGAGTACAAATGTATGGAAGTCGAGGAATGACCAAAGGTAGTCATATTACAAAACGGTACAATATTATGAAGTAATATGATGGCCCCTATTCGACTGTTATTCAATATAGTACTTGAAACACTTCAAGGTGGAGTTGATGGCCGTTCGACCGTCGCAAACGCGAATGATCACAACGCCAATCGATGGGTGTTTTAAATTTATAATTGCTGGGGTCTAAGTATGACTTACTAATACTGAACCAAGGGTTAGTAGATGGTAAGTATGACCTAGAGTCGTTCTTAAAGAGAAACTGAATTGAAACGAAGGTGATCCAATCAATCGTTACTTTCTAGTACAGGTTTTTTTTAAAAGAGTGCGTTGGGAGTTTGGTTCAGTTAACTAAGTAAAGTAAATAAAGCGAATAAAATGTAATAATAAATCAGATAATGGAAATTAGTGTTGCGTTGCGCACCGGTCATTGAGATTTCTAATTGTGCCGTGACACAGCAGTGGGTTTTTAATTTATAAGGCTGGGGCCTAGGGTAACTTATTATGCTAGCACAGGACAAGTATGACCTAGGATCGTTCTTCAAAGCGCGACAAATTGAAACTAGGGGGTTTAGAAGCTTTTATGTGTTCAGCTGGGGTTGAAAGAGTTGGTTTTGGTTTTGGGTTTTCTTATCCTAATTTAAACTGGACTAAATAAAAAGGTGGAGGTTACTTCGGGCGTTCAGCAATTAAAGCGATTGTCTACTATAATGTGGTTTAGAAGTAGTTAAATATGGAAAGTTCTAATGAGGATAAGTTCGTAAGTTGATGTGAGCTATTCTACAATCCTTCTATCGGGCTGACGTGGAGATGTCCACAATCAGGTAAATAGAATGTCACGGGGATTGCACAATATATTAAAGTGTACACCGAAAGTTCTCTCAAATGTACACCCACACTATCCAACAGTTAACCTCGAATCCTATTCCCCAATCTAGGTCGTCAGAGATGCCCGAATCATGGCATAGTTTGTTGAATAAACAATCTTATGAACGAGGGTTAGCCTCACCAGAATAGGTTGGGCTAACTGGTCTGGACGGTCGGATAACATGTCATCACTTATTCGTACGAGTTATCATCATTACTTGGGGATGCTATAAGACAGGGATGATTTGTGTTACAAATGAAGACCTAGGTAATACGTTTGCTATTCGATTCATAATACAACTACCTTCGGTTGTTCTGACTTCCATACATGTGTACTCCGCCATAAGCGTTTCCAGTACTATATCAAAGAACAGTCGAATAGGGGCCGTCATATTATTTCACGATGATTAATGCCATTTAAATTTACTATTATGATGATCCTAAGGCAACAATCAAACAAGAACATGCAATAAGACGATCAAGGTTACAGTTTAATTTAAGCATACAAAAGTGTTATCTAAGTTGAGGATATTCCGAAAGTTATCTCAAAAATATCGTCTATATGATTTTAATCTTAATCTACCTCTACTCCCATGTTCCGTGTCTCTTGGATCCTATTTTGGTCTAGAGAACACCGGCCATGGTGTCACACCCCCAAAATCGGTAATCGTGTTTATTAATGGTTTAGCGGAAGCTTTAGTTAATTAGCGGAAGCATTTTAATAATCTTTTTAACAGCGGGGGTACTGACGTTACAATAGTGCATTCATTGTATCAGAGCATATGATCATACATAACATATTAATTTAAGATGCCATAAGTTTAAACGTTGTTACAAAAGGGTACGACTTATAAAGTCGTACAAGTAGTGGTGTTGTAGAACAACATAAGTTTACAAAACATGAGTTTATAAAAGAGGGATTTCGTAAGTATAACCAATGGAATTGGTAATACAAAGGAAATCCAAGTGTCCCAAAAGTGGCATCATAAATAGTCTGGGTTGCCTACGTCCTTTATGCATGCAGAAGTACCTGAGTCCTAATTCCCTGAAAAACATAGTAAACCGTCAACATTGAATGTTGAGTGAATTCACAGGTTTAGTGTAAATGTAGTTAAACCAAGTTTTGTATAAATCATTCATGTACATAAACAAAATGTTTATATGTATAGCAGGAAACACAAGTGTTCTTATTAAAGAAAACATTTCCTATTTTACTGTAAGAATGTCATTCTTACTACAATTCAGTCGAAGCGTTAGGAAACACAAGTTTAATCATAAACATTTCCTAATAATAGTTGCAGGAAATACATTTTAATAATCAAGTAAATATTTCCATATATATAGTTGTAGGAAACACAGGTTTAACAGTCAAGTAAACATTTCCTATAAAAGTTGTTTTGTCGGGAAACCAAGTTTATCCAATCAAGGTAAACGTTTCCTAAAAAGAAATCATGCGTAGGAACACCTGTCCTATTAGTTATCACAGGGAATACCCATCCCAAATCAAGTTGTAGTTTTGTTGTTTAGTTATGTGGGAAATGTAGACTATAATCCCTCTAAGGTGAGCGACACCTTTAAAGTTAAAGTAACGACTCCTAGTACTATAACCAAACCACGACTAGTTGATGTTGTTGCCTCAGTAACACGGTAAGTATACACTCCTCGTTACGACTGCCGTCGTGTGGTTGGAATGACCAATGAGTTATATCAGTGGGAGGTTTGTCAAATCGATAGTACTATCTGTATACTCAGTGGCTAGAGTCACCTAGCTAATGGTTATAGGTTGCAAGCACTGGGACTCATGTGCACTACAACTACCTCATGTAAACCTAGGATCGTACCAAGATTCGTTGTCTTATTCCCAAAAAGTTGTGAAAACGTTTCATATAGTTAACAGTTGTTTATAAAGCATAAAGCATTTGTACAAATCAGTTTGATATAAAAGCATGTCAAGCAATTATATAAACAAGTAGCATGTAATAGCACATAGTTCTATGTTTTCCACCCCTAGTTTTAAAAGCATTTAAAATAAGTAAAAGGTAGGGGCTGTGAACTCACGTGTAGCGGTCTTCAGCGAAATATAACAGCTAGTAATAGTAGTCGTCTAAACAGTGTACTTCAAGGCCCTAGACGCAAGAAGTATACTTATATAAGTATTTGACTAATAGCTCATACGATTTAGTTGTTGGTGATAAATGAGTTGAGTATTCGTTTCGTACAAATATATATTTACATATAGCTATTAGTTGAATATATATATTCTAATATATATATGTTATTTATATATACGTATATTATAATAGTCACGCATGTATATATATATATATATATATATATATATTTCTCGTCGTTGTTGATCATGTTTCCCAAACTATAATTATAGTAGTTATAAAAATAACTTTGTTTAATACGATTGTCGTAGTTCATTTATATATAACTATATATAAATTATAATCGTCCACTATATATATAATCTATTTTTCGTGCTACTAATCTCATTTGTCCCGTTTAACTCGTCACTTATATATAATCCGGTTTAAGTTTGCGTTTTGAAATCTCGTAGCCCGTTGGGCTCGGCCCAATTAGTTTGGCCCAATGTCAAAGTCAAGACCCAAAATAATTTGGCCAAATTACGTTCAACAAATCATTTTGGCCCGTTAACAAAATACAACTTTTGACGCAATTTAGATTCGGCCCGTTTGGCCTAAAAGTTATATTGTAAATTATTTGTGTAAAAATAGTGTCCCGCGGATGTGTACAATTTTGTACCAAATTTTTGTATCAAAAGTTTTATAACTTTTAAATAATTCGTAAAGTCGAAATCTCGTGTCTTACATTTATAATCGTTTACGTGTTTGTAAGTTCGTATACATGTATGTACATATATAAAAATATACTCAATGTAAAATGTATATATATACAAAAAAAAATATACAGACAAAAAGGTTGGTCACAGGTTTCGAAACTGTGACCTCCCTTTATCATCGCATCATTCAAACCACTAGGCTAGCAATGCTCTTGTTATTTCTTCTATGTATTTAATATATATATGTATTGATAAGTAGTAAAATTTTGTGTGTTTTTTTGGCACATTTTAAGTTGAGCCGTACGGCTCACTCCATTCAGCCGATCGGCTGGGTTAGTCTAGCCGTTCGGCTGTGCTTTCCTAGCCGATCGGTTCCATACGCAGCCCAGTCTGAGCTCTGTTTTTGGTCCGAAATCAACCCAGATCTTTATATCATTTCGAAGCATAATCTTCACAAATGTTTATAACAAAGTTTCATCCATGAGATTTACCCATTATTACACACATATATATACATCATAACTAGTTTACATACAATAATAACATTATATAAGCATTATATAATCAAAGTAGTATGAAAATATATGTATGAAATAAAGATTTTAAGTTATAAAAATCCTCACAATGGAGATGATTTCGATGATGATGATGTCTGTCGATGATGAAGATGACGATGTAAAGATTATGTGATCATTTTAGTTGGTCGTTTGATGATTGTAGTTTGAAGAAGTAAGAGATGATTTTGTTCTTGTTTTGCTCCTTCTCCAATTCTTGTTGCTGCTGGTGTCGTTGAAGCCAAGGGAGAAGAAAGAATTTGGTTGGTGAAGATGTATTATTGGAGCTTGTTGCCTACTCAATTGTGAGAAATGGAAGTATATACAATACTTCATCAGTTCAAAATTTCAAAGGAAGTAAGGTGGTATACAGGAATTGGTCGAACAAATATTTAGTAGTTGTTAAATGTTTGGGTTTTTAACCCGTTAATTCTGTGTACGGGTCCAATTATTTGTACCCCGTGTCCCACTCAATTATTCGCTTGTTTAAATTTTATTTTAAACATTATAATTGATAACTACGAAAATAAAATAATTTTATTTAAAAATGATTAATAAAATTATTCACAGTAGGACTGTACAGTTAAACTGCGTGCCAGATTTCGGTTGAATTTGGAATTTATATTTTGAGGTAATGTTCCAAATACAAAAACTGGATTGGACAAAATATTACCTTTAGCATATTTGACCTTTAGGCACGTTTTATAATTGTTTATGTTCGTGTATAACGCGCTCGGTACGTTTTAATATAAAATGTATAATATAGTATATTATTTCAATAATATAAGTTAATAATATTTGTAATTAATAATTTTCGAATTATTAATTATTCTGTATCACCAACTTTGTTGTATTTAATTTGTCGAGTTTATTATGTTCATTTCGTACGTAATTATATATACATATATCTACGAATCTAATACATAACGTATCAAATAATAAGTTTCACAATACTTAACACATAAAATTGTTTTGAATTCACTAATCAGGGAATTACTCTAGGTAATGTATGAAGTTAGGTAAAGATTATTACCCTAAATGGAGGATTGTCACATTCTCCCCCCGTTAGCGAAATCTCGTCCCGAGATTTAAGTTGAGTTGTTCGTGATAGGTGTTTGTTCAAACAAGTGAGGGTATTTCTTTCGTATCTCATCCTCGCGTTCCCAAGTAAACTCCGGACCATGTTTCGAGTTCCAACGAATCTTGAAAAGTTTGATTCGTTTGTGTCGGAGTTTCTGTATTTTTGTATCGGTTACTTCGATAGGTTCCTCCACAAAGTTAAGTTTTGAGTTGATAAAGACTTCGTCAGGAGGGATGATAAGTGTTTCATCGGAAAGACACTTCTTCAAGTTACACACATGAAAAGTGTCGTGTATGCTACTAAGCTCTTGTTGCAACTTTAGTTTGTAAGTGACAGGCCAATCCTCGCAAGGATTTCAAAAGGTCCAACATATCGCGGGTTAAGTTTTCCTCGTTTGCCAAATCGTGCTACCCCTTTCCAGGGCGATACTTTGAGTAGGACTTTGTCTCCTACTTGAAACTCAAGAGGTTTACGACGGTTATCGGCGTAACTCTTTTGTCTATCTCTTGCCGTTTTCAATCGGTTTAGTACTTGAGATATCTTGTCCGTGGTTTCCTGGACAAGCTCCGGTCTGGATAGTTGTCTGTCACCCAACTCTGCCCAACAGAGTGGTGATCGGCATTTGCGTCCATACAGTGCTTTGAATGGAGCCATCTGTATGCTGGTGTGCTAACTGTTGTTATTGGAGAATTCGGCTAATGGGAGGTGAGTATCCCAGTTTCCCCCAAAGTCAATCACACACGCTCTCAATAAGTTCTCGAGTGTTTGAATCGTTCGTTCACTCTGGCCATCTGTTTGTGGATGATAGGCTGTACTCATGTTGAGTCGAGTACCTAAAGCCTGTTGTAGTGATTGCCAGAAGCGAGATGTGAATCTGCTATCTCTATCAGATATAATGGACAATGGTATACCGTGTCGAGAAACGATCTCTTTGATATAGATCTTTGCCAGTTTCTCTAGTTTGTCAGACTCTTTGATAGCAACGAAGTGGGCTGATTTCGTCAATCGATCGACAATCACCCATATGGAATCAACTCCAGTTGATGTCTTTGGTAGTTTTGTGATGAAGTCCATCGCTATGTGCTCCCATTTCCATTTTGGCATTTCTGGTTGCAAAAGTCCTAAAGGTTTTTGATACTCAACCTTGACCTTTGAACAAGTTAGACACTTGCTGACATAAGTAGCTGTTGATGCATCTTTGAGTGTCTGTCAGTTGGTCTATTGAGTTGTAATAAGTGTCGTTAGTTACTTAATAGAAATATAGCTTTTGTATAGTGCGACACTCGTGTTATAGTTTAGGCGACACTTGCCTGAGTGACGCATAGCGACACTTGGTTAAGTGACGCATAGCGACACTTAGGTAAGTGACGCATGAAGGCGGTCACATGCGACACTTCCACAAGTGACGCATGTCGGCTGACTTTTAGTATAAATACAAACCTACGGGTTTCCGTCTAAGGTTGACGAAACCCTAGCACCATTTGTAGACTAAACCAACTTGTAATCGTTCCCAAACAGTTATACAAGCTAATATACACGTTTACATTATTGAATTCCTTGTGTTCGGTTTGTGTTTTGTTAGCCATACAAGCAATTGTTTGATTCCGCCTTACGATTGCTGTCAATTGACATCTAGGTCCACGACAAGGGGCACTCTCAACTGGTATCAGAGCAACTGGTATCAGAGCAACTAGGTGAATACATTGACGTTTAGATTCGATTTTGGGTTGATTTCGGCTTTGTTCGGATAATTAATTGAGATTACATACGGTTTTGGAGTTGCTAAGGTGTTATACAGTCAAGATTCTTCATCATCTACAGGTTTCGTCCATTAGAGTTGAAGGAATTTTCGTTTGGTTTACGAAAATTCGACATTTTTAGGGTTTTGGGATTTTTCAGCTGTTTTGCGACACTCGACCCGTCACTTGGACGCGTCACTTATAGCGGCACTATCTAATCCCAAATTAGGGTTTTACCGTCACTTAGACGCGTCACTTGAAGCGTCACTTGAGGTTTATACGACACTTAACTTAAGTGTCGTCTACCCTAATATACCGTCACTCAAGTGCGTCATTGTAGCACGTCATTTGAGTGTTAAGCGTCACTTACATTAGTGACGCCTGCTCAATTTTTCCGCGTCACTTTCTTTAGTGACGCCTTTTGAACTATAGCGTCACTTTTTCTAGACGCCTATTTGATTTAGCACGTCACTCAAGTACGACACTTGAGTGCGTCACTTGCTCAACTGACCGACACTTACTAATAGTGTCATCCGTCACTCGATAGCGTCACTTTCCAAGTGCCGTTATTCGCTGCGACACTTGAGTGCGTCACTTACCAAGTGACGCCTTTGGTACTAATTAGTTTGCAAGTTCTTGTTTTTGCGTACAATTTCAGGTATATCTTCAATGGCTTCTATTGCTGATAAAGACGATATTAGAGGACTCAGAGATATGTTAAAACAGAATCACGATGTTGGTTCTAATAATAAACCTCCTCTGTTTACAGCTGACATGGATTACGTATATTGGCATGCTCGATTTGAACAATACATAAACTTTCACTGTCCGGAGCTCTGGGGTCCACTCATGGAAAAATATGTAGCTCCTCTAGCTGAAGGAGTTTTTCCTACTATGAATATGCCTCCGAAAAAGGTCTACAGGTCCATGACTCTAGAGGAAAAGAAAGATTATGATATGGAGAAAAGGCACATGCGGCTATTTGTATGTGCCTATCCAAAGATGTATTACGAATGTTCAAATCACATGAAACCACATATGAGTTGTGGAAGGCAATAGAAACTAGATGTGGTGGAAATCAACGGTACAAAGCAGCCAAGTTGGAACTCATTAAGAAACAGTACGATCTGTTTGATTCTTTGCCAAATGAGACGACTGCAGGAGTCTTTACTAGATACTCACAACTGGTGAGTGAGTTGACGGAGGGAGGTTACGATTTTCCTCCACTTGAAGTAAACAAGAAACTACTGGATGTCTTGCCTAGCTCTTGGGATGTTAAAGTACAGCTTCTCAAGGAAAGTCAAGAATTAGCTACCATGAAATTGGATGAGCTAATTGGCATTCTTCAAGCTCATGCAATGGAGATGAAGAAGATAGAATGCAAGACAGGCGGTTTTGTTCAAGACCCGTCCCTGTATGGAGGACAAGTTAACATGGGTAAAGCGTATGGTGGAATGGCGTTTGTTTCTTCTACAAGCTCTCCACTTCAAACTCCTTTGTATTCTACTGGTGTTTCTCATCCAGTATATGCTTCTGGACCCTCCCAGGGGTCACAACAGCAGGTCCTCGTCTCTCCTGCAATTCAAGAGCAGGCTGCTATCTATACAGCCTTTCTAAGTTCTTACAAGGATTTGGTTTCACAACCAAATGCCACTTTGGAATTGGCCAAGGAAGACTATGCTCAACTTGATGATGATGATCTTGAGCAGATGGATCTAAACTGGAACATTGCCATGATATCCAGGCGTGTTCAGAAATTCTTGCAACGCACGGGTCGCAAGAGTTTGGAAGGAGATAGCAAAACCAGTTTTGGTTTTGATAAAAGCAAAGTGCACTTCTATAATTGCCAAAATTTAGGCCACTTTGCAAGAGAATGTGAAAAGCAGAAGGTACCTCCATCAGGTTTTACGAAGCCTGATGCTCCCAGAGCAACCGAGAAAGATCAGCTAAAGCAAGCAACAGCTGACACACTAGTTGTTTTTGAGCCAACCAATACGGATTGGAGCATATATGCTGAGAACTATCAGCAGTGCCTTATGGCTCACATCTCGAATGAGGTACGTAATGAACCTGAAGAACCTTTAAACTGTGTATCATGTATTAAAATAACCGAATCCTTAAGGTGCTTTCAGGTAGACAATGTAGACTTAAGAAGAAAGGTCGAAAAACTTAATGACTCAAACAAATACCTAAAAGCAAATGAACAATTGTATGATAAGAAAATAGAGGCTTATCAACAGGACACACTTAGGTATAAGTCAAAAGTTTTCAGTCAACAGGATGCTATTGATAGCTATCTTGCTGAAATTGACCGTCTGAACAAGGAACTCTCTAATCTTAAAGAAGAATATGACAACTATAAGAGTAAGATTTTAAGTTCCTCCTCGTCTACTGTTGCCTTTAATGATATACTTACTAAGCAAAGGACAGATCACAAAACGAAGACGGGACTAGGTTATAATGTAGTCCCGCCTCCTACTGAATACTGTCCTATGCCGGTTAAGGAAGGCACCGAAGAGATTCCGGTTGATTATGCATTGTTATACGGTGTCAAATCTAAGGTTGATAAGATTAACAAACAGGTGAAGGAGAAAACTAAACGGTCAGAGTACCCTTCACCTCAGTTTGTTAAATCAAAGTGTGAATCTCCTGTTAATGTTGAGGAGATTGTTGAGATTGAGGATATTACCGATGAGGAGTATCCTGAGTTAAAGAAGGTTGAGGTAAAATGTGAAAAGGTGTTAAAGGTTGAACCTACAATTAAAGTTCAACCTAACAAAGAAAAGAATAAGGTTTTAAATACAAAATCTCAAACTTTACAGTCACCTGTAAAGATTTTGCAAAATAAATCTAAGTTTGCAAATGATGTTTGTAATGAACCTTCTACTTCAACCACTCAATCCAAACAAAAACATTCTAAGATATGCACGAAATGTGCATGCTCTAGAAATGTTTCTTCAACTCCGGCGGTAAAACCTCAGTTTCAACAATTGTTGAAAATAGATCATACAGGGACATCTAATTCGTGATTGTCCCAAACTGTTTCATAAGAATTACGGGAGGGAAATGCCTAGGACTTCTGTTTATCGAAATTCTCTTTCAAGATCTCCTCCTAGGCGTTACTCTGTCTCTCCCAAACCTGCTGCAAAAACAAGTAATGTTGGGCAAAAATCTTTGCCAAAACATGAGCCCGACATTACTCCAAAGCAAATTTCCAAACCATCTACTGTTTGGAAAATAAAGGAGTCTACTGCAGACTCCAATGTCATCAATAATAACACATCAGATATAAAATCTGATCTGTTTAAAAATAAAGTCTTGTCTGATGTGATTATTGTTGCTGACTGTGGTCGACCTAAGTCTGTAAAGGCTTGGGTCACCGTTTCTCACTAATCTCCTACTTTTTGTGTTGCAGCAGTCAGAACGCGTTAAAGACAGCGAGTGGTTTGTGGATAGTGGCTGTTCGCGACACATGACAGGCGATGTGTCCCTTTTGACGGATGTTAAACCACATTCTGAAGGACATGTTGCATTTGCTGGAGATACAGGAGGAACCATTTCTGGGAAAGGTACGCTAACTAACGGGAAAGTTAGTTTTGAAAATGTGAACTACGTGGCTCAATTGACTCACAACTTACTGAGTGTATCACAAGTCTGTGATAAGGATTATACAACAGCGTTCACAAAGACAAAGTGTGTGATTTTGAAGCCGGGTTTCGTTATCCCCGAGGAATGGGTGCTTTTAAGGGCACCAAGGAGAAATGACACCTACATCATGAATATGCGTACTGTGGAGACTAAAGATGAATATACATGTCTCCTTTCGAAGGCTTCAGAAAAGGAATCATTATTGTGGCATCGACGAATGGGACACATCCATTTTCGAAAGATGAATTTCTTGATAAACAATGATTTGGTAAATGGAGTCCCTAAACAGTCATTTGCACTAAAAGATGACTGTGTCGCCTGCCATAAAGGGAAACTTCATAAGAAACCTCACAAGCCTAAGTTAGTGAATTCCATTGCGGCACCATTGGAATTATTGCATATGGACCTATTCGGTCCTATTTCAACCAAGAGTATTGGTGGAAGATCGTACTGCTTAGTAGTCACCGATGACTACTCACGATTTTCATGGGTGTATTTTCTGGGGGCAAAGAGTGAAACACCAGATATTCTGGTATATCTGTTAGATAAGTTGGCAAATTTATGCAACTTAAAGGTTAAGAGACTGCGAAGTGATAACGGGACTGAATTCAAGAACTCTACTCTTGAGTTATACTGTGCCACAAAAGGCATTGATCATCAGTTCAGTGCCCCTCGAACTCCTCAACAGAATGGAGTAGCTGAGCGTAAAAATAGGACTATTATCAAGACAGCTCGGACTATGCTGGCCGATTCTAAGCTTCCTATAATCTTTTGGGCAGAAGCAGTCAGTACTGCTTGCTATGTGTTGAACCGAGTGCTCACGGTTAAGAAGAAAAATAAGACATGTTATGAACTCTTTAATAACCGTAAGCCCACCTTGCAGTTTCTGGAACCTTTCGGGTGTCCATGTCTGATTATGGTCTCTAAAGACAAAGTCTCGAAGTTTGGAGCTAAAGCAGTTGAAGGAATCTTTCTTGGATATTCCGTCAACTCTCCAAATAAACAAGTCTACATCAAGTCGACTCATCAGGTGGAAGAGCATTTTGAGGTGAAATGCTTATGATACACGGATCCTCCTCAAGGAACGGGTCCGGATTGGCTATTCAATTACAAGGATGTGTTCAACTCATTCGACATACCAGAAGGAACTTCTGATGAGGACGAAATTGTCACTATACTTCATGGTATTAGTTTATGTCAGGACAATTCTACCTTAACACCGGCATCCCCACCTACGGCAACACCCATACCGTCACCTCCACCACTTACTACTACACCAACACCAATATCTACCACATCCACACCTTTGCCTACGGTTCCACCTTCGGATGTTCCTTCGACTTCAGGAACATCTAATACAACAGAATATCCCGATGATCCCAACATGCCACCATTGGAGGAAGACGAGGATGATGACATGGTCCACTCTCATCTTTTCTCTAATGAAGATGATACGGAACCTCCAGTGCAACCAGGAAGTACTACTGTTCCTGCAACTAACACTGTTCCCGTCACTGAAGGGGACATGAATAATCTGGAGTTAGTACTTGCACCCGATCGAATCCCAGTCACACGTGTACACAGGGATCACCCCATTGATAACATTATCGGTGATCCTGAAGCTGCTGTTCGAACAAGGCATCAAGTGCAGCAAAATCCAAATCAGGAAATGTTAAATTTGATTGCCCGGATAAATTCCTGTCATTTTTCCCAAATTGAACCGAAGAAAGTTGATGAAGCCTTAAAAGATCCATCTTGGGTCGAGGCTATGCAAGAAGAGTTGCAGCAGTTCAACAAGCTACACGTGTGGGATATAGTTCCATTACCCAAAGGTGCTCATTTAACTGGCACTGGATGGGTGTTTCGCAATAAGATGGATGATAGGGGTATTGTAATTCGGAATAAAGCCCGATTGGTCATTCAAGGATTTAGTCAGATTGAGGGCTTGGATTATGATGAAGTCTTCGCTCCTGTGGCAAGACTTGAGTCCATTCGGATCTTTCTCTCATTTGCATCTTACAAAGAGTTTCGCGTTCACCAACTTGATGTCAAGAGTGCATTTTTATATGGGAAAGTGGACACTGATGTCTATGTGAAACAGCCACCTGGCTTTGAAGACCCTGAGCATCCAGAATACGTCTGCAAGTTAAACAAGGCGTTATATGGTCTTCATCAAGCCCCGCGATTATGGTACGAGAGGTTATCTAATCATTTAGTTAAGCATGGATTTGTTCGTGGAAATATCGACAGTACTCTGTTCATTCGCAAAGAACGGACTGGCGATCGAGAGGATATGCTACTTGTACAGGTGTATGTGGACGACATTATTTTTGGTTCTACAAATGAAGCGATGTGCAAGCACTTTGAGGAAATCATGAAATCTGAGTTTGAGATGAGTGCGATGGGGGAGCTCAAATTCTTTTTAGGTGTACAAGTTGAGCAGTCTCCAAAAGGTATTTATATTCATCAGTCAAAGTATGTCAAAGACATGTTGACTCGATACGATCTGCTCAATTGTAAAACCTATGGGACTCCTATCGAGCTTAATCACAATCTCCGACTTGCTGAGGATGAAGAAGATTGCAAAGAAAAGGACTATCGATCAATGATAGGTTCTTTGATGTACTTGACTGCTTCTCGACCGGATATTGTCTTTGCGGTATCCGTATGCTCTCGCTTTCAAGCCAAACCAAAGGTGTCTCATATGCGGGCTGTAAAGCAAATTTTTGGTTATCTCAAACATAGACCCAATCTTGGTCTATGGTATTCAAATGAGAAATCATTCGCTCTGTCTGCTTATTCGGATTCAGATCATGGCGGTTGCAGCATTGACAAGAAGTCAACCACTGGTGGATGTCAATTCCTAGGATCTCGACTAGTTTCGTGGCAGTGTAAGAAACAGACTACAGTTTCTCTCTCCACTGCGGAAGCTGAGTATGTTGCTGCTGCAAGTTGCTGCTCTCAGGTTCTATGGATACAGCATCAATTGCGTGATTACGGGTTACTTCTTTCTATGACTCCTATTCATATAGATAATACTGCTGCTATATCTATCACACGCAATCCCGTACAGCACTCTAAGACTAAACATATTGAACTTAGGTTCCATTTTATACGGGATTGCTATGAAAAATACCTAATTGACCTTGTCCAGATAGACACCTTAAAGCAGAATGCCGACCTTTTCACTAAAGCCTTTACGCGTACTAGATTTGACGAACTAATCAACATGATTGGTTTGAGATTCTTTCTTTCTAAAAAGTGATTCATGACTTGGATTGTTTTTACAGTAATGTTTTTTTTAAAAAAAAAAAAATCAATGCAACCTACGCAACTGCCACTCTTTATTCTTTCTAGTATTAAAGAAATGCAAGGTTGCTACATTTTAAAATCGACGTTGAAGTTGTGTCTGTAAACAACTTGGGATATGATAGTACATTGGGTGACATGCATAAAAATGGAAATTTAAGGTTTATCTTGGATGTGTCAGTAGATTTATCTGACGTATTGAAAACAGTTTTTATAAACATTGTCTTCATCATAAGATGTATTAGTAGGCATGGTATGCAAAACTCTTTGAGAAGTCTTAAGAAGCTTAATCATTAACTGTCTATTTCAAGTGGTATAACACCATTAGATGTATGACAAAAGTCTTAAATTCTTACTTATACAAGACATGCTTTCGTGAAAGATGTTTATTTGATATCATTTGGGGGTATATATTGATAGTTTCCTCTGTTATACGTAAGTATAGACCTGGCTTCTATTAATATATATTTTAAACTTAAGCAAACACAAGTCAAAGTACTTGCAAAGTCTTTAAAAAATAAGATACCTTACAAGGTCGCCAAAATGGTTTGACGAAGTCTGGTTTTGCTTAAACCTTAATCAAGCTATGTCGCTCTGTTGTACGTAAGTACAGACCTGTCACCGCTGACTTGATTCTTAAAATTGATTTTCTTATATTCTATCTGTAAATGGAAACATGGTCTATGTCTTAAGTTAAGATGTATATCTATGGTGGGAACTACAGTGAAATGCACATACCAATAATAATAAAATACTTCCTAGATGTGAGTATAACATGTTTAAGTGGATAAATATACTAATAATCGTTTTGAAATAATTTTTATAAAAAGTGCTTTTAGTATGTCAAGTAAATTTAAAGAGGACAAATATACTGATGATCGAAATAACACTTACTGTTCCTAATAAATGCATGTTATTCCGATATGATCCCTAATCAAACTATATCAACTCCGTCACCAAAAAGAATGTGTTAATTTTTCTAGTTATAAATTTACATTCTTATTTTCTCTAAGTAAGTGTAATTTTCGTTATTATCCAAGTTACAGTTACATTTTTCAAATTTGAGTACCGAAATCACAACGCGAAAAATCGATGAAACCGCAATTTTTTCACTAAAAGTGAACTGAGCGTTACTTTCATAAGTGACGCTCCCAGTGACGCATACGATATTGCGTCACTCACTTTAGTGACGTAGTAAGTGCCGGGGTAAGCTTCGCTATAAGTGCCGGGTTGAGTGACGCATACTAGGGTCGGTGTATAAATACCCCTTCCCCACGACACTCAACCTCACCACTTTTCAAATTACTATAGCGTCACTTGCTCTGACACACCGACACTCAAACTGTCTCTGCGTCACTTACTTCTGTGCGTTTTTCGTCGATTGATTCGTGCGTTCTGTGGCTTTTCATCGCATTCCAGTCCCATATTCTTGCTCCTCTCATTCACACGAACCATTTGGTACCTACTTTAACCCTTATACTTCGATATACATGCTGTACTTTGATTTAGGGTTACGGATTTGGGTTTAATGTTGAAATCGCTCGATTAAACACTTGATTTGTTAATGTTTTATGGTTTTAAAACATCCATAGCATTCGTTTTTACCATGCGCACACCCTGGTAACTTTGATTTCAAAAACCCCCAAATTTGAATTCTGGGTATGAACAGTGACACGATGATCTTCATCGTTGCGTCACTTCGTGCGTCACTTACCTCAAGTGACGCTGTTTAGTAATTTTGAAAGCTTATACCGTCACTTAATAAGTGACGCTTGTTTTTGCGTCACTTCTTAAGTGACTCGTGTAGTGACGCATAAACTTATTTTAACTGTTAACACCGTCACTACTTCTAGTGACGCCTCTTATATGCGTCACTACCTTAAGTGACTGTCTAAGTGACGCCTATGTCAACACGTCACTTACACCGTCACTTCTTAAGTGACTCTTTTAGGATACCGTCACTATGATAACTGTCGCATGTTCTTCACCCGTCACTTCGCAAGTGTCGTATAAATTAAATCACCAAATACAAACGTCACTTACATCAGTGACGCTTGATAGCGTCACTTCCAATAAGTGACGCTATAATTTGATTTCAATTTTAATTACTGTATAATACGACACTCAATAAGTGACGGTAGTGGCCATGCGTCACTTACCATAAGTGACGCCTAAAATCAAAATTCGTTTTCCAACCCTTCTGTGTACGGGCTAACTCTATAACGCCTTCGGTTATTTTTCTTTGTATTTTAGCTTACAGATGGCTGAGCTACAGAACTATTACCGCCGCACGAACACACGTCACAATATAACGGCGTTCTTGGAGTCAACGCACGCCAACTCGGCTCCCTTCCGGCCTATGATCGAGTTTCTCCGCCGATCAAGGATTTATTACGCCATTACCGCATCGACTCCGGTTTATATGAACCAAATTGAGGAATTTTATGATCATGCGGTGATCAGAGTTCAGGGTGACGTATCGAGGGTTGTTTCGAATATGTTTGGAGAGGAAATCGAGATCACCGAGAACTCAATTAGACGGGTTTTGCAGTTCAATGATAACTCTACAATGCCCACTATCTTCCCAACTACCTTTATCTACGGAGGGCTTCAGAGAATGGGTTATCCAGCTAATCAGTTGTCGGATTTTCGCAAGCAGTTTCTGTGCCGCGTTTGGAGGTATCTCTGCCACATTGTCATTGTATGTTTATCACCGAGGAAAGGGGGGTATGATGCGGCAAGTCATTTGACTTTGTCACTTATGTTAGCCCTAGTGTATAATAAGCCCTATAACTTTAGCGGCTATATTTTTGGGAATATGGTGGAAAACATCAGGGCTGGGAAGGACAAATGGTTGCAGTATCCTCGTTTTGTCCAGTTATTGTTAAATGATCTGAACTTGGATATAACACCTGACCAGCGTTCTCTTTTGGTGCCAACACCGATGCTTTTACGAGTCTTTAATGACTGTAAGCTGGCACCAAAAGGTGAATAAATTTTGGCTGACCGAGAGTTATTCGGGCACATAGTCAACGAGAACTATGTTGCGCCGATTGATGATGGTTTTGAAGATGATGTCATCCCTCCGGTCAATGAGGATGACTTGGTCGACACTGACATTGCTCAGGACCTCGATGATATTGATCGTGTCGACCGGGTCGATGACGATTCCGATGATGGTGGGCCCACTCCTCCTGATTCTGAGGGTGATGTGCCACCACAATCTGCTTTTGACGGTATTCAGCTTGCCGATCCTCGACGCTTCAAGCGTATCTTGAGACGGATCTCTGCAGGCAGGATCCACGTCCCGAGGAATCCCGGGAAACGTCCGGCTGGGTCTTCTCCCTCGTATGCGACTCTACCTTTAAGGAGACGGCAGCGGACTTCGATTGTTCTTGAGGAGCCGACTCAACAGACTTCTCCTCAGCCTGCAACTGCTTCTATTCAGCAGGTTTTAGCTCAACTGGAGCTCTTATCAAAGCATTTTGATGATCAACAGGCGATCATTGCAGTTCAAGCTTCACAGATCAAAGAGTTAGAGGTTAAAGCTGCTACAGTGGACTCTCTCCAGCAACAGATAACGACTATGTCTTCTAGGTTGTTAGAATTGGAGTCAGTCACACTTGTTTCGGGGGAGGATAATCCCAGGGAAATAGAAACAAATATAACTCCTCCCCCTGAACCTGAAAATGTACAACCTTCTTCCACTATGAATGAAAATATTAGTTTGGATTATTTTGTTGAGGTTCAAGGTCAGGCAAGACCTATTGCGGTTGATTATTCATTTGTAGATCTCACATATTTGCAAAACTTGATGAATGATAATACACGATGCCTGAGGAAGAGGTGATGGATGATCCTGTAGCAGAGGATTATTTTTTTGAGGAAAATGAGGATATTGAAGTTGAGGGGGAGCAATTGCACAGCGATGAATGTTATGATGATGCTCCCATTATAGAATCGGACTCGTCTGAAGATGAATCGGAAAAAGAGACGAACGAGCCATCAACTTCTACAACAAAACCGGATATAGTGCTCAAACCGATTATCGAGGTACCGGTTACGTGTAAATGCTACAAAGTTAGAAATGATTACACGGGATTGATTAAGAGTTGGAAATTTGATGAGAACAACTCGGTTTTTATGATAAAGAGGAGTGACGGCATTCAGTACTTCAATATGAAGTTTTACAAAATAAGTACTTTGCCGAAGTGTGAGCTTCAAAGGTTAGCTCAGATACCCTTGATAAACCGGTCACGAGATTCAAGAGCAGAATTCTTTCAAGTGATCATACGTCGTGAGATTAACAGTAAAAAGTACAACTTGATAAAGCCAACGTTGGGTATGAGGTACAAGTTTAAGAAGAAGCTAGATCCGGTTACCCGACAACCTATTGTGAAGATGATCTATCCACCAGCAAAGTGTCTACAGAAGATACCTTTGGAGATCATCCCGTTAGACTTTTTGAATAGGTTGGTGTATTGGGAATATGATGATATTACGGGTGAAGCTGTGATAGTATTTATTCCAAATTCAGAACCAGCTACAGACCCGGAGTCTTCAAATGCAGATACAGAAAATAACGAGAAAACAGCTTGGGATGCTGTTCAGCCTAAGAAGAGGTTGTGATGGGGTCTTAAGAGGAAAATATTTTGTATTTTTGACCCATTAAGTTTGATCAATCTTTCAGCTCAAGATATGAAGAGTCTACATGAAAACAGGATTGAGTTTAAAGAGAAAGATAGAGCTGAAGCGTTAAAATTTCAGAAGATCGTGGATATCTGTGTCGCCAATGGAGTACACGCTGGTGGTGTATTTCCAGCTGGCTGGAAGTGAAGACTCGAAGATTTTTGAAGACCAAGATGAAGACACGGGGGAGTTTGTTGATGCATCTTTGAGTGTCTGTCAGTTGGTCTATTGAGTTGTAATAAGTGTCGTTAGTTACTTAATAGAAATATAGCTTTTGTATAGTGCGACACTCGTGTTAGAGTTTAGGCGACACTTACCTGAGTGACGCATAGCGACACTTGGTTAAGTGACGCATAGCGACACTTAGGTAAGTGACGCATGAAGGCGGTCACATGCGACACTTCCACAAGTGACGCATGTCGGCTGACTTTTAGTATAAATACAAACCTACGGGTTTCCGGCTAGGGTTGACGAAACCCTAGCACCATTTGTCGACTAAACCAACTTGTAATCGTTCCCAAACAGTTATACAAGCTAATATACACGTTTACATTATTGAATTCCTTGTGTTCGGTTTGTGTTTTGTTAGCCATACAAGCAATTGTTTGATTCCGCCTTACGATTGCTGTCAATTGACATCTAGGGCCACGACAAGGGGCACTCTCAGTAGCGATGTCTCTTTTCATGTTTGGCCACCAATAGAAACCTTTCACATCTTGGTACATCTTATCTACACCAGGATGAATCGAGTAGTTGGACTTGTGAGCTTCGTCCAAAATCAGTTTGCGTAGTTCATCCTCGCACGGTACCCAAATTTGATTCATGAAGTATAAAACTCCATTTTCTTTGGTTTCGAGTTGTTTCTCCATTCCCTTCAGGGATTCGTCTTTCATGCGCTCGGCGGTGAAAGCTATTCGTTGCGCGTCACAAATTTGAGTAATAAGGTTCGAGTGGATTGTTAATACCAAAGCTCGAACTCTGCGAGGTTTAACATTCTCTTTACGACTCAGGGCATCCGCTACTACATTAGCCTTGCCCGGATGGTACTTAATCTCACAGTCGTAATCGTTCAGCAATTCGACCCAACGTCTCTGTCTCATGTTGAGCTCTTTCTGGTCGAATATGTGTTGTAAACTCTTGTGATTGAAAATCATACACTTTATACCATACAGGTAGTGTCTCCAGATCTTGAGTGCAAAGACGACGGCTCCCAACTCTAAGTCATGAGTTGTATAATTTTTCTCATGAATCTTCAATTGACGAGATGCGTAAGCATAACTTTGTCGTTTTGCATGAGGACACAACCTAATCCTTGATGTGAGGCATCACAGTAAACGATGAAGTTTTCTGTTCCCTCAGGTAAAGATAAGATTGGTGCGGTGCTCAACTTTTGTTTCAACAGTTGGAAGGCGTTTTCTTGTTTTTTGCTCCATTCGAATTTATTATCCTTTTGAGTTAAGGTGGTGAGTGACTGGGCTATTTTGGAAAAGTTTTCTATAAATCGCCGGTAATAGCCAGCCAAACCAAGAAATTGTCGAATCTCGGTTGGGGTCCTTGGAGCTTCCCAGTTTTTGATCACCTCAATTTTGGATGGGTCCACATGAATTCCTTTATCATTTATCACGTGACCAAGGAAATGAACCTCTCTAATCCGAAATTCACATTTGGAGAACTTAGCATACAGCTTCTCGTTCTCGAGTAGTTGGAGGATAAGTTTCAAGTGTTGTTCGTGATCTTCTTTTGTTTTCGAGTAAATCAGGATGTCATCAATGAATACAATGACAAACTTATCAAGATAAGGTTTGCACACTCGGTTCATTAGATCCATGAATACTGCAGGCGCGTTAGTCAATCCAAATGGCATGACTAGGAACTCATAATGACCATAACGAGTCCTGAACGCGGTCTTCGGTACATCCTCTTCTCGTACCTTCAGTTGATGGTAACCAGAACGCAGATCGATCTTCGAGTAGTAACTCGATCCTTGTAACTGATCAAACAGATCGTCTATGCGAGGTAACGAATATCGGTTTTTAATAGTTACCTTATTTAGCTCTCGGTAGTCAATGCACATCCGCATGGATCCATCCTTCTTCTTGACAAACAAAACCGGAGCTCCCCAAGGTGAGAAGCTCGGTCGGATGAATCCTAAGTCTAAGAGTTCCTGCAACTGTGTAGACAGTTCTTGCATTTCTAATGGAGCTAGATGATAAGGTGAGTGAGCGATTGGTGCAGCTCCGGGCACCAGATCGATGCGAAACTCGACTTGTCGCGGAGGTGGTAATCCTGGAAGGTCATCAGGAAACACTCTCGGATAGTCTCGCACTACAGGTATATTACTTAAACTTTGCTCCTCGGGTCTCTTTTCTACAACATGTGCCAAAAATGCTTGGTATCTCTTTCGGAGATACTTAGTGGCTTTTAAGCAATTGATTATTTTAATGGCACTCGTCCTCTTATCTCCTTGTATCACTAAGGTTTCTCCAGTCAACAATGGTAAACGTACCATTTTATCAAAACAAACAATCTCTGCACGATTCTTCGACAACCAGTCCATACCGACTACGATGTCAAAGCTTCCCAACTTAACCGGTAGTAAGTCTATTTTGAAAGGATGACCCTCTAACATTAGGGTACATCCTGGTACTATTTCTCCTGATTCAATCAACCTACCATCGGCTAGTTCTAAGTGTACTTGTTGTCTAGTTTACGGGATTTAATGTCTAATAGTGGTCTAAATTCCATAGACACTAAACTTAAATCGGCGCCTGAATCAAATAACACAGAGGCATAATGGTTGTTAACTAGAAACGTACCAGTGACAGTGTTGGGGTCCTGGCGTGCCTCCTGTGCTCCAATGACAAACGCACGACCTCGAGCTGGTTGGTTGTTGGTGTTACCACGGTTGTGATTATTCGGGTTTGCATTGCGGTTCTGATTGTTTTGGTTGCCGCGGTTAAGTTTAGGGTACTTGTTTCGGAAATGACCTTGCTCACCACATTCGAAACATCCATTAGCTGTTTGATCCCTATTTGTTTGAGTAGTAGGGTTCGATCTATAGTATTGGGCCAGATGCCCCCAGCGTTTGTAATTCCCACAGAAAATACAATCACCATCATGGTGACGTTCACACTTGCTACACTTGGGCTTGTTCCCCAAGTAAGTCTTTTGTTCAGCAGTAGTGGCAAGGTAAGCTTTCGTGGTTCCAGTCTGCTTTTTATTCTGCTGACCCTGACGGTCATTCCACTTACGTTTTCCCTTTCCAGCATCAGCACTGCTGGATTCAACCTTTCCCGATGCAGCTTTCTTAGTAAGGGTTCCCATTCTGATTGCTTCATCTGTCAAGCACTGTGCTAGTTCTACAGCGCTCTTAAAGGTGGCAGGATTCGACGAAGTCACCAAGCTTCGAATCTGTGGCACCAAACCCCAGATATACCTTTCAGTGTGCTTGTACTCAGGTGTGACCATGTGTGGTACAAGGCGTGCCAGTTCTTGAAATCTGGTGGTATATCCTATGATATCAGTACCAACCATAGTAATGTCCTAGAGCTCAGTCTCAATCTTCTGTAGCTCACTGCGGGGACAAAATTCTTCCACAACCATGGTTTTCAAAGTTTCCCAGGTCATCGAGTGAGCGGTTGTGCGTCCAAGTGCTTGAACTTGGCCATTCCACCATGTCAATGCCTTATCAGAAAATGTGCATGTAGCATACTTTACCATGCAGTCACGAGCACAGTTGCTAATATCTAGCACAGACTCCATTTTCTCTATCCAATGAATGATTCCAATAGCACCCTCAGTACCACGAAAGTGGCTCGGTTTTCAAGCTAGGAATGTTTTGTACGAACATCCTCTTTGGGTACTCTCAGGGTTACCCTCAGATACAACATGTTCGGTATTTCTGCTACCGCTGACCCTGTCACTACGGTTTCGGTCAGTATCATACTGAGCAAGTGCTTCAGCAATCATTCGGTTGACCATTTGTTCACTTGTCTCATCAATAGCAGGAGGTGGTGAAGGGTTTCTTCGGACGTTCTGGGTATTCCTACGCTTAGGTGGCATGATTCAGTCCTAATCACACACAAGAAACACTCGTAAGATACCCTAATAAAATCACCACTCATAAAGTATGTGATAAATATCGGTATAGTATGATAATCAATCATCAATTGCTATCACTCATAGTGTACACAGTGACATAAACTAAACATAAGTTATATATCATATATAAGTCAAAAGGTGTTACATAAGTTTTATACAAGGATGGGATTTACAGTAAAGAGAAAATACACCCATCGGATCAAACATGATCTACAAAATGTGATGGATTTAACTTATACATCCATCTAGTCAAAAGTTTTGCCCTACTACATCATAGCTACAATCCTAATACATCATAGATACCGTCCTGACATGGTGAGGCTAATGAAAATATGCTAAAAACATCCCTACAACCATCCTAACAGCTGCCATCAGCATACAAACTCCAACTGCAGAACCTACTATCCCCAGACGTCTCTCAAGCCTAATCAGACATGCCCTAGTCTCATCGGCGGACTCTCGATCCATCTCAATGTGTACCTCAGAAGTGGCAAGACGTCCATAGATAGTAAGCACATCACCGTCCAGTCGAGAGGCATCACTGTGCAACTCTCCGATAGAATCCTGTGTACCATAATGAAATCCAAGAAGAGTACGGATAACCGCAACTATAGTAGGGATGGTGAGCTCTAGAGGCTCCTCAGTCAGATGTAAGGGGGTCGATGAGTGAGATGACTCCCCAGTCTCAAAAGTGGAAGGAATCCTCTCATGTGTCCTCCAGTGGCGTAGTATACGCGGCATCCAGTCAAGATGCGGAACTCTAGTCCTCTGCAATGACTGCTGATCACAAGGTATCTCTCTCTCCTCAGTCATCGGATCCTTGTCACGAGGTGCCAAGGGTCCTACAGGTAGGGATCTAACGCTCATCCTAGCAGTCCTACACAATCCAGGCCCACGTGAAGACTCTCCAAGATGACGAGTCACCATGAAAGTAGATCCTAGCATACGAGTAGTGGGATCAGTGGGTGGTGATGGTGGAGTGCCTATAGTGCCATCTGAAGTAGCTCTAGGAAATGTGGGTGGGTACACCTCCTCAGAAGGGTCATCACTAGCATAGTCAGGCTCCTCCTCTGACTCTGAGATGTAGATCGGAAACTGCCTAGACATAACTGTGACAAAAGCAATTGTGTCCGTTGTGTTAGACGTATGCAAAGGTATGAATGCATGAGTGTGTTAGCCAAGGCTATAGTCTAGGTCTCTAAGGTTTTCAGTCACTTAAAGACTTCTAGTTCGCTATAACCAATGGCTCTGATACCAAGTTCTGTCACACCCCCAAAATCGGTAATCGTGTTTATTAATGGTTTAGCGAAAGCTTTAGTTAATTAGCGGAAGCATTTTAATAATCTTTTTAACAGCGGGGGTGCTGACGTTACAATAGTGCATTCATTGTATCAGAGCATATGATCATACAGAACATATTAATTTAAGATGCCATAAGTTTAAACGCTGTTACAAAAGGGTACGACTTATAAAGTCGTACAAGTAGTGATGTTGTAGAACAACATAAGTTTACAAAACACGAGTTTATAAAAGAGGGATTTCGTAAGTATAACCAATGGAATTGGTAATACAAAGGAAATCCAAGTGTCCCAAAAGTGGCATCATAAATAGTCTGGGTTGCCTACGTCCTTTATGCATGCAGAAGTACCTGAGTCCTAATTCCCTGAAAAACATAGTAAACCGTCAACATTGAATGTTGAGTGAATTCACAGGTTTAGTATAAATGTAGTTAAACCAAGTTTTGTATCAATCATTCATGTACACAAAGATAATGTTTATAAGTATAGCAGGAAACACAAGTGTTCTTATTAAAGAAAACATTTCCTATTTTACTGTAAGAATGTCATTCTTACTACGATTCAGTCGATGTGTTAGGAAACACAAGTTTAATCATAAATATTTCCTAATAATAGTTGCAGGAAATACAGTTTAATAATCAAGTAAACATTTCCATATATATAGTTGTAGGAAACACATGTTTAACAGCCAAGTAAACATTTCCTATAAAAGTTGTTTTGTCGGGAAACCAAGTTTATCCAATCAAGGTAAACGTTTCCTAAAAAGAAATCATGCGTAGGAACACCTGTCCTATTAGTTATCACAGGGAATACCCATCCCAAATCAAGTTGTAGTTTTGTTGTTTAGTTATGTGGGAAATGTAGACTATAATCCCTCTAAGGTGAGCGACACCTTTAAAGTTAAGGTAACGACTCCTAGTACTATAACCAAACCACGACTAGTTGATGTTGTTGCCTCAGTAACACGGTAAGTATACACTCCTCGTTACGACTGCCGTCGTGTGGTTGGAATGACCAACGAGTTATATCAATGGGAGGTTTGTCAAATCGATAGTACTATCTGTATACTCAGTGGCTAGAGTCACCTAGCTAATGGTTATAGGTTGCAAGCACTGGGACTCATGTGCACTACAACTACCTCATGTAAACCTAGGATCGTACCAAGATTCGTTGTCTTATTCCCAAAAAGTTGTGAAAACGTTTCATATAGTTAACAGTTGTTTATAAAGCACAAAGCATTTATACAAATCAGTTTGATATAAAAGCATGTCAAGCAATTATATAAACAAGTAGCATGTAATAGCACATAGTTCTATATTTTTCAGGGAATTAGGACTCAGGTACTTCTGCATGCATAAAGGACGTAGGCAACCCAGACTATTTATGATGCCACTTTTGGGACACTTCGATTTCCTTTGTATTACCAATTCCATTGGTTATAGTTACGAAATCCCTCTTTTATAAATTCGTGTTTCGTAAACTTATGTTGTTCTACAACACCACTACTTGTACGACTTTATAAGTCGTACCCTTTTGTAATAACGTTTAAACTTATGGCATCTTAAATTAATATGTTCTGTATGATCATATGCTCTGATACAATGAATGCACTATTGTAACGTCAGCACCTTCGCTGTTAAACTGTAAACTTAAAATGCTTCCGCTAATTAACTAAGCTTTCGCTAAAACATTAATAAACACGATTACCGATTTTGTGGGTGTGACATATGCCGAGCTCAACGATTCAATCTAACATAGTATAACTAAGTGACCTGTATCCTATGAGTTAGCTACGTTCATTTTTGGATAAAGTTTTAGTCATAACATGAATTGGGCAGATAAACGATAAAGATTTAATTCCTATATCCATTTGTAATATAAACCATCCGCAATCTCAAAACATACCACATAGTCACATATTTAATACTTTCCTAAACGACTATCATAGCAGACAATTGAGTTATTTAGCTAATCATGGCAATTCTAGCATACATATTTAAATTTATATAAAAAGAAAGAACAAACATATTAAATATGAAAGATAGATTGACACCTAGAAAGAAGTACAATAACTCGTAGCTAAAATATGCGTCCCGGAGCACCTCCGTACAAATCTTCCTTAGCTAGTTAATTAGCTAGCCTAATTAACTAGGAAAAATAAAGAAAAGAAAATACAAATGTGTTAGTAATTTGAGGTGTGTTGGTATCTCTTGGTGTGTTTTTCAAATGAACCTCATGCCTCCTATTTATAGAGGAGTTTTGGTGTATTTTAGCAAATGGAAGCACACATTAGCAAAAGGTGGAAAAGGTAGTGGCACCAAGTATAAAATGTGAAAAAGGTAGTGGCACCAGGTACGAAAAGCATGTAAAGGTCTAGCACCGGGTACGGAAAAGGATAAAAAAGCGCAATCCGTGCGGGTGGGTGGAAGCCGGCGGCGGCCTACTGGCAGCCGGTGGCGGCCAGGTGGTGGCCGGCGGCGGCTGGCTGCCACTTGCACCGGTCTGCTGCCCGTTGCTATGTTTCTCGATTCGTGCGTGTTTTCTTCGTTATGCGTCTGTTTGCGTTGATTCTTTTTGCGTTGGATTCGTAATTAAAAAACGAAGCTTTTTATGAAAAGAAATCCCAAAAATATGTCTCTGAACTCTAGATGTGTCTTACAAATCATTTGGATCTTCCGGAGTACGTAGAATCTTCATTCTTCGTCCGTTTTTGTTGATTCTTCTTCTGTTGGATTCGTAATTTGAAAACAAACATCTTGGGTCAAATAGATGTTGGTGATGGGCTCTTTTATCTTGAAATCTCATTTTGATGTCCGGAATCTTCAAACGTGCGTGGAATCTTCATTTTTCGGCCGTTTTGCTTGATTTTGCTCGTGCAACCTTGGTTTGATCTTCTTAGCATTTTATCAATTAGTTTTGCATTATTTGAGTCCAATTTCTAAGTATTGCTCCAGAATGAGAGAGATATCGGTAGTAAAAATGTGACTTTTTACGCGATATCAAGTATCCCACACTTAGAGCTTTGCTTGTCCTCAAGCAAATCTTCACAAAACTGTGATAAAAGGTGTCTTGTATTCCTGAGAACTTTGATTCCTGCAAGTTTGGTAAAAAGATTTCGGACGAGGTTTCATCCTTTGATGGTTTCCCAAACCTTTGGTTCTAACAAGCTTTCTTTTCAATCTTCATAATGTAAGATATACATGACTGGGGCCCTCACAGGTGGTCACTCAATTCACTCAAGTGTATCGGGTTTCCTAACTTCTAATTTACTCAGGGGCTAGTCATGTAGCTCTTCCGTTGTCATAAGCTTGATCGAGAATCAAATCTACAATACTTAAATGGGGACGGTGCTAATTATCCCTAGACATTCGCAAGATGGTGGAAGTGGTGTATATGGATGAAGGGTTTTGTAGGTGGTTAATTTGGGGGTTTAATATAGCCTAAGAGTTGTTTATGATGACTTATCTTTGGTGTTTAGTAGTGCTTCTTTCTGGATTTTTCTCTTTGAGAGCCTTCTTTTGCATCTTTTCTTTTCAAGTTTTCTTTTGATGAACCTTTCCCTTGGCTTTAAATGATCCTTGGGCTTTTAGGTTCCTTCTAACAGCTTTGCTTCTGCTGAATTTTCTTTTTCTTGGAGCTCCTTTTACGGATGGTATTCATCCTTTGGGGAACGCTCCGTACTTCTTTGTTGGATTTCTTTTTCTTGGAGCTCCTTTTATGGATGGTGTTCATCCTTTGGGGAACGCTCCGTACTTCTTTGCTGGATTTCTTTTTCTTGGAGCTCCTTTTACGGATGGTGTTCATCCTTTGGGGAACGCTCCGTAATTCTGATAATAATTCTTCTATCAGCACAGAAACTTAGGCTATGGCCAAAAGATGAAAGAAGGGAGTGAGTTTTTGAAAAGGCTAAGGCTCAGCATGTTTTCCGCTGAAGGTGAGCGCTGGTTAGGTTTGAAAGTGAGGGTTTTATGAGAGGGTTCTTATCCTAGGGAATGTCGAGGTTTTCTGATTGCACCTTCATCACGTATGATGCCCATTTTTGTAATCTCGAAATGTATTCCTTGAACAAGTTCTGATTCTAGAGAGCATACATCGGCACACTCACAATTGAAAAGTGAAGCATTAAAGATGAATGCTTTTATATGGCTCAAGATTCCTCACTCATTTTTGGGTGGTTGATAAGCATCAAATAAATAGTATATTTTATAGTAATTTATCCCTATATTTATACATATTTATGCATTTATATGATTTTAAGATACTTATGTTGTTAATATTTGCAAAAATGTATTTTAATTGAATATTGGAGAAAAGGAACGAAAATAAGACCGAAACTGAAGAAATTAAAGCAATTGAAGAAAAAAAGATTTAAACCTTAAAGAGTTGAAGATTAAGATGATTATATTAGAGAAATGGGCCAAGAAAACAAGTGAATCCGTTTAAAAAGAAAGAAAGCCCACATTGAAGCCCAAACCCGTTTTTGGAAAATTCTGGAAGAACAATCCAACCGGCGGTTGGATTAACCAACCGGCGGTTGGGGTTAGGGGTTCAAGGCGGTGGAAAAGCGCAGAGTTGGAGTAGGATTCAAATGACTCCAACCGGCGGTTGGAGGGTCGGCCAGAAACATTATAAATAGAGGCTTAGTTTTAGCTAAACCATATACGATTCTTAGAATACAAAGTCGATTATTAAGGTTTAAGGTCGACTTTAGGTGCGAATTTGGAGGCTAAGGAGCTAGGGTTTGAAGGTTTTCAACCCTAGGAAAAGCTAGTTCGTCAATTGGTTCGGTTTCTTTATCCTTGTAGCTTCACTAACCTTTTGGGTTACTATGGATATTGTTTATTTGAATTAATTGCTTGTTAGATTTTCATTATGAATCTTTAAATGTATGTTTATTAGGTTTATTATATAAATTATATGTTTATGTTGGAACTATATTATTGAATATTATTATGCAAGAATTATGTGTTATATTATGTTAATGATCATAATTAACTGATTTATAGATAAACTTCACTAATCTTTTGGGTTTTTAAATTAAGTGATTATGTTTCATTAGATGTTAAGTAGCATTATAATTCAACCGACCCTGGAATTGCATCAATAATATGTTGATAGATCTTAATAAATAGTGATACATTAGATAACCTTTGACTGTATTGCTATATGAGAATTGTCATAACCTTTGAGGTTTTCTACATTAGTAAATCACAATAGTAATAGCCAACACGCAAATAGACATAAGTTGATATAATAAGTTTAATAAATAATAGTTTAAATAGTCATAATCTTCTATCAATTGAGTATTCTTAAGTTGTTTCTTTAAACTTATCTATTAAAGAATCAGTATCAAATATAAATATGTTCGATCGGAACTAAAATGTCCCCCCTATCTTGTATATTATTGTGTATTATTGTAAGTTTGTATATTCATTGTAATAATTGTAATTAGGATAAATAAATAGTTAGTTATAGATTAAATCACGTTCCCTGTGTTCGAATATGGACTTACTTATATAACTATATTCTATGATCAGGATAACACTTGCCTGAATTGTGTGATAGTATTATTTAGTATTTCCTTAATTAAAACTTGTGATTATAATTGCCTATACTTAGCACACATCAGTGGTTTAGTGCCTAGGCATGCGATTGCTTATTTTGAAACTTGGTTTGAAAGTTTATCAAAGATTTTTGCTCGTCATAGCCGATTTACCAAACCTTTTGAACTTTTGTTGACTAGAAATACCCTTTTTTGACTTTGATTCAAAAATTTTAAAAATTTTGCTGAAAATATGAGTTTTGCTAAAAAGTTTGATAAAAAGTTTATGTTGCAATACAGTAGTCAATACTACTGATATCCCACACTTAAAATAACATTGTCCTTAATGTTCTACTTCTAAGTTAGGTCAATCCCACACTTACATTTTTGAATAAGGGTCAATATTTTCGAAATCATTCTCTATTTGCGAGTTGTAATCCCACACTTAGAGTTTTACTTAGAATTTTAGCGTGTTAAATTGAGCAAAATAAGGTTAGAAGAGATACTTCCTTGTGCTGCGTGAGTTGCCATTTGATTTTATGGACCAGGCTCAAGTGTGTGAATTTGCTTGAAATGGACCAGGCTCATTAAAAATGAATTTGTTCCACAAATTCTACTTTGATTTCTGCATAATACACATCTTTCAGAAAACACAAGTGTTAATGCAAGTTAATATTAAACATAAGATAACTACTAAAAGCTAATCCGTGTCAGGATACAGCGACTCCCAATCGGTGAAGTCATCATCCATAAAGATCGTGTTTTCCATGATCGATGTAGGAGATGCTGACTCCTCGATGGTATAGACAGGAGATGCTGTGCCATCCTCTGGATCCTGAATCCAAGCATCTAGGGCAGCAGTCTCCTCTTCCAGTGAGTCCATGAAAGTGGGGTGGTCCTGCGCAGTCAAGCTCCAAGGTGGGAATAAGTCCCACGATGGAATGTGCGGAGCAGGATTAGGTCCCATCTGAAAGGGGCACACAGGTGCGGAGGTAAGGCCCAGAGCAGTGTGGATCTTAGAGATGGCGGTGTGTTGGACCTCGAGGGCTCTCAGTATAGACCAAGTGACAGCAGGGTCCGCAGTAGTAACCCCATGCTCAAAGGTGGGTACTCTGGAGGTCCCTGCGGTCTGTCCTGCTGGTCGGTGAGATGAAGGTAACCTGGAATGGATGGGACGTAACAGGAATGACTCCTGAACGTACACCTCCACCGAGTCTGCCGATATCTCATCCAACCTAGGAGGTGGTGACTGGGATCCTCTGAGAGTCCTCATGCTACTACCCGGTGATGAACTCCGGGAGTGATGCATGGCACACGAGCGTCTCTGATTGGGGGCTCGTGCTCTGTCTGACTGCGAACTCATCCTGCAAAATACAAGGTTAATGGTCTAAGATTATTAGTCCTTTGTAAGGCGAGGTACTGCATAAAAATTGGATTAGTTTAAACATAACAGTAAAGGAGAATTAATGCTGAAAACGTAAGATAGGCTTGGGATGCCTCCCAAGAGCGCTTTGTTTATCGAGTCTCGTAGCTTGACTCTTTTATACCCATTTTTCTATTAGGGTGGTTCGTAGTTATAGACTTCCTCATTTGAGGGAAAGTCTTCTACGTAGTGTTTTAATCGGTGACCGTTTACTTTGAAATTTCCGTCTGGAGCTTCGAGTTCGATGGCACCATAGGGAAATACTTTAGAGATTGTGAAGGGGCCGCTCCATCGTGTTTTAAATTTACCAGAAAATTTCTTAAATCGGGAGTTAAAGAGTAGAACTTTATCACCTTGTTTGAAGCGTGTGGGGCGGAGCTTTGAATCGTGGAGTAACTTGGTTCTTTCCTTAAATTTGTAGGAACTTTCGTAAGCTTGATCCCTCAACTCTGCTAGTTTATTTAGCTGCAGTCTCCGGTGAGTTCCTGTTATCGTAGGATCTAAACTACAGTTCTTCAGTGCCCAGTAAGCTTTATATTCTAGTTCAATCGGGAGATGACATGCCTTTCCATAAACGAGCCTATAGGGAGTTGTTCCTAGTGGCGTTTTATAAGCTGTCCAAAATGCCCATAAGGCATCGTCTAGCTTGTCTACCCATCTTTCCTTGTGTTGACCAATTGTTTGTTCCAAGATCCTTTTTAGTGCACGGTTTGTAATCTCTGCTTGTCCATTCGTCTGCGGGTGATAGGCCGTAGAGGTTTTGTGTGTAACCCCATATTGTTGCAATAGTTTCATAAACTGAGTATTGCAAAAGTGCGTGCCTCTATCGCTGATGATTTCTCGAGGTGTTCCAAACCGACAGAATAACTGCTTTAAGAACTTGGTTACGACCCTTGAATCATTTGTTGGAAAGGCTTGGGCTTCGGCCCATCTTGAGATGTAATCGACAGCTACTAGAATGTATTCTTTTCCGTAAGATTTCGGAAATGGTCCTATGAAGTCTAATCCCCATATGTCAAATATTTCACATGCTTGGATATTCGTCAACGGCATTTCGTTACGCGTTGTGATATTTCCAAACCTTTGGCAAATATCGCAGCGTTTCACCAAGTCTTGTGCGTCTCTGAAAATGGTAGGCCAGTAGAATCCTGAGTCGTAGACTTTCTTTGTTGTCAGATTAGCTGCGTGATGTCCTCCGGTGGGTCCGTGATGGCTTTGGTGGAGTATTTGTTCGGCTTCTTTCCCATCGACACATATTCTTACTATTTGGTCGGGACAGACCTTGAACAAATATGCATCGTCCCAAAAGTAATATTTAACGTCGCGGAAGAACTTTTGTCTCCGCGATGAGACCATTCCTTTTCTTGCGATCCCTCCAACTACAAAATTGGCAATGTCTGCAAACCAAGGATCGTCACTGAATTGCGAACCTTGTTCTCCTAAACTCATTAACTGCTCTTCTGGAAATCGATCTTTTATATCTCTTTCTGCAAGTTGTTCCATTGACGGATTTTCAAGTCGACTTAAATGATATGCGGCGACGTTTTCTGCTCCTTTCTTATCCTTTATTTCTATGTCGAATTCTTGTAGAAGTAAAATCCATCGTAACAATCTAGGCTTTGCGTCTTGCTTTTTGAAGAGGTATTTTAGAGCTGAGTGATCCGTATATACTATTAGGTAGGATCTGAATTTGTCAAAGGCAAATACTACGGCTAACAGCTCCTTTTCTGTAGTTGTATAGTTTTCTTGAGCATCTGTAAGTGTTTTGCTAGCATAATAGATTGGGTGAAAGTGATTATCCTTCCTTTGACCTAGAACTGCCCCAACTGCGAAGTCACTAGCATCGCACATGATTTCAAATGGTAGGTTCCAATCTGGAGCGACCATGATTGGTGCATTTGTAAGTTCCTTCTTTAGGTAATTGAAAGCCTTCATGTAATTCTCGTCAAACACAAACTTGATGTCTCTTCCTAGAAGGTGGGTGATAGGTCGAGAAATCTTGGAGAAGTCCTTGATAAAACGGCGGTAGAACCCAGCATGTCCTAGAAAGCTCCTAATGGACTTGACGTTGGTTGGTGGTAGAAGTTTGGCGATGGTTTCGACCTTTGCTTTGTCTACTTCAATTCCGGACTTGGATATTCGATGTCCTAAAACTATTCCTTCCTTCACCATAAAGTGACACTTTTCCTAATTTAACACGAGGTTTGATTCTTCACACTTGGTGAGCATTCTATCGAGGTTGGATAGATATGATGCGAAGGAGTCTCCAAAGACAGAGAAATCGTCCATAAAGACTTCCATGCATTGTTCAATCATGTCGTGGAAAATTGCAACCATGCATCTCTGAAATGTTGCAGGTGCGTTGCATAATCCAAACGGCATTCGTCGGTATGCGAATGTTCCGTAAGGACATGTGAATGTCGTCTTCTCTTGGTCCTTCGGATCGAGTGGGATTTGGAAATACCCGGAAAAACCATCGAGGAAATAGTAGAATTCGTTTCCTGATAACCTTTCGAGCATTTGGTCAATAAACGGAAGCGGGAAGTGATCTTTGCGAGTTGCTTCGTTTAACTTCTGATAATCGATGCAGACTCTCCAACCGGTAACTGTTCGAGTTGGTATAAGCTCATTTTCTTCGTTTGTAATGACCGTCATTCCTCCCCTTTTTGGTACGACTTGAACAGGGCTAACCCAAGGTGAGTCGGATATTGGGTAGATCAATCCAGCATCTAAGAGTTTGATAACCTCTTGTTTGACCATGTTCCGGATCTTAGGGTTTACCCTTCTCTGCCTTTGTACTAATGGTTTGAAATCGTTTTCCATGAGGATCTTGTGTGTGCAATAGTTTGGACTGATTCCTTGTATGTCGGAAATCTTCCATGCAATTGCCTTCTTGTGTGATTTCAGAACATCAATGAGTTGAGCTTTCTCCTCTGGTTTTAACTCTTTTGATATTATTACCGGGAGTTGTGAGGTTCCATGGAGGTAAGTGTACTCAAGGTGAGGTGGTAGTTCTTTTAATTCTATGTTTGGTGGTTCTTCGATAGACGGCTTCATTCTAGCTATCTCGTCTCTATTTAGCTTCTCGAATTCAGCTTGGAATGGTGCTTCTTCTGCCTCAGGTTCAGATGTGGAGATTGATGCTATTTCAACCCACTCGGTTTTATTTGAGAATTCGTCTGTCTTTAGCTCGTATTTCTTAACTGACGATAAGGAAACTTCATTATTTCTGGTGAGGATAATCTCTCCGTCGTTAGTGAATTGGAATTCTTGAAATTGAGCGGATGAAGATTGGTTTATGGTGATTTCAGGGTTTGAAAACGGCAGTGATTTGGGTTGATTGGCTAATTGTAGTTCAAACGATGGTGGCTCAACACTCATTTCTTTGAATGAATCCAAGATCTCTCTAATTGAGGGAAATGGGTTCGGTTCATTGAATATGGGTTTATCTCTTGTTAGCCAAGGTATCGATGTACCGCATCCTAATGAAATAGCGGAAATAGTAGTTCGTTGGATGTTGTTGGCGAAGCGATTGCGGAGTGCAGCCCAGGGTCCTCATTACACAGTTTTCGAACGGTGATTATGGTGTTGGGTATCGGATCCTGGCTGGATAGTGCTAGTACTTCGTGGAGATGCTCATCAAAAATATCTTGCATGGTATCACACAAACCAAGGTCCTCTTCCAGAGGTTGCTTCATTAATCGATCGACATTAAAGGTGACTTCCTCTTTCCCAACTCTTAATTTTAAAGATTTTTCATTAACATTAATTACAGCCTTGGCAGTATTTAGGAATGGTCTGCCTAGGATGAGCGGGATATGTGTGTCTACTTCTATGTCCATGACAATAAAGTCCACTGGAAAAACGAACTTATCGACTTTGACCATGACATCTTCAGCAATTCCTCGAGGGAGTTTTACTGATCTGTCAGCTAATTGGATAGTCATACGAGTAGGTAATAGGTCATCTAGTCCTAATTTCTTGTAAAGGGAATAAGGCATAAGATTAACACTAGCACCTAGGTCTGCTAAGGCGTTACTAATTTAAATTCCTTGGAGAAAACAGGGGATGGTAAAACGTCCAGTATTGCCTAATTTAGGTGGGAGACCACGTTGTACAATTAATGAACATTCAGCATTCAAGGGCAAACTAACTATTTGCCTAAGTTTTTCGTTGTTTGAAAGGAGTTCTTTAAATAATTTATCACACGAGGGCATTTCTACTAAAGCATCTAATAATCTAACGTTTAAGTGCAGGCTTTTAAATATTTCCATATGTTTACCGAATTGGGCTTCTTGCTTTTCCTTTTTAAGTCTGCCAGGATAAGGTATTCTCGTTCGAGGTACATTATCTGGAGTTTTGGCTGGTGATGGGTCAGGTATTGTGACAGGGATGTCAATTGACACTTTTTCACTAGGTGTAGGTGTGGGCAAAGAAGTGTTTTCGGGGGTGTTATCTGGTGGCGGTGGATCAACTTTGGTCACTCTTCCTCCTCTAATCACGATTAACAGATCATCACTTGGTGGATGAGTGGTGTTACCAGTGATTACCGACGTACTTTCCTCAATAAAACTTAAGTTTTTCAAAATGGATTTCATGTTAGAGATTAATTTTTCTGAAATTTTTATCATGGCGTCAATGTTATCTTGAAATCCGGTCACTCTTTTGTTTATAACGTTTTGTTCAAACATAAATTCTGACAAAGATAGTTTTGAGGAAGGTAAGTGGTTTGTAGGTGAGGAAACAACTAAAAGTTGGGTTAAAGACTCATTTGGTGTGGGGTTGGTCCAATCAAAATGTGTTGTCATAATTGATCAAAAAGCGGTTACTAAAACTAAACTAATCCTAAGGGCAAAAAGGTAACTTTTGATTGATGTTAATCTTTAAAAGGATCGCTTAAACACTAAAGTTACTAAATCCTAAAATCGGTTGCCGACGGTCACCGGCAGCGGCGACAAAAACTTGTTGCGTTGCGCACCGGTCGTTGAGATTTCTACTGGTGACGTGACACATCAGTGAGGTTTTAATTTATATGGATGGGGCCTAGGGTTACTTATTATGCTAGCACAGGACAAGTATGACCTAGGATCGTTCTTCAAAGCGCGACAAATTGAAACTAGGGGGTTTAGAAGCTTTTATGTGTTCAGCTGTGGTTGAAAGAGTTGGTTTTGGTTTTGGGTTTTCTTATCCTAATTTAAACTGGACTAAATAAAAAGGTGGAGGTTACTTCGGGTGTTCAGCAATTAAAGCGATCGTCTACTATAATGTGGTTTAGAAGTGGTTAAATATGGAAAGTTCTAATGAGGATAAGTTATGTGAGCTATTCTACAAATTTTCTATCGGGCTGACGCGGAGGTGTCCATAATCAGGCAAATAGAATGTCACGGGGATTGCACAATATATTAAAGTGTACACCGAAAGTTCTCTCAAATGTACACCCACACTATCCAACAGTTAACCTCGAATCCTATTCCCCAATCTTGGTCGTCAGAGATGCCCGAATCATGGCATAGTTTGTTAAATAAACAATCTTATGAACGAGGGTTAGCCTCACCTGAATAGGTTGGGCTAACTGGTCTGGACGGTCAGATAACATGTCATCACTTATTCGTACAAGTTATCATCATTACTTGGGGATGCTATAAGACAGGGATGATTTGTGTTACAAATGAAGACCTAGGTAATACGTTTGCTATTCGATTCATAATACAACTACCTTCGGTTGTTCTGACTTCCATACATTAGTACTCCGCCGTAAGCGTTTCCAGTACTATATCAAAGAACAGTCGAATAGGGGCCGTCATATTATTTCACGATGATTAATGCCATTTAAATTTTACTATTATGATGATCCTAAAGCAACAATCAAACAAGAACATGCAATAAGACGATCAAGGTGACAGTTTAATTTAAGCATACAAAAGTGTTATCTAAGTTGAGGATATTCCGAAAGTTGTCTCAAAAATATCGTCTATATGATTTTAATCATAATCTACCTCTACTCCCATGTTCCGTGTCTCTTGGATCCTATTTTGGTCTAGAGAATACCGGCCATGCCGAGCTCAACGATTCAATCTAACATAGTATAACTAAGTGACCTGTATCCTATGAGTTAGCTACGTTCATTTTTGGATAAAGTTTTAGTCATAACATGAGTTGGGCAGATAAACGATAAAGAGATAATTCCTATATCAATTTCTAGTATACATATTTAAATTTATATGAAAAGAAAGAACAAACATATTAAATATGAAAGATAGATTGACACCTGAAAAGAAGTACAATAACTCGTAGCTAAAATATACGTCCTGGAGCACCTCCGTACAAATCTTCCTTAGCTAGTTAATTAGCTACCCTAATTAACTAGGAAGAATAAAATAAAAGAAAATACAAATGTGTTGGTAATTTGAGGTGTGTTTGTATCTCTTGGTGTGTTTTTCAAATGAACCTCATGCCTCCTATTTATAGAGGAGTTTTGGTGCATTTTAGCAAATGGAAGCACACATTAGCAAAAGGTGGAAAAGGTAGTGTCACCAAGTACAAAAGGTGAAAAAGGTAGTGGCACCAGGTACGAAAAACATGTAAAGGTCTAGCACCGGGTATGAAAAAGGATAAAAAAGCGCAATCTGTGCGGGTGGGTGGCAGCCGGCGGCGGCCTACTGGTAGCCGACGGCGGCCAGGTGGTGGCTGGCGGCGGCTGGCTGCCACCTGCACCGGTCTGCTGCCCGTTGCTTTGTTTCTTGATTCGTGCGTATTTTCTTCATTATGAGTCTTTTTGCGTTGGATTCATAATTCAAAAACGAAGCTTTTGATGAAAAGAAATCCCAAAAATATGTCTCTGAACTCTAGATGTGTCGTACGAATCATTTGGATCTTCCGGAGTATGTAGAATCTTCATTCTTCGTCCGTTTTTGTTGATTCTTCTTCTGTTGGATTCGTAATTTTAAAATGAACATCTTGGGTCAAATAGATGTTGGTGATGGGATCTTTTATCTTGAAATCTCGTTTTGATGTCTGGAATCTTCAAACGTGCGTGGAATCTTCGTTTTTCGGCCGTTTTGCTTGATTTTGCTCGTGCAACCTTGGTTTGATCTTCTTAGCATTTTATCAATGATTTTTGCATTATTTGAGTTCAATTTCTAAGTATTTCTCCAGAATGAGAGAGATATCGGTAGTAAAAACGTGACTTTTTACGCGATATCAAGTAGTATTTGTTGTGAGTTCATTTGCTAATAATATGGGATGATGACTTTCGTGGGAAAAATGATTAACTAAATTAGAATTATTTGCAAGATTCTATAACTTATGGTATAACCAATAGATTCCCTATTAGTCGGTTATCAACTAATATGTCAAGAGGAACTAAGGTGTCATGATTCTGGTCAGACACACGATGCTCAACTCTCCACACTCTCCTGTGAGGGAGTCAGTGGCCCATATTATTGAACGCATTTGCTCGTGGGCGAAGGAATAGAGTAGCAAGTCCATAATACGTCTAACCATTCTTAATACCATAAAGATTATGAGTCTTGTAAAATACTAACTTAGGGTTTATGTTCGGACTTGTTTACCAACTCCTATTAGTAAAACTTAAGAGTGATAAAGCGAGGGAAAACGTTTAGGTTTCTTGCATATCTTTCTTTAGGGTTTTACCGGTTAGGGAAGAGTATCAGTTTAGATTGGATTTTAAACTTGTCTTTCTTGATATAATTAACAAATCCCTAGGTTTTCGTAAATGGTTATTTAGCCTATAGCCTACCTACTCTAATCTAATTTAAACTAATCTAATTAAAATGATGACGGCTTTTTGCAGAAAGTTAAACCCAGACCATGTCAGAAAATGCTATGGTAGTTCACAATGTATTTAATCGTTTCCAATATTTCCGTTGTGAATTTAATTGCTTCGTGATGTTTACATGAAAATTACATTGTGATTGGAAGTGTACTATACTCATGGTAATTCCACATAATCACATTGCTTCTTATGATGCTTGCATGACATTACAATTAAACCATAGTTTTGACGCAGATAAATATTGACCAAGTATTAAGGTTCACGACTCCTCTTTACAAGGTTACAATCACATTTGTTAATCGAAAGGCGAATGTAAGTTTTAGGTTTAAGATCACATGATAAGTCCGTTCATAAAGTTTTCATTTTTATGACGTCGATCCATAATACAACTACCTTCGGTCGTTTATCGGCTTCCATACGTATGTACTTTGCTTAAAAGTATTTCCAGCACTATACCAATTAAACAGTCGAATAGGGGCCGTCATATTATTTCACGACGTATTTGAAGTCATCCAATAATTATATATGCTAACTACATCACAACAAATACAATAGTAATCTACTCGCTAATCATGACACAAACTAATTCTAGCATAATTAAAGCATACATATTTAATTAAGATAGAATAGGAAAGAAAGAACCCGGATTAGAATGCGAGAAGGAATAGACTTGAATTAATAACGTAATTCCAAGCGTACACCCAAGATTACAAGATGTTCCTTCCTTTCGTTCTACTCTAAACAAGCTTCCTAACTAGCCTAATAGGATGGGAAAGTAGGAAAGTAATATCACTAATACATATGGTGTGTAAAGTGTGTTTTTGGTGTCTCTAAGGTGTGTGTTGAAATGAAGCCTCATGCCTCCTATTTATAGGAGAAATCCGGATCATGTTAGCATCTTGAGGAGCACTTTAGCAAAAGGTGGAAAAGGTGGTGCACCAGGTACGTACAATCGCGCAAAGGTGTGGCACCGGGTACGTACAATCGCGTAAAGGTGTGGCACCGGGTACACGAAAGGACCAAAAAGCGGAAACGAGATAGGGGAAGGGTGGCCGACACCGCCACCATGGTGGCCAGCGGCGGTGTGGTGGTGGCCGGCAACGGCTGGCTGCCACCCGCCCCGGTTCGCCGTCTTTTGCTTCGTTTCTTAATTCGCACGTGTTTTCTTTGTTATGCGTCCGTTTTTGTAGATTCTTTTTTTGTTGGATTCGTTTTTCAAAAACGAAGACTTTGAAGAAAAGTAATCCCAAAATTGAGCTTCCTATCTCCAGATATTGCGTACGAATCATTTGAATCTTCCGGCACGCGTAGAATCTTCATTCTTTATCCGATTTTGTTGATTCTACTTTTGTTAGACTCGTATTTTGAAAAAGAACATCTTGGATAAGATGGATGTTGATGATGGGCACTTTAGTCTTTAAATTTTGTTTTGATGCCTTGAATCTTCAATCGTGCGTGGAATCTTCGTTTTTCATCCGTTTTGCTTGATTTTTATCGTGCAACTTTGTTTTGACCTCCTTGGAAGATTCTCATTGATTTGAGTGTTATTTGAGTTCAAATGCCAAGAATCGTTCCAGAATGAGAGAGATATTGGTAGTAAAAACGTGACTTTTTACACGATATCAGGAGTACAAATGTATGGAAGTCGAGTAACGATCGAAGGTAGTTATATTACGGACTAACATATAAAATGAGAAACCTAGTTTAATTAACCTTTCTAAATAGACTTTTAAACTTCAAATTAATCTAATCGCCTTTCCACCAATAAACGTGATTACAACACCTTTTTAATGACGTCCTATTGAAAGGTAGTCAGTCATCTATGTCAATATAATTTGTCAAATGTATGAAACTATGGAACCGCAAGGCTACATGGGGGATTATCGTAGGACACGACATGGCCATGGTTTGAAGCGGCGGAACCACTTTAAGTGAGGAACGCTGTGGATAATTAGGGGATTTATTGGGTAGTTTTAAGCAAGGGCTAGTTTAAAGTCATAAATGAACTTTTTAAATATACGAATCTGTTAGGATGACGAGGAATCGTTATATGATTCAGTTATATCTAGTACCTTAAGATTTTGTTCCAGTTCATATGTGATAAGCATCAAATAGATAGTATATTTTATAGTAAGTTATCCCTATATTTATATACATTTTAGTGCATTTATATGATTTTATATACTTATTTTGTTAATATTTGCATAGATGTATTTTATAGTGGAGATTGAAGAAAAGGAACGAAAACAAGGTAAAGATTGAAGAAAAAGAAGATTAAATGAAGACTCGAAGAAAATGTAGCTTAAACCTTGAAGAAATGAAGAAGATGGCTCAAAAGTGGAGTGATAACATCAATTAAGTGTTTTAAATGAAGCTTGGATGAAAGAAGCGGAAATTCGAACAAAAGCTGAAGAAAAGTGTAAATGCTGAATTTTCTGCGCGCTGTTATTATTTTGACCATAACTTTCTCATACGGAGTACAAATGAGTTGATTCAACTTGGAGAATTTAGCTAACACATAAGGCTACAACATATCCAAAATTCAGATTATTTGGAGAAAAAATCAACTGCTGGTTGGGCCTTTCAACCGGCGGTTGGATCAAAAATTCTAGAAAAAGGTGGAAACGAAGAGTTGTACTTGGACGCAAAGTAACCAACCGCCGGTTGGACCTTCCAACCGCCGGTTGGGTGCCGACTTCAGCTATTATAAATAGAGAACTCATTCCAACTTCAAAGGATATACCATATACGATTCAAAGAAAGAAAATACGAAAATTAGGGTTTTAGGCCAACTTTAGGTACGAATTTGGAGGCTAAGGAGCTAGGGTTTGAAGGTTTTTAACCCTAGGAAAAGCTAGTTCGTCAATTGGTTCGGTTTCTTTATCCTTGTAACTTTATTAACCTTTTGGGTTACTTGGAATATTGTTTATTTGAATTAATTGCTTGCTAGATTTTCATTATGAATGTTTAAATGTATGTTTATTAGGTTTATTATATGAATTATATGTTTATGTTGGAACTATATTATTGAATATTATTATGAAAGAATTCTGTGTTATATTATGTTAATGATCATAATTAACTGATTTATAGATAAACTTTATTAATCTTTTGGGTTTTTAAATTAAGTGATTATGTTTCATTATATGTTAAGTAGCATTGTAATTCAACCGAACCAGGAATTGTATCAATAATATGTTGATAGATCTTAATAAATAGTGATACTTTACATAACCTTTGACTGTATTGCTATATGAAAATTATCTTAACCTTTGTGGTTTTCTACATTAGTAAATCACAATAATAATAGCTAACACGCAAATAGAAATAAGTTAATATAATAAGTTTAATAAATAATAGTTTAAATAGTCATAATCTTCTATCCAATTGAGTATTCCTAAGTTGTTCCTTAAACTTATTTATTAAGAATCGGTATCAATTATAAATATGTTCGATCGGAACTAAAACGTCCCCCCTATCTTGTATATTATTGTGTATTATTGTAAGTTTGTATATTAATTGTAATAATTGTAATTAGGATAAATAAATAGTTAGTTATAGATTAAATCACGTTCCCTGTGTTCGAATCTGGACCTACTTATAAAGCTATATTCTATGATCAGGATAACACTTGCCTGAATTGTGTGATAGTATTATTTAGTATTTCCTTATTTAAAACTTGTGCTTATAATTGTCTATACTTAGCACACATCAATATGAAAGCATTATTAAACCATAATTAAGATTTTGTTTATTATTCTAAATACTTTGTAATGTTACCATAACCTAGCTCCCGGTGTGACATGCTAATGGAATTATAATTAGTAGGGAATCTAGTGTTTACATACAAGTATTCAAGAATGATAATTAACTAATATCTATCAAAATAGTTTCTCGAAACATCATCCCGTAACTTAATTAACGAAGTCTCAGCAAACACTATCTTTATTTATCTGCTTTAGCTTTTACTTCTATTTCGCTTTTATTTATTCACTTGCCTAAGTTAATAGAAAAACCAAAACTCCCCCACTATTTTATAAACCCTTCACTAGTTTGAAAGCCCTCATCTGCCACGCCTTAGTTTTAATTCAGTTGGTTTGAAGAACGACTCTAGGTCATACCTACCACTTGCTCACCTTTAGGATTAGCATTGTTAGGGAAAACTTAGGCCCCGCAATTACAAATTTAAAACACTCACCGATGCCCGTCGCCAGTAGCCGGTGCAACGACAAGGGTAGAATCCTACCAAATGATGATCCCAACTCCCACCTTGACAAATTCATTTCCTTATCGAACTCCTTTAAACCAATTGGGGTTAATCAAGACATAGTTTATCTATACCTATTTCTCTATTCACTCACTCTCAATGCACAAACCTGGTTTGAGGAACTAGAGATTAACTCTATAACCTCTTGGGTAGAATTAGCAACCAAATTTTTGGCCAAATATTTCCCCCCATCAAAACAAGCCACGTTTAGGTCCAACATCATAAACTTCCGTCAAGTGCATGATGAATCAATCTACGATGCATGGGAATGCTTTAAGGGATTGCTTAAGAAATGTCCAAATCATCGATTTGAGCGCTCAGACCAGTTGCACATTTTCTACAATGGTCTCTTCCCACATCATCGTCCTTTACTTGATACTGCCTCTCAAGGCAGTTTTATGAACTGTACGGCCGATGACGCCTAGAGCCTTATTGAGGAAATGACAATGCACAACATGGCTGGAACAGTGAAAATCACCCCTCACTAGTGAATTCACCTACTACAATCGGGAATGAAGCTATCAAAACTCTCGTTCAGCAAGTGGTAGACCTAACCAAGGAGATTAAGGAATTGAAAAGTCAACAACAAGTCTGTCAAGTTCAAACTTGCCTTAATTGTGCTAATTTGAACCACTCAGCCCAAGATTTCCAATCTCATCTAACACCACCCAATACTAACCATTCTCCTTACCCACCTATGAATAGGACACCAACTCACCAACCTAAACCTTTTGAACCCTCTTCCTCACAGACCTCTAGTTTTGATGACACCTTGATACAAGTCATTCAAGGAATCTCAGCTAGACAAGACCAAGTTGATCTCATCTTAAGAGATCAACCGACTTTGTTAAAGGCTTTCGAATCCCAATTAGGACAATTAGCACAACGTATTAACACTAAACCTCAGGATAGTCCAACTAGTTTCCATAAGGAGGCTTCTCATATTCTAGACTCTCAGGTAGCAGATAGCCCACATACGATTTCTTCTCCGGTGAAGGAACCACCTATTGTCCCATCGATAATGGATTTAGAGTCTACACCAAATTGTAAAGTAAGCATTCCATTTCTGGCCCGTTTTAAACAATGACCCGACAAGCTTAAGTCTTTTAAGCTTGATAGGAAATTCCTAGACACCGCCTCTAAAGTTCACTCCAAAAAGTACTTCAGAAAGCTTCTTACGACCAAGGATAAGGTACCCGAAGTACCCAATATCCCGCTGAACGAGGAATGTTCAGCTATCTTGAAAAATACCATTCCAAAAAAACTCGGAGACAACAGACGTTTTACTCTCCCCTGTTCTATCTATAATTCAGGCATCACTTGTTCTCTTGCTGATTTAGGAGATAGTGTTAACCTTATGCCATACTCGCTTTTCAAAAGGCTTGAGTTAGAAAATCTCCGACCTACTGAAATGACCATACAGCTTGCTGACAACTCGGTCGAATACCCTAGGGGAATAGCAGAAAATGTTTTAGTTAGGATTGACAAATTTCTTTACCCAACAGATTTTGTAGTAATGGATATGAAGGAAGACGTACACATCCCAATCATACTAGGAAGACCTTTCATGAATATGGCCAAGGCAATCATCAACATCTTCGCACAAACCATCAGCTTGCAGTCTCAGGGAGAAACCATCACTTTCCATATCGACAATCCTAACACTGGAGACCAAGTCGATATGTACACGATCTCCATGAACAAGACCACAGAGGACAAAGAAACTGCAAGGTCAACAAGTGGAAGTAAATCTAGCAAGGAACTGGCAATCACGCCATATTTCCCGATTGACCTCCGACGAGTAGGACAAGAGATGAAAAATACATCTCCATCAGTGAAAAACTCAATGATAGAAGAAATTGGGATGAGAAAGATGGAAAAAGAAAACAAAAGCGGCATACCGCCAATTAATCCGTTTACCACTGAAGAAATGGCCAGAAGTAACCACAACCATCCTACGAGAAGAGAAACACTGGAGGAATATTCCAAACGCACAAGATACCAACCGAAAACCATCATAGATCACAAAGTGTTCGAAGTATTGATCCAAAGATTTGACAAAGTATTAGGAATAAGCGGCGTAGTCAACAAGCTGGCTCTTTTCCCTGCTGAACTGCAATTCCGTCAACAGCAGAAATGGACTTACACTAGGATCTACAATGCCCTTAAGAGATCTAACATCCCATTCACCTCAACGCAATGGAAGATGTTAGGATCCATTAGAGCGCATATGAAAGAGACTACTGGACATCCGAGCAGTCGTGCCGATATCTTGATGATGAATGACCTCACATCATTGCTTGACTTGCTAAATAGAGAAGATCGCCTTAGTTCCAAAGAAAGCGGATATATGGTTATCAACTCCACTATTGAAAAACAAGTTGATTTATTGATTGAAGAACTTAGGGATCTCGTTTGAGAAGAATCAAAGCATGAACGACCTTTTAGGGCCATACATGAATCACCACTTGATATCGCTACTTTTGTTACGATCAATCTACCAGAGATTCAACAACGGAAAAGTAACTCTAGAACGAACTTCATATTCCACTCAGGATGCAAGGAGATACTTCGTCAGCTTATTCTAGTTTTCTCAGTATCCGACTTCCCATTCAACAACCATCAGCATCGGAAAATAGAGGACCTGTGCACGTCCATCAAAAGATTCAATGGAGACCCCAAGACCGAGAATTATGAAGACATCAAACCGCAATTCTTGGCATTTGTATGCTCTCTCTGGCAAAACCCACCGCCAAGAGAGGTTGTTAAGACAAACACAACCACCATGACTGACCCTAGTGGACTGTCACTAAAGCAGTCGATTACATCACCTACGGACTTCACGGACTTGCAAGGATAACTTCAGAGCACCTTCTGAACTACAAGGAAACATCGAGAGATAGTTCACTTGAATTGATTACGACAATAGTCAATCATTTCAAAAGAATCTATCCACCTCGATATACTCTTCCGCAACCTAAGGCCCACAACATCAATGAGAATCCCTTGGATGCATCCATCTCCATCTAGCTAGGAGAGAAGAAGTCGAGCTCTTGACTTTAAAAGAGCGCTTCTCGGGAGGCAACCCGTGTTTACATTTCTGCAATTTTACATTCCAAGAAGTGATGAAGTCTCCGACTATCTTTCACACATGGATATACGAAGAAGACCGACACATCAAGTTTTTGGCGCCGCATCAAACATCAAATTTTTGGCGCCGCATCAAACATCAAGTTTTTGGCACCGGAATTAAGAAAAGTATATCCAACGTGTTCAAACCTACAAGACAAATCACAAAAGACTTGAAGAAATCGGAGCTAACAACAACAACGAAGGGACTTTATGGAAAAGTCGACAATCATGTGCTTCAGAGCACTCCTCATCATCACCAACAAGCCACATATATAAATGGGGAGTACTTCTGTTCTAATCCATTTTTCGTTATAAATATACCCTATCCATAATGCTTATCACTAAGTGTGGGATTCAAACCCGACAGACACATCTAAAAGATACATTTTAGATAGTTCAAACTCTAAGTGTGGGATTTCACCCCGGTAAAATCTTAGAAGAACATCGAGGACGATGTTCCTTTAAGTGTGGGATAGCAGTAGTGTACACTACTGTAAAATGGATAATGGTATATGCTTGATTTTAAAATTGTTGCTCCTTAGACCCTGCTTCTCCAAAAAGTAACTCGAAAATTAAAAAATCTTTTCAGAATTGAGTTAAAAATTTGTTGAAAATAAAAATTTTAGATGAAGAATGATTTACTTTGGGGAAGAAGGACAAATAAAATACAAATTCTTTTGAAAAGTTAGTTTAGTAATCCCATAAAGAGCATCGCATGACTAGGCACACAACAAACCAACTTTCGATTCGTGAGGTATCTTGAGCTATATAAAAAGCATTCACTTTTAATGCTTCACTTTTTCGATTCTTGAGTGTGCCGATGTATGTGTTTAGAATCAGAACTTGCTCCTGCTATGCATTTCAAATCCGGATTGGTGAGTAAAGAGGAGATCAAATCACTTCATTCTTAAACCCATCCATATACCCATAAATAAACACGTTATCCCTACCTTCTTGAAAGCATCCTTGAAACTTCATAGTAAGTCCCAAAGATGAAAGAAAAGAAGCTACAAGGATATGACGTCAAAGAAGAAAACCCAAGAAAGAAAATTCGAAGAAAAGAAAATCAATTGGAGGAAAAGGCTCCTTCTGCAAACACCAAAAGAAAAGGGCGTCAATCCTCCCAAAAATTCCAACTTCACCAAAAAGAAACCAATGAAAAACCAACAAAATCCCCTCTAACATCACCAACACTTCACCCCAGAAACCCTACATCACTTCCCTTAGAATGATTATGGCTAGATCGACTTCGCGCTCACCAAAAAGGTAATGATTTGATCATCGATCAAGCCTATGACGATAAACGATACATGGATGGTGTTCAGAGTGATTTATAATACTAGAATAGGAAACCCTAAACACTTTGAGTGATTGAAGTGACCACCTTGAGAGGATCTCCTAGTCATGTATCCAAGATCAAAGATCAAAAGCATGCTCCCAAAGATTACAACGTTGTTTTTCAAAGAACAAATATTTCATTTTTTCCAAAACCCCCTTTAGTAAAAAGTTCCGCCTCAAAATATTTTATTATCTGCTTATCTTTAACCATGTTGAAATTCGAGTTTGCTTGAGGACAAGCAAAGTTCTAAGTGTGGGATACTTGATATCGCATAAAAAGTCACGTTTTTACTACCGATATCTCTCTCATTCTGGAATGATTCTTGGCATATTGAACTCAAATACGGTTCAAATCAGTGATATTATGCTGAGATGGTCAAAACAAGGTTGCATGATAAAAATCAAGCAAAACGGATGAAAAACGAAGATTCCACACACAATTGAAGATTCAAGGCATCAAAACAAGATTTAGAGACAAAGTGCCCACCACTGAGATTTCTCTTATCCAAGATGTTCATTTTCAAAATATGAATCCAACAGAAGAAGAATCGGCAAAAACGGATGAAGAATGAAGATTCTACGCATGCTGGAAGATTCAAATGATTCGTACGACACATCTAAAGTTCAGAGACATATTTTTGGGATTTCTTTTCATCAAAGTCTTCGTTTTTGAAAAAAAAAATCCAACAAAAAAAGAATCGACGCAAACGGACGCATAACGAAGAAAACACGCACGAATCAAGAAACGGAGCAAAAGACGGCGAACCGGGGTGGCAGGCTGCCAGCCGCCGCCGGCCACCAGCCAGCCACCACTGTCCAGCAGGGTGGCGGCACCGGCCACCTGTCCCCCATCCCAATTCCGCTTTTTGGTCCTTGCGTGTACCCGGTGCCACACCTTTACGCGATTGTACGTACCCGGTGCCACACCTTTGCGCGATTGTACGTACCTGGTGCACCACCTTTTCCACCTTTTGCTAAAATGCTCCTCAGGATGCTAACATGAGCCAGATTTCACCAATTAATAGGAGGTATGAGGCTTCATTTCAACACACACCTTACACACCATTCTTAGAACAATATACTTCTCTTAAGATATTGCTTCTATTTTCTTACTAAAAATTAGTTTTAGGCTAGTTTAGGAGCTTGTTTAAAATAGAAGGAATGTACGGAACGCATTGTAAATCTTCGGTGTAAGCTTGGAATTGTGTCAATTAATTAAAGTCTACTTTCTCCCACATTTAATCCTGGTGCTTTCTAATCCTTAACTATCTTAATTAATTACGTTTATATTGATTATGCTAGATTTAGTTATTGCCATGATTAGAGAGTAGTATACTTGTTGTGTTTGCTTGCGATATAGTTAATTAATTATGGGATAATTTATAGTTAAATATTAAAGATCGGTAGTATTGCTTTGATCGTCTTATTTCATGTTCTTGTTTGATTGTTGTCTTAGGATCATCATAGTGGTAAAATACAAACGGTCTTAATTATCGTAAAGTAATATGATGGCCCCTATTCGACTGTTACTCGATATAGTACTGGAAACACTTCAAGGTGGAGTACAAATGTATGAAAGTCGAGGAATGACCGAAGGTAGTCATATTACGAAACGGTTCAATATTATGAAGTAATATGATGGCCCCTATACGACTGTTATTCGATATAGTACTTGAAACACTTCGAGGTGGAGTACAAATGTATGGAAGTCGAGTAACGACCGAAGGTAGTTATATTACGGACTAACATATAAAATAAGAAACCTAGTTTAATTAACTTTTCTAAATAGACTTTTAAACTTCAAATTAATCTAATCGTCTTTCCACCAATAAACGTGATTACAACACCTTTTTAACGACGTCCAATTGAAAGGTAGTCATTCATCTATGTCAATATAATTTGTCAAAGGTATGAAACTATGGAACCTCAAGGCTACATAGGGGATTATCGTAGGACAAGACATGGTCGTGATTTGAAGCGGCGGAACCACTTTAAGTGAGGAACGTTGTGGATAATTAAGGGATTTATTGGGTAGTTTTAAGCAAGGCTAGTTTAAAGTCATAAATGAACTTTTTAAATATACGAATCTGTTAGGATGACGAGGAATCGTTATATGATTCAGATATGTCTAGTACCTTAAGATTTTGTTCCCGTTCATATGAAAGTATTATTAAACCATAGTTAAGATTTTATATATTATTCTAAATACTTTGTAATGTTACCATAATCTAGCTCCCGGTGTGACATGCTAATGGAATTTTAATTAGTAGGGAATCTAGTGTTTATATACAAGTATTCAAGAATGATAATTAACTAATATCTTTCAAAATAGTTTCTAGAAACATCATCCCATAACTTAATTAACGAAGTCTCAGCAAACACTATCTTTATTTATCTGCTTTAGCCTTTACTTTTATTTTGCTTTTATTTATTCACTTGCCTAAGTTCATAGAAAAACCAAAACTCCCCCACTATTTTATAAACCCTTCACTAGTTTGAAAGCCCTCATCTGCCATGCCTTATTTTCAATTCAATCGGTTTTAAGAATGAATCTAGGTCAAACCTACCACTTGCTCACCCTTAGGATTAGCATTGTTAGGGAAAACTTAGGCCCTGCAATTACAAATTTAAAACACCCACTGATGCCCGTCGCCAGTAGCCGGTGCAACGACAAGGGTAGAATTCTTACCGACCGCTAGTGACGCATCAGTGATTATGACCCTTCAAGAAGATATAATACGTCAAACAAGGAGATAGCGATTAGTGACCGAACTTCCATCCCCTTAGGTAATATATATTTTCTTAATAAAATTTTCCCTTTTATTTTTGATTTCGATTCTGATTTTTAAAAGGAAATGATGATGATTAGGTAGCTTCTGTGAAGATGGAATAAAAAAATAGGTGTTTTCCAGAAACAGGCTAAGCGGTATAATTTGATTTCTTTGATGCATTATTGGTATTATTGTCAATTGCTAGTTACACATATGCCATGTCTCTGTATATGTGTGTAAATCTATAAGAAAAGTACTTGCAAATGTATTATACAATAAGCAAGGTTATATATGATACTCTGTACTTCAAAGCCATTATTACCCAGAATTTCAAACGATTGAAATTGATTGGTCTTAGTTCCATACATATTCACTTCTTACATTTTTAGGTAATACGACCTATATGCATCTGTCTTATTTCTTTCTAAAAATTAATTGTTGTTTAGTTTTATTATTTTGATTTCAGACAAAAGTTTTGTCAACCACTAAAATAGCAACATAAAGAGGTTTGATTACTTAATCGTATAAACCATTATTAGATCATTTAGTTCTGATATAGTCTTATCTTCAACAATAACTATAAACCACTATTATATTACTATTACCGGCTAGCATTGTTTATAAATGAATTTTAGCTATGAATCATAGGAAAGCCACAAACCTAGGTACATATGGTCATAGAGTTACAAATTCTCTTTTCACCTCTTATTTCGACAATCTTCCGTTCATATTTTTTTCGTTATTTAGACTCATAATAAGTTTACAATGAATTTTAGGTGTGTGATTGAATCTCTTTATTTTGATGGATGTACCTATTGCGATGAATGATGTCCCCAAGACATCAACATGCCATAGAAGGAACAAAAGGCGTACAAACCCCTCTAGCATGGAGGTGGTGCAACTCTTTGGAGAAGAACAACTAGACGCAAAGATTGATGGTAAATATTAGGTCTATATTTCTAACTGGAATAAAATGAGTACATATGAATATCTAGATTAAACTAAAGGATCATAGTCTAATGGTATGTGAAGAAGTCTCATTAGTAGACAATTTGTAACATCATCATTTCTTAATTAATATGAATTAGATGCTTTCCAAGTAGTACAAAAATATGTAGATCAAACTGTTTGACCCGTATTACTCTTTGACACACGAATAATCCTACCCAATCCAAATTAAACGTTTTTTGAGCCGTAACCAAAATAAGTAGATTAAACAATTCAAATTTGTACTAGACTCACGAATTATCCTACCTGACACGTATATTTTGTTCCCTCTACATATACTATGCTTTTATCAGCATGTTTTGTCACTTCTATTCATTATTTAGATAATAAGGTTTTCCTGTCAAAATGGATTTGCAGATTAAGGATTCATTGCTGAAGAGATGTTGGAAATTGGAATAAACGACAAATGATTTAAGTATATGTGGTTCAAATTTCCTGCCTTCTTTGAGTGCTTTCTAAGTTTGTTCAACTTTCGACAACGATTCAAGTATAGCTTGTTTTTTCGATTATTACAAGTTATTAAAACTACATTCTAAATATTCATGTTGAAGTTAACTTCTTTAAAATAATAATGATAGGTCTTTTTGGCAAAGTCGTTGTGTAGTTGTTTGTTGTGTTTGATTTAATGTACGTGTGAAAGCATACAAGGAAGAACAACTAGCGTAATTGTTGTGTCTACCCATTTCACTATTAATAGTGTAACCACCCCTCAAGGCTAACACCACGGTTTACCCCTGGGGAGAACCACACCCCCGTAGGGTTAACAATACAAACAAAACATTCCCTGACATTGCAGATCCATAACAGTGTTGTGTCAGAAGAAGTACAAGTAAGTCAACTTCCTTTCTCTGTGTCTCATTGGTTTACCCACTGGATACTACGATGCCCCCAACTGTCACACTTCCCCATTGACTGCGATATAGAGCCAAAAGAGTGACAGCTTACTTTCGGCCAATCTCCTCGACGATCTGAACATGACCGTTAGGCGGGAAACTACAATGGGCCAGGCCAGGCCCACGCATTTCCAACGGTTCTCCCCCATCACATATAAAAGCCAAACTTAGCATCCACGGAAAAAAGAGTTCACACATATTCGCTTACACTCAACCCTAATCGGATTTTACCACCTGTATCCCCCCGGAATCAGGTTACGACAGCAACTGGAGAGTGAAATCCGGTTAACATCCACCCACCATAATACACTAATGCACTCAAGCTTTTCTACCCTTGATCAACTATTGCAAGTCATTAATTTTCATTATCTCTTCTCTATCTTTAATATAACCGCTGTATAGCGCGGGTCTTCTGCTAGTATAGTTATTTATACATACATAGCAAATTTTAAAAGGTTATGTTTTGTATGCAATTTAACATTCTGCAAAAATCGTGTTTTTATAATTTCAAATTCAAATTGCTGCGGAAATTCTTTCAATTAAGTTTCAATTGAAAATTTGCAATCAATTTCATACATCTTTATCATCGATAACGAAATAATACATGGATTGATTGAGTCCGTCTAGCCTTCTTGAATAGGTACTTCATTAATGAAGAGTTAATCAAATGGTGTATTCTAATTAGACCCTGCTATTCATGAATGTACACCCCGAGTCAAATCAATATACTAATAAATCAGTCATTTAAACTTTTGTTGATTTTGTTTAAAAAATGTCTGTTAAGAAAAACACTTTCTAATAAAATATGTTTTTTGTTGAGTCACTGGTCGCTGATCTCAACTCATTAGTCGCTGATGTGAAGTCACTGATACTCTCTCTGAAAGACTTATTGAAAATGATCGTAGTTGAAGCTGTTGTTGCAAAAGTTTTAGTCTCTGATCCTATCTCTCCAGTTGGAAGATGAAGAACCTATCAAGATAAAAGACTCAACTGTGTGTGTCGCTGATACTCATCTATCAGCGAGAGTCTCCAAGTCTTTTTAAGTTATTCCTTCTGCTGAATAAAAGAAGTCACTCTAGTACTGTAGCTCAACTTACTCTTCAAGAGCACGTTAGCTCGCAGCGAGTAAGGAGAACTTCTACTACTTCAGTGACTGCAGCATTAAATGTTGCATTAATAAGGAGTTGACATATTCTACACTATTACGGCGCCACGCGTGCTCCTCGAGACTTGGTCCAACATGGAAACTAACGTGGCAGCAAGTGATTGGCTTCAAGGTAAAAGGTGATATTTCCCAAGACAGAATGTCGGACCATGATGTATCACATCTCAACTACCTCACCAATCAAGCAGCAACACGTGTCCTTCCAGATCCGGAAATTAAGGATTTCAGCGTCTATAAATAGTGTAGTATGTTGTACTCCAATTGGTGTCGATTGTTCGTATTGTTACTTGTTGGTCAGTGACTAGTTTGCCTAAGATACGAACAACACCAGCGAGTGAACTAGTAGCGTGTTTGTCCACTGTTGGTTCATCTCAGCGAGTGAGCAAGTTAGCGTGTTTGTCCACTACTGCTCATCTCCATTTATAAGAGTTGTATTGTTTGATTTAGATTAGCTTTGGCTAATCTATTCCGCAATCAACAATAGATAAATTTTATCAACAAAAGAATTTATCTTTCAGCTAGTATTGCATCAGCAATTGAACTGCTTATCATACTTATATATTTGTGTTCATATTGTTGTCACCTAAATACGGTTAAAAACTTGCTAAATAAATTAACACATTAAAACAGAAAAGTTTTTAATTGTATTCAACCGCCCCTTCTACAATTAACTTACTGTTAACGATTCATAATCACTAACATAATAGTGATTAGGGACTAACAATTGGTATCAGAGCGGAGTTGGTTTAAATATAATTAAATCAGATCTGTAATGGAATCGGTTAGATACAGTTGTGTTGATTCTGAGTACCAGAAGGGAAATGGCTCCACTACTAAACCACCAGCTTTTGATCCATCTAGAATTGAAACCTGGATGTCCAGGATGATGATGTTCTTAGATCTTGTCGATGATCGCCTTTGTACAATTATTATTGATGGTCCATACACCCCAACTACTATTGTTCCTGCAGTTGCAGCTACTGCAACCACTCCTACTATACCTGAAATGGTTATGCCTAAAAGGGAGGAACAATGGTCAGATGAGGATAAGCGTATGGTAAGGCTAGACAAACAAACTAAAATTTACATAAGCATGGCACTTCCTGATGAAGTGTTTGAGTCTTTTAGATTCTGCACAACAGCGAAACATATGTGGGATACCCTTAGAAACATCTATATTGGAACTCCTGACATAATTCGCTGTAGAGAAGTAAATCTAACTCGTCAATATGAGTTGTTTGCTATGGAACCCAATGAGTCACTCGCATCTACCTACACTAGATATCAAGATTTAATTAATAAAATGGAAAAGGCTAATATAGGAAAGGACCAGAGATTCATTGTTGAAAAGTTTCTAGAGTTACTACCTAGGAAAACTTGGGGAACCATTGCAACATGCATAAGACAAAGAAATGACTATAATTTTCTCAATCTAACTCAAGTTTATGGGATTTTACTAAATTGGGAACAATCTGACAAGCTAGCTGATCAAAGTGAGCACATTCGTGCTGCACTAGGAGGATAAAAGATTTCGAATGCCCTTGTAGTTGAGCTTGATGAAGTTGATCAAAAGCAGAAAGCAAAGTTTACCAAGTTGAGCTCAAAGTCACTTATTGCAGAAGAAGAAGGTAGTGTCGCTGAAGACCAGTCAGAAGCAAGCTATGATGAAGGACTAGAGAAGTTGGAAAGAGACATGGCCATGATGGTTGCAAACTTCAGAAAGAACAGCAGATTCAACAGATATGCTGGTGCATCATCAAATGATGATTCTAAACCAAAAGGTGAGTGCTACAAATGTGGCAAGCCTGGCCATTTTGCAGCTGAATGCCGGTCCAAAGTTGTCAACTCTTTCGCTAATTAAAAACCCAGCTTCAGAAATGACAAGTACAACAAGTACAAAACAAAGTACAAGAAGCTGAAGGAAATGTCCAACTCAAAGAAAAGGAATAAAGGGTTTATTTCTGAAGAAGGATCTGTCAGCGACTCTGACTCAACTTCATCATCTAATGAGGAAGAAGCAATGATCTGTTTAGACAAGGATTAATGCCTGATGGCTGACGATGCTGCTTTCCATGAAGACATCAAAGAAGTAGCTCAGAAATGTTCAGCACTTGGGTGGGATCCAGAAACTCTCTACAAGGTACATTGTTTTAAGTCTGCATCAGCGACTGAAAAAGATTTAATCTTTGAGACTTTGATAGTTGACTTATCAAATGCTCATGACATTCAGAAAAGACAAGAATGTATGATTAGTGACTTAACATCTAAACTTCAACTTCAAGAAGAAAATTTGTTAAAAATAAAAAATCTTACACTTGATCTTGATGCACAAATACATGCAAATCAAAAATGCATTCAAGAAAAAGTAAAGTTTGAAACTAAATTTTCACAACTCAATGAAGTGATGAAGTCATGGTGTAGATCTGCATTAAAAGTGAATCAGTGCATAAGTAATCAAATCCCAAAACAAGTTAAAGCTATTCTGAGAGGTGATTATGAAACTCCTGCTGCTCTCGCTGATGCAACCAAAGTTGATCAAATATTCAATCCTGATGAAACATTCTCAGAGTTTGTCTTTGAACCAATGTCAATTTTCAGTGAGCCTAAACCAAATTACTTTGTGAGAAGTTCACAGGTTACTAATAGTAATGATATTGCTGCAAGTATTGTTGAACTAAAGAAACTAGAAATTTATGAATCAACAACTTGCACAGCTCTTATCAAAACTATCGCTGATGATCAAGAATCTATCAGCGACTTCACTTCTGACACTCCAGTCACTGATGATCTTATCATCAGTGACTTGAAGTCAAAGAAGCAAAACAAGGTAGTAAATCTGAGAACTTCTAAGTTTTCATCTAGTGTGAACAATAAGTCACAGAAATCTAAGTCCACAAATAAAAAATGCTACAAATGTGGAAGTAGACAGCATGTGTCATCAGATTGTTCATTATCACAAGTTTCATTCAGCCAACCATCATTAGTATGTCAGCATTTGGTATCTGAATGTTCAGCTACGTCATCTTCAAAATCACAAATAATCAGTGAGCATTCAGATACTATTGATGCAAGCCAGTGGAAGCCTGAACCAAAGGCTGGCCACCCTGAACCCATCTTAGGATGGGTTCATCAATTGAACTAATTGTTTGTGTATAATGCAGGGATTCTCAGAGAGATAATTTGGTATCTGGATAGTGGTTGTTCCAGACATATGACCGGATGTAAGTCCTTGCTCAGTGACTACCAGGATGAAAGAGGTCCTGATGTAGTGTTTGGTGATAACAACATTGGTAAGACCAGAGGGTATAGGGTCTTGACCAATGGTAATGTTATGTTTAAGAAGGTGGCATATGTTGAAGGACTGAAGCATAATCTGTTAAGCATTAGTCAGTTCTGCGATGCCAAAAATAAATTGCTATTTGATCATGAAGTTGGAGTTGTTTACAACAAGAATGGAAGCGCTGTCCTGGCTGCTCAAAGAAAAGGCAATACATATGTAGTCAATATGGACTCAGCACAATCAGGAACATGCTTTTATTCCAGAACCGTTTTAGAAGAAACATGGTTATGGCATAAGCATCTCTCTTACCTGAACTTCAAGGCCATCAGCAAGCTCAGCAAGAATGACTTAGTCAATGGTCTTCCAAAGCTAGCTTATGACAAAGACAAGCTATGTTCAGCATGTGAGAAGGGAAAGCATCACAGCTCTTCATTCAAAAGCAAACAAACATCTTCAGTGACTGAATGTTTTCAACTGATGCATATGGATCTGTTTGGTCCAGTGAGTTCTCCCAGTCTTGGTGGTAAAAGGTATTGCTTGGTAATTGTGGACGAATACTCCAGATACACTTGGGTATTCTTTCTCAAAGCCAAAAGTGATGCAACACAGGAAATCATATCCTTTATCAATAAGATGGAAAACTTAAATGATTGTTCAGTTAAGCATTTAAGAAGTGATAATGGCACTGAATTTAGAAATATTGACCTTGAAAGTTTTTGTGATTCAAAAGGTATTTCTCAAAACTTCTCTGCACCAAGAACACCTCAACAAAATGGTGTTGCAGAGAGGAGAAATAGAACCTTGATTGAATCAGCAAGGTCAATGCTCATAGATGCTGGTCTTAAGACCCATTTCTGGGCTGAAGCAGTCAACACTGCCTGCTACACTCTGAATAGGTCTCTGATTGTCAAAAGACATGATAAGACAGCCTATGAGGTGCTAAGGGGGAGAAAACCTGACATAAGTTTTCTTCATGTTTATGGCAGTACTTGTTATGTCTTAAACAAAAGAGATCACTTAGGGAAGTTTGATCCTAAAACTGATGAAGGTATATTCCTTGGTTATTCAATCATTTCAAAAGCTTTCAGAGTTTATAATAAAAGAAGGGAATGTATTGAAGAATTAATGGATGTTACCTTTGATGAATCTTATGATAAATCACTCACTGATCCAAAAGACTATGAAAATCTTATTTTTGATACAATCAGTGATGACAAGCATGAGATTCATATATCAGATTCTGAAAGGGAAGAAGATGTCCCTGAAGGCATTTCTGGCTCTACTTTAGCTAAGAATGATTCAGGAACTTCATATTTTCCTGTTGACATCCCATCATCATCATCTTACCATCTGCATCAAAATGATAACACTCACTGTCTAAATCAAAGCTTAAACATTAATCATGCTTCAAATGCTGATGTGTCTGATGGATCATCTCTGGGTAATCAAGTCACTACTGAACCTCAGCGAATGACTAGATGGACCAAACATATTAATAATCAATTGATTATTGGTGATCCACAATCCAAGGTCCAGACCAGATCAGCAACTGCTAACTTTTGTTTGTTTGTAAGCTTTGTGTCACTGATTGAGCCCAAGAAGATTGATGAGGCACTCACTGATCATCACTGGATAGCTGGCATGCAAGATGAGCTATCTCAGTTTGAAAGAAATAAAGTCTGGAAGTTAGTACCTCAAGTAGCTGGGAAATCTGTGATTGGAACTAGATGGGTGTTCAGGAATAAGATGGACGCTGATGGTGTTGTGATAAGGAATAAGGCCAGATTGGTTGCACAAGGTTACTGTCAACAAGAAGGAATTGACTACGATGGAACCTTTGCACCAGTTGCTAGACTTGAAGCAATCAGGTTGTTCTTAGCATATGCAGCTCACAAGAAATTCAAGGTATACCAAATGGATGTAAAAAGTGCCTTCTTGAATGGAAAGCTGCAGGAAGAAGTGTATGTTAAGCAACCACCTGGATTCACTGATCCCAAGCATCCAGGTTATGTCTATAAGCTGGAAAAAGCTTTATATGGACTAAAACAAGCTCCTAGAGCTTGGTATGACACTCTCTCTACTTTCTTAACTAAATGTTGGTATGTCAGAGGCAAAATTGACAGCACCCTATTTATCAAAAAGGATAAGAGAGATGTCATATTGGTCCAAATTTATGTTGATGATATTATATTTGGGTCTACTAACAATGACTTCTGCAAGGAATTCTCTGACCTCATGACTAAAAGTTATGAAATGAGCATGATGGGTGAACTAACATTTTTCCTTGGTCTGCAAATAAAGCAAACCAAGACTGGTATTTTTATAAATCAAGGAAAGTATGTTAAAGATTTATTAAAGAAATTTGAATTCACTAACTGCTCATCCCTTGCTACACCAATGTCATCTGCAGTAAAATTACATGCTGACCCTGATGGTAAATCTGTAAACATCACTGCTTATAGAGGAATGATCGGGTCACTGCTGTATTTAACTGCTAGTAGACCAGACATTATGTTTGCTACATATCTATGTGCTAGGTATCAAGCTGATCCAAAGGAATCTCATTTGCTCGCTGTCAAAAGAATATTCAGATATCTGAAGGGTACACCAAATCTTGGTCTCTGGTACCCATCTGGTTCAGATTTCTCACTGAAGGGATATTCAGATTCTGATCATGCTGGATGCAAAATGGACAGAAAGAGTACCTCTAGTAGCTGTCAGTTTCTTGGAGAAAAGCTTGTAAGCTGGTCAAGCAAGAAACAAAATTCTGTCTCAACTTCTACTGCTGAGGCTGAATATGTCTCTGCTGGATCCTGCACTGCACAAATTCTGTGGATGAGGAATCAGCTCGCTGACTATGGTTTTGATTTTGGCAATGTTCCAATTTATTGTGACAGTCAAAGTGCTATTGCCATAGCAAATAATCCTGTGATGCACTCAAGGACAAAACACAATGATGTCAGATATCACTTCATCAGGGACCACGTCATGAAAGGTGACATTGAACTACATTTCATTCCAACTGACTACCAACTTGCTGACATTTCTACAAAACCTTTAGATGAGAAAAGATTCACCTTTCTCATCAGCGAGTTGGGGATGTTGAACTTAAATGATTGAACCTGATTGTTTAATAAAAGGTATTTACAGAATGTATGGTTTGCAGTTCTAACTTGCTGGCATATTATTCTCACTGATATAATCAGCAAGAACAATAAGTTAGCATAGTTATGATCAATAAATGATATACTTTGTAAATACACATGACAATTCTTTATATCACATAAATAGAATATGTTTTGTGCTTCAAAATTTGGCTAGCTGATTAGATTAGTATTCTAAGTTGTAATTTGATCAGCGAAATCAAATATGAGACATAATATTTATTTTATTTTAAGATATAACTTATTTTCATCTCTCTGATATCTTAGTTTAATAATTTAATTGGCAATTAAACTATAAAATTAATGTATCAGCGAAGATTCTCTTATTTAATATGGCATTTATTTCGACATATATTCCATTAGATTTAATACTTTTTGTATTTAATTGTTAACGATTTATATTCCTAGAAATGCCTTATTAAATATCTCATGGTACTTCGAAAATTTGCACTTTTTCTGACACCTCGTATACCTTTCCGGCGTACCACTCCCATCACCATTTAATGCTACCACTCACCACCATCATCACCCTACTCACCTACCATCAACTACCACTTTTTGACCACGTACATACGCTTTTTGACCACATGTTTTGAACCTCAGCAACCATATATAAGCAGTGAGTCATTTTCAATTTCACTTTTACGCTTTCTTGTTCTTCAAAACTTCATCTTCTTCATTTTCTTTCTGCAAAAACCCTCAATCTTCTTTCATCTTTTTAAATGGCACGTTCAAAAATTTTCAACAACAGTTACACACCGACCCCAGAGATTCAATCTCTTCGAGCCTCTGTGGTCAGTGCGACACTGGTCGTTACAGTTCCTAAATCTAATTATTTAGGAAATGTAACTTGTGCCAAACCAGAGTATGCGGAGGCGATAAACTTTTTACCAAATCACTTTATCCTCCCTGCTCTTACCTTGTCTCCTGGGGAAATGAACCCAGAATGGCTTAGTGAGTTCTAGTTTACCTGCACTCACCAAGTTGTCGCTGGTGTTTCCCAACTCCAGGGTTTTATCGACAATGGTACCCAACCCATTATCATCACTGCCAGCACCATCTGATCCATTTTACAACTGCCAATCGCAGAGTCTTACGAGTCGCTGCCAGAGAGCGACGAAGCCAAGCAAGGCTTAGTTGATCTTACTGAGATTGAGTGTAAATACTCAGTCGATGGCAGTGGCAACCGTAAGTACTCTACGGTCCACAAAACTAAAATGGATGGTGTTTGGAATGCAATTTTTACAAATTTTATTCAATCATTGGGTACAAAATGCGGGAGCTATGATCAATTCAGCTCCCTAGAAGCCCATATTAGCTGGTCACTGATCAACTCTCTAAGAGTTAATTATGCAAGTGTGATCTTTAATGAGCTGATCACCAAAGTCGCTGAGCCTACCAGGGCAAAATACGTACCCTATCCTAGGTTCCTCTCACTGATCTTTAGAGATCAGTTTGATGCCTATGATAGGATACCATTTCAGGGATTTGAGCCCACTCTGGTAGGATCTCAAATTTTTGCAAAACCAGCGACTGTGGTTTTACCAACCTTTATGAAACATCCGGGGATACTTGCACCCCAGCCTGTACCTTCTGTACATATGTCAGTTGCTGCCCCCCCCCCCCCATCGACCACGTCACTGACCACACCCCCAGTGACTACTGTTGGTCAACCACCAATCAAGAAACCACCAACTGCTCCCAAGAAAAAATCCAAATTAGGGTCCCTGACATTAAAGGTTCAGGGACGTAGCCAAAAGAAGGGTGAAGCAGTGACTGAACGTTCAGCTCCTGTGGGCACCCTTAATAAACCCAAACCAACCACTGCTTCGCTGGACTCCCGAAAGTCCAGTGATTCTACAAAGGGAAAACTACAGACAGCTGCAGTGGATCAAACCACTGTTAGCAGTGATTCGGGTGCATCCCACACCCTCAGATCGAGTCAACCCAGCCACTTGTCATCCTCCTGAAAGGATGACATTTTAGACAAAGGGCTAGTGACATCAGTGGGTGATAACACACTCATTGCTGATGTCACACCACTGGCTACAGACCCGGGCCATCTCTCATCTATCACTGCATCGGCTATCAATGTCTCACCACCGACCCATGGTGAGATACAGGTTGCTACTTCTATTTCCAATGAACCATCAACTAAATTACAAGCTGATGATGAGGAAATCATGTCAATGGATACCTCAGATGATACCCAACCTATTCCTCCACCCACCTCTAACTCTCCCATCAGAGAACTCTCACCCACCTCCTTCTCAAGTGACAATATCCAAGTCACTGCTGCTGGTCAGACCACACCCACTGACCATGTAGTCCATTCTACACCTACTCCCACTATACCTCCCACAACTACTCCACCAAATTCCTTTACCCACTCCACATCAGATCAGCTACTGATGGAGTACATTGCCTCATCCCAAACCCAGATTAAGATGCTCACTGCTGACCGTGAGGCACTTATAGGCAATGTCTCTGTCCTTCAAAAATCCGTCATTGCTCTCACTGATGTATATAAATCCATTGAACCCTGGAGCACATCTGTCAGTGAGAAGGTACAAATGGTAGCTGATGCTAGCGCTGCAATAAACCATGCAGTTGCTGAGCTAACCTCCACCACCAACTTCACAAATCATGCCGCAACCATTGCCCAGCTAACCACCAACCAAAATGACCTAGCTATATCTGTATCCAATTACTTATTCAACACTGATGCTATTGTCAAGGTGCTTCCACAGATTACTAAACAAATGGGAGCAATAAGAGCTGAGGTCGCTGCCCTCAGAACAGAAACTGCTAATGGGTTTGATAGGGCAGTGGACCAGTTTGCGCAGACCAGTCAGGGGGAGAATGATGAAGAAGAAGATGACATCTCAGTCTCTAAGAAGAAGATGACATCTCAGTCTCTGATCCTGAGATGCCTCCTGCTATGACTGATCCGCTTACAAACAAAGCTCATAGGGAGATAGTGCTCACCACTTATGCACTTCGACCAATTGCTGAACAACCAGAGTTGGAAGCCCTTGCAGTTGCTGAACTGCATTGGGTAGATATGGATGTAGCTATGGATACAGTGGATGTCGCTGAATGCTTTCCTGAGTTCAGTGCTGAAGAACTCGGGAACTATAATGGGCTTGTAAGGCAATGGGCTGAGGATGAGAATGCCAGGGTTGAGGGTACCTCAGTGAGCTATGAATTGGCTCGCTGGGAGTGGATGATCAGGGAGGTTATAGATGATGTATCTGATGATGAGGAAGATGATACCATCATGCATGATGCTGATGATGATGATGACAACAATGATGATAATGGTCAGGGAGGTGGTCATGGAAATGGTCAGGGTTCAGAAAGTGAAGATGAAGATGATGTCAATATGGAGGATCAGCAACCCATATCATCTGTCATTAAAAGGAAAAGGACCAGTGACACTTCTCCTGCATCTACACCTCCATCTAAGAAACAACAGGTCAGTGACCCTCAATCACATACTGTCATATATGAGGTAACTGTACCTTCATCTACACCACCTACCCAAATCTTACCCTCAGGAACTAAACCTATCCTCACCCAAACAATCACCACAACTACACCAACCCCAGCAACTATTATACCAATCTCCACATAAACTCTCTCCAACACTACTACATCAGACACTTCCCCTACAGCATGCCTTTCCTCTGACTCAACCTCGGGTATCCCTTGCCCTGATGAGCAGGAATTGATTTGAGAATAAACTTTGAGGCTGAGTTAAGAGAAGAACAAGAAAGAAAAAGGTTGCTGAAAGAGCAATTTGATGCTGATCGAGCTTACCTGCTGGAATTAAGCTCTAAAGATGCAAATGAAAGGGCCAGACTGCTTAAACTTAAGCAAGATCAAGAAGAGTCTGATGCTGCAATTGCCAGGGTACTCGCTGAAATTGAAGAGAGTGAGCTAGAGCAACAGAAGTTTAAAACATCAGCTAGCAAGAGCTCTAAAAAGAAAGGGGGAGCTGTCAAAACATCAGGGGATAGAAAATGGGATGAGATAGATAGAAAAAGGTTTGCTGCTCGTATGACAGGGAGATCAAACCCTGCACCTATTACCAAGGTAAAGCTAAAGAAGTCTAAAAATCAATCTCAACCTCAGATACTCATTCAAAGAGGTTCAGAGACTCAAGCCATGCTACTTGATCAAGTATGCAAGCTGCACAGAGAGGAATGGAATGAGATTAGACTTGCTATCAGCCACTCTACAAGTGCAGCTAAGGCTGATGTCCTAAAAGAGATTGATAGGCTATTTCAGAAAATGGTGTCACTGAAACTTCTCAGACCAGAAGATATTGTCACACATGGTGAAGAAAGTGTTCAGACACCAAGCCCAAGGTATAGGTCAGACACCAACAGCATCTATCGAATCCCCAATACTTTAAAGCTAAATCTGTCTATCCCTGTTGGTGTGCCAAAGCTTGAAGGACATGAGGTCACTGAGGGGGAGAAAGGTCTGGTATACATGGACTTAAATGGTATCCTAAGGTTTCAAAGAGAAGCTGAGCTTGAGAGGGTTGATCAGAATCAACTTGTTCACCTAATCAGATCAGCAAGCATACTTCCAAAGAACTCAAAGATCAGAAAAGCTATTCTCGATGAAGCCTTGGCAAGAAAAGTCAGATACCTGCCATCTCAAGAAAAATATGAGCTTGAAGATGAACTTAGAACTGTTAAAGAGGAGGAAAAGTGGAGAGATAAGTAGTATAGACTACCTGTAATAGATAGCATTTGTAAACATTTATATATATAATGCTCTCTTTTGATATCTCCTTGTTGGAAAAGATTACAAGTGTAAGTCTCTGAACGACCAAACAACTATCAAGATAACTGAAACCTCTCTGCAACAAATGTCACTCAAGAATTTTCACATAGCTTCAATCACAATCACTTAGGGGGAGATTGTTGAGTCACTGGTCGCTGATCTCAACTCATTAGTCGCTGATGTGAAGTCACTGATACTCTCTCTGAAAGACTTATTGAAAATGATCGTAGTTGAAGCTGCTGTTGCAAAAGTTTTAGTCTCTGATCCTATCTCTCCAGTTAGAAGATGAAGAACCTATCAAGATAAAAGACTCAACTGTGTGTGTCGCTGATACTCATCTATCAGCGAGAGTCTCCAAGTCTTTTTAAGTTATTCCTTCTGCTGAATAAAAGAAGTCACTCTAGTACTGTAGCTCAAGTTACTCTTCAAGAGCACGTTAGCTCGCAGCGAGTAAGGAGAACTTCTACTACTTCAGTGACTGCAGCATTAAATGTTGCATTAATAAGGAGTTGACAGATTCTACACTATTACGGCGCCACGCGTGCTCCTCGTGACTTGGTCCAACATAGAAACTAACGTGGCAGCAAGTGATTGGCTTCAAGGTAAAAGGTGATATTTCCCAAGACAGAATGTCGGACCATGATGTATCACATCTCAACTACCTCACCAATCAAGCAGCGACACGTGTCCTTCCAGATCCGGAAATTAAGGATTTCAGCGTCTATAAATAGCGTAGTATGTTATATTCCAATTGGTGTCGATTGTTCATATTGTTACTTGTTTGTCAGTGACTAGTTTGTCTAAGATACGAACAACACCAGCGAGTGAACTAGTAGCGTGTTTGTCCACTGTTGGTTCATCTCAGCAAGTGAGCAAGTTAGCGTGTTTGTCCACTACTGCTCATCTCCATTTGTAAGAGCTGTATTGTTTGATTTAGATTAGCTTTGGCTAATCTATTCCGCAATCAACAATAGATAAATTTTATCAATAAAAGAATTTATCTTTCAGCTAGTATTGCATCAGCAATTGAACTGCTTATCATACTTATATATTTGTGTTCATATTGCTGTCACCTAAATACGGTTAAAAACTTGCTAAATAAATTAACACATTAAAACAGAAAAGTTTTTAATTGTATTCAACCCCCCCCCCCCTTCTACAATTAACTCACTGTTAACGATTCATAATCACTAACATAATAGTGATTAGGGACTCACATTTTTGATAAAAAAAAATGTTTCTTTAGAAAACGTTCTGTTTGATAATTCTTTTCTAAAAAAATGTATCTTTTTCCAAAAAAATTTATTGATACATTATAATAAAATACTAAAAAACAAATAATAAAAATTGACCTGATACTTAAAGGTAGGCTTGTAAACGAACCGAACCAACACGAACGGAGTGTGGTCGTGTTCGTTCATTAAGGTTTTGACGAACAATCGAACGAACACGAACGGAAAGGTAAACAGAGTTTGGTGTTCATGTTCGTTCACTAAGGAAATTTGTTTGTTCACGAACACAAACAAACGTACACGAACAAACACATAAGTTAATGCATTTCTTCGTTAATACCTTAAACGAACATCAACAAACATAAATGATTGTATATATACACATCTACACATGTATATTATAGAACTTGAAACTTTACAATGCATATTTAAAATTACAAAATGATCAAACTCATTTGCTTGGTCCGATCATAGGTAAGAGCAGCAGATCTAGAACTAGTGGAGGGGGAGAGTGGAGGGAATATTAGAGAAAAATGCCAGGTAAAAATATTTAGATGTTTAATTAATATTATTAAATGAAAATATCTAAATATTAATAATATATTATATTTAGAATTTAACTTAATCAAAATAAGATATACAAATATGTATTAATTTAATAAAACTATTAGTTAGTAATGAATATTTAACCGAACGTTCACGAACATGTTATCGAACGTCTACGAACGTAAATGAACGAACGAGACGCGTGCTCATGTTCGTTCATATACTTAAACGAACGTATATGTTTGTTCATGTTCGTTCATATAACGAAACGAACGAACATAAACGAACTTCCCGATGAACGGTTCACGAATAGTGCGCTGAACGTTCAGTTCGCTTACAGGCCTTGTTAAAGGGTATAAAATTCAGAAGTTTAGTCTAAGACAAGAGTAAAAAAGACAATTTGATGGGTGATATCGCGTAAAAAGTCATGTTTTTACTACCGATATCTCTCTTATTCTGGAACGATTCTTGGAATTTTAAACTCAAAACCAATACAAATCAATGACATTATGCCAAGATGGTCAAAACAAGGTTGCGCGATAAAAATCAAGCAAAACGAGTGAAAAACGAAGATTCCACACACGTTTGAAGATTCAAGGCATCAAAATGAGAGTTCAAGATAAAAGTGCCCATCATCAACATCCATCTCACCCAAGATGTTCATTTTCAAATTACGAATCCAACAGAAGAAGAATCAACAAAAACGGATAAAGAATGAAGATTCTACGCCCGTCGGAAGATCCAAATGATTCGTACGCAATATCTGGAGATAGGAAACATATTTTTGGGATATCTTTACATCAAAGTCTTCATTTTTGAATTACGAATCCAATGCAAAATGAATCAACGCAAACGGACGCATAACGAAGAAGATACGTGCGAATTAACCAACGCAACGAAAGACGACGGACTGGGGCGGGTGGCAGCCAGCCGCCGCCGGCCTGCTGGTGGGCGGCGCTGGCCTCCAACCCCCGTCTCTTTTCCGCTTTTTCGTCCTTGTGTGTACCCGGTGCACCACCTTTCGCTACTTTTCCGTACCCGGTGCACCACCTTTCGCTACTTTTTCGTACCCGGTGCACCACCTTTCACTCTTTTTCTAATGTGAGCCTAGGGATGCTAATGTGAGCCATATTTTCTCTATAAATAGCATCCCTAAGCCTCATTTGAAGACACACTCAAAAATACACTCCTACATTCTAATACACTCACATACTCCTTTTCCATTTCTACTTTCTTACTATAATGATTAGTGGTTTGCGAGTATTTTGGGGGTTTTTTGCAGGGTTTTTGCAAGGATTTTTGCGAGTTATGATGAATCGTTTGTATAATATAGCGATTCTGGTAATGTTGGTTTGATTGCATGTTTTGTGTAAATGAGTTATGGCTTTTTTAGGTTTGAGTATACCAAAACTTATTCTGATTCAAAGTTATGGCTTTTTTAGGTTTGATATCTTTACATCAAAGTCTTCATTTTTGAATTACGAATCCAATGCAAAATGAATCAACGCAAACGGACGCATAACGAAGAAGATACGTGCGAATTAACCAACGCAACGAAAGACGACGGACTGGGGCGGGTGGCAGCCAGCCGCCGCCGGCCTGCTGGTGGGCGGCGCTGGCCTCCACCCCCCGTCTCTTTTCCGCTTTTTCGTCCTTGTGTGTACCCGGTGCACCACCTTTCGCTACTTTTCCGTACCCGGTGCACCACCTTTCGCTACTTTTTCGTACCCGGTGCACCACCTTTCACTCTTTTTCTAATGTGAGCCTAGGGATGCTAATGTGAGCCATATTTTCTCTATAAATAGCATCCCTAAGCCTCATATGAAGACACACTCAAAAATACACTCCTACATTCTAATACACTCACATACTCCTTTTCCATTTCTACTTTCTTACTATAATGATTAGTGGTTTGCGAGTATTTTGGGGGTTTTTTGCAGGGTTTTTGCAAGGATTTTTGCGAGTTATGATGAATCGTTTGTATAATATAGCGATTCTGGTAATGTTGGTTTGATTGCATGTTTTGTGTTAATGAGTTATGGCTTTTTTAGGTTTGAGTATACCAAAACTTATTCTGATTCAATGTGCAAGTGTATAACTGTTTAAAAGGATTGATAAAAATGGTTTACCTAAGTTGGATATTTGGATTGCATGTTGTCTAGTGATAGGTAGTGGTATTTTGAAGGTTTAAATTTTGGTAAACAGTCGTTCAAAATATAAAACTGTGATTCTAGAAAAGTAGAATCACACGATAATGACGTTTGCTTAACCAATGTTATTTGTGTTGATAAAGGCTTAATATAAATGGCAGGTTATAATTAATGGTTTATTAAAAGTGTTGAATCATTGTTTTGCAGAAATAAATGTTTTTAAGGTATAGATTCGGTGTGGCAAAAATAATGTATGCAACATAGTTGAATATAAATGGCATGTAAAGTGCAAAACATAGATTTTACAAAAAATAGGTAGGTTTTTAATTTTTACCATGATAACCTTATTATTTATTTGTTAAACATTTGATTAATCAAATAGTGGTAGAGTTAAAGTGTGTAAAATTGAATTTTGTTGAGATGTATAATAGGACGAGGCTTAAGAAGCATTATAGAAAAGTGTTGAATCATAGTGTAAGTAGTGGTGAATCATAACATACTTAATGATGAATCTTAGTATAATTAGTGGTGAATCATATTATGCTTGCTCCTGAATCATAGTATAAGTAGTAGTGAATCGTAGTACTATATTTTGTTAGATGTTGGAGAGTATATGCCAAATCATAGGCGACTAAACTAGTTCATTTATAATTTCGCAGACGAAAGTTTGTACGGATGTTACTAGAACGTTTGAGGAACGACTAAAGTTTTTTTCTGAGAATTTGAACGACTGCCTGTCACGATACAGAATTGGTAATCTTAACAAATATGGATTGGTAAGTAATAGTTAAATACACATTGAAGTGATTGTCTTCATATTGGTTGTATTTTACAAATTGGGTTGGTTGTTTTGTAGGTATTCTTTCCATTATTGAATCGCGAACATTTCTGGTGTCTTGTCTTCAGCCTTGAGACCGGGCCTATTTTTGTGCTTGACAATTTGGCGATTGGTGACACGGCTAAGTATTCTTATGAAAACATACATGAAAATTTTGTAAGAATTATTAAGCACGTATTTGGTATTCTATGTGTATAACCAGTAGAAATGTGTTAAGCTCATTTATGTGCACCATAGTAATTTGGTTTTTAAGGTTAGTTACCCATTAAGATTTTGGGTAAAATGAATCTAGGTTAGATGAATAATAGGTTGATGATGATAAATGATGGTATGCTTATGATGAATCATAGTACAATTATGCTGAAGTGTTGTATATTTAATGTTGAATCATAGTATAATTACGGCTGAATCGCAGTAGTTGAGTCCATGTCTAATGCATCTGAATCATATTTTTTACATCTTAAAAACATTGGTGATCTGATACACTTATGGTTTTTTCCTTAAAATTTGCAGCGTGATCGCTTTTGTGAATACTTAGCAACCAAGCGTCACCCCATGATGAAAACTATTCGACGGTTAGTTCCATGTAAACTAAGATTGTCGTGGTAAACATCTATCAACGGGACAGATTGTGGAGTATTTAAATGCGCCACATCGAGATGGTCAAGGGAGCAAACAACTTTGATGGGGGCCTTAGACCGGGGAATAACAGGCAACAAGCACAAATAAATGTACTTCATAAAAAAAATATGCATCGAAGATATTGTTGTCTGGGCTGAACACTTTGGCTTCACAAATCGATTACGAATCAAAGGATCATGATAAGCTTCCCTCGGATTTCAAGAATTTGGTGCAAAAGAATGCGAAAAACATAAGAGATGAAAGGCTGGCGGCATTTGGAAAATCAAGACAATATGCACAAAAAAAATTTTGTAGTAAACATTTCATTTTTTTGTATTTAATTTAACAAAATAGATTACCGTCTTTTTTGTATTCATGATCTTTTTAACATAGTACTATGTGATGGAAATTTTGAATCGTTGGTAGAAAAAATAAACTTATAAGTGTGTTGCAAACATGATTGTGCAAACGGTTTTTATCCTTTAGTACGTAATTGAACAGGATTTGGTAGTAACATTTGTGGTTGGTGAATCGATGAATTACGTAGCTGACTAGCTGTGGAAACCTACATGACAATCGGTTGAGGCTATTGGTTCATCAGATTCCTCTATTGAATACGTATCTAAATGTTCCATCGCATGCTCATCATTCGCCATATGGGTTAAGAGATTGCTTACGAATTGAATTCCGAAATGGTTCAAAAAATCCATTGCAGATGGTGTCAATTGTGTTAAAAAATGCAACGCAATTAACAATGAATTGATCCAATATAAAATTCCAATAAAACAATTTAATGTGTGAAGATCTCTAAAAAAAACTCACTCAACAAATACAAGCGTGATATGAGGCGTAGTATTAAGTATGCTTTGTCAAGATCTTTGTTAATGACTTCCTATAATTTTGGTAATCAATAACCGTCCATAATTATCAATTTAAATTACATGTTATTTATTTTATTAACTAAATAAGAAAAGACAACAATACCCTTTGACCAAAGATTATAATGATTGGTTAGGATTGCTTCTCCCTCTTCTCCCTAAAATTTATCTTCTTTTTAGATCCTCTTAATATATATATATATATATATATATATATATATATATATATAAATTCGAATTTGCAAGGCTTTTAGCTTGCATGCTCTTCATAGGAGATCTGTAATATCTATGGTTTAAAAGTGAAATCTGTCGGGAGCATTAGTAGTATTTTGTTAAGCAACTTATAAAGTTGATATTTAAAAATGATATGTCATATAAGTAACAAGTAACAACTCACATAAAGAATGGGGCATGTTGGATTATATGTGATATAGGATATGTTTTTTTACAAGTATATTTGATCGTTTGTATGTGTTCAATAGAAAAGAAAGGTATTTCACAATTATGGTTAGATGGAGTTATAGTAAAAGGAAGTTATGGCTAATCTATGGTTGACTGTGTACATATTGTAGGTGCCAATTTTAGTAGATTGGAATGTGGGTAAATATGAGACGGTAGATAGTGGTTATTTTTTAAGTCTATATTAATCTTTATAAATAAATTTATTATTATTTAGGGTAAGGTTCAGAGGAGCGGGCCATTTAAGAAGGGCAGAAAAGACAGGTTTTTGGCCAACCAAATCATGACACGTGTCACCTGCAGTTCCCCTTTTTTCATCAGGGACTATTTTGCAATTTTGAAAAATTTAGAGACCTGCTCGAAAAATTGCTCAAAAATTTATCCAAAAATTCCTAAAAAAATATTTATTCAAAAAACATGATAATATACAAGATTTTGTACAAAAAAATAAAATGCAGTAAAAAATCGTAAAATGCAGTAAAAACATAAAATGCAGTGAACAAAGTAAAATGCATAAAAAGGCTTAAAAAAACGTAAAATGCAGTAGATAAAGCGTAAAATGCAGTAAATTCTCAGATTTGGTTAATAGATCTAAAATACAGTAGATAAAGCGTAAAATGCAGTGGATTTTTCAGATCTAGTTAATAGATCTAAACTGCAGCATGTTAGGCGTAAAATGCAGTAAATATTTCCAGATCTACTTTCTTAGATCTAGATCTGAAAAAGTAGATCTATATCTACAAAGTCAGATCTAGAAGATGTAGGTGGTGTGGACGGCGACATTGAAGGTGGTGGTGTACGATAAAGGTGACAGGTGGTGGTGCACGGTGATAATGAAAGTGGTGGACAATAAAGGAAGTGGTGAAGGTGGACTTTGAAGATGGAGGTGAAGGAGGCGGTCACGATGAAGGTGAACGGTAACCGTGAAGGCGGCGGTGAAAGGTGGTGACGGCGGTGAAAGGTGGTGCACGGTGAAAGGTGAACGGTAACGGTGAAGGCGGCGGTGAAAGGTTTATTATTTTATGGTACATAATATGATATATAACATAAAAGTCTTAATTCTTAGATTTATCATGCGATAAATTTATATATCTTCATATTTGTATAAAAACATTTGGGAGTCTACTAATTGTTTCCTCTGTTGTACGTAAGTACAGACCTGGTCTCTAATTAGTATTCTTAAATAAAGTAGAAGAAAGAGAAAATTCTTTCAACCGAAAAAAATATATATAAATAAAAATCAAACTATGTCGCTTTGTTGTACGGCTGTACAGACCTGTCACCGCTGGTTTGAGTTTAAAATTTACTTTACCTGAATCAAGTTATGTCGCTTTGTTGCATAAATGGATTTTATATATTTATTTGGAATATAAAAGTAAATTGCATGATTAAGTTTAAGAGTATATCATATATGGAAATCATAAGTAATATACATTCTAATAATAAAGATGTATTCAGAAGCATAAATATAGATTGTTTAAAATGGATAAATATATTAGTAATCATTCATGAGCTATATATTGCACGAATAATAATAATTTTTATTTACACATTATAGTTATCCATGTTAATTATTTAAATTTTTAAGGTTATAAAACAGGGTTTTAATTTCGGTATTCTGATTTTTGAATATTAAGTTGATGCTTATTTTTGAATTTTATTCAGTATTCTACTTGAGGACAAGCAGAACTTAAGTGTGGGGATATTTGATAAGCATCAAATATATAGTATATTTTATAGTAATTTATCCCTATATTTATATATATTTTATGCATTTATATGATTTTAGGTACTTATTTTGTTAATATTTGCAGAAATGTATTTTTATTGAAGATTGAAGAAAAAGGAACGAAAATAAGACCGAAACTGAAGAAATTAAAGCAATTGAAGAAAAGGAGATCTAAACCTTGAAGAAATAAAGACTAAAATGATAATATTAAAGATTTGGGCTAAGAAAATAAGTGAATCCGTTTAAAGAAGAAAGAGAAGCCCAATTTGAAGCCCAAACCGTTTATGAAAAATTCTGGAATAAGAATCCAACCGGCGGTTGGATTGCCCAACCGGCGGTTGGGGCTAAAGGTTCAAATGGTGGAAAAGCACAGAAGTTGGAGTAATACTCAAATACTTCCAACCGGCAGTTGGAGGTTTCAACCGGCGGTTGGAGGGTCTGCCAGAATTAGTATAAATAGAGGCTTAGTTTTGGTTAAACGATATACGATTCTTAGAATACAAAGTCGAATATTAAGGTTTAAGGTCGACTTTAGTGCGAATTTGGAGGCTAAGGAGCTAGGGTTTGAAGGTTTTCAACCATAGGAAAAGCTAGTTCGTCAAATTGGTTCGGTTTCTTTATCCTTGTAGCTTCACTAACCTTTTGGGTTACTATGGATATTGTTTATTTGAATTAATTGCTTATTAGATTTTCATTATGAATGTTTAAATGTATGTTTATTATGTTTATTATATGAATTATATGTTTATGTTGGAACTATATTATTGAATATTATTATGCAAGAATTTTATGTTATATTATGTTAATAATCATAATTAACTGATTTATAGATAAACTGCAATAACCTTTTGGGTTTTTAAATTAAGTGATTATGTTTTATTAGATGTTAAATAGCATTATGATTCAACCGAACCTGGAATTGCATGAATAATATGTTGATAGATCTTAATAAATAGTGATACTTACATAACCTTTGATGATATTGCTATATGAGAATTGTCATAACCTTTGAGATTTTCTACATTAGTAAATCACAATAATAATAGCCAACATGCAAATAGACATAAGTTGATATAATAAGTGTAATAAATAATAGATTAAATAGTCATAATCTTCTATTCAATTGAGTAGTCTTAAGTTGTTCTTTAAACTTATCTATTAAAGAATTAGTATCGATTATATATATATATATATATATATATATATATATATATATATATATATGTTCGATCCAAACTAAAACGTCCCCCTTATCTTATATATTATTGTATATTATTATTTATAATTGTGAATTTGTATATTAATTGTAATAATTGTAATTAGGATAAATAAATAGTTAGTTAAAGATTAAATCACGTTCCCTGTGTTCGAATCTGGACTTACTTATAAAACTATATTCTATGATCAGGATAACACTTGCCTGAATTGTGTGATAGTATTATTTAATATTCCATTAATTAAACTTGTGATTATAATTGCCTATACTTAGCACACATCAATTTGACCGAGAGAGAATACAGAAACAATAATCAATCATAATACCTAAAACAAAAAATAAAACGTTTATATATTAAACCTAAAAAGAAAATACATAAAACCCCTTGAACTTCTGACATGAACAAAAACAACCCAAACTTCAAAAGACTTCAAATACAAGTTTCTTTTATTCCACTTTTGGCACCAAAACTTTTCTTGCAAAATATAACAACCACAAACACTAATACTAACAACAATTAGATTATTACCTTTCAACACCCCTTCATAATCTAATTGTGAAAGAGATCTTTTAATTCCAACTTACTGCACAATACATTATGTTGAGTTCCAGGCAATCCTTTTGTAAAAACATATGCTATATTATCATCAGAATCAATCTTTTCAGTTACAATAATACCTACAGAAATCTTTTCTCGTACAAAATGAAGATCAATCTCAAAATGTTTGGTTTTTTCATGAAAGACTGGATTTGCAGCTATCTTTATAGCTGCTTTATTATCAACAAATACCTTTATAGGTATAATAGGTTTTATACCAAATTCATCTAACAATTTTAAAATCCAAATAACTTCACAACAAACATCAGCTAGAGCTCTATATTCTGCTTCAGCAGATGATCTAGAAACAGTAGCTTAATTCTTACTTTTCCAAGAAACAATTGAACCATTTAAAAATAAACAATATCCAGTTACAGACCTTCTTGACATAACATTTTTACCCCAATCTGAATCAACATGAGCAAATAAATCTGCATTAAAATTCTTTGAGATACAAATTTCTCTACCAGGAGAACCTTTTAGATATCTTAAAATTCTTAATGCATGCCATAAATGTGACTTCAAAGGTGAATGTATAAACTGACTTAACACATGTACATCATAGGATATGTCAGGTCTAGCTAAAGTTAAATAAATAAGCTTACCAATCAATCTTTGATAAACACTTATATTTTCTAAAGGTAAATCATCAATATTGGGGTTACATGAAGCATTTATAACAAAATTTGATTCTAAAGGAGTATTAACAGGTTTAAATCCAAGCATACCAAACTCAGATAACAACTCAAGACAATATTTTCTTTGTGATAAACATATATCTTCTCCAGATTTCAAAACTTCTATACCTAAAAAATATTTCAATATTCTCAAATATTTTATCATAAATTTAGAGATAAGAAAACTTTTAAATTTAGTTATTTCATTAACATTGTTTCCTGTTATTACAATATCATCAACATAAACCAATAAAACTACAAACAAACCACTATCAGATTTTATAAACAAAGAGTAATCATTTTTACTTTGAACAAAACCACATTCAACTAAAGCACAAGTAAGTTTTTCATTCCACTTCCTAGGTGCTTGTTTTAAACCATATAAAGACTTTTTAAATTTACACACTCTTTTATCATTTTCATTAAAAAAAACCTACTGGTAGAGAGATATATACATCCTCATCAAGTTCACCATATAAGAAAGCATTATTGACATCAAGTTGAAAAATATCCCATCCTTTATTAACAGCTAAATTAATTAAACATGTAACAGTAACCATTTTCACAACAGGGGAAAAAGTTTTATCAAAGTCAATTCCTTCCCTTTGATTAAAACCTTTAGCAACAAGTCTTGCTTTATACCTATTTATTTCACCATTAGACTTATATTTAATCTTATAAACTCATTTACACCCTATTGGTTTTCTTCCTATAGGTAACTTTGTAAGATCCCAAGAATCATTTCTATATAAAGCATCCATTTCAGAATTCATAGCATCAATCCAATACTGATTTTTACAAGCTTCCCAATAATTATTTGGTTCAGCACTTTTATTCAAAGCACTCACAAAACAGAAATTATCATACGACAAATGAGAATAATTAACCACTTTTTCTATTCCATATTTAACTTTTCCTTCAACAATAAAAGGTTCAAATATTTTTGGCATGGTAGTATCCCTTTGTGACCTTCTTAAATTTAAACCATCATTTTGATTTTCATTATTTGAATTAAGATTGCCATCATTTTGACCTTCTTAAAATTGTTGTTTTTTCCTGTAAAAATGACTAAAGAAAGTGATAAACTACCTAGTAATGATAAACCTAGTGGTTCTGTTAATACTGAAATTAGTAAATTGGATTTTGGTGATCCACTTTATCTGCATGCTAGTGACATTAATAGCACACCATTGATAACATTTAAATTAAAAGGAACAGAAAATTATAAGTCATGGTCATGTGCTATGGAACTTGCTTTACACACTAAAAATAAGATTGGATTATTGATGGTAGTTTAGAAAGATCTGTTGATGATGATGTTTTGGGTAGGCAATGGGACAGATGCAATGCTGTTGTTTTATCATGGATTTTAGGGTCCGTTTCAGAAGATTTATATCATGGTCCAATTTTTTCAAAAATTGCATCTGATGTTTGGGAAGAATTAAAATAAACTTATGATAAGGTTGATGGGTCAGTTGTTTTTAATTTGCATCAAAAAATTAATTCTTTAACTCAAAACAATACATCTGTTTCTGATTATTATCACAGATTAAATTCATTATGGAAACAATATGATATTTTATTAAAATTACCAGCCTGTACTTGTACATCTGCAAAAAAAATTCATGATCATACAAGTCTATTGAAATTAATGCAGTTTTTAATGGGGTTGGATGATGAATATCAATCAATTAGAAGTAATATTTTGATGCAAGACCCACTTTCAAGTGTTAAAACAGTTTTTTCAATAATATCAAGGGAAGAATCACATAGGAATACTAAGTCAAAAGAAAAGAAAATAAGTGGAGAATCTTCTGCTTTTTATTCAAATACTTTTAAGAAGACTGTTAATAATAAAGAATTAAAATGTAAACAGTGTCAAAGAATAGGTCATACAATAGAAAGATGTTTTGAGATAGTTGGATATCCACCTAGGAGTAATAGTTTGAAATGTACTAAGTGTGGAATGACAAATCATACTGTTGATAAGTGTTTTGAAGTAGTTGCACATCCTGCTAATTTTAAAAGAAAGGTCTCAAATTCTTCTGGTAATACTAAAACTGTTTTAAGTAATGCAGTTGCAGAGTCTGCAGGTGCATGTTTCTTTGACTAATGATCAATTGACAAGACTCTTGAGTCTGCTTGATGATAAGTCTGTTCCAAAGCATTCATATGCCAAAATGGAAGGTGATTTTTATAACATGAATATTTTTTTCAATTTGAATTTTGATAAGTTTTTTGTGTCTCATAAGGTTAATAAATCTGAAAATGTGAATTATGGATGGATCATTGATTCAGGAGCTAATCAGCATATGACTAATACTACAAAGGATATTGAAAATATTGTTGATGTTTCTGAATTAAAACTTACAGTTGAACATCCAAATGGTACAAAAGCTAAAGTTCATAAAATTGGAAATCTAAGGTTATCTGAACATGTTGAGTTGCATGATGTTTTAGTAGTACCTGAATATTATGTTAATTTGTTATCTGTCCATTGTTTGACTAGAGATAGCAAACTATTTGTTGGGTTTAATGAACATGCTTGTTATATTCAGGATTTGGTGTCCAATAAAACTTTAGAGACTGTTAATCAATGTGATGGATTATATTTGTTTAAAGGAATGACAAAAGGTAATATGTCATATAATGTTAATACTAAAAATAGTTTATTAACTAAAACTATGTGGCATAATAGATTAGGTCATCCTGCTGATCAGGTCTTAGAAGTGTTAAAATCTGGTTTAAATATATCTGAGTCTGTTTGTTCTATTCCTTATGATGTTTGCCATAAGGCAAAACAAATAAGGGAACCATTTCCTTTGAGTGATCATACTTTAAAGGAATTAGGTGAATTAGTTCATCTTGATGTTTGGGGTACTTATAAGGTTCAAAGTAGAGAAGGTTATAAATCTTTTCTTACTGTTGTGGATAATATACAAGAGTTGTTTGGGTTTTTTTTGTTAAAAACAAAGGAAGAAGTGTTTGATAATATAGAAGGCTTTTTTTAACTTAATTAAAAATCAATTTAACAAAACTGTAAAATGTTTTAGAAGTGATAATGGTACCGAGTTTACTAATCAAAGAATGCAAAGTTTTGTTCAACAAAGAGGAATAATACATCAAACATCTTGTGTTTATACTCCACAACAAAATGGTATTGTTGAAAGGAAACATAGGCACTTGCTTAATATTGCAAGGGCTCTTATGTTTCAAGGGGGGATTCCTCTAAATATGTGGTGTGAATGTATGCTAACTGCAACTTATTTAATTAACAGCCTAGTGTCCCTTTGAGTTGGTTTATTAAAGAAAACTAAATCTTTCCCACCTAAGAGTTTTTGGTTGTTTAGCTTTTACTACTGTTTTAAATAATAATGACAAGTTTTTTCAAGAGCAGAAAAATGTGTTTTTATTGGGTATTCCTCTGTTAAGAAGGGATACAAATTATATAGTCTTGAAAATAAAACTTTTTTATTTTCAAGAGATGTTAAGTTTTATGAAAGTATTTTTCCATTTAAGTTGAGGGATAAAGATCAAGACTGTAGTTTTGATAATGATCTAAATCAAATTATTTTTTTTGATTTTTTATTTGATGACAACCAAATCTCAAGTCCCAAGGATGAAGGAAAAGATAATAAAGATAGTGATGGCAATGGAGATAGTATGCTAGATAGCTCAGATAAGCATACTAATAACAGTTCACCATCTGCAACACTAAATGCTGAAAACAACTTCTCTGAGGGCAATCTTAATTCAAATAATGAAAATCAAAATGATGGTTTAAATTTAAGGTCACAAAGGGATACTACCTTGCCAAAAAGATTTGAATCTTTTATTGTTGAAGGAAAAGTTAAATATGGATTAGAAAAAGTGGTTAATTATTCTCATTTTTCATATGATAATTTCTGTTTTGTGAGTGCTTTGAATAAAAGTGCTGAACCAAATAATTATTGGGAAGCTTGTAAAAATCAGTATTGGATTGATGCTATGAATTCTGAAATGGATGCTTTATATAGAAATGATACTTGGGATCTTACAGAGTTACCTATAGGAAGAAAACCAATAGGTTGTAAATGGGTTTATAAGATTAAATATAAGTCTAATGGTGAAATAGATAGGTATAAAGCAAGACTTGTTGCTAAAGGTTTTAATCAAAGGGAAGAAATTGACTTTAATGAAACATTTTACAGGAAAAAACAACAATTTTAACACAAACAATTAACAAATATTTATAACACTAATACTTAATAAAAAACAACTTCTAATCACAGAATAATCAAATAAATCAAATAAACCAAAACAATAAGCAAACAAAACCCTAAAGGTTAGCCTAAGCAGGGATCTGTACAAGTGGTCTCTCAAGAGGATTCCACTCTAGGTCTTACTTAGGGACCTCTCTTCTACCACAAAAAAATGTTAGTACACAGAAATAATCAAGTAATCACAGTTTATTCAATTAATCAAACAAGCACAGAATTATACTATAAATGAGAAGAGATATAAAACGTTCTCACAGAGTACTCTGTGCAAGCTTAATAGAAAAAGAAGATTAACAACGGAAGACTTATACAAACTTTGGAACAGCCAAGAGTTACACCAGATAAAGAAGATTCTTCAGAAAAACACAAACCCTAATTTGAGAAATTAGGGTTTCAAGCCAAAAATTCCTTTTCCCAAAGATAGAGCCCAAATACAACCACCAGAAACCAGTCGGAACCCAAACAAACCAAATAATCAGAATCAGTAGAATCATCGAGAGAAATGAAACCCTAATCCTGATTTTAGATCTTAGATCTAACCAAAAACCAGAAACTATCTAGAGCCGTATCTCTGATACCATGATCAAAGTAGTAATCGAATAACAGAACACACAGATACCAAACAATTACCTTGAATAATCAACAAACCAAACCGGCTCAAAGGCCAAAAACAAAACCAAGACTTGATTTCACTTTTACAATCAAAACACTCAATGATTCTATATCAATAGATATAGATCATTCACACAAGACTAAACCTAACCAAGTATCAAGATGATACACAGTCGTATACAAAGAGATGAAACCCTAGATTTGATCGAGAGAGAATACAGAAACAATAATCAATCATAATACCTAAAACAAAAAATAAAACGTTTATATATTAAACCTAAAAAGAAAATACATAAAACCCCTTGAACTTATGACATGAACAAAAACAACCCAAACTTCAAAAGACTTCATGTACAAGTTTCTGTTATTCCACTTTTGACACCAAAACTTTTCCTGCAAAATATAACAACCACAAACACTAATACTAATAACAATTAGATTATTACCTTTCAACACATGTTTTTTGACATCATACAGTTCTCGATTTAAAAGATACAGTCAAACGACCCTTAAACTAAATCCCAATACTAGAGTGAATAAACGATTTAATTCCGCTAAAAAAGTATTATTATGTAAATAAGTTACATGAATAAACGATTTAAATCCGTTAAAAAGTATTATGTAAATTAATAACATGATGTAACACTCATACTGACATAATTTTCATGCAATAATATAATATGTCAAGTAGGCAATATAGAAAGTATTATGTAAAATCAATTTACATGTGGATGAATCAAATTCATTCGATACACTAATAATAACACCTAATACATCTAATGCACTACTCACAATTAGAAACAATTTTACCATCAATACAAAATCACTAGATAAAATTAAAAGTAACTACATATTAACACTATATAAACACATTATAGAACTAAAAAGAACTACACCAATATCAACATACCCTTGTAAATAGATTTCGAAATTAGCATGCTGACCTTGATGCTTAAAGTATTCTTGAAGTTATCATAGAATCTGCATCTACAATAAACTCATTGAAGATATGAATGCATTTAAATTTTCCATGGTTATTTGTTCAACTGTTGTTCATCATATTATTTCATATTATCATTATTTTTTTATTTAAGTCGTATATATATTATAAATCAATTTTTCAATGGCTATTTCACTACTTTTTTTCATGGATTTCAAATATGTTTCAACCGCATGATGCGGGTTACCAATTAGTATTATATTATATATATTATATAATATATTACTGTATAACTTTCATTCTTTTAACACTCGAGTGACAAGAAAATCATATTAAATACAAGAAAGATATGGATGGAACGCGGTGAACCCTAGGCCAAGCGATCCCTCCCTTAATTGTGTTTTATTATACCAACCAAAGGTATAAAGACATCTAAATGCTTGAATTGTTACTAAAGGAAGGTATTTTACAAAGTTGTAAGATTTGTGTGCAACCTCTATTTAAATTGTGGCCTACAATATAATACCAGCGTACCATCTATCACTCGGACGTGTCTCTAGCTTATTTCCTAACCAATACAGAAATTCAATAATATAGTGATGCCTGCTCGTGAGTTAGGGGAGAAGCATGCACAACAGTTAGTAGATGGTGAAATAATTCAAAATATGATGTCTGGACTCACTCGTCGACTTGCTCATCTAGTCCAGAAGAAACCCCCGACCGAGGGAGAAAGTCATGAGCATGATGATCATGAGCATGGGATCATAACTATGGCTGGAAGCAATGAGGGTGCCACCATGATAGGTGAGATGATGAGCAGTACAGATCTGCTGCAGCAGAGTACTGGTAAATTTAAATCTGGTATGAATTCAAAAGATGATCCTTCTTCATTCACGAGTAGTAATTACCTTAATAGCAACTTTCAAGGTGTCAATAATTCCATCATGCTTGGGGGTACTTACTCTGCCAATGATCCTGGAATCCATTTGGAAATTGATCATCATGACAAACAACTACAACCACCTTCCATCATTGGACATGCAAGAAAAGGCAAGAAGATCAACACTTATTCATCATCAGCATCGTCGTCGTCTAAGAGCGACCATTAATTCGATTTACTACTTATATTAGTAATTACGTTAACATATATCGATCAATGCATGTTTTTTATCGATTGTCAGACGCACGTGTACATGCATATCTACAACATCATCATATATGATATACTAGCCTCAATGTTCTAAAACCTGGTTTTTTAGTCCAACCGGATGAGTGTCAATTTCCGGACGTACCGGTTTGACCGGAAGATCGGACCGGAGTTGTTAAAACCTGAAAACATAATATATACATGAAATAAAAGATATACAAATTTAATCATGTCCACCAAACAATTTAACAGTCCAACAACAGTCCAATAAGAAAACTATGTTTAAATACATACAATCTAACAACAAATAAACAACATTCTTAGTGCAATACATTATCAAATAATACATATTCCCTCGTAATATATACATACATATATATATCATGAGTGTTGCGATATATGTAATTGATATGTTGAGAGTAAATAACTAAAACAAGTTAAATGTTGGATTAGTTGGTTAACAGTCGCTATTCATGAATGAGGTCGTGAGTTTTAATCTTGTAACTGACAATTTTATTTTATTTTATTTTAGTTTCTATTTGTTTAAACGTTAATTTTAATTTGTCCCACATTAACAAATAAACAATCACAACACTACACTAGAATCTCCTCTATATAATGCCAACAGAATTCACATCTATTACTAGTTAAGCACCGCTGACTCTTATTCTTCCTTCATACCCTTCTAAGTTTATAAAACCACATCTTATTTACGTAAATTACGAAAAAGTAAAGCTATATTGAAAGGAAAATATATAAATATTTATAAAGTTGAGTGAAGCAAAATAAATAAATAAATACATGAATTGTTAATAGTTGGATTTTGTTTAATGAAATTAAGGAATACTTCGTATGAGTGAAGATAATCATTTCAAAAGTGAACTCTACTTTTTTGAGATAAAGAATCGCAAATCACACTATTTGATTCCTTTTTCCCTATATTGTCTCGAGTCTCAAATCAAATAATCATAGAGTATATGAATTGAAAAACTTATAGTCGTCGTAAGGGCATCTTCAACATATATACTAAACACTATACTAAATTTGGTGTTATAAAGGAATATTTCAGGAATATAGTTCCACCAAATATATTTCATTTCTAACGTATGACCTTATTTCTGTACTAAAACTACTTTTAACATTTACATATTGCCCCATAAATTATTTTTACATTATACTTTACTTGAAATCATTATTTTTATAATTAATTAACCTTCCAAACTATTAACTTAAATGTAATGTTTATTTATTTACTTTTGTAAAGCTTTAATTACAGAAATTCTTTGATCAATGTTTAAATTATCATAATTTGTTTGAAAATTATAATGTACTGGTTCAATAATCATATTATCTGATCTAAAGTATAAGATACTTAAAAGAATCATACAAATAAATAAGTTTTGTCAAGTTTATACTTAAATAATAACACTAATTTAGACATAGGGGCTAAAATAAAACATTATAAATTTGATGCAAAGTATAATGTTGCACCAAATTTAGTGCAAAATCTTTCAAAATTTAGTGTACACCAAATTTTGCACTAAATTTAGTGAGTTGGTTGGAGATGGTATTTTACACCAAAATGTATATATTATCATAAAATAGTTGTATTTTAAAGGTAAATGACTTTGAATATTATTTCAGTATAAAAATGAATTCATTTTTTATGTAGAAAAAAAAATCATTGATTTTATTAATAAATGCAAGAATTTAAAAACACTATAATAATAAAGTATAATGAAAATGAATTACGACTCCTCACAAAATAAAATGTATTAGTTTGTTGAGAATTTAAAAAATCTTGAAAACTTATAAAATGAGAGTGTTACAAATTTTAAAGACTAATAATGAAAATCTAATTTAACGAGGTGTCATAATTAGGTAGGTTAAAAAAAAGAAGTTTAATGATGTGACATGACTAAGAAATTAATAAAAAATTAAGGAAAAAGTAGTTTATGATGTGACATAATTAGGTTGCTTTTTAGAAAAGGAAATTTGATACTATGGCATGGCTAATTAGCTTGGAAACTAGAAATTTCGTCGGTAAACAAACCCTAAATTGTCCAGAGAATGATTTTGATCGTTAATATGTACTAATGCACGTAAAAACAACACGAAATCAAACGCGATGATCACAAAAACTCCAAACTTACTCGTATTTAGCCCGAAAGCTCTGATACCAGATGTAAGTCCCTAGTTGTAACACCCGGTCAAAAAGGTCAAATTTCGCGCCAATTTTAAACTTCAAATCATTACATTTTAAAGTTCAAGTAAAATATTTTTATTAAAAATATTTACAAAATTATATAAACAAAATTATAGATTTAAAATAATAAATCTACATTTTAATCGGGTACAAAAACACGGGTATTGTACACTGTGATTGGAGACCACAGTCCCCAACTTAGGGATTTGGAAATGGGTAAAAACCACCTCCACCCATTCCATTCTTTCATTTCATTTCATTTTTTTCACACACACCTCCCAACTCTCTCTCTATAATCTCTACATTTCTCCCTCTCCAAATACACCACCACCACCCATCACCACCGCCGGCCGCCGCCGCCACCGCCGGCCATCACCACCTAGCCATCATCATCAACAACGAGGAGCAACAACATCAAGCCTTCATCATCATCATCTTCATCATCAAGAACCATCATCATCATCTTCAGACTCAAATCTTCAAATCGTAAGGATTTCCTCACTTTTCTTTGTTATTTCATGATAAAAACACTTAATAAAATATGTATTAACATTATATCAACCAGATTTGCCCGAAAATAGCTTAGATCTTGATTTTGGGTGAAAACCCGTCGAACAGGCCCTGATGTCGCAGGGACCAAAAACAGTGATGCGACGTCGCAGCCAACGTCGCAAACCATTCCAATGTCGCGTAATGCGACGTAAGCCCCAATATCGCATTAAATTGCAAACGTCGCACATTGCGACGCAAGACACAACGTCGCATTAAATTGCAAACGTTGCATTAAATTGCGAACGTCGCACATAGCGACGCAAGACCCTATGTCTCACCTAACGTCACAACTGACGTTGCACCTAATGTCGCACAAATCAGACTCTTAAAAACACATGATTTCACTAAGTATTTTAACACCTGATTTTTCGCCGAATTTGCATTTCAGATGCGTTTTTACTAAAGCAAAGTAGTACAAATAAAAATTTTCCAAGCTGACTTAGTAGCTCGACCCCAACCAGGGGCTCTGCCCCTTGAACCCCGCTACCAGGGGCGCTGCCCCGGGACTCCCGTACACGGTTTCAAAACCTGAACGAAAACTAAATATTTAAACAACCCGCTTAGACAAACTGATTTGTCTCTTACTTATATAACCTCACGTGTTTAGGACACTAGGAGGTTACCATCCGGGCAATACACGTAATGTTGGATCGCTAACAACTCGCAGGTGAGTTCATAGCCCCACTCTTTTAACTGTTTTACTGTTTTCGGGGTGAGACACATGCACAACTACTGTTTTTGAATTATGATAATAAACTTTTATAATTCACACTTGTTTTATATTACTGTATGCAATACGAAATGTGTAATGCTTAGAATTACACCAATCATATGACTTTAGAACAACATTAATACTTAACCTAGGTAGGTTACAATTACGATTAGCTAGGTCATGAACAAAGACAATCACTTTATAACCTAATTTAGGTTGTCAAATTTAGTTGACTATATTATCGCGAGACAATCTTATCAGATACATTAGAACTGGTTAGTTCTACCCACATTGGACAACACATAAACCATCACTGGATTAGTTTCCTTTTTAGGAGCTAATGCTACCATACAAATCAGGATCTCAATACACTTGCTAGGCTGAGGCTAAGAGTGTACGATAGTAACAATTGTTAGTATAGAATCCTTATACTAATACAAATAGCTAGGTGATGATTAGTCATATCTAGGTACATTGCGATACAACAAATAGTTAGGTGTTGTGTATACTTAACTACAATCAATCATTTTCATGTGCTACATGATACACCATCTTGTTGTGTTCGTTGTTTGACATAATATATGTATAGATATATATATATATATACACATATACTTGTATTTCATCTAGAGCAGTTGGTGCCAACTACAATTTAACTATGTATTTAGGTATACTTACACTTGTACAATACAATCAACTTAGTCAGGCATGTCGTACTACTGCTGGCTCATTTACTTACGTTGCTTGCGAGCAATGTGTCGATGCCATTTGGGCACCCAACGATGCCACGGTAAAGTGTGCACAAAACGAGATCACGGTAAAGTGATTCAAAACGATATCGTGGTAAAGCGATACAAAACACAAACAAACATACGAGTTGATCACTCGCGGTATACACGGATGGGCGAGCTTATGCTCGTGATCCGCACCAGTTAACAGGTCAGTGAAGTTTTCACGCGAGGCCGTTAGCTTAATCATGTTCGGGTTAGCTTATGCTAGCCGGGTAAATGAACACACTCAATACTTTCTCATCCGGGTTAGTCTACACTAATCGGGAAAACGGACACATCATAACACTCAATCATAGTTCTGCGGGACTACAATTATGTTGCTTGATGCAACACGCGATACCAGGTGGCACAACAGTATTTACTCAACAATATATGACGTGGTCATACATCTACTCAATTTACAACTTAGGCATGTAATGCCTCACACTGATAGATCTACTTAATAACTGATAGGCATCCAGGCTCGAAATGCCTCAATCCTTTATGTACTTAGGTACAAATTAATATTACTTAGGTATTAGATACCTCGACCATAGTATACACATTGGTGTTTCAACTTCAACTTAAAACAAATTAGAATCGCGGATTCTGAACTACTTTTCAAAACATACAAGGTTTTATACTTTATGTTTTCAACTAACAATCCTATGAACTCACCAGCTCTATAGTTGACTTGTTTTAGCATGTGTTCTCAGGTGCCCAGCAGGATTAGGATTGTTACAAGCTTTGCTAGCTCGAGTCGCATATTTTCACAATTGGATTTCAGTGCATAACTTTTGTATTATCAATTATGTATTGAAATTATTTTGCGAACTCGCAACTTATGTACACTTTTATTTTGGGAAAGTATAATTATTTTCAAACGTCTCATTTAGATTCGTTCATTATTTACCTTTGTGCTGTGATATTTGATTTTGTAACACCCGACCCGACCGCTTCCGCAACCCGAAATTTGAGGGTGTTACAGATTGGTATCAGAGCCTAAGGTTATAGTGAACTAGGTTGCATTTAGTGGGCCTAGACTATGACCGTTAGGCAGTATTCCTTGTTAGGTATGACTGGTTCAGGGATCACATCGTACGAGTTTAATTTAACATAGTCTAGCTAACTATGTACAATTAAATAAAGACGATGCGATATCTGAAAGGGGTTATACTGAATCGGGAATACACTAGTTGACTCTGATTGTTATGTGCTAGACACCCTACACTACTATATGTACTGTAGGTATATATTAATAGGCCTTACTTGTGTACTACTTCTATGTATCGAGTATATACTGGGTATATACAACTCAATTCCGCTGTACTATCAATTACTCACGAAGAGGCACATCGCCATCTTTCTAGCCATCATGACTCGACACTTTTCTCTATATGTACGCATAGGAGAATAACACACTTATCACTGAACTTCGGGAAGGAGGTACAAGCGTTATCAATGGGGATGAAAACCCGCACATGCGAAACATCCACGAAAATTAAAAAAAAAACAAACGAATCTTTCACCATTTACCGTGCTGGTCACAATTGGATTAGTGTTGACTAAGTCCACAACAGTTATTTTATCTCGAATCACGACTGGATCATTTGGATCACTACGAATCAACACTTCGGAGCTACAAGGTTCATCACCTTAGCACTCACTTTTTAGCCTTCGTGCTACAATTGGAAATTTCATGACTTCAACGCATTTTGGCCGTAGGGCTACAATCGAGCAACTCATGGCACGTGGTGTCACACGTGCTTCAGGCACAACACACAGCACCTAGTGCTGCATCACATGGTACTTTGGTACTGCAACTTGGCACATTGGTACAACCCTCACAGTATGTTAATACTACAAATTATGGCACGTTGATGCCACACTCACAGTACATGGGTACTGCAATACAATTTTGGCACGTAGTGCTACAATCTAACAGTACATGGGTACTACAATTCAATGCTTTGGGAACTTCAAATTACGGCACATGGTGCTGTGTTTCAGAGTACTTTTGTACTACAATCATAATACATTACAAATACATTTCAGTGCCTCGGGCACTACACATCGGCACGCTGTGCTACAACCAGGCTCGATGAGCTACACTCAATATGCATGTAGACTTGCTATAGTTGCATGTACGATTTATATACATATACACTTAATTAATTGGGCACGAGGTGCCATACTTGACTCTTACTACGCACGTATACTTGTATAGTTACGTGTGCACATTATATGTATATACGACCAACTTAGGCATATGAAGCCTCAATCGATGAATACACAATGATGTCACCACACACATGGGTTATGTTGGTGGACCCCCCCTTCGACACCACACAGGGCACTGTAGGTATCACACTCACCGGCATGATGGCCGCATAGTATTTTAGTACTACAACATAGTCTCGGTTGACTACACTGAAAACACAATTTAGTCATCATTACGACTACACATCGAGATCACAAACAAATTGGCCACGGCACACGGAAAACATGAAATTTATAACAATTTGACAAGGATCAACTCGACAACAAATACTTAAGCTAATGTATCAACACCACAAAAGGCAGGAATATGTCTGCCACTTACACTATCAAAAACCTCAACATTAAGGATCGTGGGATCCCGTATAGCTCAATTTAAATCACAAGTGAACTATTCATATCACTGTAATAATCATCATCTTTGAATAAAGATCTCACACTTGACGTTTCATTCTTGTTCAAGAATCATGCCTCCTAGACGCCAAACTTTCACTCAAGCTGAGTGTGACCAATTCGCTAATCAAAGAGTGGCTAAGGCTCTAGCTACTCGGAACCAAGCAAAACCTTGCACCTTCAAGGACTTCCTAAGGTGCGAACCACCAAACTTCATCAGAACTGAAGGGGCTATCGGATTAATTCGATGGATCGAGAAAATGGAATCAATATTCTACATTTGCAACTGCCCCGACGATTGCAAAGCCTTGTACGCCACATACACCCTCCAGGATGATGCTTCTACCTGGTGGGATTTCTATGCCCGGACTGTGGGGAATGACACTGCACACGAGCTCCCGTGGGAGGAATTGAAACGAATCATGAGGGACAAGTATTGTTCCATCGAGGTACTCTACAAACTTGAGGACGAACTTTGGCACCTCACCGTAAAAGACAACGACATCGAGACATACACTAACCATTTTCAACAACTAGCACACCTTTGCCCAACCATTGTAAACACTAAGAGACAACGAATCGGAAGGTACATCGGTGGACTCCCATTGCTAATTAAGGCGATGGTCACCGCCTCTAAACCCGCTACTATTGAAGAGGCTATTCGTATGGCCCATAGACTCATGGCACAAGTGGACCGACGTGAGGCACCTGCAACAAAAAATCGATCAAGGAAAATGGAATGTGAATTCCAGCTCTAATCATAACCCAACAAATCAACCCAAACCCTTGAGGTCTTACACCACCGAACCTATTGAAAAACGAGGCTATGCGGGAAGCAAAGCATTTTGTCACGGCTACAGACGTCATCATGATGGATCATGTGGTTTGCCCTGTGAAAGATGCCAACACTTCGGTCACAAAATCTGGGATTGCAGGGTTCCTACGAATCCCGACTCACAAAGGACATGCTTCAAATGTAAGGAATCCGGACACTACAAGAAGGATTGCCCAAAGAAACGCAAAATTCACCTGATCGGCTCTGGATGAACCGAACAAATCCCCGATAATAATGTAAGTACAACCTTTCTCGAAAACATAATCTTTCAAATTTAATTTCGACATCATGCCGAGGGCATCATAGGGCTAGCTGAACTAGGCCCCCGTAAAAAATCGACGTTTGCTTTCAGCAGAGTGGACAGACTGAACATTCACCAATCACTTAGTCCTGATAGGACTACTCACCGAACAGTCACTTTCTGACAACCACCTAGTCCCGAGTGGGCTACAATGTAAACGGTTACTTAGTAACCACAACTTAATCATACAAACAATATAGTCAGAATGTGACTACAATGATAAACTGCGACACGATCATAGGTTGACTGCTTTTCAACCTCGTCATAGACATTGAATGTCTACAATCTATTCGACAAACTACTCGTACGTACATTGCTCCCCAGGCCCCACACGACCATGGCTATACACGAAATTTCGGGATGAAATTTTCTTAACAGGGGGAGAATGTAACACCCAGTCAAAAAGGTCAAATTTCACGCCAATTTTAAACTTCAAATCATTACATTTTAAAGTTCAAGTGAAATATTTTTATTAAAAATATTTACAAAATTATATAAATAAAATTATAGATTTAAAATAATAAATCTACATTTTAATCGGGTACAAAAACACGGGTATTGTACACTGTGGTTGGAGACCACAGTCCCCAACTTAGGGATCTAGAAATGGGTAAAAACCCACCTCCACCCATTCCATTCTTTCATTTCATTTTATTTTTTTCACACACACCTCCCAACTCTCTCTCTATATAATCTCTCCATTTCTCCCTCTCCAAACACACCACCACCACCCATCACCACCGTCGGTCGCCGCCGCCACCACCGACCATCACCACCTCGCCATCATCATCAACAACGAGGAGCAACAACATCAAGCCTTCATCATCATCATCTTCATCTTCATCATCAAGAAACATCATCATCACTTTCAAACTCAAATCTTCAAATCGTAAGGATTTCCTCACTTTTCTTTGTTATTTCATGATAAAAACACTTAATAAAATATGTATTAACATTATATCAACCAGATTTGCCTGAAAATAGCTTAGATCTTGATTTTAGGTGAAAACCCGTCGAACAGGCCCTGATGTCGCAAGGACCAAAAACAGTGTCGCAAACCATTCCAATGTCGCATAATGCGACGTAAGCCCCAATGTCGCATTAAATTGCGAACGTCGCACATTGCGACGCAAGACACAACGTCGCATTAAATTGCGAACGTCGCAGATAGCGATGCAAGACCCTATGTCACACCTAACGTCGCAGCTGACGTCGCACCTAATGTCACACAAATCAGACTCTTAAAAACACATGATTTCACTAAGTATTTTAACACCTGATTTTTCGCCGAATTTGGATTTTAGATGCGTTTTTACTAAAGAAAAGTAGTACAAATAAAAATTTTCCAAGCTGACTAAGTAGCTCGACCCCAACCAGGGGCTCTGCCCCTTGAACCCCGCTACCAGGGACGCTGCCCCGGGACTCCCGTACACGGTTTCAAAACCTGAACGAAAACTAAATATTTAAACAACCCGCTTAGACAAACTGATTTGTCTCTTACTTATATAACCTCACGTGTTTAGGACACTAGGAGGTTACCATCCGGGCAACACACGTATTGTTGGATCGCTAACAACTCGCAGGTGAGTTCATAGCCCCACTCTTTTAACTCTTTTACTGTTTTCGGGGTGAGACACATACACAGCTACTGTTTTTGAATTATGATAATAAACTTTTATAATTCACACTTGTTTTATATTACTGTATGCAATACGAAATGTGTAATGCTTAGAATTACACCAATCATATGACTTTAGAACAACATCAATACTTAACCTAGGTAGGTTACAATTACGATTCGCTAGGTCAAGAACAAAGACCATCACTTTATAACCTAATTTAGGTTGTCAAATTTAGTTGACTATATTGTCGCGAGACAATCTTATCAGATACATTAGAACTGGTTAGTTCTACCCACATTGGACAACACATAAACCATCACTGGATTAGTTTCCTTTTTAGGAGCTAATGCTACCATACAAATCAGGATCTCAATACACTTGCTAGGCTGAGGCTAAGAGTGTACGATAGTAACAATTGTTAGTATAGAATCCTTATACTAATACAGATAGCTAGGTGATGATTAGTCATACCTAGGTACATTGCGATACAACAAATAGTTAGGTGTTGTGTATACTTAACTACAATCAATTATTTTCATGTGCTACATGATACACAATCTTGCTGCATTCGTTGTTTGACATAATATATGTATATATATATATATATACACACACATATACTTGTATTTCATCTCGAGCACTTGGTGCCAACTACAATTTAACTATGTATTTAGGTATACTTACACTTGTACAATACAATCAACTTAGTCAGGCATGTCGTAGTACTGCTGGCTCATTTACTTACGCTGCTTGTGAGCAATGTATCGATGCCATTTGGGCACCCAACGATGCCACAGTAAAGTGTGCACAAAACGAGATCATGGTAAAGTGATTTAAAACGATATCGTGGTAAAGCGATACAAAACACAAGCAAACATACGAGTTGATCACTCGCGGTATACATGGATGGGCGAGCTTATGCTCGTGATCCGTACTAGTTAACGGGTCGGTGAAGTTTTCACGCGAGGCCGTTAGCTCAATCATGTTCGGGTTAGCTTATGCTAGCCGGGTAAACGAACACACTCAATACTTTCTCGTCCGGGTTAGTTTACACTAACCGGGAAAACGGACACATCATAACACTCAATCATAGTTCTGTGGGACTACAATTATGTTGCTTGATGCAACACACGATGCCAGGTGGCACAATAGTATTTACTCAACAATATATGATGTGGTCATACATCTACTCAATTTACAACTTCGGGATGTAATGCCTCACACTGATAGATCTACTTAATAACTGATAGGCATCCAGGCTCGAAATGCCTCAATCCTTTATGTACTTAGGTACAAATCGATATGACTTAGGTATTAGATACCTCGACCATAGTATACACATTAGTGTTTCAACTTCAACTTAAAACAAATTAGAATCGCGGATTCTGAACTACTTTTCAAAACATACAAGGTTTTATACTTTATGTTTTCAACTAACAATCCTATGAACTCACCAGCTCTATAGCTGACTTGTTTTAGCATGTGTTCTCAGGTGCCCAGTAGGATTAGGATTGCTACAAGCTTTGCTAGCTCGAGTCGCATATTTTCACAATTGGATTTCTGTGTATAACTTTTGTATTATCAATTATGTATTGAAATTATTTTGCAAACTCGCAACTTATGTACACTTTTATTTTGAGACAGTATAACTATTTTCAAACGTCTCATTTAGAGTCGTTCATTATTTACCTTTGTGTTGTGGTATTTGATTTGGTAACACCCGACCCGACCGCTTCCGCAACCCGAAATTTGAGGGTGTTACACTAGTTATAGGATCGATAACTTCGTTATCTGTAGTATTAAGGAGCGGAATCCCTTAATACGGTGTTATCTTACTATAACAAATAAGTTTGCGTTTAGATTAACTAATACTTAGCTTTAAACGATAAACCGTCAAAGCCTAGCCTTTAGAATACATTTTCTCTGGATTGCTAAATTTGCAGGTTCGGTAATTGAATGACAAAAGTTCTACTTAGGTTAAACCGAATCGAACATATATACTTTGATCAACTCGTAGCCACTGGGCCTGCGAGTCTAGTTCGATTCGCACACAAGCCCAAGCCCAGACTCGCTTCGGCTTACTTTGATCTGTGAGTTCATATCTCATCTCGCATTGCAATGCCTTGCGACTTGAGATCTCGACTCGCTATGCATATTTATTTCATTTTCGATATTCGTTAATATACTAATATATTTAACGAATATTAATAACAAAACAAACATTTATTTATAAATCTAAACCAATGTACAAACATGATAACAATTACATCAGTCCTATTTCAAGCTAGATGTGTTGTCACAAACTATATCTCAACAATGATACTACATTTCGGATAGATGCTAATTGCAAAGCATGTTATCTGCATTCTGATTTGCGACAATTAAGTTGTAACACTGGTCTATTATTAACAGAATTTCATTCGACGTGTTTGTTAGTTTACTTCAGCGCAAAGTGGAAAATCACCATAGTAAATTGAAACATAAAACTTGTACATCGATCAATGTTATCTTGTTGGCCGTTTCTAGCTATCACACTTTCATAATACATTTTATTATTACGATTTCTTGATTCAGTATTACTGAAACAAATCCTTCTACTTTATGATAAATCCTAAAGTTTCCACAGGTTTAAAATATATGAGAAAATAATAATAACTCGATTTACATGAAATCATATACATTCATCAAAAAACATTCAAGATAACGTTTTTATACAATATTTTTCAAAAGGACCTAAGCAAAAATAACAAGGAAATTAACTAATGCTGACATTTTATCCTATACTTGCAATTCTCTCAAATCATAAACTTGATCTTTTATCGAATGAAAATTCTTTATTAGGAGCTAAAATCGTCACCTCATGTTGTTCATTAACAACAAGCTCAGGTACTACAGCCATTTGTATAGAATCAGTACTATCATTAATCTCGTTACCCTTATTCATACATCCCAATTCAATCCGATGATGACTAGTGCAGAGGCGGAGTTAGGATTTAGAAGTAGGGGACAATTTTTTTTTTTAATTATTTGTTCATATTTTTGGGGGGGCAAAACTTATGAAATATCGCAAATACCCTTAAAAAATTTCTTTTTTACATGATTTGAAAATTCTTTGGGGGCAGTTACCCCCATGCCCCCCTTTACCTCCGCCCCTGGACTTGTGGATGTCTCAGCATTATCACCACGTTGGTGATACGAAGGTGAGGAAGAACCATCTGTATCCCAGTTATCGGTATCAAAGTTTGAGATTCTTGGAGACGTTTGTAAACTATCGTTCTCATTTTTGTAGTTACGTAAAAGGTGAACGGGTGATATGCCATGTGACGGTATCCCGGGTCTACTTGACATTGGGGTCAATTGGCCTTATTTTTTGTTGGTTTCAATCTTTTTTTTTTTTTTCGGTTTGGTGCAATGATCTTATTGCTGTTACTACTCTGTCATTGAATATAGTCGGCTTCATCGTCGAACCCATCTAAAGTTATATATTAAAAATTGTAGAAATAGTTACTACATGTACCTACACAAGGGGTTAATTTTCTAACAACTCCAATAATATATCCAGGTCGGGTTTGGTATTAAGGATCGACCCACCAATGCAAAGTATATTTTGAATATTTTTTTTATTGTTTATAAACTCCATAGTCCATACCCACCAATTCAAAACTAACCCATCCAATTTGACCTTTTTGACCCAGAATTTAACCCACAAATTTGACTAGGGTGAACCACGGACACCCTGCACGACCTCTCCTCTCTCTTGAATACTTAATCCCATTTTGGTTATAATGACTTGTAGTTTTGTCCCGATTAGCAAAACTATCTGCAAATTACACATGACTTAAATTATACAAATACACAAAATACTTCAGTTATTTTAAGAAGTACAGAGTTCATGAAAAAGGAAAAATATTGATACTTACAACCAATGGTATAAATGGTAGCCAAAAATAAGAATACCATCCTGTCATGTACACAGGGGGAAAAATATTTAGAAAATTTAAATAGTTTGACAAAGAGATAATCATCTTCTTATTAAACAGTTGAATTTTCCTTGTATTTTTAGTAACAAGAAAATGAGTCTTTTAGTTAATCTATCTTTTGACCTTGTTGATTGATTAGTAAACTAACCAAGAATGAGTATGAGACTGCAAATACATTTTGATCAATCGTTAAGAACTAGGCGCATCTAAGTTATGTACAGCAAAGTCAAATATGATGTTAGTTGCCCAGAATTTGATGTTAGTTGCACCCAAGTCAAATATGATGTTACAGCAAAGTCGAATATGATATTAGTTGCACCTAAGTTATGTTAAGATTAAAATGGACTTGGGCTGATGCAATCCAAAACAGGCCCATGTTTAGTGACCCAGAATTTAATCGCAGACCTAGTAATTGTTCATGTGGGAGAAGTTCCCAGTCTATTGGAGGTGTAGCTGGGATCATGGAGGAAGTATTGGCCATATCTCCTCCCACTATCTATTTTATTTCAGTTATTTTGTTTTCTATTTAAGCATTGTAGAAGCAACTTTGTTTTCATTCAGTTAAAATGTATTGTACTTTCCCATATTCTAGTGAAGAATTTTCCCAGAAAACTGTTTAAAGACATACATATATTGTTTGCTATCACTGCCCATGACGTATACACATACATATACACGATCCAGTAATTTTAAACCAACAATTTATGTATGTGCAGCAAATGCAACAATAATGTTGAAATTTACACTTAAAACACGTACTCCATTAATACGAAATATGTAAATTAGGTAATTTGATGCACGGCTGCACATGAAATTTTAGGAATAAATACATAATACCCAAATAAAGTTTAGACTTATATCATTGTCAACATCATTTATCGGAATGGACTAGGAAGTTTACTAACTCCCTAAGGTGGTTTAAGAAGTTTAACAAGTCCCCCACAGTGACCTCATCATATTGAACTTAGATTTTGGGATCGCCAGTAAATTAACTAGGTTGGTTTTTCCTTCGTATAAACTGTTCAATAAGGACTTGAAAATGTCAGAGAGAATCCTATGTGAAATGTATTGTCGTCTACATAAATGGCATGTCAGTTTAAAGACATTGTGTCTACTGTGAGCTAGGAGACTAAGTGCATTTCATGAGGAAAGGTTCAAAGGGTACCTTGTGTGTTTAAGAGATCGATTTCCCATAATGTGAAAAATCTAGATGAAAATGAGTTTTTCATTAACTTTGGATTGACAGATTTGTATGGTTATGGTTATGTAGTCGGTGGCCAGGACTTCATAATGGTATATTATTTGTCCAAGATAGATTTTAGGTAAATGAGATATCGATGCTTAAAAGAGATATAAATCTAGCTAAGGGAATGAGAAATCAAGTCATTGATATTGATTCCATTAGCAATTTGATTTATGTGGGGGATTGTTGGAAAATATAATATTTGAATAAATTAAAGTTGGAAATTAAAAAAGGTTGTTACTAAATGTGAACCGTCAAGTTATCATTAAATGATAACTTTTCATCTTATGAAACTTACCAACACTAATGGTGTTCAATTAGTTATTGATTTCTTCCCTTTGGTTTCCTCTTACTCCATCTATATAGAATTGCTTCTTTAAGTTGGAAGACATGAGAGAGATGAAACATGTCTAGATACTTACATATGCTACACCTTAAGAACACACTTAAAAAGGAAAAGAAAATACAACTAGTATTTTCATGAAAGCTCCAATGATATTTTCGGACATGTTGGTCAGGTCCGGCAATGCAACGGCTTCAGCTGTTGTATCCTGGGAAACAGATTTGTTTTAAGGGAACCGCGTCTAACACGGGTCTCAGCTAATCATTTGTCGATATCTTGTTTCTACTCCTTTCTTTGGCCTTATTACATTCTGTTATAGTAATTGTGTATGTATATGAATTATTTTCGTATTATAATATTTTAATTTGTATCATATTACATTTCGTTATTGTAATGAAACTTTATTGATTACGATGTATTTATTCCTACAATCTTTAAAACAGATTCTAAAAAGTTTCATGGAAATCATGAAGAGTCCCTTTAAATAGATGAATTATAGGGGGGAAATATTAAAAACCAAATTGATAAGGAAGTATGTTAACATATTTGGAAGAAGTTATATAATTCGTAGAATGTTTAGTCTTGTGATTAAAAGAATATTTTGTTTCTTGGATTTGGAAAATGGGATTCCAAACGGTGTAAATGAGAAATATGAAACGTAAACCTTTGGTGGACTTTTTGTTCTCGGCATTAACGTTTGGTCTCAATAGATTTTTAAGAGTTGGGTGAAAGAATGTATTTATTCCTATAGAGATCTCCCATTCTTTATATATTATTATAGTAGTAAACATTCAAGGTTGTGCTAACTCTCCCAGCGATTATAAACGAGCTTTCTTTATAATTGTAATTGTAATGAGATCTTAAGGTAGTTTCTATAAACTTAAGCTTTATATTTTTCAAATAAGTAAATGTTAAATGGTAACACATTAACACCTTACTTAGCTTGGATGTTATTCACTTCCGTTAATCGATTGATGATTTTAATCAACTCTAATAGTAAAATAGACTAACAATGTCTTCAAAATTGTTTGAATCCGAGTAATATAACTATGCACATGCGTATATGATATCGGTTTCATTAGTTAAACTACATTCCTTGCTATGAAATTGATCAAAACATCAATATTAACTTCAATTTATGTTATGCAATCTCAAAATAAATTTATGAGAAAAATATTATTTTTCCTACGAAGTAAATGTGTAAAAAGATGTTCATTATTGTTAGAATGGATGATACGGGTGTTTTTTGCTATAGTAAAAGTGATAACATTTAAACAAAATGTATTAGAATAATTTATCTTTTCTTATTATAGAAGAAATTAATATAGTAATTAAGATTAGTTAGTATATGAAAGGGGATTAAAAATATAATATTAACAACATAAATGAGTGTTGATGTATCACTCAAAGAAGAGAAGTGGTCTTCTTTGTTATATATAACTAAAGAAACTCAAAGATCTGTTATTTGAAAAGATATTTTAGATACGAAATAAATAAAAAGTAGTAGTTTACGAATTACGTACCATAGGTACTAAAGAGCAGGAACGCTATGGCGAATAACCAAATTGGCGGGCTATTAACAGAAGTCAATGGATACATGTAAGTTCTATTAATATTCGTTCCACATGGTCGTCCCATATTAATTAAAAAGGTTGACAATGATGTTGTACCATATACCCACAACGGTCTTGAAATCTTCTTCAAGATCGAGATCGATTGATGTACTTTTGAAAGTCGAACCTTGACTGGCTGTGTGGGGCTAGATGTGCCTGCATTCAATATTCGAACAGCTTAAATCAAAGAAATTTGCAGAAATCAACTTTAGGGACCGATTAAATGCTTATGTTATATCAGAAACTTAAATGAAAACATACCATGATGAATTTTTGCCTCAATGTTAGATAATCGACTTTAGGAACAGATCGAAAAGATTGTCTGAACTCTGAAGAAACAAACCTGAAAGCATACATAAGAAACAATTAGCTGATTGATCACTCATTGAAAGTTAGTCAAATTCTATCTGGGAAAAAATGTATGAGTTACATTTTTACCAACAAAATTGTAAGTATGAATTTTCGTTATCTTTGTGTAGTATTGTTCACCTTTTATTTGTTGCATTTTCTCGAACTTGCAATTGATAAAAAAAATTGATATGAACCGGTCTTGTACACATAATAATCTTGAACCAGTGACCAAATTATATCATTTCATAACATAATAATTAGGGTAAGTTACACCAATCGTGCACATGTTTACATCAATTACAGTGATCGTCCTTGTGTATCAATAAACAATAATGGTCCGTAACTAGGTCTGTAAGCGAACTGAACGTTCGGCAAACTATTCGCGAACCATTTGGCAGGAAGTTCGTTTATGTTCGTTCGTTTCGTTATATGAACGAACATGAACAAATTTTTACGTTCGTTTAATTATATGAACGAACATGAACACGGGTCTTGTTCGTTCATTTACGTTCGTGAACGTTCGATAATATATTCGTGCATGTTCGGTTAAATGTTCGTTTATTAACTAATAGTTTGATTAAATTAATACATATTTGTATATCTTATTTTGATTTAAGCTAAATTCTATATATAATATTATTAAATATCTAGATATTTTTACCTCACATTTTCCTCTCATATTTTCCTTTACTCTAAACACACCTATACTCTCTCCATCCACTAGTTCTAGATTTGCTGCTATTACCTACGATCAGACCAAATAAAGTAGTTTATTTTCATATTGTGATTGTTTTGTAATGTTGAATATGCATTGCAAAGTTTCAAGTTCTATAATATATATGTGTAGATTTGTATATACGTTCGTTTATGTTTGTTGAGGTTTGTTTAAGGTATTAACAAATAAATACATTAAATTTTGTGTTTGTTCGTGTACGTTCGTTTGTGTTCGTGAACAAACAAATTTACTTAGTGAACGAACATGAACAACAAAATTCGTTCGCTTATCCGTTCGTGTTCGTTCATTTATTCGTCAAAACTTTAATGAATGAACACGAACAGACTCCGTTCGTATTCGTTCGGTTCGTTTACATGTCTATCCGTAACTATCTAAGGTATATGCACGACGGTACGTGCAGTGATCCCTACAACTAACTTCCGTTTGATATACAAGTTAAATCTAATATTTGCAAAATATGTGAGGGTAATGTCGTTTTTTCACAAAATTATTTCTTCTTCACTAACTCAATTCTTTACTATTTTGTGAAAAGACTACATTACCCTCACAAAACATACACGTAATTATGATGAAATCATTAAATTGTCTTCCCCATGATATTGACATGTGAAACATACATGTAATCGATTGATGAATGATCGTTCATATTAATTGGCTTTTTATCTATCATTTAAAAAGTCATGCAGATTAAGGGTCGTCACGCCTATTGACTTTACTTATTTTTTACAAAAATCTAAATTTTAAAGAAATGATATATGCACAAAGAATATGGTTAGAAATTAAAGTTCATGACAGATATATACAACTACATGCAACATTTTTATATGATGTTAATTAACTAGTTTTCATCTTCCAACACAGACCCAAAACCTTCTTTTCTTTATTTTTTTAAAGCTATATTCACATGATCAATGTTTACTTGAGAGTAATAAAATGGAATTAAACATAATTACATAGTTAAGTATAATAATTTTGTTGAGTTCGGGATTCTATAGCTAGATGAATTCAACGTGTCATTAGGGTTTCAATTCTAGGATCATATATGTAACATAAAATTAAATAACTGAGAATACATACATGGTTTTCACTATTTAACAAAAATCTCTTAATTAGTACGTATTTATGAATTTGTTTTGCGATCGACAAGTTAATAAACCATCCAACTATATAATAGCTAGCTATTCGTCTCATCGTATTTTTTTTCTATTCGAGGGATCGATTTCAAGTACAATTAATCCAAAGTAAAATGGGAGACTTGGTCCAAAAGTTCATTTGCCTTCTTCCAAATGATGCATCTCTTGCAAATTGTAACCAGGGGCGGAACTTGAAGGTGAATCTTGAGGGGCGAAAACAATGAACCGTAATTTTGAGGGGGGAGGGGGGCTGAACTGTAATTTTAGGAGGGTCAATATAGTATAATTTCTTTTTCATCCCTCAAATACTATAAATATTACACTAATACCTCAAAAATTTGGAGGGCCACATCCCTCTTTTATCTCCATTTAGTTCCGCCTTTGATTGAAACCTCTCTCGATCTGCATATACATAAATTATTTACAATTGTGTTGAGATTGAATTTAGCATTTCAAAATGACTTTATAAAAGTTTAAAATTTTTATACAATACACATATAAGTACGTGTGCATGCATTAATGCACGTGCATGTAAATGCGCGTAGTCTTTATTAATGGGTTAATGTAAAAATTTGTTATTGTACTTTGCGAAAATGTTTATGTGGGTTACTAAACTTTGAAAATGTTCAATTTCATATTGTACTTGTAAAAAGTGTCAGCACGTCTATTATTGCTTAATTTTGATTAAAAGTTTTGTGACCTAATTGCACATTGTTAAGTACATTTTTATAAGTACAGTAACCTAATTGAACTACTTTAAAAGTTTGGTAACCTAATTGAACATTTTCACAAGTACAGTAATCCAATTGCATATTTTAAAGTACAGTAACGTACATGAACATTTTCGCAAAATACAATAACGAATTTGTACATTAACCCTTGATTAATTAAGTCTCACTTGTATAATAATCGCTCATTTGAAAATGGGTATTATTTACATTCTGGAACTTTATTTTCGGATGCATGGAGTATAAAGTTGCTGATTTTTTATTATATTTTACTATGATTATTTGAACTGTTATATGGAGTATAATTTAGTATAATACAATTGTGACCTTACAGGCAAGAGCAGCGGACCCCAACCCTGGCAAGAGCCGAAAAAGAATCCGTTATAAAAAATGCACGACAGTTGCCTGAAAGATTTAACCAACATTATATGGCGATTTCACGTGAGTTGGAGGCAGAGAAAAGGCGTAAACAGATGATTCCATCTAGCAGTCGTGCAGTGACATGGTACGATCAGCTTGTTGATGGGCTAAGTGTGGACGAACTCAGCATAAGGATAGTTGATGAACTTATGATGATCAAAAAGTCTCCTGCATTGATGGGTCCTAAAATGTTTGAAATGGGTTGGAATAATAACAATATTCAGATGATGAATGTAATTCCTACAAACAATGTGGTTCATCGTGGTTTTACCTTTCAGCATGGTGTCAATATTGGGAGGTTTTAGATACATTTGGCGGTAAATGTTGATTTAGACATTTTTCATTTTTTAATATCTAATTAGGTTAATTATTCAGGATTGGATTGATTGGTTCACCAATTTTGTGTGGTGGTGCAGCTTTGAACTTTTAGTGATTCAATGAGTTAAAATGGGAAATTTTAGTACAAATTCAAAAAAGCAGGCTTAGGCCGACCCGTAGATTTTTACCCATTATGGGTCAAAAAGGGCACTTTTAGTAGGAATCGAAACAAGTTGGTTTAGGCCCACCCGTGGATTTTTTATACTTATCTGTGTACTCTTTAAATGCATATTAAATGTCTTCCATTTCACCATGTTTGATCTTGTCCACCAAGTTGACCTGTTTTTTAGTTTAACTTCTTTGACCCATTTAACCTATAAAAACATAGCTTAAACTGCAGGTTTGGCAAACTTACTCCGTAACCTTTACTAGTATACTGTATGCTGGTAACTCGAATTGGTTAGCAGCATTATGAGAAGCAAAATCTTAGCTAATTATTACTAACAAGCAACCATTGATATGATAGTACATTTAGAATAGATGCAAAGCATGATATCTTCTTATTGATTCGCGACAATGAAGTTCTAACACAGGCCTATGATTAACAGAATTGCATTTAACATGTTTGTAGTTTACTTTAACACGTAGTAGAAAGTACCCACAGTAATATGGAACATAAAAATTGTACTCAATGTTATCTTTGTTGCTCATTCTATTCTGTCACATTTCTTTATGATATACAGTAAAATTTTATTATTATGATTTCTTGATTTAATATTACTGAGAGAAATCCTTCAACTTTATGATAAATTTAAAAGTTTCTACTGGTTTTAAAATAAAAAATAAAAAAACTCAATAAACATGAAATCATATACATTAATTAGTAGATAATCAAGAAAATGTTTTTATACAATATATTTCCAAAGGAACATAGCAAGAATAACAAAGAAATTAACTAATGCTGAGAGTTTCTCCTGTACTTACAACTCTCTCAAATCATAAACTTGATCTTTTATCGAACGAAAATTCTTTATTAGGAACTACAATCGTCACCTCATGTTGTTCATTAACAACAGACTCAGGTACTACAGCCTTTTGTACGGAATTGGTACTGTCATTGATTACCTTACTCTGATTCATATATCCCAATTCTATCCGATGATGACTTGTGGACGTTTCAGCATTATCACCACGCTGGTGATACGAAGGTGAGGGTGAACCATCGGTATCCCAATTATCAGTATCAAAGTTTGAGATTCTTGGAGACGTCTGTAAGCTATCGTTATCGTTTTTGTAGTTACGTAAAAGGTGAGCTGGTGACATGCCATGTGACGGTGTCCCGGGTCTACTTGACATTGGGGTCACTTGGCCAGACTTTTTGTTTATTTTGATCTGTTTTTTTGCGCTTTGATGCCATGATCTTATTGCTGTTACTACTCTGTCATTGAATATAGCCGGCTTCATTGTCGAACCCATCTACAGTTATATTCAAAAAAGTAGAAACAGTGAATGCATGTACTCCACAAGGGGTTGCAGTTTCTAACCCATTTGAAATATATTTAGGTCGGGTATGGGATTATGGGTCGACCCACCAATGCAAAATAATTTTAACTTCTTTTTTATTTACTGTTTATAAACTCCAAACCCACCAACCCAAATCTAAAACATCAAATTCGACCCTTTTGACCTGAAATTCAACCCCACAAGTTTGACCTGAAACGAACCCCTCAACCCATCCACCTAAACGTGGGTTATGCTGGTCGTGTCTTAGGTTGGGATCTTAAAATCATGCCGGGTTGGGTAGCTTTGACCCGCCAACTTGACCAGACCCGAACTGCCACCCCACGTTTAGAAAGTTTAATATAATATGTTATAAAATTAAATTATGTGTTACCTGTGTGACAAGGGCATACAGAGGAAGAGTAACATAACTACATAGGATTTGAACAAAAACCCTGGCCAATTTAAACACCATGTATTAATTTCTAATAATAGTTACTATTATCATCAGTATATTCAATGTGTTTATTGAATGAATTAATTAAAACTCACCCCATTGTGATCCTGATGACAATGTCTGCTGTATGCTCATGAAAGCAAGATTTTAACCCAAATTCATACTGTATTACAACAAATATAACATGTTAGAAAATAGAAACACACAAAATCTATAGAAATTAGCATAAGGAGAATTTATCAGTTCTTAGTTTCTTACCCAAGTCCATGCAAAGAAAGCCACCTGAAAAGCATTCTGCAACGTAAAATGAAAATCATTTAGTAGAGTTATTGTATTACCTGATCATAATTATAGAAGTGGTATAACATTAAAGTAATACTGTAGAACTCTTGATGCATAGATACTAGTTTGGATATATACAAATATACCTGAAAGAGGACAAAGTTGATGAGATAGAGGATGAGACGAGGGCGGTTGAACCAGAAGAGGTCGTCACCAGGCTGAACCACGGGTACACCCTGCACGACCTCTCCTCTCTCTTGGATACTTAATCCCATTTTCGTGATTATCACTTGTAGTTTTGTCCCAATTAGTAAAACTATCTGCAAATTATACATGTACATGATACATATTATTCCAATACACAAAATACTTCAATTATTTTAGTAAGTACAGAGTTCATGAAAAAGGAAAAATATCAATACTTACAACCAATGGTATAAATGGTAGCCACAAATAAGAATACCATCCTGTCATGTCCAAAGAAAGAAATATTTAGAAACTTTAATGTTTGACAAAGAAATTATCTTGTTAAACACTTGAATCTTAATTACTCTATCTTGACGTTTTTGATTTATACACTAACAACTGAACAATTATAAGATTACAAATATCTTTTGATCAATTGTTAAGAACTACTTAACATGTAGTGATGGGTTAGCTAGCTGCACCTAAGTTAGCCACTCCTAAGTTACATACAGACAGTCCAAATACGATGTTAGCTGCACTTAACTTATGTGCAGCAAATGCTAGAACAATTTTGAAATCAACACTTAGAGGGTGTTTGGGGAGCTTATTTGTTGCTTATTGCTTATAAGAAAATAAGCTCAAAAATCCTAGCTTATTTTGAGCTTATAAAATCCCCCTCACAAGTAAGCAAATAAGCTAACCAAATAAGCTTATCCAAACACAAAAATCGCAAGCTTATTGTATCACAATAAGCATATAAGCAAATAAGCCTACAAAATAAGCTCCCCCAAACACCCTCTTATAATACCATGATTATACGAAATTATCTATATTAGGTTCAGTTTGATGAACCTGAGATCTCCTTTTTTATGATTGTTTGAAAGCATATTCTAGATACGAAATAAATAAAAAGTAGTAGTTTACTTACCATGGGTACTAAAGAGCAGGAACGCTATGGCGAATAACCAAATCGGCGGGCTATTAACAGAAGTCAATGGATACATGTAAGTTCAATTAATATTCGTTCCACATGGTCGTCCCATATTAGAAAGGTTGACAATGAAGTTGTACCTTATACCAACAACGGTCTTGAAATCTTCTTCAAGAGACCGATTGATGTACTTTTGAAAGTTGAATCTTGACTGGCTGTGTGGGGCTAGATGTGCCTGCAATCAATTTCGAACAAGTTATATCAGAGAAATTTGAGTAAGCCACTTTAGGGACCGATTCAATGCTTATGTTGTATCAGAAACTAAAATGAAATTATACCATAATGAATCCATGCCTCAATGTTAGATAATCAACTTTAGGAACAGATTGAAAAAATTGTCTGAAGAAACAAACCTGAAAGCATACATCAGAAAGAATTAGCTGATTGATTACTCATTGAAAGTTGGTCGAATTCGAGAGAAAAAAAATGTATTGAGTTACATTTTTACCAACAAAATTGTACATATAAATTTCCATTATCTTTATGTAGTATTTTTCACCTTTTATTTGTGACATTTTCTAGAACTTGCAATTGAACAAAGTTGATATGAATTGGTCTTGTACACATATAATAATCTCTAGAACCAGTGACCAAATTATATCATTTCATAACATAATAATTAGGGTAAATTACGCCAATTGTGCACATGTTTACATCAATTACACCAATCGTTCTCATGTATCAATAAACAATTACACGGATGGTCCCTAACTATCTAAGGTATGCACGACGGTGGTTCCAACAACTAACTTCCGTTAAATGTACAAGTTAAATCTATGTAGTCTTTTCACAAAATTATTTCTTCTTCACTAACCCAATTCTTTACTATTTTTCATAAAAGACTACATGACCCTCACAAAACATGCGAGGGTTATGTAATCTTTTCACAAAATCATTTTCTTAATTTTCTCTCTTTCTTTCACCACCGTTCATATTTAACGGGCATAACTATCTAAAGTTAGTAAGAAGGATTACTTGTGTGCATACCTTATATATTTAGGACCATCAGTGTAACTATCAAATACATGACGACAATCGATATAACTTAAGTTAACCATATACGCATGATCCGTGTAATTTACATTAGTGATATAACTTTCATAGATACACCGTACAGGGGTACACATACACGTAATTATGATGAGATCATTAAATTGTCTTCCCCATGATATTGACATGTAATCAATTGATGCATGCATGATCGATCATATTAATTGGCTTTCCTTATCATTTAAAATTAAAAAGTCATGCAGACTAACGTGGTCACGGCTATTGACTTTACCTATTTTACATAAGGGTTTAACATGGTTACAAGTCCATGTAGCTTCCTTGACTACAAATATATCAAAAATATAACAAAATAGACCCTTAAAATTTTTTAAATGAGTTAGTTATACTGAATTAGAAGAAAATTCAACTTTTAAGTTTCAATTTCACTAGAATATTGAACATACTATATATGAGAATTCGGAAAAACTATTTGCTTCAGAAAAAGTCAAATTGTATTCAAAGCCAATTATACAAGCAGAAAATATAGGGAATTGAATGGACTACAATTACATGTAGCATATATATTCCCTTTATATAATTCTAAGTTAAAAAAAATGTTATATACACATAGGAAGTACAAAGAATATGGATAGAAATTAAAGTTATATACAACTACATGCAACATGTTTATACGATGTGTTGACTAATTTTCATCTTCCAATATAGACCCAATCAAAACCTTCTTTTCTTTATTTTCTTAAAGCTATATTCAAATGAAGAGTTATAAAATGGAATGAAACATAATTACACAGTTAAGTGTAATAAAGTTGTTATGTAGTATCATTTAAATAACATAATAAAATAACTGAGAATACATACGGGGTTTTCGTACGTTATTGAACAAAAATCTTTTCAATAGTATGTATTTATGAATTTAATTTGTGATCGACAAGTTAATAAACCGTCCAACTATATAATAGCTAGCTAGCTATTCGTCTAATCGTATTATTTTTTTCCTATTTGAGGGATCGATTTCAAGTGCAAAATCGTTGACTGAGCAAGAAATTAATGCTTACAATCCAAAGTAGAATAGGAGACTTGGTCCAAAAGTTCATGTGCCTTCTTCCAAATGATGTATCTCTTGCAAATTGGAACCTCTCTGGATCTGCATATACATAAAATTATTTACAATTGTGTTGATGTTAAATTTAGTACTATTTCAAAATGGCTTAATGTTACCAAAAGTGCTATGGCCTAGCTATATATATGTGAGAAGCATTACAACCTAGTGGTTGTGGATTCAAGCCTCGTGAGAGGCAATTTGTAAATATTTGTGGTTGTATATAATAATCTTGAGCGAGTAATTTAGATTTGTTTTTCTAAAAAGAAAAAATTTAAAATTTTTATACAATACACATAAGTTTGTGTGCATGCTTGCATTTACGTGCATGTAAATGCTCGTAGTCCTTGATTAAGTAAGTCTCATTTGTGTTTAATTAACTTGATTTAATTTGTAAATGGTAATTATATATGAATTTAAAGACTGTAAATGATCGATGTCTTGAATTGCATTGTTAGAAATAACATCACAAAATTAATTGAATTATAAGAAAATGATATAATTAAAACGTTTGCATATTGTGACAAAATGCTTTAATGATAGTTTGGTTGGTTGGTATGTACCGTGAGAAAACTGGTACTCAACGGTCTCAGTCTCTTTCTCCCAATGCTTCCATTTTTTCATCTATACATACATACATAAAATAATAATGTCAAAAATTAAATTATTATTATAAATCATTCTAAATCTATAAAATGATGATTAATTAATTGAGTAATTTAGAAAATATATATTCTTGATTAATTTAGAAAATATATCAGTAAGTAGGTACGTACCTTTGCTTGTCCTAAAGCCATGGTGAAGAAACAATAGATAACATGAAAAAGGGCGAGTGCAAAGATGAATCTATGAAGTTGATGAACTCCATCATATGACATAAACGATACATTTCCCTGTAATTAATATGTTTACAAAATGATGTGTATTAATTAAGGACCATTATGCATTTAGCAAAAAATAGTTATATGCAAATGGCAATCGTAAAGACCATATATGTAGGCTTTTTTATTTTGATAATATATAAAAGTTATTTGATCATTATGCTTTTTCCATTCGAGACCTTATCTGCATTATGGAAAACGAAAATAGCTGGAGGAGCACAGTCATTCAGGCGATCATATATTCACAGCCTGTTAGTTTATCTAGAAAGCTAGGAATGATGTTTCTTTTAATGGTGTTACACCCTCATGGCAAAGATTATAAGAAGACGTGCAAAGCCTTTCTTTTTTTAGATCAAAAGTAGAGTAAGTAAAAACGATTTTACTTGGAAGAGATGGTGTGAGGTCATATATTCACAGCATGTTTGCTTTTGAGTGTTAACTGAGAAACTCAGGAGTTCACAAGTATCATTATTCATGTGCAAGGTGTTAAATAAGAGATAGGGGTGTCAAATGGGTTCTGATACTTTTATTTTTTTCCAATTGGGGTAACAATGTAAATTCAAATCTGTTTGAGGTGATATCAAAAACTTCTTAAAGTGAAAACTGGTGGCTTGGCCTCTAATTTCGAGAATTTTTTCCTAAAATTTTTCAGGTTTTTTTCATCCATGTTAGCTCCCTTGCAGTTAAGATCCGGATTTATTGGTGTTTTAAAAATAGTAGTGGCTTTGGTGTGTGTATAAGGTACTCTAATAACTATTGGAAAATGATTGGTATGACTAATTATGTAGGCCTAATTAAAGACCTAAAGATGTGATTGGTTGCTTTGAAAAGTTAATTGGATGAGATTAGAAGAGAGAAAAAAATCAACCAATAAAATAATTAGATCTGTATGTAGGTCTATGTAATTAAGTTGATATAGCATTACTCATAACTATTAGCAACTTGCTAGTACTTGTGTTTGAATAAAATTTTCTCTGCCTTTCAAAAAATTATAATGAAACATGACTATGATTAAATAGGTTATCAACAATCATTATTATTAAATTAGTAAATAATTTTTCAACAAAATGATGCCAAAAAAGTAAACATTAGTTCTTTAATGATCAAAATATATTTTTATTTCTAGTTTCCAAATCATAAAAGAATTTAAATCATTGAAAATTAATACTCAATATGTCTCATTTTTATTGTCTACGGACAATTATAGTTGGATTTTATAGATATACTCAAAGCAAGTTTGTCTCAAAATGTATATGCAAGTAAGAAAATCTTTTAAGACAACTAAAAATAAAAATAGTAAAGTGAATACTAAAACGAGATGAAATGAATAAGTGTTTTTTGAAATTAATTAAGAAAGACTAACACCAACAAAACATCAAATTTGCTACCATTCTTGCAAAACACGTAAACGAACACTCCTATTTTCACGTTGGATATATTTAAAACCACACATTATTCTACATGTCGACTTTAACATTTTATGTACTTAAAATGGAAAAACTTATGTTTTGTATAGTTATTAAATAAGTTGTCAAGAAATGGCATATATACCTCTTCTGCACATTTTTCTTCACCACTACTAGCCAAAATTCTCCGGGCACTATCGCCCATCTTTGACCACGTTAACAGTTTCCGGCGACTCTCATCTTCACCAGCTCCCGACGCTTTCTCTTCCGTGCGGCTGCACGGATGCCAACTGTTGGCTGCACTTTCCGATATGCATATCTTTGTAATCGGTGATGTACCCGCCGTTAATAATAACGATATAAATCCCAACAACATTAGCTCTACAAAAATAATATCAAAAAAGAGCATGAGTTATTAACAAAATCATAATTACAACTTGTACTACATATGTCACCTTTTTTTTGTAACTACAGAAATTTTATAAAATAAAACTAGTGAGACGTTAGGAGATACAGACTGATCGAGTAAATGGATTTACTTAAGTTGGATGATGTAATTCGAAAGCAATACCTGCTTTGATCTTTTCTAGCGATTCGTATAGAGCTTTCTTTCGATTCTTTTTAAACCACTAGAGAAAGAAAACATTCAACGATGATAATTAAGACGTGCCATAAACTAATTTAACTTTGATGACTATTTTGTTAAGAGTAATTTTTTAGAGTTGAATAAACTTACATGTCCGATCATATGGATGATTTGTTCTATAAAAATGGAGACGATGATGAACACGAAACAAACTGTGGCAACTGCCCACGTGGGCGTTTGCTCTAACGATCTTCCATCTCCTCCTCCAGCCATCGATCTTTCTTTGTCCTTAAAAATTTATAGATGATGATGAAGATAAATGAAGTGTGAGTTTTAATTTAGAGTTTTATGAATGATAAGAAATATTTGTAATTAGATTTTTTTCATTTTTGAGTGTTGGAAGTTGGATTTATAAGGATGTATTGGGTTAGGAAAACATGACGAAAGTGAGGGGTCAAAGGGTTGAGTATGTCAAATAGACGCTTGTGTGAAAAAAGACCGAATAAGTAAGATCTTTTTTTAATCTTTTATGTCTTGAGATCAGAAAGGCTTTATTGACCCAAACGTTGTAGGGGTGCTTCTAAATTCACTATTGGTTGTCTAACATTTGGAAATTTTATTTAATTTACAAAAATATAAAATTTCATTATATTTTGTATCTTTGGATTATAACTAACTAAATAAAAGGATTATCCTATATTGATTATATATATGGTGATGGTAGTTAAACTCGATCAATTAGAAACAAACCATGAAACTATAATATACTAAATTGAGGAGTTACAGACTTGCAGTAAACAACTTTAATGATTATGAGCAAGGTCAATTTTGATATGTACCTATCAAATTAATTTTTAAATGTTTTACAATTTCGATACATACTCATCTAGATCCTAGCTACATGTACATTAAAATGATTGATATAAAGGCTTTTGGTTATAGCTAGCTAGCAGTATGATAAAAACCTATCGATTTGCAATTTAGAGATGACACATTTTTTTCTGGTGATTGGAGTTGCGGGAATGGGAGGATGTTAATGAGTATTTTGAATGGTTTGATATAGGCATCGGTTTAAAGATTATGAATAAGAGTAAGTTATATAGTGTGGCCTTTAATTACCAAGGGAGGCAGACGAGATGGCTCTAGTTAGGTACTCTTGGATATCATAGTTTCGGTTTTCCCTTTTAATCCGTTAAAGGTGTAAATTGGCGGGAACACTCTAATCTTGTGTGTTTTGGCATCAGTCATTGTTAGCATACCCACTTGGGTGACATAAAAAGAGATTGAAATGGATTATTAGATGGTAGTGTTGTAATTGAGTCGTGCTGAGCTTGACAGGGTTCGAGCTTGGCTTGACTCATTTAGGGTAAGCTCGAGCTCGGCTCGATATTTTGACGAGCTTTTACGATGCAGGTTCGGATCGAAAAAAAGTCATAGAATGGTTTGAGCTGGACTCGAAAAACTCGAAATTTTATATTAAAATATTTTTTAATAATCAGAATTATTTTATGTTTATATAAAAAAATAAAGAGCTATAATAAAAATCATTTCAAATGTATATACAATACAAATAAATTGTGAAAATAAATGTAAATTAATTTAACAACTTCAAAATATAATAATAATAATAATAATAATAATAATAATAATAATAATAATATCATTTACATTTAATAGTTACATATATACATATACACATATAGATCTTTATTAATGCTCGATAACACTCGAGCAAAGCAGCTCTTAAAAGGTCGAGCTTAGCTCAATATATATTTCGTGCTTGATTTTTAAGCGTGGGGTGCTTGATTTTTAAGCGTGGGATCAGGCTTAAACGTACTAGATAAAAGCTTGATTCAGTCAAGCTCAAGCTCGAGCCGAGCTCGAGTTAATCGATAAAAGCTTAACTTATTTGCAGCCATAGTTAGTGGTACTGAATTTACCTTACAATTATAAGGTTAAAAGGTTCAAATCTTCACTTGTATATTCATAGTAGAAGGTGTCTGAGCAGTAAAAATTAAACAAGATGAAAACTTGGCTAGTCTACAAGAGACTATAGTATATGCAACGAATTTAAATAACTGGAGCTTTTATTGACTATTTAATAATCTTTCATGCACGTTAATTATCTATTTTCCGATCGGTCCTGATCGATCACTAGTTATTTTATTTATTTTCACAAGTTCATACATAGCCTCGATCATGACTTTCAATAAATTATTCTTATAAAAGTGCTCGTGTTTATATGAAGAAAAAAACAATATTCTTTGATTTTCAGAAAAGGTGACAATCGGTTTATTTTTCTAATATTGCATTATTGCTCTTTCATCATCATAATATTTATATTATCAACCCGCGCAAAGTTACTGAATCGCGAGTTTCAGGTTACAACTTCTCTTTGTCCTTTATGTAACAATGAACTAGAGTCCCAAGAGCATTGTTTTCTTAGCTTTGACAAAATCAGACCCGTTTAAATTAAAGTTTCTAAGTTGATGGTCAGTGGTAATGACCTCTCTGACTTCCTTGGATGATATTGTAACCGGGCATATTCCATCTTTGGGGTCTAAGGTTATTGATAAGGTTTTTCATGGAGCTTTATATGTTTTAATATAGGTTATATGGAAATGGCGTAACTCGATTATTTATGCTTCTTCGGGTAAGTTGGAAAAGGTTTTGCAAGAAGATATTTTTCCTTCAGTCTAACATCTCTCTCGTCTTTGATTGATGAATAAGAGTTCCAAGCGGATCCCATCTTGGAACAATTGGATATGTAATCCTCGTGGGCCTATTTCGTGAGTTGTTTCTTTATGTACTTTTTTTGCGTGTTCGTTTGTAGTTTTTTGGTGTTGTTTTGGTGCTCTATCTTGGAGCCTGTCTTTGTTTCTTGTTCTCTTTTGCCCAAGTTGAGCTTTTTCTAATGCAATTTTTCGCATCAAAATTCATAAAATGATAGAACTATGTTACGACATATTGAATTAAAGTTGCGTATTGTTGAAAGCTGTATGCTATCTTAACTTTTAATCAAATTTTCTATTACGATTTTGCTAATTGTAGCCTAAGGGCTATGTTTAAGAATTAATTTAATGGTTAAAGTGATGGTACATTAAGTTGGTTCGAGAAGTTAAATTCAGGTGATGAATAATTATTATCAGGGTACAAATGATATATGCGTGTCTAAATTCATTAATCATTATGTTTAGATTGATCACTAATGATACACAGATTAGTACTTATTGACCAAAGAGAGATTTGACATTTATTAAAACTAAAATCGAAATATCTATAATAGAAACTAAATTAAAGTATATATATCAGTCACATCTACTTCTGAATAAATGTATGATTACCGATATCATATCTCCCTCATATCTCGCACTCAAGCATAATTGAATAGCGTTAGGTGCTGTTGTGATAAGAGTCACCCCTTTCATATTTTACAATACAAATAAGTAAATAACGTGTAAAATGGTGTTTTAATTTGAGTTTTTTGTCGAAAAATAAATCAATAGTTCAGTTTTTTACATTTTCGGGTATCAACTAATTTTTTTTCCGAAAAATGAACCACTCATTTAAAATCGATCATTTTCGTGTATATGCTAACATTTGAAACGGTCGTCGAGGATTATATAGCAATTCAAACGCTTATGATCGATTTAAAATACATCTTGAAAAAACAAATCCCCAGTTGTATAATCCTCAGCGACCGTACATATACACGAAAATAATCGATTTTAAATTAGTGGTTCATTTTTAAAGAAAAAAATTAGTTGATACCCGAAAATGCAAAAAACTGAACTATTGATTCATTTTTCGGCAAAAAACCCTTTTAATTTTAAATTCAGAAAAGTCTGGCTTAAATGGTCTTACATATAAAGTGAGTGATTTGTACAGGGAATTGATCAATATAACGTGAGTTTTGTTTTATGTAACAAAATTGTGCATTAGAACGTTATACTACATGCATAAATATTATAAATTTTTGTTGTATGAATCAAAACTTTTATTGTATATCAACACCTATTTGTATATCACATTATTCTATCAATTTATTACTAAATGTGTTTTACAATGTTATAGTGTAAATCATATTTAGTAATCTAAAAAGGAATAATGATAAATGTCTACAAATCATATATCATCTTCTTGATTAATTGTAGAATTTGTAGATCACATATTGGTAGCACAATTACATCCAAGTCCAGATCAACAGCCTAATAAGTAATAACAGCGATTTATACCTTATCCATTCAAAATAGTATACCGTACACTAGTTGTACCTCCTAATCAATCGGCACACCTTATTCAAATAAAAAAATTGAAAAAATGCGACTTTTTAATATCCGACCAGTCAAAAACTTTGTAGATTTTTTGTCTGCATTTTTGTAACTAAAGTCATAGATGCATGACATGAATCCTCTAATCACAAGCATGGTTTATGTACTTTAATAATTATTATTATGTAAAAGATGCATGGTTATTATTATATGTAAACAATGCATGGTTTATGTACTAATATACAATAAAAAATATATTTATAACTAGAATTATTGGTATTTGGTATTAGAACTTATATGAGGGAGGTAATAATCAAGATATAATAATATTACATTTTCCCATAACCAATAGAACTTGTAAAGGATTTCAAATTCTTGATGTTATTAGTTTCTTTTGTCATACCCGCCAATTCAGGATTTTAATTAGTGCCTAAACTACTTGTAATTACATGTATTTAGTTTTGTAATACTCTAAATATATGTAACATTATGGTGTAATTACATACACGCTTACGCGATTTAATTTAAATCGTACACTTATGAACCGGACGAGGTCCGACATTAATAAATGGACGTTGGTGACAAAACTTTTAAATAATGTGGAACTATGCAAACAGACATTATTTGCATTAATATATTATGAAAATATATTACACGTAATTCGTATTGTTTAAAACACTCCGAACGTTGCGAAAACACACGAGACGCGCCCGACAAACAAAAATAGTTCAAATTATATTTTTATAACTTATTACTAGGTATTTTGGTAAAATACTTCGATATTCCAGATAAAATTTAACACAAAACGCATAACATTTAATCAATCGCGGAACGTAACACAAATTCGAGGAAACAAACCCACGAGACCCAAATGGGTCAGCCTAGACCCGCGACCCGAGCTCAGCCCCAACCGACCCATGACCCACCCCTTTTAACCCCTTTCTTCCTCACCTCATCTCATTTACACACACACATCCACCCATTTTTCTCTCATCTCTCTCTACCTTACATCCTCCTCTCTCTCTAAAAACTACAAAAATAACACCCTTTTCCTCATCATAATCAGTCATCTTCATCATCAAGAGAGCAAGAACATCAAGATCACCACCATCATCTTCTACCTCATCTTCATCTTCTCCATTTTCGATTCTTGGTAAGAAACGCTTCAAAACTCGATTAAATTACTTAGAAAGCTTTTATTTACATGCTAGAATGTTTACCCAACAAGATTATGTCCAAAAAACGCTTTAAAAGTTGAAATCTACTGAAAAATCACGAACAGCCGATCCTGCAAGCTGAGATCCAATCTCGGTTCGCGGAGCCATCTCGGTTCGCGGAGCCATCTCGGTTCGCGGAGCCATCTCGGTTCGCGGAACCATCTCGGTTCGCGGAGCCATCTCGGTTCGCAGAGCAATCTCGGTTCGCAGAGCAGATCACGGTCAACTTTGGTCAACATTTTTCAGCACTTTGAAATTTACTCAAAATGGTTACCAAATGATGATAATTAATCAATACGATATTAAACCAATGCTAGAATGGTTAACAATCACTTTTACGAGTATAAAATCGAATCGAAACATAATAATAATGCTTTTGAGAATTATTATTACACACCGTCACCAACGGGCCATACTTGTTTTTCAAAAATACAAACGAAATACTAAACAAACACTTGGACATTTTCTAGTTGAGTGGACGACTAGTATGGGTGATCTTTCACGGCACCAACTTACTTACTTATTTACTTACAACCTTGTGCGTTTCGGACGCCAGAAGGTTGCAGGGTTCGGAGAAGCACATACGGAATTACATCCGCTTTACTCACTCGATTTCACATACGTACTTACTAGACTCAGGTGAGTCTTACAGCCTCACTTTTACTGTTTTATACATATGGGGTGAGATACAATGCTTACTTTTCTTGAACACAAGTACGAACAACTCATTTTACTATACGGGATTGCATGAGTTACTTACTTTTACTGAAGTCTCTCCATCATATATCGTTAGTTATGGACTTAAGCGCAAACACTAGTTGATGGATCCCTTAGGGAAATGACCCTCCCCGCCCGGGGTAGTAGCGCTACCACGAACTGTACCGTATAAACGGGCGACTATTATTCGTTACTTATGCTTGCTCAGTTACGAGCATGTCACGGGAGCAACTTATTACTTACGGGTTAAGCTTCGATTATGAGCCTCATGGCAACGGTATAACTTACTTACTTTACATTTGCGGGATTGCAAATACCTGATTTACGCCTGCGGGCATTACTGATGAAAGCTTGTGTTCAAATACTAATATTATTTACAAACCTGTGAGATTCACCAACATTCGTGTTGACCTTTTTAGCTTTGTATCTCAGGTACACAGACGGAGTAGGATTCCCTCAGGATACTAGCTAGAGTCGCATGATTTCTACACTGCATTTAACGGAGATTCTTAGCATTATCTTTTGTATTTATTATGATTATGTAATAGAATCTCCCGCTATACGCGCGGACTCTAGGGAACTTCATTTTATAACTAAAAACTCTATGTTTCCAAACATTTTATGTATGAAAATGTAACTATTTTACAAACGTTGCATATAGATGTCGTTTGCTTTACTTTTGTGCTGTGATATTCGATTAGTAGCACCCCAAAACTTGCTTCCACTGAACAGTGATTTTGAGGTGTTACATCTTTAACATCTTATGTTTGTCTTATATGGTAACAAAATTAGAATTGGCCCGAGAAATAATGAAGAATAACTTTATTTAATGAATAAAAAACTATAATTATAATAAGTAAAACTAAGGACATCGAAAAATTATACATCATTCTAGAAGTCACTCTTATATAAAGGTAAGTCTTGTGTTTCTAATTTATCGAAATTGTTTGGATTTCAAAATGGCTAAAAAGTACTCCTTCCTTCCATTTCATTTCAAATTAAGTGTCTCACTTATTATTTTTAGTTGTTTCAAAATAAGTGTCCAAATTTTTTTGCATCCAATAAAAAAAAACTTTAATATATAAAGATGAGGTATTATTAGTAGATAGTGATTTTTTTTTAAAATTGTATGTATTTTGGAATGTGACATTTTGGATGGAGAGACTAAAAAGTTTAGTTTTCGCTTATAAGTTAAGCTGTTAAGGTAATATTTTGAGGTGTATTTATATTTTGAAGGGAATGATAATCCCAACGGTTAATTTATGTGATCAACGATCCACATTCGATGCGTCTTAACTGCACTGCCTCTAACGTAACACTTAATATGTACGTAAATACAGTGTGGCGAACCTAGCTAAGCGTTTATCACATAAATCAATAATTGAGATCGCATGTCTCTCACCTTCATCAAAATATAGTTGCTCATTTGATCCCTCATTTATAAATTAACAACTCAAACTTATGATGAGTTTGAATCTTATCTTAAATATACCATAGGAAACATCATAATGATATCAAATAATTAAACTTTCAATTAATCAATTAAGTTCCTCAACTCTTTAAATATAAAATATAAACCTCCTTCGTCTAAATTAATAATTAAATAACTTTCTTTCGAAATTTTATTATGTTCAAATTTGAGTTATCGAAAACTCATACAAGTGTGTTATGTTTAGGTTGAAAGATCCGTATACACTAGTTTAAAAGCTAGTAAATGTTATTTGCTGGATTTATATCAAACTTAGGTTATCAAAAAGAAATTTATTTATTTATTTTATGTAAACAAACCGCCTTTAATTAGCTAGGTTCCTAATTGGTTTATGCAAAGGGCGGGATTGTTTAGCAATAATTTGGTCAATGTTATGTTAAGACCCGTCCCAACGGAGGCCGTCGGTTTCCGTCGGTTGAAACCGACGAAACCGACACCGATGGCACGGAGCCGTCGGTTCGGTCCGTCGGTTTCCTCCGTCGGAAATCCGACGAGGTGTATGGGTTGAGCGTGGGTCCGACGAGATGGGCCAGCGAATAAAAAAAAAAAAAAATTTAAAAATAGCTGTTAGGCTTTAAAAAAAAATTTAAAAAATTCCCAACGGGCAAGGAGCGTATTTTTTTTTATTTTTTTTCTTCACTTTTCCACTATAAATACACACCCTTAAACCATCAAAAAATCACACCTCAAATTCACAATTCTCTCTAAACCTCAAATTTGTATACTTTCACATTTTGTAAAATGTCATCTTCTGATTCCGATATCGAGGACGTGACCGCGGTAAATGCTTGTGCCGATCCGATGCAAGCTCTCGCATTGTTCGATGCGATAAGCTCCGGTTCATCCGACGAAGACGAAGTTTATGTTCCGATACCACGAGCACCCCGACGATACTTTCCTAGAGATCGTGCCAACGCGTTAGAACGTTTGTATCGAGACTATTTTGCCGAGAATCCAACCTTTCCGGCGGATGTTTTTCGTCGTCGTTATCGGATGAGCAAAGGATTGTTTCTCCGTATTTGCCAAGGTATACTATCATACTCCACTGTTCCGGTACCTCCATACTTTTCTAACTTCATTCAAAGACCCGATGCTACCGGGTTACTTGGTTTTAATGTGTGGCAAAAGTGCACGTCCGCCATACGACAATTGGCATACGGTTGTGCCGCCGATGCGTTTGATGAATATTTACATATGGGTGAGCAAACTTCATATGATTGTTTGGATAACTTCTGTAAGTGTGTTTTTCATTTATACTCTACGGAATATTTACGAAAACCGACTTTGGCGGACGTGCAACGATTGCACGAGAGACATGCTCAGGTGCATGGTTTTCCTGGGATGCTTGGTAGTATTGATTGTATGCATTGGCCATGGAAAAACTGCCCAGTGGCATGACAAGGTCAGTACACTCGAGGTGATCACGGGCATCCAACGATCATGCTCGAAGCGGTTGCCTCTTATGATACTTGGATTTGGCACGCTTTCTTTGGTCCCGCCGGTTGGAGCAACGACATCAATGTGCTCAATCAATCGGATCTGTTCAACGACTTACTTCAAGATACTGCTCCCCAAGTAAACTTCACAATTGCCGAGGAAGAATTCACTCGAGGTCATTATCTAGGAGATGACATTTATCCAGAATGAGCCACTATTGTGAAATCGTTTAAGCATCCCCTATCGGAACAGGAGAAACGCTTCAAGAGATATCAAGAATCTGCAAGAAAGGATGTGGAGCGAGCTTTCGGTCATCTTCAAGGTCGTTGGCAAATAATCAAGAACCCGGCAAGACCGTATAGCACCAACCGGATATCAAGAATTATGTATGCTTGTGTTATTCTGCACAATATGATAACGGAGGATAACGGACGAAATATGTGTGATCTGGAGGAGCAATATCCGGATGTCCAACCGAGACGCTCGTGGCGAGAAAGAGTGGAGACTCATTTGCGTATGGACAAAGAGTTGCGCGATCGGGTAGTTCATCACCGACTTCGAAATGCTTTGATCGAGCACATTGCACAACTCCCTCCGAACTACCGTAGACGTAAATTGTTATAATCGTTTAATTAAAATAATTGTCTTTCGTTTATTAGTGTAACTTTTTTTAATTATTGTATTTTATTTTAAGTATTGTAATGTTTAATTTTTAAGTATTGTAATGTTTATTTTAATGATATGTGTTTTTATTTTAATTATTGTGTATTAATTAATTAAATTTATTGGTGTGAGTCCCTGAAAAATGAAACTGACGGAAACTGACGGATGACTGTTGGGAGGGGCCTGTCAGTTTCTGTCAGTTTCCATCACCATTGATAGAGTTCTAATCATGACCAAATCATTGAGGAATTCTTCTCCAAATAGTATCAATCAATTAATTAATAAAACTTAATACGAGTTTTGTTTTTTAAATTGTAACTGTATACGTCGTTGAAGAAAAAGCCCATTAACATTTTCAAACAATCCACTTTTCTTTTACCTATTTAAAATCTTAATGGATTTAGTCCGACACACGTGTATGTTAAAAGTCTATCATGCTCACAAAGTCACAAAATCACCATCTATATAAGTGGTCAATAAATTATTAATGTACTTGGGTTTTATTTAGCTATAAGTTATAAATATTAACTATCGGGAAAATTCCATGCGCAAGATTGGTTAAGGTTTTGATTGATAGATGTCGAGGGAAAAGAGGTTATGTGATCAATATTCAAGATTTACTGCATCTTAGTATTTTATGTAAAATATATTGTACACGTGAAATGTAATGTTTTAAATCTGGACCATTGATCACATAAAAATCTGCACCATGGTCTACCTAAAAAGAGTGATATTAGCAATATCATTATTTTAATGGATGTAATTTGCAATTTGTATGTTAATACAATTACTCAGTGTGCAAACAAATGATGTTACATATGTATAAAGTAGAGAACAAATAAAACTTTTGAACAAATATAATTCCCATTTGGGTAGAGTGTAAATTAGTCAATTAAATGAGGCTACTAGATTATAGTAGTACGATACCGTACGAATATATATCGTTGAATTAACATAACATTCCAACCTAACCTTATTGAATAATGTCTCATGTGATACATGTCGCATCTCATCTTGTATTTCTTTCCATAACATCCTTTCAATGGGTCAAATATAATCCTACTTGCATTTTGGTGACACCTAAGTGATTCAATCCTTACTGATAAAACTTTCAACTTCTTTCCGTATTATCAGCCACGACAAGCAGAATGTGACTGATTGTCTTCTCGATCTTGAGTTAGAGCTAGTCGGAGTTAATTAAAGTTCGTATTGACCAACTACGGATGGTGAAAATATAATAATGTTAGACAGCGATTGAGCGAGAAAAAAACATGTATACATAATTACATATACGTGCCATTTTGAAAGATGGTTAGTTATTGTCAAAGTTTAGCATAATTCAAGGTTGAATCATGATTCACGAAGGTGCTGTTTTCATTTGACGAGAAGCGTTTAATGGTTAGATGAGATTAGAAGGTGTTGTAAATAGACATGTTTAGAAGAACCACTTAAATGTTCACACTAGCTAGTTGTATTTCTTTGATATTTTACGTGTCTTATTCTTTTGTTTATTACACTTTGCTTGCCTTTTTTTTAGCTTGTGGTTCTGTTTTAAAATAAGAATCATCAACTTCAACATGATGATGCCTAATCGACTCGATAAACATCCACGATATCCGATACGTCATTATTTAGAAAGAAGTTTATCGGAAATAATAAGATGTTTATTGTCAGAAACTAGTAAAAGTACATCCATCATCTATGGATTCACCCGTGTATCGAATAAAAAAAGAAAAGAAAAGAAAGAATTCCAGCTCCCAAACAAATTTGTAGAACAAACACTACCCAAATTATTGATCTGTTTATGATTGTAAACATGTCATGAAACTCGGAGAAAAATCCATGTTCAACATGCTACTCATGAGTCATGACCTAATGGGCAGGTCCTAATGGGCGGGTCAATCACATCAGGTCAGAATGAACAAATAACTGGACCCATAAGTGACATCTAGCTTTCGTTTTCTCATTCTTCTTCATCTTGGTATTTGGGTTTAAAATACGAGTATATTAATAACTATTGCAGAGAAACGATATCTAAAGATCAAAACCTGGAAACTAATAGAAAGAACCATCATGGAAAAATATTCCATTAGGATTGTCGCTCACCGGCCTACCCTATGGCATGAACAACTTATCATGGTTAGACATTCGGATTATTATAGTTCAGTTCTAAACCAACTGGTCTGTATATTGACAAAAAGAAATACTATCTTCTCTGGGGATCAAGCTTAAGACATAACTAATTTTTTAAGGATGATTTCTTATTTTCAAGAAATATATATTATTTAAACACTACATTATCAAACGAAATATATAATAACACCTCGAGTCTCCCTGTGTTTCCACTAAAACAATTCCAGGAAGTATTCAAACCCACCACAGACCAACATACAAAGGAAGCAACAAAAGTGTTTATGGTTCCATAACTTATAGATTAGTTCAATGCCAAATGAATAAACATAATACAGATAACGGAAAAATTGGTTCTTCACAACCGCATTATAGAAAAGTACTGACACCCAAATATATAGCTGCACACATGAAGCTTTTATTCCAAAAGTAGACACAATTCATCTAATCTAATCAAATTCGTCCAGCAGGAACAAATAGATGATATTCCACATAAAGTACATACATAAATACTAACCTCCAATTCAGAAAATGATGTCCTCGTCTTTCTGGGTAGCTGATAGCATGTTATGAGCAGCATTCATTGATATCCCTCTTTCTAACGAAAGATGCTCAGCAGCTTGATCTTCAGCAAACTGCTTAGAATTTTTCATTTGCCTTTCGATCTCTCTCTTTTTGAAAGCTTGTATCTTCTTCAACCTAAAGAAATCTTCTCTCTCCAATTCATCCAGTTCACCTTTGATGTAACTTATGGTATTTTCTAACCTTGGTTTGACCACACTCTCTAAAGCATTGACTCTACGGTTTGTAGTCTTGATTGCTTCATCAAGTGTTAAGAAGGACGTTTGAAGCGATGCGAGTTCAACAAGAACCTCAATTGCCTTCACATATGCAGCTTTACACCCCTGCACTTGCTGCCCACCTCTTGCCAAGCCAGTTAAGTCGTTTTTTGTCTCGGCTTCAGAAAAGTATTCAAATTTGGGGAGTTTTACACCAGCAACGTTTTCAGTTCGTGACCTGACTTTCAGGGATGCGGTTTTGACATTTTCAAGGACAATATACTTGATGTTGTCACCAGCTACATATTTTGCCTCAGTTAAAGCAAAAGAAGAAGATTTCATGATTGTTCCCATTGATTCTTTTGTTGCGACAATTTTCTTGAGAATGGTTCGGAACTGGACTGTTAGAGCATCACTCTTTTTCTTCAAAAGAGCATGGCCTCTGGTTGCACCAATAAGACGAGCCTTAATGACTCCAAGCACTGTGACAGTTGGAACAACATTCAAACGCTGGCCCTGGCCAGACATCTTGTCAGATATGTAAACCTGTTAACAAAAAGACCAATAAACAAGGATGAGTTAAGACAACAATACAGCTTACAAATGAATAAACGAATACATGTACAATCATTTCTAGAGGTGAAGCGTGGTCGGATGTGTTTTGAAAGTGATTATGTATAATATTCAGAGTCAAATTGTCGGACATAATAAACCAAATTGAAGGAGATCAGGAGGTGGTGTTTGAAGTCACAATTATCAGACAATTAGATGTTTGCATGTATGGGAAATTATACATCTTAAGGAAATCAATTCATACAAATGACCAAAACTAGCATTCTTGTGAAAAAACTTTTGTTTTTTTTTTTTTTTTTGCCTTTCAAAAAAAACTTAAGTTTAATAAAGTGGGTAGGCGTAATTAATGCATAAAATGACCACAAATAGCATTCGTGTGAAATAAAAAACAAAAGAAAAGAACGGATAAGGAGATTAATCTTGTGAAATATAAGACGTGGTAATTATTTAGCCTGACCATCACTCATACTGCAGCAGTAAAAAACTGATTACTTGACCCGTACATAATCAGCTAATCAAAAGCATAATTTCTTATTCCAAACATTGAATATCTGATAATCGGATAAGCAGTTTCAAATGGCAACTACAAACACCCCCTTAATAAACAAGATCAAAGACATCTTTTTCATGCAGACATAGAGATGAATGAGTTTCAAAGAACTCAAAACCCGTCATAGTTAGAGGTTCAGGTCAATTTTATTGGGAAAAAAACAAGTATCGAATCATTCTGAAAGATAGTTCAATCATCACTGGCATAGACAATCCAGCGGTCCAACATTTTGAATGTCTGAGAGCAACTAACATAACCATCATTACCCTAAAACACTCTCACTCCCGACAAAATAACAGCAATATAGCATAATGATAAATCATATCTCCCACTCCCAACAATTAAACTTTTGAACATTCATAGATCACCATCCTTACCTTTAACTACTTTTGTATTGTTTCAACCACAAATTCTATCATGATACTAACCAGATCGTTGATTTTATCAAGGCCAATGAATTAAATTAACATCCTTACTTAATACCTTTCATTTTTTATACTGCCAAGGCTGCACTATACATATATATCCAGTTATCTTTCCCATGCCTACTTCAAATTCTTTATATTGTCAACAAGATAATTGACATTCTACAAAAAGTAGTTTCAGGTCAGAGCAAATCAGTTAAAAACCTGAACTCAGTGAACAACTATCGGTTCCGAAGTTTCTACAGATTCTAACCACAACAAAACAAATCTATTCACTAAAAAAAAACCCTGAAAATGCCGAATAACTACGCGAAACATTACTTTATTCCATACGAAAAAGATCTACATTGATTTCAACCACAGTCCGTCAAAATACCTAAATCAAGTTTGACTACAAATCAAAGTTCGATTACATGATATTTCAACGATATCATTCATGTTCAACAAATTAAACAAAATTATATAAACGAAGTTCATAATGACTAGGATCTAAACCACAATTATGCTAAATAAGTACGATTAGGGCTCGCAAAATTAAACTTCAAATCATATCACATTACAAACTAATTCATTAAACTTAGATTAAATCTAGTACGAATTGGTACAGATTGTGATGATGAGCAGTTAGATCATAGATATATGAAGTTATTTAATTCAACGAAAGCAGTATATGTAAGCGTATTAAATAGTAAAATCAAAATAAGATCTGTAACAAGAAGGAAGAAAATATTACTTGATGACGGTGATGATCAGGTACAGTTAGGGTTTGCTGATTGCAATGAAGGAGGAGATCATACACTACAGGTGCTTGATTGATGTATGTTTTGTTTTGATGAAATAATTTGATATTTTTATTTAATCAATTTATTTATCTATTAGTTTTGTGATGCGATGATGATAAATTTATTTATTTAATTATAGAAATGGGTCACGTCTTTTATATGATAGTGGGTAAAGACTACGATTTTAAGCCCATGAGCCCAACCCATCAGAAGTATGAGAACTAATTTTTTCAATGGGTTAATAAACCGGTTATCCGCAGTGGTGGATAGGGGTGGTCAAAAAAATCAGGTTGGGTAATCGACCCGGTCAGTACCTGAAAACCCGACTTGTTATATATCCGGGTTGGCCATACCTGGTTCGGGTTTTACTAGTACCCGGCGGGTACCCAACCGGGTACGGCCCCAGACATTGCAAATCGGGTTGTACCCGAACCGATTCCAAAAACCGGTTTTTAAACCCGGTTTGAACCCGGTTTTTTCACTAGCCGTTGTGTTTGACCTTCTAGCCGTTTTATATCCGTTTTTTTTTGTTTTTTTTTTACCATTTTGCCATCCTAAAACTAGTATAAATAGATACATTGGGTTTTGGTTAGTTACAACACTCAAACTCACTCATTCTAGTGAAAAAACACTCAAAACGCTTACGACTTACATACGAAACTCTCAAAACATTACTCTCATCCTCTAAAAACGCTCTCAAAATGAAAACTCAAAGTTCCTCAACTAACGATTTTGTTGGTTCGTCAAATGCACCAACTATTGTTCAAGTTTTGCAAACGAAACGTAATCCGGAGATTTGGTGTAACTTTGACAAAGTGTTGTTGTCGGATGGTTCGACTAAGGCACATTGTAAACGATGTGGGAGCTTTTTAAAATCCGACTCCAACTCAACGTTGAGCAAACATACTTTAAAGTATTGTAGTTCAAACAAAACTAATCCGGAGGAGGGTCAAGCAACCATTTCACGGGATGGAGGTATTTTCACATACCAAGCGGACCGGTGTCGAGAAGCATTTGTCGGCTTTGTGATTCAAGAAGCTTTGCCGTTCAACCACTTCGACAACCCTCGGTTTACTAAGGTTATTCAAAATACTCTTCAACCCCGATATAATCATGTAAGTCATCTTACCCTTAGACGTGATGCACTTAAGTTGTGGAAAAAAGCTAAAATTCAACTAATAACCGGTTTTGAAAACTTAACTACAAGTGTATCATTAACAACCAATGTTTGGTCGGCTCCTCATGATTTGTCTGGTTCGTACCTTTGTGTTACCGCGCATTGGGTTGATCCCGCAACTTGGCAAATGATGAAACGTACCATTGCTTTTGAAAACCATGAGCATTGATGCTCTACTTATTCCCGAGACAATTCACCCATGGCTCAGATTTAGTAACAAGCTAACAAAGTACAATACATACTATCAAAAACTGAACTTGTTGAGGGGGAAAGAATGTGATTTATCTAGGGTGGTCAATTGGGAACCACTAGAACAAGCAGGGGTAGCCAACGGAATCAAGGATATCATTAGGCAACGTTATTTCGTGGATCACATAGCATTTGAATATGAAGAATGGGAAGGAATATTTCAAATTAAAGAGCATGTATACAAGGAGCTATGTGTGGAATTCCACTGCACATATGAAATGAAAGAGAATGTTGAGACGACGACTGATAAAAATTTCATGACTTTCCGACTGGGAGGTCAACCAAGGAAAATGAGTATGATGGAGCTTGCTGGCTGTCTAGGCATTTATTCTCGAGAACAGCTAGATGCAGCTCATTTTGCGGATTACTTGATGGCTAGTGAGATGATCGAGACGGAATTTTATCCCAAGGATCTGTGGCACAAATTTTCATCAAAACCATATGCTAGAGGTGGAAGTTCATACAAAGATATGGAGAACATGCAGTTGCGGGTAATCCAACGATGTCTTGCGCACACCATTTCGCATAGAAGGGAGAACACAGAGAGAGTCGGCTTCGCCGACTTATGGTATTTGAGGAAGTTCGTAGCGGAGGAGAATATCAATGTGCCATACGCTGTTGCCTGGTATTTACATCATAATACCAGCGGGATTAGAGGGTCATCCCCTATCTGTGGGGGACAATTTGTAAATAGGATTTCCAAGTCCTTCAACATCAGTTTTGCAAATTTAGAGCGAGTGACGGCTAGGCAGAAAACAGTAGGGTTAGTTCAGTTTCGGGGGGCACAAGCTATTTCAGTTGTCAATAATAATTTCGTGCCCTATCAGGAACCACCAGAGGAGCAATTGGCACAGCCACCCAGAAGAAGAAGACATCAGCAAGTGGAACATGAACAACATCAAGAGAAAAAAGCTCCATACGAGCAGGGAGGTTTCCAGCAGTAGGGCGCAGCACAACCATCCGTGCTTGATCTTATGCAGGGTATTCAGGGTCTTCACGTTAGCCATAATGATTTTTCGCAGGAAGTCAGGTATGAGTTTGGAGCACAGCGCTACCACAACGCTTGGTCGGCACACAACACACAAAGACTTTCTGAAGTGGTGCCCAACTACCGGCCTACAGCCTACAACTACCCACCCATGTGGGGTCAGCCTGGAGTAAGCTATCCACCATCGGTTTATGACGAGGGTGCCACCTTGGCAGAGCTGCAGGAAGAGTATTGAAGGCAGCAGGAGAGAGAGCAAGAGGAGCGTGGATTCCCCTATGACTATTCCCCATTTTGAGTGCTTGCGTTCCTCATGTGATTCATACACTTTTCTAGACAAATTGATAACGGTTTATCTAAGTACTTTTAAATTTTATGTTTGGATATTTTGAAATGCTTGACTAGGGATGACGTTTGGGTACGTTTTTGTACAACGACATCCCCAAACACTTTTCCATTTGGATTTAGGTAAATTTTGGTGCGAAATGGTCAAAATGTTGGATCATGGCACTTGTAACCGGCTGGGACTAGGGATACCCGGCGGGTACTCTATGGAAATTTGAAACAGTATTGATTCAAGCCTTTGTACCCGGCTGGAACACCTTATACCCGGCGGGTACAACGTACCCGGTTTGGAACCGGGTATTGGACCCGAACCGGTTCCTACCCGGTACAAACCGGGTACTATAGGGTTGGTTTTCCCCCACCCAAAACCGGGTCGGGTTCGTAAAGAACTGGTTTTTTGACCGTTGACCAATACCCAGTTCGGGTTTTCGGGTTGGGTCGGGTCGGTCCAAAACCCGACTTTGTTCACGCCTAGTGGTGGATCTAAAAATTCTAATGATCTGTAACACAAATTATTTCATAGTATTATATAGATAATTTTTAATGAACATGTAGGATTTCATTAAAAACTAGTAGTTTTTAGAGTTAATAGCATACAAAATGGATTAATCATTCATCAAACCAATAGCATAACTTATTTGGACTCGTAGCAATAGCAATAAAATCAAAATTCTTTCTAAAAAAATACACTTTGCATGACAAACGGACCAGTAGCAAGCGCTGCCCTTTACTTCTACGTGGTTCCGCCCCTGGTTATCCGTTAAGGATAAGTACTTGGAAACATGATCAATTAAGGTTTTACATGTGTAATGCGTATTTAACTACTCGAGCTTACATTTCGTATAATGAACTTTTAATTTTGATACATTGTATATAACTTTTGGTATTTTTACTGATGTGTCTTCTATATAAAGTGGCATGAGACATCCTTTCAAGTTGTTACATCACCAAAATATATGGAACGTATCAAAATAACAACTTTCTTATATAAGTACACTCGAGTAGTTGGTAGGGACTACAAACGTTAGACAGACAGTAGGTAATTACATTTTAATTACTTATCTCTATCCATTAATATGATTTATGGAGCGGTTGAGGGTAGATTTGTTAATTATACTTATATATTTTATGTTCTCTAAATGTTAGTAGTTTTATAATTAGTTTCCTTCTTCAACTTAATCGCATGTAAATTATATGATATTAGTTATACATTATTATCACCTAATATCAATTTAGAACTACTTATGAATAGTATATTGTTTGTCTTATTCTAAACTTATTTTTCTATCTTAATAAATACATACCTAAGTGTTAATATAAATAAACACTTTTTAGCTTAATGGTAAGGCTTTTGCCTCTTATATCTTGGACCTTGCTTCAAATCCTAACATCATCCTTCTTCACATTTTTATTTTTCAGCATATATTATTTATTATGTCACTTACTTTTCATTAGTTGAGTATGTACAATAATTATAAAAGTTAAATTGAATAGTTTTAGTAAATAAGATGTACATAAATATATGCGTTGGTTAAAAGTATATACATGTTAATTAAACTTTTTATATATAAACCATCCTTCGTGTTTTAGATTTTGATTAGTGTTTTAGATTTTGATTAGTGATTACAAAAAAGTGCTTATTTAAGATTCTAAACAAGTAAACTTTCAACGAATAATTTTGTTCTGATCATATATTTAGAGTTTTAGCATAAATCTCAACGAAGTATAAATCTTTATTATTAAACTTACCAAATGTTCAAATACCTTTTATAAAAAGTTATAATACGAGTACTAATTATGAAATATGGTATTTGATTAAGTTTTGCTTGATTATTTAGCCATATATAAAGGTAAGATCGAGAAATATACTAAAATTTGGGTATTTATTTATGAATTTATTAATGCGGATTCAACATCGAAGCAGTTATAAAAAATCTAAATTTGAAATTTGATCAATTAATTTTGTTTTATCTATACTAATATACTTTTATTTAATCGGTTATACTTATGATTAATGACTAAGAAGGATACGTCTACAATAGCTTCTTCTTTTTTTCTTCAAAAAAATGAAAAGGAAATGTATGTGACGTATTTATTGAAAAGGAATTTTTTTTTGACACTAAACTAAACTAACGTATTACCCGTTGCAACGCACGGGCAATATAAAACTAGTTAAAGATCATTTGCATCTATGATTTAAATATCGTGCATAACTAACATCACTTATATTGAAACAAGAGCCTCACTAATTTCAACAAGTTTTCATTTTTGTTTTAGTAAAAACTTTACATTAGTTATATAAATTATAACACCCCTTAAAAACAGAACCATTTTTTATATATAATAAAATATTCGTACAACAATTCGGAAGCGCAGGTCAAACTTACATTACCAATTTACATTATATATTATGTAAATAAAGTCATAATATTTTAAAATCATAGTATATCAAACTGGGTTTTATATAAATTCAAAAGACAACCGTTACTCATTCAGAGCAAATATCAGAGTAACCGCCTGGTCAAACATTCCATCCAAATCAAGCTTCTTGCCCAGTCTGTTATATCAAAATCATAACCTACCAGAAGTGGGGTGGTGGGATTAGCATAAAGCTAAGTGAGTGAATAAATAATCAACAACCCAACTTAGCATAACAACCCTGTTTACAGTAAAGCATTGTAAACACATAATATCCTTGTTTACAACAAAAGTATCGTAAACACATAATTTCCATGTTTACAGCCCAAAGCATTGTAAACACAAAAACTTCAACCTAAGGATTATCGGTGGTTCTTGGGGAAACCCCCAGCCAAGAACATTTAAAATCAACTGCAGACCAATACAGCTATTAACCGATAACTTGTTACTATATTCACTGGCTACAGGTTCCTATTAACTATGTGTATAAGGAATTCATGAACCAGCCCAATAATAGCAGCAAAACCCAACCAGTGTTGACCTCCAAATCACATAGTTCCCAATGACTATATGTCACATAATCACATAATCCATAATCGTCATGGCATCATGTCAGACTAAATAGTCTATCAATAGTAAAAATATCATGGCAGTCTATAAATGATAACAATACATTTACCCATTGTAACCCAACTTGTTACAACTAAATTACACTGAGGATTACAGATCCACTCACCGTTACCTCGGCCGCAAGCTCAGAAGTCAAATATTACTGCGCCTTCTTCGTATCTGAGAATACGAATAAACAATGAGTTAGTAACTCGTTCACAATATATAATTCATTTTTAATTCATAACATCAACCCTCACAATCATAAAGTTATAATATCAATTATAACTACTCAATTGTATTTAAAGATCAAACATCTCAATTTGCAAACAATAATTGGATTGTAAGTATCATTTATACTAGGTTACATTTAACCATTTACTCAATTATCTAATTCCAATTTATCATCATAGCATATCTACCCAAGCAGGTAACAAAAGTCCAATCCGAAATGTAATAAAAAAGTCTCGAAACGAGGTTCAAAAAATGAAAAATGCCATTTTCAGCCCCTAAACGGCCTCGAAAGGCCTAAAAATGTCTGGGCTCTTTAAAAGAGCTTTGATCATTGGGCCATTTCTGAGTGACCATGCGAATTTCAGCCCAATCCATATATAGTGAAAGATTGTCAAATTTTTAGAACACTTGTGCACTTTTAGAATTTCCAAAACAAAACTTTTGAATCGCGTCGCTAATATACCCACATCGCGTAGCAAAACATATAAGAATCGCGTCGTCATTTATAACAAGGATCGCGTCGCGTAATTACTTGAATCGTGTCACGTTTTTACCTAAACCGCGTCGCGATTCTCAAGGTTTTCTGCACACTTGCGTCTCTTTTCTGCTTAATCAAAATCTGAACTCACACTCCAAAATAACTCAAACTCAGGTTTCCAACCTCAAATAAACATCATATAAACATCAAGTATCAACAAGTAACCACTTTTCAATTTCTAATTTCATTCATATATCAATAACCCATATTATTGTCTATAATCAATCAAAGTTCAAGTTGATGGAGTAAATAAAGTCAAAACACAACTTACTCCTTAATGAAGAAGTAGGAATTGGAATGATGATGATGATGTTAATATGAGATTAAATAAATCCCACAAAACAATTGTTGTTTATTTCTTTCTATTTTCTTATTTTTGTTCCTTCCTGTGTCTTGATTTTGAGTATAAGAAAGTAAGCTTTCCAAATAGGGAAGGTTAAATAAAAAGGAAGTCGGCTCTCCTTTAAACCAACTCCGTACCCATTTAAATTTAGTTCCTTTCTAAACCTATTATCTGGAACCTAAAACATTTATGATTCTAATAGTTTTATTTTATTGTCAACCGTTTAAAGTTAAAACAATTAATAATTTACTAGTCACAATAAGTCATTTAACTTTTTAACTAATTATTCACAATAAACTCAATAATATAATGACGAACTAATTTCCTAACACATTAAATAATTAATTTAAAGCTAGAAAATTTTCATATTACCACTAGACTCTTAAAGTGGGTGTTACATATATGTGGAGTTAATTAAAAAATACTTAATATTAAATTTAACAAAGTTTTTAATATTTTTTGATTATTTACTTATCGGGCTAAGCCCAAATTTGTAAAATTACTTAAATCTTATGAAAGAAATATATTTTCTTTATGAACGATATACGGGTAATAATGGTCATTCTTATGAAGGAAACATGTAGCTTCATAGTTTGTTCAACATTATGAAAATTACTTGGGGATGTGTGCCATGTAACTCCTATTCGATACCCAAACTCTTTGTCTACTTGCAAGATTCCCCTTAAGTGTTTTGATAATATGATTTGATTATTTAGTGATGAGGAAATGAAATATTCTATGTTTTCTATTGATGATGATAAGGCTCCTTGTCCTGATGGTATACATCTCGTTTTTCAAATGTACTTAGAACAATATTGTTGGTCCTGATGTTTGTTCTAGCGATTAAAGATTTCTTTGATGATTGGAAACTTTTGAAGGAAAAATACAACTATGTCTCTTGTCCCAAAAGTGCATACTCCTTAAAAAATGAATGATTTTTGCCCATCTCATGTTGTAATGTATTACTACGTATACAAGTGCATTAGCAAACTCCTTTCTTAGGGAGGTATGGTCATGTAACTCCTATTCAAGACCCAAACTCTCTATTTACTTGCAAGATTCCCCTTGAGCGTGCTTATAATATGATTCAATCCTTTAGTGATGAAGAAATGCAATCCTGCAATGGTTTCTATTAGTGATGATAACGCTCCTTGTCTTGATGGGTACACATCTCATTTTTCAAATGTACCTAGAATATTATTGGCCATGATGTTTATTTAGCTATCAAAGATTTATTTGATAATGAGAAACTTATGAAGGAAATGAATGATACAATTATATCTCTTGTCCCAAAAGTGCATACTCCTTCAAAAGTGAATGATTTTCATTTCATTTCATCTCGTGTTGTAATGTGTTATACACAACAAAATAATCTCTAATCGTATAAAAGTGAGGTTGGATCACATTGTTAGCGAGAACCAGTCTGCTGCTTTTTTTATGGTCATCTCATATATTATCCTATTGATCTAAAAACTTATAAAAGGTTATTATCTTGATCGAGGAGCGCCTGGATGTGCTTTCAAAGATGATATTCAGAAGGCATATGACATAGTTGACTGACATTTTCTAGAGGCTATTCTTGGTTTCTTTGGATTCAAGGAAAGGATGATATAGTAGATTATGGTATGTGTTTCTACCATGTCGTAATCTTTTTATATAAACGGTGAAGCTCATGAATATTTAAGGGCAAAAGAGGCCTACGACAAGGTGATCTTATGTCTCCTTTTTTTATAATAGTTATGGAAGTTGTACACCCAATTCTGATTAAAAAGATTAATGATGAAAAAGGGTTTCAATACCATGCAAAATGTGCGGTAGAGAAGAGTGTTACTTTAAGCTTTGTTGATGATATTATTCTACTATGTCATGGTGATGCTACTTCTGCCTCTATAAATGTGACACTTCTTCAATTTAGGTATATAATTATACTTAATTTCATGCATTTCTTACGCTAATTCCCTACAAATATCTAAATTACACTAATTATGTGAGATAAGTCTAGCGAGCCCAAAACTTTTGAACAAAAAGTATTACGAAAATTTATAATTAATTACAATTATTAATTAAACAATACGAAAAAATATCGGAATGAATCCGACAAAATAAATACAATTGTTGGCGATACAAAGTTCTAAAAGAACGTGAAAATATTTTTAAATAAAATTTTATTTGAAAATATTATGTGAACTAGTTGAAACAAAAATGAAACAAAAACATTTATATGCTTTCTTTAAAACGTATTGAACGCGAACTGAAACAATACAAAGCGTACCCAAGAGTCAAAAATAATAAAAATTTATTCTTATTATTTCAAATAAAGTGTTTGGAGAAAATCAATAAAATAAAAATATCAAAAACTAAATTTTATTTAGCTATAATTATACCCGTACTCGAAATTAACGGGTTAAATACTTCACTATAACCTTGAATTATTGGAGACCATCTCCTGTATAACTCCATGCCGTTGAAACTCACTCAGTATCATTTTTAAATATATACTCCTCTCCTTCATAGACCTCAACACCACTCCTTCAATTATTTACCACCTACCATTTTCTTCCTTCTTCCTGTGATCTTCAAACAACAGCATCAGCAAGAGTAGAAGAAGCAACAACAAATTAACAACTAAAATATTAACAATAATCACCATCCTCATCATCCTATCTCCATCATCATCATCTCAAAATTTTTGTAAGCAACCCTTTCCATTTCAATATTTATATAAACTTCAATTATTATGTTATAATCAAGTTAATGATTGTGAAAACTAAGTTGGTGATGATGATAATATGAAAAATATAAACTTATAACCAAAAAGTTCATTGTGGATATAAAAAAAAAGGAACGTATGAGATATAAAAAGGTGAAATTCTAAACTAAAAACCAAACTGCATAAAACCACGCGGATCGCGTGGTTCTCACCATGAATTGCGTTATGTTGTAGGAAGATTATAGAGCTTTTATTACTTATTAATAGCTATATATAATTTGTTCTATATGAGTGATAATAACATGTCACGTAACTCATTTGGTAGAGACTTGAGTTTGTAATGGAAAGGTCACAGGTTCGAGTCCTGTGATCTGTGCTCTTTTGTTTTTATTTTATTTACATATTTCTATTTTACTTTTCTTCCATGATTTAACTATGTTGTTGCGTATTAATCTTAAAACATAACCAATATATGGTACGAGTTTAACAACTTTTAATGTAAAAATCTTGTACGATAACTTTTAAAATAATAACAATTATATGTTACATAACCGGAGTAAAAATTTATATGACAATTTTTGGGAACGAATATATATAATGGATGCTAAACCCGATCGGGTGAGCAACTGGGCCGGGTCGAATGTTGGGCCAAATTCGAACGGGTCAAAACCATGGATATAGGTATTAACATGTGTATTTGGGAAAGTAAACAAACAAACCGAATGGGTCACAAGACCAACCCGTATAAATTTTATAAAATGACATTTTATAAATACACAAATTCGTATAACTACTTATATATATATATATATATATATATAATGAGATGAAAATAGATTATTTTCGTAACAAATGAAATTATGTTTTTGAAACATATTAGACAAACTATATATATATATATACACGATGACATATCATATATATACACGAATATATATGTTCAGCTAATAGCTTATTAGCTGAACATATATATTCAGCTTATTAGCTGAACATATATATTCGTGTATATATATATGATATGTCATCGTGTATATATATATATATATATATATATATATATATATATATATATATATCGTTTGATTCGACGATAAACATAATTTGTGAAATATCATTAATGTTTAACACATTTATCACCAACGACTAGTACAAATTAAGAAATCAACAATTTCTTCAAAAATAAAAGAACTGTTAACATAATTTGATAAACAATCAAAGTGCTTATGTTAATACGTGTTTATACATAGGTTAACTTGGGCGACCACCTTTCAGCAGCTAGCATCCACGTCACCACTAATACTATTTATCCTTGATGACAACTAAAACATTAACAATAATCATCATCCTTGATTACACACAAAAAGTAAAGTTTTTATGTGTCATTATCTTTTAGCCCATTTCATGATGAAATTACCTAAAATGAACACTTTATTATCAAAACTCATCACATGGGCTAAAATATAGAAAACGTTTCAAAAATCAACTAAAATAGTCGAAAAACATGATAAATCTAACGAATACGATCATAAGCATTCTCGTTCACTCGTTTAAGCACTTTTTGAGATACACTAAGAATTATGACCTCTAACTTATGCCATTTTCTTCGTTATGAAATTACGAACGCGTGGATATAAGGATCGCTCAAAACAGATAAACGACAAAGAAGTTATGAAATTACACACTTCTTCGTGCGTTTTTTATTTCTTTCTCTCATTTCTCTCTCTACTCTCTCTTTAAAAATAATTTAGTTAGTTTAGTGTAGTTAAGCTAGTAGATTAGAAGCTTCAAGCTTATTTGTAACGGAGGTGCTCCGAGACTGCGGTTACGCAAGATTTGTAATAACGCTTCGTCAGGTTTTATTATAATCTTTATCTTGTTATTTTTAAATATGTTGTGATATTGCCATGCTTATTTGGAAATGCTTGCTAGATTTATTGGCATGCTAAGCTAAACAAATCTGTGTTTGCTATAATAGTCATTATGCTAAGGTAGTTATGCTTTAATCATGCGGTTACTCTGTCCGTATGTTGTTGATATATATTAGAATTTATGAATTGAATCTCAAATGTTTATCTATCCAACTTATGTCGTGTTTAGTAACCTACTACTAAGAATTTGGCCAACTTCTAATGGTATGCCGCTAGTTATTCTGTGTCTGATGATCATTGAACTCGACATGGCCGGTGTTCTCCTGGTTGAAATAACACCGGAGGGAGACACAGAGCGTAAGATTAGAGATAAATTAGATTCACTTCGTATAACAAATGTTTTAGAGATAAATTTTGGAATATCTGTGACTTGACCATTTATCCAGATACTCTGCATGAATAAACTGATCCCTGTTATGCTGCTCTACTGCATGTTCTTGTTTGATTGTTGCTTTAGGGTTTGCATGCTAGTATCACTTGTGTTGTTGGATATATGATTAGGTTTTCTGATATAGATTAATTGCATACACCAGTTTAACATGCATAGAATAGTTATAATGTATCATATAAAATAATGATGAAAAGTTTGACTAGCCGTTAGACCAGACCATCCCAACTTGTTCCGGTGGGAAACCATTGTTCATGTTTTTGTTTATATAACAATTCATGCCATGATTCGGATATCTCAAATGTCCGAGATTGGGGAACAAGACTCGAGGATGGTTGTTGGTTAAATTGGTTACAACATTTGGGACAACTTCCGCTATAGCATACATTCCATAGCTGTTATCCATGTGACATATTATTTATCTGATTGCGGATAACTCTACGTTAGATAGATAATAGGCTAGGAGTTGTGGCTCATTAGGAAGTATATAATCAGTCCAGTATAGACAAAATGGAATCTCTAATGTAGCAACGGAAATACCGTAAAACAGCTGAACACCTGGTATAGCGTTTGAAACACCTTTGGTGTAGTACAAACATGTGGAAGCCATGGAAAGGCTATAGGTAGAATACTTTTTTATCATTGGACGTTCTATGTTCTTCTATTTAAATCATGTGCCCATCATCATAACTAATGCCTTAACTAATATAACTACCCCTAAATAGCATATACGTACGTCATAGTAAACACACGCGTTTAACCTGTAGTTCTCGTAGCCACCTCACCACCTCACCTCATTTACTTTACTTTAGTTGGATAAAAAAAATAAAACAAAACCCCCATCAACTCTAGGAAACCAGCTAAATCACCAACGATAATTGAAATCCTTAGTCCAATGTCCGTTGTAGTTTTAAGAACGACCCTAGGTCATACCTATCGCTGTACTCACCCATAGCTTTAGTATACTTAGGCCCAACAAACATAAATTATAAAACTCACTGATTGCGGCCCGGTACTGTTCGGCCAGTCCTTCGACGACGAGGACGGTTCTCCCCCTTCACAAGGAGAGAACTTCATAACCTAACGCATTGGGTGGCATCAATCCTCATCATCCGATCTCCATCATCGTCATCTCAAATTTTTTGTAAGCAACCCTTTCCATTTCAATGTTTATATAAACTTTCAATTATTATGTTATAATCATGTTGATGATTGTAAAAACTAAGTTGGTGATGATGATGATAATATGAAAAATATAAACTTAAAACCAAAAAGTTCATTGTGTATAAAAAAAATTGGAACATGTATATGAGATATAAAAAGGTGAAATTCTAAACTAAAAATCAAAATTGCATAAAACCACGCGGATCGCGTGGTTCTCATCATGAATCGCGTCATGTTGTAGGAAGATCATAAAACTTTTATTACTTACTAATAGCTATATATAATATGTTTCATATAAGTGATAGTAACATGTCACGTAGCTCATTTGGTAGAGACTTGAATCTGTAATGGAAAGGTCACAGGTTCGAGTCCTGTGACTTGTGCTCTTTTGTTTTTATTTATTTATTTCTATTTTACTTTTCTTCCATAATTTAAGTATGTTGTTGCGTATTAATCTTAAAACTTAACTAATATATGCTACGAGTTTAACAACTTTTAATATAAAAATCTTATACGATAACTTTTGAAATAATAACAATTATATGTTACATAATCGGAGTAAAAATGTATACGAATTTTTTTTGGGAACGAATATATATATTGGATGCTAAACCCGACAGGGTTAGCAACTGGGCCAGGCCAAATGTTGGGCCAAATTCGAACGGGTCAAAACCATGGATATAGGTATTAACGTGTGTATTTGGGAAAATAAATAAACTAACCGAACGGGTCACAAGACCAACTCGTACGGGTTGGGTCAAGGACCCGGACGGGTGAACATGTTAATGGGCCGAAACAGTTTGGGCCAAGTCGCATGGGCCACGCGAGTTTAAAACACAAACACGATTCGGGTCACGCTTTGGGATCGCGTATTGTAACTAAATTTTACTATCATTGTTTTAATCTAACTTGTGGTATTGAAATAAAAAAATATAGATTTGAGTATAACAAATCGAGTACGTTTACACAATGGTTCCAACTTAATATAAACACTGCGACTCCGAGGGTACGGCTATTTTCAGAATGACAACTTTGGAAAATATATATGTACGACAAGGTGGCGATATTATATCCTAGAAATTGTACAAAATAATACTATCAAATGTACGCGACGTTTTGGAACGAAAACGATTATTGGATATAATTAAGAGGTTAATACGATAAGATAAATGTGTTTTATAAAATATCATTTTGTAAAAACATACATGTAAATATACGAACGACTAATGTATATTTTATATACACGACAATGTACGGGAATCATTAAAATACGACAAGTTATACAAATTTTATAAAATGACATTTTATAAATACACAAATTCGTATAACTACTTTTATATATATATATATATATATATATATATATATATATATATAATGGGATGAAATGAGATTATTTTCGTAACAAATTAAATGAAATTATATTTTTGACACGTATTTGACAAACTATATATATATATATATATATATATATATATTCAAAAGTTCAAATGAGAACCACAAAAGGTACAGAACTGCGAGAACTTTTAAATTGTAGGGATTTTCACATGTTTAATGCTTCAATCACATGTGAACATTGTTTTAAATTAAGGTTAAAAGAAAAACAGTTTGATAAAACCTCAATGTAACCTTTAAAGTCAGATTTATATTTTTCGTTCACATGTGCACATTTGATCTGTGAACATGTGAACACTTCATATATATTATAATTTAACATGCATTTTGGGGTTTTTAATTTTTCTTTGACAATAATATGAAAATTAAATATCATTTATATGTAATTTGTTGCCTTTAGATATACAAAAACCATGTAATATAAAAGTTCTCGCAGTTCTGTACCTTTTTGTAGTTCTCGTTTGAACCTAACCCTATATATATATATATATATACTTACACACATTGATTGATTCGACGATAAACATAATTTGTGAAATATTAATTATGTTTAGCACGTTTTTCACCAACGACTAGTACAAATTAAGAATTCAACAAGTTCTTAAAAAACAAACGAACTATTAACATAATTTGTTAAACAATCAAAATGCTTATGTTAATACATTTTTATACATAGTTTAACTTACTTAGGCGACCACCTTTCAGCAACTAGCATTCACGTCACCACTACTACTGTGAGTTCACAGCCCCTCCTTTAAATGTTTTATGCTTTTGAAATCAAGGGTGATAAACATAGAAATTGCATGCTAACACATGCAACAAAATCATATAATTGATTTACTGCTTTTATACAATTATTTGATTATTGAAATAACATTTTCACACTATTTTGGGAACTGAACAACGAATATTAGTACGGATCTAGACTTACAATGTGTGCATAAAATCCCGTATGTTATGCAGACTATAACCATTAGCTAGGTGACTCTAGCAACTGAGTATACAGATAATGCAATCACAGTGACGACCCTCCTACAGATATGGAGCGTTACTTACAAGTCCTATTAGACAAACAACTATTACTGGTCGTGGTTTGGTTATAGGGTTAGGTCGCATTACTTTAACTCATCAGGTTTAGCTCATCTTTCGAGGGATCATAGTCTAAGTCTTCCAACAAAACTTATTAAGAAGTATTTTTCCTATAAACTACTACTTTGGAAATGTTGATCCTTAGTTGGATTGACCTGTGTTTCCTACTAGCACTTGTTTAGGAAATGTTATTCTTAATTGATTAACCTATGTTTCTTACAAACTATTAATTTGAGAAATGTTTTTCTTAATTGATTAACCTGTGTTTCCTACAAACTATTACTTTTGGAAATGTTTCTCTTAATTGATAAACCTGTGTTTCCTACAAAACAAACAACTATTATTATTAGGAAATGTTTTCCCTTAATCGGTAAAACTTGTGTTTCCTACACTACAACTATTTAACAATGTATAAACAACAGAATTTGGTGTCAAGGTGAGATGGAGAGAGGGAAAGCAAAGGTGAGATGAAGAGAGGGAAAGCAAAGGTTGTGTGGAAGGCTCTACGCCGTCTATAGATACATGGTGGCATTGGCGTGAAAAGTCTAGCAAAATGAAATGTTGCCTTTATGAGTAAGCACATCAGTAGTATTATCACCAACAAGAAATCATTATGGATGCATTTGGTTCACTCATACAATTTGAAAGGTATTAACTTTTATGATTTTCTTTGAGGGTATCTACTAGTTTGTGTGGAGGAAAATAATGAACATTCGAGATGATATCCAACTTTTTGTTTATCATGTTCTTGGAGATGGCATAAACTCTTTGGTCCGGTATGACAATCGGAGCCTAATTGGTCCTTATGAAAAATTATCTCCAAGAGAGACATAAGGGACCTGGGTTTCAACGTATATATGTCGGTGCATGATTTTTTTGATAGTACACAAGGTCAGTGGCCAAGCCAATGGGTGTGTTGGGTTCAGGTCAGTATTATCACCAAAAAAAAATCATTATGGGTGCGTTAGGTTCACTGATACAATTTAAAAGGTAAAACTTTTGGGATTTTCTTGTGAGGGGATCCACTAGTTCGGGTGGAGGAAAATAATGTTTGTCATGTTCTTGGAAATGATAGAAACTCTTTGGTCTGGTATGAAAATTGGGGCCTAATTGGTCATTTAAGTAATATTATCTCAAACCGAGACATAAGGGACCCGGGTTTCAACATACATATGTCAGTGCGTGATTTTTTTTCATAGTACACAAAGTCTGTGACCAAGTCAATGGTTAATAAAGGTCTCTCATCTTTGCCAAATTTAACATCCTATATTTGATGGCAACATGTCGCACCCTCAAATTCGGTAATCGTGGTTAGCGAGTATTTAGTGGAAGCATTAGATCGAGTGGGGGTGCCGACGTAAATGTTGGACATTCATACATATCAGAGCATATGATTATTGCTGAACAATTTAAATTAAGATGCCATTTAAATAAGTAGTTTGTTACAAAAGGCTACAACTCGTCAAAGTCGTAGAAACATTGTTATAAAATACAACCAGTTATAAAATACATATTTCAAAAGAAGATTTATAAGTATGACTGATGTATATTAGTTATACAAAGGAAATTCTAATTGTCCAAAAAGATAGCATCATAATTCATCTTGGGTCGCCTAACTCCATAATGCATACATGTTTATTTGTGCTGTTAATTCACTGAAAAACATAGTAAAAAGTCAACATGGTTGTTGAGTGAATTCACAGGTTTTATAAGTATAATTTGTTTGTAAATAGTTGACCTACAAGTCAAATAGTTTTGTTTGTACCAAGTTCAGTTGTAAATAGTTGCCCTAACAGTCAAATAGTGGTTGCATTGGAATATTGTTCGAATTATTCTTTAGTTGGAATGTCACCCAAAATATATATTTGAAAATATGTAGCTAGTCGTTCTCCAGCGAGTTCCAATTTAGTACCGGTCGTTCTCCGGTAAGTTCACATGTTAGTGCCGATCGTTCTTCGGCGAATTCACAATTAGTACCGGTCGTTCTCTGGTTGTTCCCAAGTTAGTGTCGGTCGTTGTTCGACAAGTTCCCAATGAGTACCAGTCGTTCTCCGGTAAGTTCACAATTTAGTGTCGGTCGTTCTCCGAAAAGTTCACAATTTGTACCGGTCGTTCTCCGGTAAGTTCACAAGTAGTTTTTCACAATTGTAACGGTTTATAGTATGAAAACACAATTTCATAAATATGTTGTTTGTATAAAGCCTAAAGCATTTATAAGCAGTTATAATAGTATGAACACAATCATAACAATTTGTATAAAAGCGTGAAAGCAATTATATACTAGTTGCACGTGTAGCAAAAGGGTTGGCTATGTTTTTCTCCCTTATTTAAAAAGCAGTAAAAACAGTAAAAAGGTAGGGGCTGTGAACTCACCTCGTGAGCTCGGTATGCGACTGCTAGCAAAGCTTAAGCCCAATGTAAGTCTCTAACGTCCTAAACGTAAGAGATTATAAGATAAGTGGTCGACTAATGTCCAACTATGTTATTCGTTCACTTGTTGAAAGATCAATGTTATTTTAAAAGTTTGTACGATCCGTTGGTGATGATTTTGTAATAATAATAATTCGTAATGATATTATTATTATGGTTAGTTTCGTTGTATACCTTTTAAAAGTATTTTTGTTTATTGTTTCCGAGTGTATGGTATATATATATATATATATATATATATATATATATATAGATTACATTTGAGTAAATGTGTACGTGTATATATATATATATATATATATATATATATATATATATGAGTGTTGTTTTCGTTATTCACTTTCGTTTTCATTTAGCCGTAAGTGTAAAAATGTCATTTAGGTTAACGTTTGTTAAATCTATGCTTAAACGTCCATCATAATTCTAGTCTTAAATTTTTAAACGGAAATAGTTCATGTTTTTCCACTCCATTAAATATCATTTGAGCCAAATCTAACGTTTTATATTTTTATTCTCGTAAATCGTATCGAGGCCCATTTTAGGTTGACTTGGTCAAACGCGTTCAGTTTGATCTGACACTTTTAGAGATACCTTAATTATGTTTCTAGAGCTCGGAAAAATTGTCGTTGCGTTTTATAGTTGGTCAAAAAATGTCGTTAATTAAAATACACCAAAACAGTCCCCGAAACCCATTTTCCAGATTTTTAACTTCTCTCTAGTTCGTTCTCGGGGGTCAAAACTTATCGAATGATTTCGAAATTTTTACACAATATTCCCACCTATATCAGCTACCTCCAGTATCTTTTTTCATAAATTTTAGCTAACCAAAACTCACCAAATAAAATCGTGATCCAAGTATTATCCAGAAACACATTTTTCGAAACCATTCTCTACAAATCGGCTCATAACACAAAATTGGTGTATTTCTAGGTGATACGTTCTACACGAAAGTTGTAGCTAACAAAAATACGAAGATTTATACGTTTATTTTACTCGTACAATTTCATATGATTTTTCTACTAGGACACAAGAATCTGTCCAGAAATCAACGTCACCAAAGGTTGTGTTTTGTTTAGTTTTTGAGTTTGATCTTTCATGAAATGAACTAATAACATGTTAATGCACTAAATTCATGAAAATTTAGTAGGGTTAGAGTGTTCTTACAAAGCTTTAAGATGGAGGATGTAATAAGAGAATGATGACGTTGCTTGTGTGCTCCTTTTTCCTTGATACTTGGTGATGATCTAGATGATTTTTAATGGTGAAATGGTGGTGGCTTGGTGGTGGATTCTGCTGGATTTGAGCCAAGAGACAAGAGAGATAGAGATAGAGGATGAGAGTGGTTGAGTATGTATAAAATGTTTGTGTGTATAATAATTCAAATGATCATGGATGGGTTTGGTGGGTGGCTTGGCCGGCCTTAAAGGTCAACAAGGCATGGCATGCCTTCCAATTTGTCCCCTTAATTTATTGTGTAGATGTTACTTGGTATTTTATCCATGTTCATTTACTTGATCGTTATACGTTTAAACACGTATTTTATATGGTAAGTTTGTTAACGTTATTTCACGTTAATATTTTCTGAAGTATTATTTCAAATACTTTATTTTGAGTTTCAAAAAAAAATATAATTTTTGATTCATTTGGTTGTTGAGCTCGATTCGCGTATTTTAATCGGGTACGTTACGTTTTATATAAAACGTATAATCGTTTAAGTTTATCGTTATGCTTTATCATTTAGCATAATTTTTCAATGTAAATAACTACTCTAAAAATAGTTTTACGTCATTTATAAGTTTTCGTATCTCCAACGTACGTATTATTTTTGTCGGACTCGCTCCGATAGTTTTGTGCGTAATTACTAATGATGACAATTTTTGTAATACCTCACGTATTAAATTGTTAGGCTTTGCTAGACTTATCTCAAAAATAGTGTGAATTCACCAAACAAGGAATTAGACTTAATAATGCATGTGTTTAACGAATGTTTTATGTATCCAAAATTGCGGGGTGTTGCAAAACAAAAAAAAACTCATTGATGTAAAAATTAAGAGATGGTATTGTAACTCCTTTCAAAATCGAACATTTTAAAGTCAAAATTCATCAAGAAGATACTTTAGTCCCATTGGATCGTGTTGTTTGGTTTTCTCAACCCCCGACATGCTTATGTTATATGGCTTGCGATTGGGTAAAGGTTTAAACACAAGATAATATATAGATGTTCATATGCCCATTTTGCAACATACAATGTAATAGTCATGGCCATATGTTCTTTCAATGTGATATTCCGAGGTAAATACAGTTCAAGTTAGAGCCCTTGGCTTCCCTTGATTCATTTTTAGAAAAATTGGTTTAAAGTCATGGATTATATCCAACTTAGTTCTAATTGAAGCAGTGTTTAGAGCATTATTGGTTGGCTTACTCTTGCTGTTGCTATCTACCATGTACGTAAGGAAATAAATACTAGAAGCCATTACAATGGGTCACATTCCAAACTAAGTGGTCAAAATGGCATATGAGGATGTTCGCTTAAATCTTTTGATCCTAAAATTCAAACCCACAAAGAATTTAGTTAAAGCAACAAGGAGGTGGAAACTTGGCGATATTCGTTATCCTATTTCATGTTGTTTAAAGGCATACACCATCCTGTTTTTTACATTAAGGTTGGGTGTTTATGGTGTCCTTGTCTTTTGTCAGTTTAGATGTCTTGTTTTGAATTGGATGGGGGAACTTAGTTTGTTTCTGTTTGTTTTTTTGTTCAGAACATGTTAGCCAAGACATGCATGTATTGACTACTCATTTGAGTACCTCACTTTGGTTTTTGTATTATTTCATCATTATCATTTATACATTTCTGTCGGGGCTAGTCTCTTTTAGCCAAAACAAACAACCAAGTGTAGAAAACAGGCCCAATCATATCGCGATGAGCACATGTCGCGTTGGTAATGCTTGGGCAGAATTGTCCATGAGTTTTGTATGTTTTGGTCTCGACACGACCCACTCAAGTCGTGACGAGGTGGTTTCTTCGGTCAATAAGGACTCATTTTCAGTTATCAAAATGGCTTCCATTGTTTATTCCATGCGTATTAAAGTCGTAATGAGTTGCGTTATGGGGTTTTTGGAATTGGAGGAATAGAATTGTGCATGTTGCTGATTCGAAAAAGGATCACATTAGGAAAGTGGATGTTTTCCTTAGGATTCGTGTTTCATGCAATTGGGCCCCAGTGGATTGCTGATATGAGTTCCACAATCCAAGGTTGCGCAGCTCAAGTTGATCTAGGCTAATTAGGCTGAGTGTCCTTTACTTTCGTTGGTGTTAGCTCTTGGTTGTTGTTTTTCCTTTTTGAGTCCCTTCCTTAGGGCCCTTGTTTAATGCTTTTGTCTATTTTACCCTCTTTACGTTTAGGAGGTTCGTTCTTTAAGAAAACTCTTTGCTTTTTTCTAAAAAAAAAGTCGTAATGAGTCAAGTTAATATTACTAAAATAAATTACAAGTCGATAATAAAATAAAAAATCGGATATTACATTAGATACAGTTTTATACTTATTCTAAAGCTTGATTATTTAACTTTATTATCAAACTTTGGTGGAATTTTTTTCAATTTGGATTGAACCGCATGCGTTGGAAATTGTTAGTTCTTTCAAAAGCTCCAACTTAAAAGGTTTATAAATTAATAATTATAGATGAACTTGGCGATCAAAAAACGTTTTCCTGAAAGTAAGATCTACCAAAAGTTTTCTAGCATATTTTTGTGTTTTAAGATCTTTAGAAAACGTGGTGTGTTCAGGTGCGTTTGATGTTCAAATATTATAATTATCGAAGCGATGATTATAGATGAAAATGGTGGCCAAACAAAATTTGCCGGAAAAAATAGTCTACCAAAAGTTTTCTAGCATTTTTTTAGATCTTTGATAATCGTTGTATGTTCAGCTGCATTTGATTTTCAAATCGTATAATGTTCTAAAATCGATAATTCTAGATAAAGTTGGGGATGGAGCGAAAAATATGGACCAAAGTAATAGTTGAGCATAAGTCCCAATATTTATAAGTCATCACCTTTCTATAGCTTTAATTTGTTCATATCTTAAAAAAAGAGAATCTAAGTTGCTTTACTGGCCGGGGAAATGGGTTAATGTGAGAACATTTGCAAAAATGATTTTTGAGATGAGAATAAGAAGCCTAAAGCCACAAAACATGATTTAATGACCGGATAAATTAAAATGGATCTTGAAATGGGTTTTGGAGTTAAAGACTGAAAAAATGGTGACGTGAAAAATGGTGGTATGGTAGAAAATAATGTCGGAAAATCGTGGAATGAAGAAAATGAAGTGAGATCATATATATGACTGCCAAGTCAATACCACGTAATTAGCAAAGTAAATGTTATCAGGTAAGAACATTTTAGTGTGTTCATAATAGCACATAAATATCAACTCCTTATCCAAACATTGGTATTTTGTGGGTACATTACCACTTTAGAATTAGAACATAAACTATAGTATATTGGTAATTTTATAGCTTTAACTCTACAATCTACTACCATAAGTTTATTATAATGTTGCAATTCACCATATGAAAAAAAGAAAGAATCTATACCAACTGTGCCATGTATTCCAAAGGTATCAAAACTAAGCTCACTAGAGTGGCTAGCCAGCATGTTCAGTGACCCTTTCAGATATGTTAGTCAATGGTTCTCCGAAGCAAGCCAACAATTCAGCTGATTTTCTTCACATGTCCTTTTTCTCCAGAATCTGATTCAATAGATGAATACAATTTTGACCTAACTAAATGCTTTTGATGAGGATTTGATAAAGGACTATCATATTTTTCCCTACTTGTCTTACCTGATCTACCATCGCTCGTTCCAAGAAGCAAAGAAGCTGCAAAATTTAAAAAGTATAATGATGTAATCTACCGATAACGAGATAACAATGAAAAGGAGGATACATGAAAATAATACTTCATAGAGGTGGAAAATGTGTGAGAAAAATATAAGGTCAAAATGGGTTCACGGTGCTTCAAGACATTTTTTAAGTACGGGTTGGGTTGATCCCCTGATTTTTTTTTTTTTTTTACTTTCAAGAAATAATGAATAGTTGTACTTATGATCAACAAAGTAAAATTTTTTACAATAATCTACTAATTCTTTGAATAAAAGCATTAACAAAAATTCATACTTGTATTCATTAAAAATATACTTCGGGGGACTCTCAACTTGTGACTCACTCACACTACTACAAAAATGCACATTACGGGCAGTGAAAAAGCCCTTTACGAGCAGTGACTCGCCTGCCATCTATGTGAGCATTGTTTAAAATCAAGATATCTTTAGGGGCGGTGAAAACACCGCCTTTAATAATGTTAATTTACGGTGGTTCTAAACTATTATGGGTGGTTTATCTGGATGTCATTTAATGACGGGTATTTTATCTAATTTAAGGTGGTGTCTTTGCAAGGTTGACGCCAGATTTTACATGTACACTTAGGCGGTTTATGTTGTAGTTCATGACGGTGATATTTTTGATTTATTTTTAAATACTTTTTTGTTGTATTTTACTTAATTGATAAGGAGGTATGTGAAAACCGCTGTTATTATTAAAAATGTCGATTAATTAATACATTCTTTAAAATGGAATATATTTTTTTATTTTTATTTTTTGCGGGGACCCGATAACCGCTTAAAGTGTCTGAATATATATATAGCACTGCAAAAGTGCAAGTACTCCAGTAGCTTTATATCGATTTCATTTCGTGTAATTACCAAATTGCACAACCCAAATAATGACCATATTGATATTGATTTCCAGCAAAGCAAATGATCAACAACATATATATATATATATATATATATATAAACGTAACAAACATATATCAACCAATATTGTATAAACCTAGAAAATACATATTATTATTTATTATCTTAATATGAAGTTCATCTCACTATCCAAACGATCATGAGTTCGAGTTCATGACAGGTAAACATTGGCAAACCTTCTAATGCTGTGACATACCGTATCCTCCATGTCCATGTAGGTGTAACTCTCCGTGTCTCTCTATATATATAACCAAATTCAACTAACAAGTTAAGTAACATATAACCAGAAATTTATTAATACATTATCATATGATTATGAAAACTTACATCAGTTGGGCAACTTGCTTGGTTAGTCATCATCATGATATTCTTCATAACATAGTAATCAGATTTCCAACTTGAACTTTGTTGTGGAGAGTTCACCATATTCCAATTTCAACTCCCAAGACCACACCTAACAATAAATTATTATTAACAACATTTATCTTAAAAATAATACATACTGAGAAACTATTACTCTTCCAACCGAGCAACAAATGGATAATCATTCTTAGTTCTTGAACCCATCATTGAATCTAAGATGTAGCCCGTATGCTTGACATTGTCAGGAATGAAGATGACCCAGTCAGTATTCCTAATCAAAGAAAATTTTTAGATATATATTAGATTGTTAATAAATTAAGTACTTATAGTTAAAACCATAAAGCATACTCTATATATACACACATTGGTATAAAACGTACCACCTGTGAATATAAGGAGCCATGAAGAACTGTTTGTGTGGTGTAATTGAACATAAAAAGTCACGTTTTTGCGTACATAATTCCCATATTTTTAGCACCAAACATGATGAAAACACTTGAATAAGGCGTTGCTTTAAAAATAAGGCGTTGCTTTAAAAATCAATTAAAATGGTTAAATAACATAAAAATAGAGCATAAATGATACGATCACGTTTTACGAGCACTTTTAAGCATATTACCTTGAAATTATACTTAGATTATCTCATTATGATCTACATGTAATTACAAACTCGTGGACAAAAAGAACGCTGAAAACGGATCAAGAATGAAGAAGTTAGAGCCAAACGAAGATCACACGAACTACGACCAAGCAACAAGACTTACGATCTAGTGCACAAGACCATGACCAGGGAGTACACCACCCCACAGGGGCCGTATACCACCCCACAGGGGCCGTATACCTCCTCTAGGGGCCATATACCCTTCTCTAGGGGCTGTATACCCCTCTCTAGAGGACGTATACCCCTTGTAGGGGTGGTATACCCCCTCTACGGTGCTGGATACACCCCTTTTGGTGCCGGATACGCCCCTTTTGGTGCTGGATACGCCCCTTTTGGTGCCAAATACGCCCTTTGTGATGCCGAATTTCATACTTAGTGGATGTATTTCAGTGTAAAATCGAAAGCTTGGGGGTGGTGGTGTTCTAGTGATCATAAGTCTACAAATAGTGGATCAATCATCCTCATTTCACACGCCATCAAACAATCAACACAACAACACACAATTCACATACATTCTCTCACTAGTTTCTCACTCTAGGTTAGTTAGTTAGTAGTTAGTTTCTCGTTAATATTTAACGGGACTAATGGAGGGGTTACTTCGTTAATATTCATAAGTCATCACTCTAGGTTTGAGATACTTGGATGGGTGCTTTTGTAATATTCGAGGCTCTGCTCGTTGTAATCTTTCAGCTTATATTCAGACTACGCATTTATCACAGTTATCTCTTTCCTTATCTGTTATAATGCATGCTATTGTTATTATGATAGATTTAGGATTCGTTACCATGATTAGTGAGTAGTTAGTTCGTGTGTTTGTTGTGATGTAGTTAGCCGTTATAATGGGGGATTATGTTAATTAAAAACTATATATGTTTAACTTTTCATCTATGATTATAAACTGTTTTCAAAACTATCGCCTTTCCTCCAATAAACGTGGTTAAAACTCTGAAAGACAAGGAGTCGCGAACCTTGTTCTGAGAGTAATTAATTATCTGTGCTATCTATGCATGGTCTGATTTCGAAGCTTTGGAAATACCGTTAAACTAATGTATAGTACAACGTGAATTAATCAGGGATTTATTGGGTAATATTAAGTGATGGCTGGTTTATATCATAGATGGGTAGACTTTAATACAAACTTAGTTAAATGGGTTCAGAGTGACCTGAACGTGCAATACGCGTGGAACACCATAAAACATCCCATTACTTAGTATAGTGCTGGAACTACCTCTGGTGTAGTACAAATGCATGGAAGCTACGGAACGACCGTCGGTGTATACACTCTAACTTGCATTAGTGCATAAGGCATGGAATGCCACAAAACGTCCTAGTACCTCATGTAAGTGTCGGAACCATCCTTTTGGAACGGTTCCCATGCACCCAAGCTATGGAACGGACGTCGGTGTACACATTTTGAGCAGCATTAGTTCATCCACCATCTCTGAACCTAATAAAACCATCGATGAAAAGTTAACACACGCTTTCCAAATTAGGTTTTAAATGCTCAACTTGATTTAGAATACTTTATGGTGTTAAGAATGGTCAAAGATTAAATATCGGTCTGTTACCTTATTCATGCACCTGAAGGGGCTGTCATATTAATCCGATGGATTGAGAGAATGGAATCTGTATTCCACATTTGCAACTGCCCCGATGACTACAATGTTAAGTACGCTACCTACACTCTTCTAGATGGAGCCCTCACATGGTGGAATTCCTACACCTAAACTGTAGGGATCGATACCGCTCACAAACTCCCTTGGGAGGGACTGAAACAGTTAATGAAGGACGAGTATTGTCCCAGTGAGGAACAACAATAACTCGAGGATGAACTTTGGCACCTCACCGTAAAGGACAACGACATCGTGGCATAGACCAATCGTTTCCACCAATTGGCACTGTTTTTCCCTTACATGGTGAACCCCGAGGAGAAAAGAATCGAAAGGTACATCGGAGAACTCCCGATGCAAATTGAGGGAATGGTCACCGCCTCTAAACCTGCCACTATTCATGATGCTGTACGCATGGCCCACAAACTTATGGCACATGTGGTTCGACGCGGTCACCTGCAACTGACAACCTTCAAGGAAAATGGGATGGAAATTCCAGCACTAGTCGTGGACCAACGATCAAACCAGAACCCTTGAGGTCCTACACCACCGAACCCAAAAGAAAATGAAGCTATGTGGGGAATAAACCATTTCATCACGGTTGTAAACATCACCATGACGGCTCTTGTGGTCTACCTTGCGAGAGATGCCAACGATTAGGACACCAAATTTGGGACTGCAGAGTTCCCGCAAACCCTGAGGCTCAAAGGACATGTTTCAAATGTAATGACCCCGGACATTTCAAGAAGGATTTCTCAAAACTAAAAAATAAAATTTACATGATTGGCTCTGCATGAAGCGAACAAACCTCAGACGATAACATGGGTACACCTCTCCTCGAAAACACAACTCTTTGCTTTTTGACTGACACCAAGAGTGTACTTTTCGTACATCGATATCGTTTTGATTGATTTTATGCCAAGTGCATCATAGGAATCCTTAATATAAGTCATCATGAAAAACAGAGGATTTGCATGTAGTGAATGACGCTACCAATCCTTCTAGCAATCAGTTAAATCCAATAGCACTAATCTGTGAATTTAGTCTCGAATAGACTAACTAGTAGGCCATTACTTTGTAGCCATGACTTAGCCAAAATTTGAACAGTCAAATGGTTAGGATTTGACTATTAAGATAAACTACTAAGTAGTCATGGGTTGACTGTGTGACACCCGACAAATTAGGGCTAGTTATTAGTTCCTAATCATCTGCTAATACATGTAATTAGTGCTGGATTAGGCTAATTGTATGTATCAATACATATATATATATATATATATAAATATATATATATATATTGGAATATATATACACGTACGCGATTATGTTCAATCGTACATTTTCATATCGGGCAGATCCCGATACATTAACACGGACGTTGGTGAACTCAATTTATTAAATAACATGAAATTATTTGATAAACATACTTATTTCCAAATATTATTGCGATAATATTTCATAAGCATTTCGTATTGTATATGATGCACAGAAATGACCAAAAACGCGCAAAACGTGCCCGACAATCACATAAACGTCAAAATATATTTTAAAAATATATCATTTTGGATGGAAAGTATTTACTTGAAGTATCGTATTTTAAACCGATAACAAAAACGTTTGATTTAAACATCACGTGATTTACTAATCGTAACATGACTCCGCGAGCCACTACCGACACATCACAATAACATTTTATAAATGTTTCTAAGTAATAATAAGTATTACTCCCAAGTTAAAAATATCGAACTTTAATCTTTATTTAAAATACGTACGTATAACGTTAAACATCTAATTATACGTTTGAACGATCGGGTAAACGACCGCGGGACTTAATGTAACTTTGGCAAAACAATTTAAACACTCACCTAGTGAGAGGGACCCGCTGAAAAACTGCAGAAAATGGGAGGCCATGCTCCCATCTTCTTGCTTGTTTGACTCCACCACACCCCATACCCTCCCCCATTTCCATTTCCTTCACCCATTCACTCCAACCCCTCTTTCCCTCTCTCCCTCCACGAAATTCCAGGCCCCAAGGGCTACCACCACTCCACCACAACCATCCACCACAAACCACCATCAACCACTACTCGAAAAATCAAGAAAACGCAAGGAGAAGAAGTTTTACGCACTCCCGTCGCAATTCCGAGTTAGATTCTTCATCTTTTTGTAAGAACTCTTATAATTCTGCTAGTTTTACTTTAAATATACTTGTATACATGTCTAGTTGCTCATTTAACATGATAATGTCCAAATATCATCTTAAAAATCATTTTTGCCAAGCATATATACAAGTATCATAATCTGTCCAGAAAAATCACCTCACCAAAACATCCATAACTTGGGTTCTAGGTCGAGTTAGAACATGAATCTTATACCGAAATTTCCGTGAGAATGTCCTCTACAAAAAGATCTTGTTTAGCCTTTTCAAGAAATACACGTATTTTTGTGTAGAGCTCAATCTTTGGGCTATAGCTGTTCTTGGACCAAAACCGACCACCCTTCATGATTATTTTTGTTAAAAATAGTAAATGAATATATAAAAACACCATAAAGTGCAGTTTTACACTAGACATATAGGAGAACATGTATGATTTTTAGTTAGGTTTAATTCGGTTTAGAAGTTGATTAAATCGAGAGACTTGTCGAGTTAATATCTAGAAAACCAAAGTGTAAGAACTGTTTCTGTCATCCGTGAATACCATTGTCGCAGGAACACAATCCGTGAATATCATTAACGCACAAACAAAATCCGTGAATTTCATTAACGCATAAACAAAGTCCGTGAATTACTATTCTCGCATGAACAGTGTCCGTGAATTCCCATTCTCGCATGAACAGTGTCCGTGAATGCCCATTGTCGCATGAACAGTACTCCGAGAATCCTATTGACGCAGTACCCTATTGTCAGATTAATTGTAGCCTTTGACTTTCTTTGACTCCCGGACCAAATGTATTGTCGGATCCTTTGGACTGTCGGACTTACTTTTGAAAAATTTCACTTTTATAATTCTAAGTTTTGAGACTCTACACTTTCGGACCATAAAAATTGTCACACATATATATGTATATACATATACCTTAGTAAACCCTAAAGCTTAAATGCCGAAAACAATAATATTACAAGAGTATTATGAATCAACTTGATGTAAGACAACTAAAATGATATTTGCGAAACATATTTTATAAACCATCATCAACGGGCCGTACATATTTTCAAAACTCAAACTAATCAATCAAACAACCAAATTATTTGGACATTACTAGTTGGATGAACAACTAGCATGGACGGTCTTTTGAGACGTCTACATATACTTATAACCTTGCGCGTTTTGAACGCCCGGCAGGTTACAGTCTTCGGACAACATCACCTTGTGCAACATCATACTTGCTTGATAGCAACACACCAGACTCAGGTGAGTCTCATAGCCCCTCTTTTTACCCCAGGGGTGGGAATACATACTCATTTTGTTTTACATGTGGACATGAGTACTAAACCTCGATATATACTGCATGAGTTGTTTTGCTAATCATTTTAAAGCCCTCCACTACATAGTTTGTTTATATGGATTTAGCGCGATTGTTAGTGTATGGTACGATATGGGATTGACAATCCCCGTCCGGGTTAGCACGCACTAACTGGTCAAACGGACGCATTAACATTTGTTCATACGAGTGTAGATTAGGCACTCGCAGGGAGGCACCCTCGCTCAGGCACTTGGTTGTGATCCTGACACCTCAATTAAGATCAAACTATGGGCTCATGGCAGTGATATACATCTATTTTATTTGCTTGGTTGCAAATCATTATATTAAATCTCATGGTTCACACCTCATGTTTATCTATACAAACCTGTGAGCTCACCAGCTTTTGGTTGACTTTTTAGTATGTATTATCAGGTACTCAGCAGTAGTAGATCTGCTCAGGATTATTAGCTCGAGTCGCATACAGACACCAGGAGATTCCCCTGCATTTCTACATTTCGTAAACTAGATATGCCTTAGAATCTCTAAACATTAATTACGAGCTTTTGTAAACATTACAACTTTGTAAAACTTTTATGTTATATCAATGTAAGCAGTAAACAACGCATATAGAGTCGTTCACTTTATCTTATGTGCTTGTGATATTTGATTAGTCGCGCCCTGACCCGATTCGCTTCCGCACAGTAAATTTGGGGGTGCGACAGATTGGCTTTTTAATCATTTAGACATCACTATGTCTTCCACTATTAATTTAACAACTTTGTCTCACTACCAGTAAAGTAGCATTATTATTGCTGTAGAGCAACTATTCCATGTCTAGCGGCATATCATTACCATACTACTAGCAGAGTAGTATCATTATTGCTGTAAAGCCGTATCCTATGTCGGGTGACATGTTAGAATCTCCCTATTAGTAGGGCAGAAAAGTTGTTAGGCTTCAATTACCACAGATAAATTATTATTTTTGTGGAAATGGAGTAATACATTATCTAGTAAGAATTTAGGGTTTCAGTTTAAAACCTCAAAATTCTATTGAATTAGAGTTGTAGGTTTTCATAATGTCCATAACATTGCTCGTGGGAGCAACCATTTAATTAACACCCTAAACTCAATACATGATTTATAGCTAATCCATACAACGAGATGTACTCGCATCGAACTATTCACATATACACACACTTCTCCCCAGACCCCACGCAATCACAACTACATTTGAAATTTCGGGACGAAATTTTCTTAACAGAGGGAGAATGTGACACCCAGTCAAAAAGGATAAAATTCACGCCCAATTTAAAATTTTCATATCAAGTATTATATACTCAAAATACCGAAGTGTACTAATATTATATATATATATATATATATATATATAACATGAAACGATTAATTAATAATCGCGTATAAACAAATCTGGCAGAACGCAGAAACTCAAAACGGATGTTGGTACAAAACAATTCTAAGTAAAGTATTATTATTAAAAATAATATTTATTTACTCGGATACAATTTAAACACACTTTGTTTCATTTATAAATGTGTTTCTATTTAGTTGGGACCACTCGAAAACTAGCTATAATTTATAACTCAAACAAAGCATTTTGATAAAATACTTCGACTCAAAAATGTTTCGAAAATACTTTTATTAATTTTTAGAATTAAAAGTATTTCATTTATTTACGATCGGATAAACGAACACGGGATAAAAAATACTACGATTTGAGACAAAATACCACCTACTTGCTCCAATAATTGGAGCTGGATGTTTTTCCTTCTCCCATAAGCCACGACCAAACATCCTCTCCTCCTCCTCATTTCTATTTCATTTTCTCATTATCATCGGTCCATCTCTTTCTCTTTTCTCGGTTTAACAACCACAACAACAAAATCATCACCATCAAAATTGAAAGGAGGAAGCAAAAAGGGAGAACATCATCATCGTCTTTATCTTCACGGTTCATCATCATCATTGTGTTCATCATCACCACCCACGGTTCCATTAGTACGTAAGAAATCTTTCACTTTTCTTTAAATTTTCGAGTTTATATGACATATATCATCATGTATTTGTGATCTATCAACGAGATTATACCCCAAAAACCGAAATTAAAACTTGTTTTTGAGAGAACCAGACTTTTTCAAGCCGTGACCCGATCGGGTGAGCCCCGTGACCCGGACGGATGAGCCACGTGACCCGGTCGGGTGAGTCCCAAGACCCGAGCAGGTGTAACCCATGACCCAGTTGGGTATGCCTCATGACCCGGAACCTCTTTGACTGTATAATTATTACATATGTATATATGTATATACTCACATTACGGAATATTTTGTTAACAATTGTCACAATAATAAGACGTAATGTACTCAACGACTTTTGGAACATTATATATATAACGATCAACTTTTATATATATATATATATATATATATATATATATATATAGAACTTGTGTTGATAAAATGAATATTTTCTCAACGAACGAATACTTTGGGACATAATTCAATCGGGTGAACATTAGTATGGATGGTATATTTACGCATCCATTTACTCATATAAAACCTCATGTGTCTAGGGCACTGGGAGATTCTAGGATCATAAGCTCATTTTAGGATCGCTCGCTTTCAAGGTGAGTTCTTAGCCCCTCCTTTTAATTATTTTATATATTTTGGGGGAGAATGCATACTCAATTAAAACATTTCATTGCTTAATGAATACAAAGCATTTACTGGACATCTATGACATAAAATTATGTTTTCACATCAATAACTTTTCTTAATTTATACTTAAGTGTGTTAAGTATACATATGATTGCTTTAGGGACCATAGCTTTACCCTACACTTATGTTCCATGATTACTAGACTTAGGTTAGTACTTAAGTGAACATCACCCTGTTACCTCAATATACTTGTTAGACTGAAGGCTAGGAGTATATGATAATAGCATTCATTAGTGTAGTACTTTATACTGTTTCCAGTCAACTAGGTGATGGTTATTCATACCTAGGCTCATTATATTACAACCAATATCTAGGTGATGTTTGTACATACTTAGTATTTTGGTAAAATAAATTACACAAAGCAATTCAATGAATAAATTAGTAAAGTGAGGTAGTGTGTTTGAATTTGATTTCAAGATAATTTATTTGAAAGTTATACTTTGTGATGAATACTTGTAATTTTGCTAATATGAATACTTGAAATCTTGCTAAATATGTGACCAAAGACTTTGTAAAGGATAAATTTATATATAATAAATTAATATAAATGCAGAAAAATGAATATAATCCAGGATAATGCAGTAAACGTGATCAAGAACGCAAGTTTAGTAAAGTAAATGAAAAAAAGATGCAAGAATGCAATGATGTACGAGGAAAACCCTTGATCTATGATAGATTTTCGGCACAAAATCTCGGGAAGGATCAATCGATCCTTGCCTTATGTTTATCTTATTAAATGAAAAAGATTTACAAACTAAAGAGCACAAGAATGATCATCTAAATGTGAAAATGATGAAGTGTGTGGGTGTTAATGAGTTGCAGAGAGTGTGTTTCAGTGTAAGCAGTGAGTATTCATTTTTTTATTCGATCATTCAAGCCTCGTTTATATACTACAGAGCCTAGAACTATAATCCCGAAATATCCGGGATCATCCCCGAGATTTGGTGGAGCGTGGCAACGTTCATATGATTGAGTATTGAGCATGTGTTGACTCCCTTCTCTGTAGTTCAAATATTCTACAAGTAGTATACGATCCAAGGAAATCGGAACTAACTCCACACGTCTTCTATGACCTAGTCAAAATACATTAAACATGCGGAAATATTAGTAACATAGGAATCCCGAGATATATGATATCTTGGATCCTTATAATAAGCATATATTATAAGACAAATAAGATAGTATTAAGTCCAACGCATTCTATTATCCCAGACTTAGTCAGATTCGGGATAACTATAAGTTGGTGATCCTGAAAGATAAAACAACATCCCTATTGGGATCCTGTAATATAATAATCTCAACAGTAAGTTACACAACTATTATCCCTGTTTCAACATAATCTTAAGGATAATATAGTCATACATGATGATCCTGCATAATATAGCAAGTCAAGATCATACATTTCCTTATCCTGATTGTAAGCCCAATATCCTGCGTGTAAATCATCCAAAAGCAATCCAGGATCCTTACAAGTTATCAATATAATAGCTGATCGGGGATCCTGAATGGTTAGTGAAAATTCTACCCACAACACTTAGATACACTAAATTATTCTCATATATATTATATGAAAATCCTAGGCACAACCTGAGTACCAATATCATTTCTCGGTTAAATCAAAATCAATAACACTCTGTTAGTTGTTATCCGTTGACTATGTATATATATATATATATATATGTATATATATATATGTATATATATATATATATATATATATATATATGTAGGATTAGGTTCAATGGAGAAGGAAACTTAGGTGGAGAAGAGGGAGAAGCAATATGATTCAGTATTTTTATTACTTGAATTATAATAATAAAAAAATGAATCATAGTAATAAAAATACTGAATCTATTGCTTCTATCTCCTCTCCACCTAATTTTTTTGTGTGAAAACACTTAATATTTTTTGTGTGAAAAATTTTTTTTTGAAAAAAAAAAGTCAAATCTGAAAACCAAAAAAATAAATTAAGTTTCACAATTGAAAAACTTAAAAACTTTTGTGAACCTAAAATAAAAAAATAAGATTCTCAATCGAAAAAGTTAAAAACTTGCTGTGAACCCCCAAAAAAATTAAGGTTCACAGTTGGAAAAAAAATTCACAATTAAAAAAGTTAAAAACTTTCTGTGAACCAAAAAAAATTAAGGTTCACAATTGAAAAAGTAAAACACTTTCCGTGAACTCAAAAAAATTTAAGGTTCACAGTTGAAAAAAATAAAGGTTCACAATTCAAAACTTTTAAAACTTTCCGTGAACCTAAAAAAAAATTAGGTTCACAGTTGAAAAAAAAGATTAACAATTGAAAAGGTTAAAAACTTTCCGTGAACTCAAAAAAAATTAAGGTTCACAGTTGAAAAAGTTAACAACTTTTCATGAACAAATAAAAAAAAAAAGTTCACAATAATAAAAACTTAAAAAAAATTACAAAAAAATATGTGAAAAAAATAAAGTTCACAATTAAAAAAGTTAAAAACTTTGTGTGAAGCCAAAAAAAAAGATTTATGACAAAACTTTTTACGTGAATAAAGAAAATATAAGGGTTCACAAAAAAAATGTAAAGCAAAAAAATAAAAGTTCACAACTTAAAAAAAGTGTGAATCAAAAAGTGTTTTCACCATTTTTATTATCCCCACCCCTAATATATATATATATATATATATATATATATATATATGTGTGTGTGTGTGTGTGTGTGTGTGTGTGTGTGTGTGTGTGTGTGTGTTAGATTAGATGGAGGGTGGAGATGTGTTTTCACTGTTTTTTTTATCACTTTGTTTTCACCAGAACTCATCCATATATATATGTTATTCAGAGCACTCGGTGCTGTCTCAGTTTATTTATGTATAATGAGTTACATACACATATACATCCATGACTTTATCAATCGGGCCTGTCTTGTTACACCCGATACTCTGAATCATTGATCGCTATCATCTTGGATGATACAAAATGATACCATGGTTGGTGGTACAAAAGGATACCACGGAGGGTGGTACAAATCGCTATCATCATGGATGATACAAAATGATATCACGGTGGGTGATACAAATTGCTATCACAGGTTGTGATACACATCATTTATCATTACGAGTTAATTCTCATCATCATTAAATCTCAACGAGCTGAGGTTCGTCATTATTAATCAATACGAGTTAATTCTCGTCATCATACCTACAAGTTGGCACTCGTCCTCATTAGAAATCAACACGAAGTTTACTCGTCCTTAACAAAATACATGCGAGTTATTGCTCGCCATTTTTAGTATTGATGTAAGTTAATACTTGTCCTCATTAGTGTTACTACGAGTTATACTCGTCGCATTAAAATATACTCGAGTTATGCTCATCCTCAGGTTACCACTATTAGTACCCTACTAGCTTAGAACTGTAGGTTTACTTAATGGCTCACATTTGTTCAAGTTAACCTGTGAACTCACCAACGTAAAGCTGACCATTTTAGTATGCTTTCTCAAGTACAACGTGATAGTAGGATTGCCATCAGGATCCTAGCTTGAGTTGCACGCTTTCAAACATTTGGGACTACCCATGCATTGATTTTGTATTTTCAAATTATGTATTTGGAATCGACTTACAAACTCGCAACTTTGTAAAACTATATTTTGGAAATGTAATTCATATTTTCAAAAGTCACATTTAGAGTCGTTCATTATGTACCTTGTGCTTGTGATATTTGATTTGGTAACACCCCGACCCGACCGCTTCCGCAACCCGAAATTTGGGGGTGTTACATTCTTTACCATCCTAAATGCAGACATGGTGCGTGCAAGAAGGTAAGTCAATGGAAACTGGGAAGTTGGTTTCGAGAAAGCAACATGTTGCGTTTCTTGGTATTGCAATTGTAAAAGTATTTTGATTTGTATTTATATGATTGCTAGTTTTGCTATATACCCTAAGCCTATATTGGATAAGGCTAATTGGCATAAAAGTCGGTCTTTCAAATTTTCTTTTTATGTTAAGAAATCTTTTGTGTAGTTTTACTTCGTATTTTTTTCGATACTATTTAAGTATCTTTTGTTTACTGATCAAGCATTCGATAGCTTGAGTACGGGTTTGGGTTAGTCCGATTCATTACACTCCGTGGATTACGTGGGTAACCCGTTTAGCTTGTGTAGGACGAAATTAAAGGTGGTAAGATCGGTTTTGGTACCATCTAAAAGATGGGCTTTGGTGGTGAGATTTACTCATTTTGATGAAGAAGATGATGAAGAAAAGGGAGCAAAGGCTGATGCCCTTGTTCTTCCTGTGATCTTTATTGTCCCCTTTTAGATGATGAATATAGGGTTTATAAAACCTTTGTAAAAGGGGCGGGGGTAGCCCTCAGGGGAAGGACCTGGGTCCATGCTTTTATCCAACGGGGAACGAGGCTGACATGTTGACTGTCAGCGTACCTTCTGCTGACTGACATTGTTCCCGAGGTCATCCTTGTCAGAGAATCTTTTCACGCGGGGTTACCCTGCAGGTTCAACCTGGGATAGCGGGGCTCATCCCTGGGGCTATACTCAAAGCTTATGCTTGTGGTGTGTTACTGCAGGATACCTCCAGCGGGGGGATACCCTTGGAGGTGGTATCCCAATATTACAATGAAGTGGGAGCCCAAAGCATGGGGCACGCCATCAAGTCCCCCTAGTTCGGTGCGACAAGTTTTGTAAGTGTCGTATTGAACTAATAATGCGATAATTTAGACCAAACGAAAGAGATAGGAACCCAAAGCAATAGCGAACCTACAAGCGAGATAGCGCGCCTAGATTCTGAAGCTGGGGTTTATCTAAGGAATGGCCAATAAGGATGGGAGGACTTTGGTACCTTGGCATTGACCATCATTTGTCTGGAGGTGCACTCTTCCCGTGGAATGTCGGAAGGTCCCTGGGAGGTCAGCACACTTGAATGTTGTATTGCGAGAGACCGACCCTAGAGATATCCTGATGTTGAAAAGATCTGGGGCAGGTCAGCACAGCTAAGTGTTGTGCTTTGTAGGACCTCACCCTAGGGATATCCCGATGGTGATAATATATTTAATGATGGCGCATCTAAGCATCGCGGGAGGCTTGTCTCTGGGGATATCCCGATGATGGTAAAACCAATAACCGTACCGACAATTAGCCAATCACTTTTGCAATAATTGTTCTTTGCATGACAACTTATTAATGTTAGATAATAGTACCTTATCACTCCCCCAAGTTCAGGGTGGTAACTTCGTCAAGTACCATGTTGAACTTATCGTGGGTCTCACAGTGTGAGGGATTTTGGTCATGCAACCCGATCAAGTAATAGATTACTCGAGTGCTTAAGGATTAATTAAATTTGGGGGTGGATCAGATCTTCACACTACAGTTGTTGTTTTAACCCGAGTTGTGTAAACCAGGTCATGAAAATCAGATTTGATTATGTGTTCTCAGAGAAGATAAGGTCTTTCTTGCTCTAGAGGTGAATGGTGTGTTTGGTTTACCCTTGGGCTTTTATACCTCCAGGGGTAGCCTTTTCCATTTTCCCGTCCAACGGCCATATTCTCATAGGGAATTGTGTTGGACGAGGAGGCTTTTATCCGATAGGCAATAAGGTTGATAAGTTGGCTTAGACATGCTTTTGCAGACATGCACGATTTTTGAATCGTCCACTTTTGTATTCGGAGTTTATCCCTTGGGTAGCCTACGAGGTGCATCCTGAAGGGTAGCTCACATGTGGAGTATCCCGAGGGGTCGTTACACCATTCCTAGATGAGGAAAGGATCGGATAACTACTATACAGTCGTTGTTATAACCCTAACTTAGTCAAGTTGGGGGTAAGATCCGATATAGTTTTCATCCCATGGATGATCTAGTCCCAGGGATATGCTCAGAGGTACATCCCTCAGGAAAGCATGTTTGTTGTTCGCATAGCGGAGTTGTCCCCCGGGAGAGGATTCTTTGATCTTTCCATATTAGTTTTGTTTATGCGTGCATTTTCATTTTATTTCATTGTTGTAACTTGGCAAGTCTAGATTCCCTTTTTGTCGGACTGATGTCCCGATGATGGTGGGTATCTTGACCCACACTATGTATGGGGCAACCTTTCTGATCAACCCCTACGAGACATAACTCTGAGGGTGATCTCTATCATCCCTAGGGCTAGATGGCACATCTTCCCAGGGTAGGACTATTTCACCAGTCTGCTTTGTCTGACCCTAGACATATGGTGCAGATACAGGGTGTTATAGCTTTGGACTATTATTTTGAATAGTTAGTGCGCTCAAACATTGCGCTATGAAGGGCCTTACCTTAGGGATATTCGGGCGGTGGTGACACCATTAGCCTGAGCCTAAGGGTATCCTTATGATGGTAATATCCCTAGAGGGTCACCGTACTTGGACATTGCGTCATAAAAGCCTGACCCCGAGGATACCCTGATAGTGGTAACGCAATTGACCTACTAGATGGTTAATCAGACACACTTAGGTAATAATACACTATCACTCCTTCAAGTTCAGGATGGTAACTTTATCAAGTACCGTGTTGAACTTATTATGGGTCACTCAGCTAACAATACGCTGATAACGGATCCTTGAGGGTTAGCTTGTTAAGCTTTCACAAAGATAGTAAGTGATGTAGATCTCGCAGTTGATGAGACCTTAATTGGTGAACCTAGAGGGTTCGTTTATTTCAGCTGTTGACCCCTGAGGGTTCACTGATTTTAGCTGTTGACCCTTGAGGGTTCATTTCGTTTATTTCAACTGTTTTATTTTTGCTTTTTCGATATGTGTAAATATTATTTGCGCGCATGTTTGTTTGTTTGTCATGACGGGCAAGTCTAGATTGCCTAAAAATGGTTGACACCTTGCCAAATAGTGGATCTCATGATCTGCACCAAGCATGGGGCAACTTTTCTGATCAACCCCTATCAGCTTAAAAACCATGGGTGATCTCTTGCAGGGGCCGGGCTAGAAAGCACCTCCCGCAAGGGTAGGACTATCCCATCAATCTATGCTGGCAAGCCTCGGGCAATTACCGCGGGATGAGATGGCTTGACCAATGCAGGCTAAACTTTTCTTGGCATTAAGATTTACACAAGTATTTGATATGGATTATTTCGACATTTTTCATTTTCACTCATGGGTTGTAAAGAAAAATGCAAGTACGAGCTCCAGGGGCGGATCAGGCCCAAACTGGAGGTAGCCCGGTTGTCGATGGTTTTCGTTTTTATTCACGGGAGGTAAAGCAAAGTGCAAGTACCAACTCGAGGGGCGGATCAGGCCCAGATTGGAGGTAGCCTGGTTTTTGACAATTTACACTTTTATTTACGGGAGGTAAAGCAAAGTGCAAGTACCAGCTCCAGGGGCGGATCAGGCCCAAACTGGAGGTAGCCCGTACATTTGAGTACTTTATTGTTGGGGCTTTGAACATGCCTTATATATAGCAGAGGTGCACCCTTGATATAAGTTGGCCCTATGATAATATTTCTTAGGGTTTGTAACATGCCAAGTATGTGGCAGAGGTGTACCCTCGACACAGGTTATCCCTGGGCATAATACTTCTTAGGGTTTGTAACAAGCCATGTACATGGCAGAGGTGTACCCTCGGCACAGGTTATCCCTGGGAATAATATTTCTTAGGGTTTGTAACATGTCATGTACGTGGCAGAGGTGTACCCTCGGCACAGGTTATCCCTGTGCATAACAGGTTATCCCTGTGCATAATATTTCTTAGGGTTTGTAACATGCCATGTACGTGGCAGAGGTGTACCCTCGGCACAGGTTATCCCTGTGCATAATATTTCTTAGGGTTTATAACATGCCATGTACATGGCAGAGGTGTACCCTCGGCACAAGTTATCCCTGGGCATAATATTTCTTAGGGTTTGTAACATGCCATGTACGTGGCAGAGGTGTACCCTCGGCATAGGTTATCCCTGTGCATAATATTTCTTAGGGTTTGTAACATGCCATGTACGTGACAGAGGTGTACCCTCGGCACAGGTTATCCCTGTGCATAATATATCTTAGGGTTTTATTCAGATCCTTATTTGCAGGAAGCATTTTTGTTTATTTAAAACAAAATGGCTTTATATATATGCGTGCGTATATAATTCTAACATACCTAGTTAGAGATTTTACAGGGAAAATCCCTGGCAGGTCGGCATGCTTGTATGTTGCGCTAGGGAGGGCCTATCCCTAGGGATATCCTCATGGTGGTGATACCTGGCACGTTACCGCACTTGGTCGTTGCCTTTTAGCAGACTTGGCCATAGGGGTATCCTCGGTGTAGTAATATTGGGCATATCGATGCGCTTGAAACTTGCGCCATGGGAAGCATGCCCCTAGGGATATCCTCATGGTTGTAATACCTTTAACCTGCAAGAATCATTAATATTTGCACAACAATTTATATGGGTCGAGTAATACTACAGTACCACTCCCCCAAGTTCGGGATGGTAACTTAATCAAGTACCATTTTGAACTTCTTATAGGGAAATCCCTAGAGGGTCACCGCATTTGGGCGTTGCGTCATAAAGATCTAGACGAAACACATGCTCGCATTTGAACATTATGCTATTATGGATCCACCCTTGGTGTAACACCCTCAAATTTGTTGATTTGGATTAGCGGAAGCATTTAGTTAAGTATGGGGGTGCCACAATACACAGTACATGCATACGTATCAGAGATTATGATTACAACAAAACATAATATATTAAGATGCCAAATGCATTAGTTACAAAGTTTACGATTCCTTGAATCATACAAGTTAAAAGTATTAAGTTTACAAAAGTAGATTTCGTAAATATGACTAAACAGTTTCAGTTATAAAAAAGAAATCCAGTTGTCAAAAGTTGGTATCCTATTCATCGTGGGTCACCTATGTTCCAACGTGCAGGCGGTTCTTACATGCGCAGCTAATTCCCTGAAAAACATAGTAAAAGTCAACAACGAGGTTGAGTGAATTCACAGGTTTTATGTTTGCAATCGTTGAATCAAGTTTGTAGGTACAGGTGTTAAAACCAATACGTTCGCAAATAGTTATTGCCATAATAGTTAAGTAAACGTTTTGTGGATTGTTATTCAAGTATAGTTCGGTTGGGATGTTCCCCAAAATACAGTTTATGTGGGATGTTACCCAAATACCGTTTGCAATACGTTGCTGGTCGTTCTCCAGCGTTTCCAAATCAGTACCGGTCGTTCTCCGGTCAAAAGACGCACGGGTCGTTCTCCCGTCCAAACTCGGCCAGTCGTTCTCTGGCAATAAATACTGCTGGTCGTTCTCCAGCGAAACACAGTACCGGTCGTTCTCCGGTTTACCAAACAAAGTTTAACAAGTTTATAGTATGAAAATGCTGTTTCATAAATACCAGTTTTGTGCAACAGTTCAACAGCTCACAATACTCTAATCGTTCGAGTAAAACAAGTATACAATCATGTAAGTAAAAGCAGTTATGGCAATCAATAAAGCAGTTGACTATGTTTCCCACCCCAAGTTGAAAGCAGTAAAACAGTTAAAAGTGGGGCTGTGAACTCACCTGTTGAGTAGAGTACGTTCGAGTGCTAGCAAAGACTAAAGCCCAATAAGTCTAGTCGAAATCCCCTAACGCCCTAAACGTATGAGATTTAGTAAGTATGTGGAGGTCTAAGTTTAACCATCCATGCTAGTGTTCGTACAACCAAGTTATGTCCAATTGTTTATTCGATGTTTATGTTTGAAGTTTTGAAAATGTATACGACTCGTTGGTAGTAATCCCTGAAAGTATTATCATATTGTTTCATTGTGTTTCATAAAGTATGAAGTTGTGTACGAGGGTCCGGGGGCAGCGCCCCTGGTAGCGGGGTCCAAGGGGTGGCAACCCCTGGCGGGGTCCAAGGGGCACAGCCCTTGGCTGGGGTCGAGCTAAACACTATGTTGTTGTAGTGAAACGCATTCGAAATTTCATTTTGGAGTAAAATCAGGTGGTAAAATCTCATCCTAAACACTTAGTGAAAAGTTGTAAACTTTCTATTTTTAGCGTCACTTGAGGCGTCACTTGCCTTAAGGTAGCGACACTTAGGAAGTGTCGCATAAAATGGTAAGTTTTGCATTATTAGCGTCACTTGAGGAAGTGACGCATATGGGGCGTCACTTATATAAGTGACGGGTACAAGTGTCGGGTATAAATCAGTATTCAAGTATAGGCGTCACTTAAGCTAGTGACGCATGGTAGTGACGGGTTGAAGTGTCGGTATAAGTGTCGGGAAAAGAGGGTTTGTTGCGTCACTTGGCGAAGTGACGCAAAAAGAGGGCTTTATGCGACACTTAGGGCGTCACTTAAGTGACGCGGTACTGTTTTTGGACCCTATGCGACACTTAGACTGTTCGTAGATTAGTTTAAAAATAACGAATTTAAGCTTCGATTTGGACATAATCAGTTGGTAAAAACACTAAAACATGGTATATTAAGTATTATAAACATGAGATATCAAAGAAAATAGCAAAATCTAAGAGTTTGCGGGATTGTCGGGTTCTTACAAAGTTGTCGCATGCGAAATCCGAGAAGATAGATGTGTAGAGCTCGACTCCGTGATCGTTTTTCTCTAAATGAGCGAGATGATTTATGGCGATTTAATGGTAGTTTTGTAGTGATTTTGTGGTGGGTATTAGAGAGTTAGAGAGAGAGGAGAGTGTTGAGTGTTGTTGGGTGAAATGGGAAATGAAAGAGTGGGGTGGGGGAAGGGGTGTGTTGGCTGATTTTTGTCAAGAAAAAAAAGGGGAGTTTTTGTCCCAAATTTTGTGGTATTTTAACCCGTGTTCGTTTACCCGATCGTTAAACGTTAAAATGTTTTTAAACGATAGGTTTTTAAATATGTTTTCGATTATACTTTTAGTTGTAATATATTTATTTAAAATAATTTAGTTGAGTAATTAAATTATAACTTTGTTTTATTATAGTTTTACAAATGGGTTTCGAGTTCTTTCAGTTGTACGAAATAAATGTTATTTGCAACAAAATACATTGTAAATATTATCAACATAATATTTAATAAATAAATAATGTTATTTAATAATTTCACTTTATCAAATAATTTGTTCGCCAATGATCGTATATTTTGTCGTGTTTGTTCCGAATGTTTTGTACGTAATTATACTAATTACGAAACATGTAATACTGCGCGTATTAACTAGTTGGGCTTTGCTAGACTTACCTCTAAAAGTAGTTGTGAATTCACTCTAAGTTGGGGAATTAGCCTAAAATGCAAATATTTAGTGTACGTAATCGCGTTTAAATTTGCGGGGTGTTACACTTGGGGTCTGGATGGAATACCTGGGGGTGATCACACCCGAAAAGGTAGAGCCGAAGAGCAAAATCATGAATAGCTCAATGCTTGAAAGCGATGATGAGTAGCTTAAAACTGGATGGCATAGTTGGTATAACACCTGGTCAAAAAGGTCAAATTTCACGCCAATTTTAAACTTTAAATAATTGCATTTTTATATGAAATTGTAACAAAGTATTCGAAAACTTTATACATTTTTTATTATATATATGTAATAAGCAATGATTACTTAATAATCACAATTGAAACAATTGGAGACCACGCGGAAACCAAATTACATTTTTGTAATTCAACTGAAATGCTTTTATTTTAAATATTTACAAAATAATTAAACAAGATTATAGATTTATAATATTAGATTTATATTACAAGCAGGTATAAAAATGCGGGTATTTTACACTGTCATTTGGGGGAACAGTGTCCTCCCCACCAAACCTAAGCCAACCCATACCCTCCCCCCTTTTTCCTTCCATTTCAATTCATTTTTACACACACACCCCACACAACTCTCTCTATACTCTCTCTATCTCCTCCCTCCATCACCACCGCCGCCAGCCACCGCTAACCGGCCACCACCGCCAGAAACCACCGCCACCATCATCACCATCAACAAGATCAATCACAGCAACATCATCATCATCTTCATCTTCATCATCAAGTTCATCATCATCCTCAAACCCTCGATCTTCAAAACGTAAAGAATCATCCACTTTTCTTTGCTATTTCTTGATAAAAACACTTAATATAACATGTATTAACATTACATCAACAAGATTTGGCTCAAAAATAAGTTAGATTGTGTTTTTGGGTGAAAAATCGTCGAACAGGTTCTGATGTCGCACCGGACCAAAAACAGTCAATGTCGCAGCACAATGTCGCAAAAATCTAATGATGTTGCATGGTGCGACGTAAACCAAAATGTCGCAGTAAATCTGAACATCGCACATTGTGGCATAGCACACAATGTCGCATTAAATTGCGAACGTCGCACGAATCGACATAAATCCTTATGTTGCACATAGCGTCGCATGTAACGTCGCACCTAATGTCGCAGGTCACAGAACCTTAAAAACCTATGATTTTCACTAAGTGTCGGGACCAGATTTTACCACTTGATTTTATTCCAAATTTGGATTTCGGATGCGTTTTTACTAAAGCAATGTAATAGAAATAAAAATTTTCCAAGCTGACCTGGCAGCTCGACCCCAGCCAGGGGCTCTCCCCCTTGGACCCTGCCAGGGGTTGCCACCCCTTGGACCCTGCTACCAGGGGCGCTGCCCCTGGACCCCCGTACACGGTTTCCAAACCTGAACGACAAATGAATACTTACACAACTCTCTTAGACAAACTGATTTGTCTTTTACTTATATAACATCACGTGTTTAGGACACTAGGAGGTTACCATTCGGACAACACACGTATCGTAGGATCGCTGACAACTCACAGGTGAATTTCATAGCCCCACTATTTCAACTGTTTTATTGTTTTCAGGGTGAGACGCATGCTCAACTACTGTTTTCGAATTAAAATAATAAACTTTTATAATTCACACTTATCTATATTACTGCCATGTAATACGAAATGTGTAATACTTAGGAATTACACCTATCATATTGTCTTGGAAAAATATCAATACTTAACCTAGATAGGTTATAACCGTACACTGTTAGATTGTTGACAAACAATTACCACTACATAACTTGACTAAGTTATCAATTATACCCCGACCATATTGTCATGGGATAATGCTATCAAACACACTAGGACTGTTTAGTTTTACCTACTCAAGACATCAACTAGACTTTTACAGGATTAGTTTTCCTCTCAGGAACTAAAACTGCCCATATATATTCCAGGACTTTTAAATTGGAATTGAACTCAAGTAAACAACAACCAAGGACCTCAATATACTTGTTAGGCTGAGGCTAGGAGTATACATTAGAAATATACGTTAGTATGGATTTCTTATACTAATACCAAAACAACTAGGTGACGATTTGTCATACCTAGGCTTATTGTGACACAACAAATAGTTAAGTACTGTATATACATACTTAGCTATAATAAATCAATTTCATGTGCTATATGATACCCGATCTGAAGTATTTGTTGAGTCAACTTATATATATATATATATATATATATATATATATATATATATATATATACATACATACTTGTACTTCATCTCGAGCACTTGGTGCCACCTACAATTTAGTTATGTATATAGGTATACATACACGCATACAAACACAATCAAACTAGTCGGGCATGTCGTAGTACTGTCGGCTCTCATTTACACAAGTCGGACATGTCATTGTACTGTCGGATCAATTACTCAAGTCGCACACGTCGTTGTACTGTCGGCTCAATTATTCAAGTCGGACATGTCGTTGTACTGTCGGCTCAATTACTCAAGTCGGGCATGTCGTAGTACTGCTGGCTCAATTACAAACTTTGCTTGCGAGCAATTTGGTCGATGCCAGATAGGCACAAAATGATGCCACAGTGAGAAGTGGGCACAAAACGATGCCACGGTATTACAGTGGGCACAAGTACGATATCGCGGTAAAGCGATACACTCGATGAATGGGCGAGCTTATGCTCGTGATCCACACACATATACGGATGGGCGAGCTTATGCTCATGACCGTACAATTAACGGATCGGCGAACTTTCGCACGAGGCCATCAACTCAGTATTTGACTAAATACACAATCATAGTCCATGAGACTACAATTATGTTGCTGGATGCAACGCGCTATGCCAGGTGATAGACCAATTATTACACAACATCATATGATGTGGTCATACAAATACCCGAAAGTCCTTAGGCATGTATTGTCTCACATTGATAGATTTACTTAATACCTGATAGATATCCAGGCACGGAATGCCTCAATGTTTATGTAATTAGGTACACATCACGGTCACTTAGGTATGAGATACCTTGTAGGATGTATACACATGGGTGTTACAACTTAATACAATACATATCAAAAACGTAGATTTTGAACTACTTTTCAAAACATATAAGGTTTTATACTTTATGTTTCAACTGACAACCCTATGAACTCACCAGCTTTATAGTTGACTCGTTTTAGCATGTGTTCTCAGGTGCCCAGCAGGATTAGGATTGCTACAAGCTTTGCTAGCTCGATTCGCATATTTTCAAACAACTAGATTTCTCTACATAACTTTTGTATTACAAATAATGTATTGAAATTATTTTGCGAACTCGCAACTTGTATACACTTTTATTTTGGAAATGTATAACTATTTTCAAACGTCTCATTTAGAGTCGTTCATTATTTACCTTTGTGCTTGCCATATTTGATTTGGTAACACCCGACCCGACCGCTTCCGCAACCCAAAAATTGAGGGTGTTACAGTTGGAGCTTAATTTAGATCTTAATGGTGAAGAGTCCACGCATGCGTTAGTTGAAATTTTCGATATGCATTGTGGGAATTCATCCGATACCGGAGTATGGTATGTTATTTGATGACAACATTTTAAATTAATTTCATCATGGATGGGGTCATGTTTGGTTCCCCAACGGGGTTGAAGTCGATCACGATTCGGACTCAAGTGGGATCACCGACTACTTGTAGCCGGGTCCACTTGTAGCTGGGAAGATCAATGGTCGAAATATTTAATACTGAAAGTAGTGCCAAAAGATTTTCGATAAAGGCCACGACTTGGGCGAGGATCTGCCGGCCGAGGATTGCCGATAAGGCTACGAGCCAAGGATTCCTAGGGATTGCCGATATAAGCCATGGCGAATGGTTGTCGATGTAAGTTACGGCCAAGGATTGCCAAAGAGGTTACAACCATGGACTGCCAAAGAGGCTACGACCATGAATTATCGAATAGGTTACGGCTTAGGATTGCCGCGATAGGCCTCTGCCATGGGGTGGCCAATATAGGCTACGGCCAAGGGATTGTCGCGATAGGTTGCGGCTAGGGATTGTCGTGATAGGCTATGGCCAGGGGGTTGCCAATATAGGCTGTTGTTGAAGCAAGATTGTCTAAAGCTTGATTTTATTTGTTTTTGTAAAAACTAAAATGTATAGAATTTGTCTAAGTGTTTTGTTTTTGCGACAATAGAGATCCGTGAATAGCATTGTCGTAAAAGTCATTCCGACAATAGCATTGTCGGAGTTGACTAGGTCAAAGTAAATGAGTATTGTCGCACAGATTAGTCTATATATATATATAGGCTTTCAGTTGAAGTTTTGTCTAAGTCTTTTGTACCTATTGTCGCAGAACTCTCTGTGTGTTATTGAAATACAAAAGCAAAGTTTGATATTGAATACTTCTTCTCTTATTCATATATTGAGTTATATCTTGTATTCCACATAAGATATAAAGTTCTAATTGCGATTCGTGATCCTCGGCACATCAAAATCGGTTTGAGTCGTTTATTCCTTCTTATGATCCAGATCTAATGATTCCTATCTCGAAGCAATACATTCATCCTAGAGCTGAAGGAATTTATAGAGATAATAATCCTCCTCCCAAGTCACTCAAAATGATGACTTCTGATGAAAGGAAAGAACATGATCGAGACAAGAAAGCAAAGTCAGTTATCTCTATGAGTCTTCCTAGTGATGTTCTTGCTGGATGGAAAGATTTGAATACGGCTTATTAGCTCTACAAAGCAATGGAGAAACGTTTTGCTGGAAATGACAAGTTGAAGAAAAGTAAACGTGATTTGTTAAAGAAACAATGGGATGTATTCACATGCATGCCAAATGAATCTTTTAATGATTTGATTGTCCGATATTCCCATCTAATCAGTGAGCTCAAAAGACATGGTTTGATTTTGGAATGCCTTGAAATCAATGAGAAGTTGATTGAAGCTTTACCTTCAAGGTGGGATATTAAGGCTAACATTTTGATGGAAGATGAATCGTTGGGTGAATATGCATATGAAGACTTGATCAACAAGTTGCAAGTATATGATGTTTCTTTACAGAAGAAGGAGACTGGAAAGATGATGCAATATTCTCAATTCGGTTCTAAGAAAACTTCAGAAACAACAGCATTGTTCTCTGGTTCTGAGACATTCTATGGTGGGAATTCTAGTGGATCTAGAGGTGGATATTCTGGTTATGGATTTTATGGATCTTGAAGTGCTTCAGTTACCGGTCATCAACAACCAAATTCCAACCAACATGTTTCAAAGATCACCGAAGATCATGCAAATGTTGTCACTTCTTTTCTTTCATCATATGAAGCGTTTATTGCTGGAAAGGTTGGTAATGTAGATTTGACAGAAAAAGATTACGATCAGTTACATCCTGATGATCTTGAAGAAATGGATCTCCAATGGAATCTTGCTATGTTAACAAGAAAGGTGAAAAAGTTTCTTTAAAGAACTGGAAAAAGCAAGTTGGGGGGGTAAACCAGGATTTGACAAGTCGAAGGTTCGGTGTTACAATTGTCAGAATTTAGGGCACTTTGCTCGGGAATGTGAGAAAAGCAAAGCACCTACATCTGGTTTCACCAAGCCTTCCACATCCAAAACCTATTCTTCTGATCAACCACAATCTTCTGGAAAAGATACAACTCCTGCTTCCACATCATCAACACTAATTTCAACAGCAGATGAATTTTATGATTGGAGTGCACACGTGGAGGAATATTCTCATAATCAAGCTTTCATGGCAAATGTCTCTGAGGTTGATTCTTCTCCATTTGAACAAATTTGTTCAAAATGTACTGACTTGAGTGATCAACTCAGTCTTTACAAAAATCAAAATCAACAGCTTTTAATTGACATTGAATTGATTAAAAATCAAAATAAGGAGTTGGTGGAAAACAACAAACTTTTAAATAAACGTTTTGAGTCAACTGATGTTGAGACTCATGATTTGAAAGCTAAAATTTTAAATCAGCAATCCATCATAAACAGTATTTGGTTAAATCAGCAATCCATCATAAACAGTATTTGGTTGAGATGGAATTACTTAAACAAGAAAAATCTGAAGCTGATTCTAAAATTTTAGATCTTCAAAGACAATTGTTGAATGTTTCTACATCAGCAGTGGTTTTTGATGAAATTATCCATAAACAGCGTTTAGATACCAAATCTAAATCTGGTATTGGATATCAAAATGATTTAAATGAAAAGGTCAAAACATCAAAAGCAGAGTCTAATGCTGGAATTGGATATCATTTTGTTCCAGCACCAAAATCTTATTTTCAATTACCAGTTAAAGATGAATCTGATTCTGAGTTTGTGTATGGGAAGGGAAAAGTTGATGATTCAAAACCTCAAAAAGAAGCAACTCAAAATGTTTCTTCTAATGAGAGTTCTGAATCACCACATGAGAATAATTCATCCGATTTCTCTAATCAATCTTCAAAGATGAAGAACAATGATTGTGATGATTGTGAAAAGCTTAAGAAGTGTGTTTTGAATCAAAATGATAAAGAAAAATCTAAAGCTTGTGAAATCCCAAAACAAGTTACGAAGATTTTGAAAAGAACTTCTTCTCCATACAAATCACAATCATCTTCTTCATCACCAAAAGGTCAATATCATGCTTCCAAACCTGACTTTTCAAAATGTGAAGCTTCTACTAGTAAAAGCTCATATTCTAAATGTGATGCTTCTACAAGTAAACCTTCATATCATGGTTCTCATAAAAGTTTTCATTCTCGGAGAAAGTATGAAACACGAAGTTGTTTCTATTGTGGAATTCGTGGACATCTTTTGAATGTTTGTCATAAACTTGCTAGAAAACGTTCGAAAGAACATTCGAAGCAAGTTAAATCTTCAAAGGACAAAAATGTTTCCAAATCATCTAATGAAAATCCAAAAAAACGGGAATCAATACTTTTGTTTCTTCCAAGAAGAAATCATCATCTTATGATGCGTCAAAAGATTTCAAAAAGGATTTCAAAGAAATTGACGTTTTCATCATAGGTTAAATCACTGGACGACCCAAAGCCTCCAAGGCTTGGGTCTCCATTAGCAACTAATTGTTTCCATCAAATGTCTTGCAGTCATCCCGAGCTATCGATAATGTGTGGTACATAGATAGTGGCTGCTCAAGACATATGACCGGGAATCTCTCCTTACTAGAAGATGTTAAAATCAAAAATGGAGGGTTTGTTGCTTTTGCGGGAGATAAAGGAGGAATGATTTCAGGTGAAGGAACTGTCACAAATGGAGAAATAAGTTTTGACAGAGTGAATTATGTTGAACAACTTCAACATAATTTACTTAGTGTTTCACAAGTGTGTGACAAATAGCTGTCAACATGGTTCAATGATGAAGAGTGTTTGATTCTCAAACCGGGTTTTGTTGTTCCAAAAGAATGGATTCTTATGAGGGATCCTAGGGTTAAAGATATATATGTCCTAGATATGCCTTCTATAACTCCTACAATGGAGCATACTTGTTTGTTGTCAAAAGCATCAGAGAAGGACTCAGTTTTATGGCACAGACGGATGGGGCATATCAACTTTAAGAAAATGAACTTTTTAGTCAAAAATGATTTAGTGATTGGAGTTCCTAAACAGACTTTCTCACTAAATGATCATTGTATTTCCTGTAAAAAGGGAAAACAAACTAAAAAGTCTCATAAACCTAAATTGGTGAATTCTATTAACACTCCATTGGAACTTCTCCATATGCATTTGTTTGGCCCAGTTAGTGTGAGGAGTATAGGTGGTAAATCCTATTGCTTGGTAATTACTGATGATTACTCAAGATTTTCATGGGTTTACTTTCTAAGTACCAAAGATGAGACGGCTGAGAAAATTAAGTATCTGATTTTACGATTAGAGACTTTATTTTCGTTGAAAGTAAAGAGGTTACGAAGTGATAATGGAACGGAGTTTAAGAACTACATCATGGAAATGTTCTGTCTTCAACATGGTATTTCTCAACAATTCAGTGCTTCTCGAACTCCACAGCAAAATGGAGTTGCTGAAAGAAAGAACAGAACATTGATTGAAGCTGCAAGAACTATGCTTTCGGATGCAAAGTTACCAACAACTTTTTGGGCTGAAGCAGTTAATACGGCTTGTTTCGTATTAAATAGAGTTCTTGTGGTCAAAGACAAAAAGAAAACGAGCTATGAGTTATTGAATAATCGGAAGCCGAATATTCACTTTCTGGAACCTTTTGGATGCCCATGTTTATTGATGAAAACTAAGGATCGTATTTCCAAATTTGCTGAGAAATCTGAATCTGGATTTTTCTTAGGTTACTCAGCAAATCCTCAAAACAAAAGAGTTTATAACACAGCATCACATCGAATAGAAGAATGCTATGAGGTTGAATTTTTACGGTATTCCTCTCCATCCAATGGGATCGGTCCAGACTGGTTATTTGACTATGACTCATTCTTTAATTCTCTTGCTCATTTTCAACATGATGTGTCATCTCCTGTTGAGGATTCTGATGATTTCTTTATTCCGGTTCTTTCTTCTCCTGTTGAGCCGATTCTTTCTTCTGTTCCACCAGTATCTACTTCTAATCTTTCTCCTCCTCAATCAACTGAAGAATATGTAGCTCATGAACCTTCTCACCCTTTGCCAAATGATGAAGTTGACATAACTTCAAATCCTGATGATACTGAAGCTTTTCATGAACCTTCTACTGAACTAGAAGAATCAATTCATGATGATTCTAGTGATGAAGTAGTAATTAATCCTGAGGATTCACATTTAGGAACCAACTTGAATGTGGAATTTGTTCCTACTTTGCGGGTTAATTCTGAGCATAAACATCCACTCACAAATGTGATTGGAGATGTTTCTGAAGGGATCAAAACTTGACATCAACACAAGTCTTCTACTTGTTTCTTATCACATATTGAACCAAAGAATGTTCAGATAGCTTTGTCAGACTCTTCTTGGGTTCAAGCAATGCAAGAAGAATTGCAACAGTTCGTAAAATTGCAACTTTGGACATTGGTGAAACCTCCCAAGGATATTCATTCTATTGGCACGCGTTGGGTTTTCAGAAATAAGAAAGATGATCGAGGAATTGTGGGTCGTAATAAAGCAAGATTAGTGGTTCAAGGTTTCACTCAGATTGAAGGTTTGGATTATGATGAAGTTTTTGCTCCAGTTGCTAGACTTGAATCCATTCGGATTTTTCTAGCATATGCTTCTTTCATGAATTTTAAAGTGTAACAGCTCGATGTCAAGTGTGCATTTTTGTACGGGAAAGTGCATGAAGAAGTGTTTGTACGGGAAAGTGCATGAAGAAGTGTTTTTCAACATGAAGAAGTGTATCAGCTCGATGTCAAGTGTGTTTCGGTTGGATAAAGCCTTATACGGGTTACATCAAGCTCCTCGAGCTTGGTATGAGACTTTATCTCAACATCTGCTCGCTAATGGGTTTTTGAGGGGTCAAATTGATAGTACACTCTTCATTCGGAAAATAAAAGGAAATTTACTCCTCGTTCAAGTATATGTGGACCACATTATATTTGGGTCTACGAATGAGAGTTTGTGCAAAGAATTTGAGAACATCATGAAGTCTAAGTTTGAAATGAGTTCAATGGTGGAAATGTCTTTCTTTCTAGGTTTGCAAGTTCAGCAACTAGACAAGGGCATTTTTATACATCAAACGAAGTATGTTCATGACTTTTTAAAGAAATTTAAGATGGTAGATGCCAAATCTATTTCAACTCCCATTGATCTTGTTGACAAAATTGGACCTGCTCTTGATGAATCACCAACTGATCAAAAGGAATATCGATCAATGATTGGTTCTCTTATGTACTTAACTGCTTCAAGACCTGATATTATGTTTGATGTGTCTATTTGTTCGCGGTATCAAGCAAATCCCAAAGTTTCACATTTGAGGGTCGTACAAAGAATCTTTTGATATTTGAAGGGCAAGCCTGATCTAGGCATCTGGTATTCAAATGATGCAGATTTTTCACTTTCCGCATACTCTGATTCTGACTATGGCGGATGTGGTATTGACTTCAAATCCACATCTGGTGGATGTCAAGTTTTGGGAGATCGTCTCGTGACCTGGCAATGCAAGAAACAAAACACGGTTTCTACCTCCACTGCGAAGGCAGAATATATTGCTGCTGCCAGTTGTTGTTCACAAATCCTTTGGATTCAACAACAACTTCAAGATTATTGTTTACTTCTTACCAAAACTCCTTTGCATATTGACAATACTGCAGCTATAAGTATCATACGTAATCCCGTTAAGCACTCAAAAACTAAACATATTGAAATACGTTTTCACTTCATACGGGATTGCTATGAGAAAAAATTGATCATTTTGGTTCATGTTGATACCTTGAAACAAAGAGCTGATTTATTTACCAAAGCCTTTTCAAAACCACATTTTGAGGAACTCATTTCAATGCTCGGCATGAAACATTTGGATCAAATTAAGTAAACTTTGGATCTTTCATATTTTTATTTTTAGTTTGTTGTTTGTTTGTTTTTCTTTTACAAACAAAAATACAAAAACATTTGAAACATAAAAATTCAAAAACATTTGAAAAATAAAAATCGGGGGAGATTTTGTGTAAAAAGTTGGGAAATGATAGTACATTGAGAAATGTATTAATAAATAATATGTAAAAGAAATGATAAGTACTATATTTGATGTGTTAGTAGGTTTACATAGCATTTTTTAAATCAAATTTTCTACTAATTAATTTTATATGTGATTTATTGGTAGGCATTTTTGCATTTAAAATATCTAGTCTAAGAAATTTTAAATCACATTTGCATATTATTTTAAATAATCAAAATATTAATATATGACAATCAAAGGTTATCAAAATGATAATAAATGTCTTAAATTTTGAAGGATTAGTATATTATGATTCATGATTTAGGGTCTTAATATTATGATATCTGGAAAAATATATTGACTATTTGTTGTACTGAGTATAGACCTTAGTTGATATATTTTTATAAAAAGGACGTGCAAATCTTCCAAAGTTTCATATATCAAATCAAAATAAACTCTATCACTCTGTTATACGATGTACAGACCTGTGATACAGTTTATAAGTCCAACCCGGGGTATGACATGTGTGACTAAGTGTCATTCCAACATATGTGTGTACTTCTAAAGATATCATCATATTCTCACTCTTTATATGAAAATATTAATATATTATAAATTTAAAAGTATATTTTTATTTAGATTGTCTAAAGTAATATGCATGTGAATAATAAAAGTATTAAAGATATTTAAATGCAAAAGTGTTTGAAAGATCAATGAATACCAATAATCACATGTAGAATGATTTTTAGAAAGCATGTTTTATTAATGCTAAGTAAATTTAAAGAGGTCAAAAATACTAACAATCAAAATAGACTTTCATTTCTAAACAATAAAAATAAATACATTCATTTATCCCAATATGATCCCAACACATGAAAATTACCCCAACAAAAATATTTAACTTTTATTTTGTTATGATTAGTTTGTAAATATTTAGTTTAATGATTTTTCATTTTTTAAATTTTAAAATAGTTTAGCATTTTATCCAAAGTATATTTGATTTGATTAAAATGTTTTCATTACAAGTTATTGTCGGAACAATATTCTCGGAGTATTATTCACGGAAATTTTCTTTATTCACGGATAAAGAAAAAGAGAAAAAAGTGTATAAGTATTTCAAATTTTGAAATTTTATTCACTTTTTCAAAAACCATCCGACAAACACCTTTTTCCGACAATAACCCTTTCCGACAATACGCTGGACTTTTGAGTTTCTTTTCGATTACTTGCTGTATGCTTCATTTCTTTAGATTTTGTTCCGACAGAACTGAACGCCTTTTCATTACGCATCTATTGGTATAATTTTCCCTCTTTATCTCTCTGTAAATAAGTTTTAATTGTTGAAAATGTGTGAAATACACTGTTCATGAACAGTACTCCAAAATCGTCTGACAATACTTATTGTCGGATGAACAGTGTATTAGGGTTTGATGTGTGAATAGCTTATTCACGCATGAACAGTGTTTCGTGAATCTAACTTGTTGACATTGACTTGTTTTAAATACTTGTTACGACAATTCATTATTATCGCATGAACAGTACTTATTCACGCATGAATAGTACTCCGACAAATGTTATTTACGCATGAACAGTGTTCTGTATATAACTATTGTCGTATAATAATGATATTGTCGCATGAACAGTGCTCAAAGTTCTTATTGTCGCATACTTTCAACACTTAGAAAATTTTCAGATTTTTTTTGAGACTTGAATTTTTTTTCAAAAGTATGTTTAGGTTCTTTGCTTAAAATATATTTTGTGCAGTTTGTATTTGTATATCCATGGCAGCTCTTGATCCTATCGCTGTTGCACAACCTGATGTGCTTCGACGGCCTGTTGTTTTTGAGAAACGACACAATGCCACAGCTTATCTACTTGAGGCACCGGATAAACCTGAAACCAGGAAATTCTTTCCTATGGTTAGGTTTCTTTTACGTTTAAGAATATCTCATGCCTTGACGGTTCCAGTGGCCAACATCTATGAGGATCATATGACGGATTTCTGGGTCTTTGCTGAATATCATACGGATGTTCAACCTTCTTGTATAATGGCCACAGTCGATTGAAGACCTCTGGTTCTCACTGAGGAATTAATTCGACATACTTTACAATTAGATGGTTCTGTGAATGCGTTAAATAATATTCCCCAAAATATTATTGATGATTGTCTTCACCAAATAGGTTGTATAAAAGGACAACAAGATGTCCAGATCATGAAGAATCATTTTTGCTCAAATTGGAAATTCTTGGCTCACACATTGATTGGATGTATCTCTCCACGAAAAGCTGGATTGACGCAATGAGTTACCACTTAGCTGGTTTAATGACAGCTTTGGTACTCAACATTCCGTATAACTTCTCAAGATATATTTTTTGATAATTTGGTTGGGAATATCAATGAAGATGGATTTTTTATGTACCCACGATTTCTTCAGCTGATCTTTGATCAACATATTCAAGGGATTACATATCATGGGACAATTTTGCATTATACTCCGATTCCCAAGAGAGTGTTTGCTACCTGTAACAGTTATCGTGGTAAACCTACACCACCAACTGTTGATCTCTTTGGGCACCACACGTGCTAGAAGATGAAGAACCTACAAAACGTTTTAGACTCTGATCCTATCTCTCCGACTTCTTAAGTTATTCCTTCTGCTGAATAAAAGAAGTCACTCAAGTACTGTAGCTCAAGTTACTCTTCAAGAGCACGTTAGCTCGCAGTGAGTAAGGAGAGCCTCTATTACTTCAGTGACTGCAGCATTAAATGTTGCATTAAAAAGGAGTTGACATATTCGACGTTATTACGGCACCACACGTGCTCCTCGTAACTTGGTCTACCATAGAAACTAACGTGGCAGCAAGTGATTGGCTTCAAGGTAAAAGGTGATCTTTCCCATATCAGAATGTTGGAACTATGATATGTCACATCAATTGTTCCTGACCAATCAAGAGCAACACGTGTTTTTCTAGATCCGGATTTCAAGGGACTCAGTGTCTATAAATAGCGTAGTATGTTGTACTTCATTTGTGTCGATTGTTCGTATTGTCGCTTGTTTGTCAGTGACTAGTTTGTCTAAGATACGATCATCACCAGCGAGTGAACAGTAGCGTGTTTATCCACTACTTGTTCATCTCAGCCTGTAATAGCTCTATTGTTTGATTTAGATTAGCCTTGGCTAATCTATTCCGCAATCAACAATTGATAGATTTTATGAATAATAGAATTTATCTTTCAGCCAGATTTGCCTCAGTGATTGATCTGTTTGTTATGTTTTATACACTTGTTCAATTGCTTGTTATCTTAACACAATTAAAACTTGTCTAATCAGTTAACACAATTAAAAAGGAAAAGTTTTAATTGTATTCAACCCCCCTTCTACAATTAAACGACTGTTAGCAATTCATAATCACTAACTAAATAGTGATTAGGGACTCACATCATCTAGTTCTGAGGATGAGGAACCTATTCGTCCAAACACTATTGAAGAATCTTTAGTTTCTCAATGACTTACTGAGGAAAATATCGAGAAGGAACGACAAGATTTAAGATGACAACGAGAGGAGGCACGGGATCCTGAGTATATTCCTGAATCTAGACCTACTCAAAGAAAGAAGTTGTTTGTATCTTCTGAGGCTGGATCTTCTTCTTCTTCACTACCGGTGACTTCTTCTGCAATATCTATTTCTGAATCTTTGTCGGTCACTTCTTCAGCACTGCCTTCTTCTTCTATATCAATGCATGTTATGTCTCCTGCACCTGATATTTCTACTTCTCTTCCTATTCCTTCATCCATACCTGTTACTTCATATTCTATAGCTGCTGGAACATCATCTTCCACAACTATTCCTATTGTGAGTATGTCAGCTCTCGATGCTTCTCTTCAAAGAGCTGTGACTCCTTTGATGTCTCTAGTAGAAAAATTGTGAGATGATTTATTTCATGCTCTGCAACGCATTGTGTAACACCCCCAAATTTACTGTTTAGCGGAAGCAAGCCTTGGGGTGCTACTAATCAATAATCAAAACACACAAGGTATAAGGAATGACTCTATATGCGTCGTTTTAAACATTACATTGATAATTCAAAAGTTTTACAATGTTATAATAGTTCAAAAGCTCGTGAGCCAAAATGTAAGAGATTCTAAGGCATATCTATTTTACAAAATGTAGAAATGCATATGAATCTCCTGAGATCTGCATGCGACTCGAGCTAGCTAATCTTGAGCAGTCCTACTACTGCTGTGTACCTGAGAATACATACTAAAAAGTCAGCTAAAAGCTGGTGAGCTCACAGGTTTGCGTAGTAATAAAGTAAGTGTGAACCACAAGATTTAGTAATGATTGTTTAAAATGAATCAAATAATGCATACGTCTGCCATGAGGTCATAGTCTGCGCTTAACGTGGGTGTCAGGATCACACTAAAGTGCCTGATCGTGGGTGCCTCCGAGCGAGTGTCTAATCCACACTCGTATGAACAAAAGTTAATGCGCCCGTTTAACCAGTCAGTGCTTGCTGACCCGGACGAGGATGGTCAGTCCTATATGGTACCATACACTAACATTCGCGCTACATAAAGTATTACAAGAACTATGATCGTAGAGGACTTAAAATGATTAGAAAATAGCTCATGCAAAATATAGCGAGTTTTGTACTTGTGTTCACGTGTAAAACAGGTTAGAGCATGTATTCCCACCCCGGGAGTAAAAACAGTAAAAAGTCGGGGCTATGAGACTCACCTGAGCCTGAAGAGTTGCAATGGGCAAATGTGGTGAAGTAAAATGGTGTGTACGAAGACTGTAACCTGCCGGGCGTTTATAATGCGTAAGGTTGAATAAGATAAGTAACAATCTTAAAAGATAACCTATGTTAGTTGTTCATCCAACTAGTAATGTCCAATGACTTGATTTGATTGGTAAGTTCGAGTTAAAAGGTGAAAGGTGATCTTTCCCATATCAGAATGTTGGAACTATGATATGTCACATCAATTGTTCCTGACCAATCAAGCAGCAACACGTGTTTTTCTAGATCCGGATTTCAAGGGACTCAGTGTCTATAAATAGCGTAGTATGTTGTACTTCATTTGTGTCGATTGTTCGTATTGTCGCTTGTTTGTCAGTGACTAGTTTGTCTAAGATACGATCATCACCAGCGAGTGAACAGTAGCGTGTTTGTCCACTACTTGTTCATCTCAGCCTGTAATAGCTGTATTGTTTGATTTAGATTAGCCTTCGCTAATCTATTCCACAATCAACAATTGATAGATTTTATGAATAATAGAATTTATCTTTCAGCCAGATTTGCCTCAGTGATTGATCTGTTTGTTATGTTTTATACACTTGTTCAATTTCTTGTTATCTTAACACAATTAAAACTTGTCTAATCAGTTAACACATTTAAAAAGGAAAAGTTTTAATTGTATTCAACCCCCCCTTCTACAATTAAACGACTGTTAGCGATTCATGATCACTAACTAAATAGTGATTAGGGACTCACATTTGGTATCAGAGCGGAGTTGGTTTAAATATAATTAAACCAGATCTGTAATGGAATCGGTTAAATACAGTTGTGTTGACTCTGAGTACCAGAAGGGAAATGGCTCCACTACTAAACCACCAGCTTTTGACCCATCTAGAATTGAAACCTGAATGTCCAGGATGATGATGTTCTTAGATCTTGTCGATGACCGCCTTTGCTCAATAATTATTGATGGTCCATACACCCCAACTACTATTATTCCTTCAGTTGCAGCTACTGCAACCACTCCTGCTATACCTAAAATGGTTATGCCTAAAAGGGAGGAACAATGGTCAGATGAGGATAAGCGTATGGTAAGGCTGGACAAACAAGCTAAAATTTACATAAGCATGGCACTTCCTGATGAAGTGTTTGAGTCTATTAGATTGTGCACAACATCAAAACATATGTGGGATACTCTTAGAAACATCTACATTGGAACTCCTGACATAATTCGCTGTAGAGAAGTAAATCTAACTCGTCAATATGAGTTGTTTGCTATGGAACCCAATGAGTCACTGGCCTCGACCTATACTAGATATCAAGCTTTAATTAATAAAATGGAAAAGGCTAATATAGGAAAGGACCAGAGATTCATTGTTGAAAAGTTTCTAGAGCTGCTGCCTAGGAAAGTTTGGGGAACCATTGCAACATGCATAAGATAAAGAAATTATTATAATTCTCTCAATCTAACTCAAGTTTATGGAATTTTACACAATTGGGAACAATCTGAGAAGCTAGCTGATCAAAGTGAGCACATTCGTGCTGCACTAGGTGGACAAAAGATTTCGAATGCCCTTGTAGCTGAGCTTGATGAAGTTGATCATAAGCAGAAAGCAAAGATCACCAAGTTGAGCTCAAAGTCGCTGATTGCATATGAAGAAGGTTGTGTTGCTGAAGACCAGTCAGAAGTTAGCCATGATGAAGGACTAGAGAAGTTGGAAAGAGATATGGCCATGATGGTTGCAAACTTCAGGAAGAACAGCAGATTCAACAGATCTGCTGGTACATCATCAATTGATGATTCTAAACCAAAAGGCGATTGCTACAAATGTGGCAAGCCTGGTCATTTTGCAGCTGAATGCCGGTCCAAAGCTGTCAACCCTTTTGCTGATCAAAAACCCAGCTTCAGAAATGACAACTACAACAAGTACAAAACAAAGTACAAGAAGCTGAAGGAAATGTCCAAGTCAAAGAAAAGGGGTAAAGGATTTACTGCTGAAGAAGGATCTATCAGTGACTCTGACTCAACTTCATCATCTGATGAGGAAGAAGCTATGATCTGTTTAGAAAAGGATTACTGCCTGATGGCTGACGATGCTGCTTTTCATGAAGACATCAAAGAAGTAGCTCAGAAGTGTTCAGCATCTGGTTAGGATCCAGAAACTCTCTACAAGGTACATTGCTTTAAGTCAGCATCAGCGACTGAAAAAGATATAATCCTTGAAACCTTGATAGTTGATTTATCAAATGCTCATGACATTCAGAGAAGACAAGAATATATGATCAGTGACTTAACATCTAAACTTCAACTTCAAGAAGAAAATTTGTTAAAAATAAAAAATCTTATACTTGATCTTGATGCACAAATACATGCAAATCAAATATGCATTCAAGAGAAAGTAAAGTTTGAAACTAAATTTTCACAACTCAATGAAGTAATGAAGTCATGGTGTAGATCTGAATTAAAAGTGAATCAGTGCATTAGCAATCAAATCCCAAAACAAATCAAAGCTATTTTGGGAGGTGATTATGAAACTGCTGCTGCTCTCGCTGATGCAACCAAAATTGATCAAATATTCAATCCTGATAAAACTTTCTCAGAATTTGTCTTTGAGCCAATGTCAGTTCTCAGTGAGCCTAAACCAAATTACTTTGTGAGAAGCTCACTGGTTACTAATAGTTATGATATTGCTGCAAGTATTGATGAACTGAAAAAATTAGAAATCAATGAATCAACAACTAGCTCAGCTTTTATCAAAACTGTCGCTGATGATCAAGAATCTATCAGCAACCTCACTTCCGACACTCCAGTCACTGATGATCTCATTATCAGTGACTTTAAGTCAAAGAAGCAAAATGAGGTAGTAAGTCTGAGAACTTCTAGGTCTGCATCAGGTCTACACATCAAGTCAAAGAAATCTAAAACCACAATAAAAAATGTTACAAATGTGGAAGTAGACAACATGTGTCATCAGATTCTTCATCATCACAAGTTTCATTCAACCAACCACCATCAGTGTGTCAGCATTTGGCATCTGAATGTTCAGCTACATCATCTTCAAAACCACAAATAATCAGTGAGCATTCAGATACCATTGATGCAAACCAGTAGAAGCCTAAACCAAAGCTTGGCCACTATGAACCCATCTCAGGATGGGTTCATCAATTGAACTAATTGTTTATTTATGATGCAGGGCATTCTTAGAGAGACTATCTGGTATCTGGACAGTGGGTGTTCCAGACATATGACCGGATGTAAGTCCCTGCTCAGTGACTACCAGGATGAAAAAGGTCCTGATGTAGTGTTTGGTGATAACAAGGTTGGAAAGACAAGAGGTTATGGTGTCCTGTCAAATGGGAATGTGATGTTTAAGCGAGTAGCTTATGTTGAAGGGTTAAAGCATAACTTGCTTAGCATCAGTCAGTTTTGTGATGCCAAGAATAAAGTGCTATTTGATCGTGAAGCTGGAGTTGTTTACAACAAGAATGAAAGTGCTATCCTGGCTGCTCAAAGAAAAGGTAATACTTATGTAGTCAACATGGACTCAGCAAAATCAGGGACATGCTTTTATTCCAGAACCGTTTCAGAAGAAAAATGGTTATTGCATAAGCGACTCTCTCATCTGAACTTCAAGGCTATCAGCAAGCTTAGCAAGTATGGATTAGTCAATGGTCTGCCAAAGTTGTCATACGATAAAGACAAACAATGCTCGGCATGCGAAAAGGGAAAGCATCACAGCTCTTCATTCAAAAGTAAACAAACATCTTCAGTAACTGAATGTTTTCATCTGCTTCATATGGATCTATTTGGTCCAGTGAGTTCACCCAGCCTTGGTGGTAAAAGGTAGTGCTTGGTAATTGTGGATGAATACTCCAGATACACTTGGGTATTCTTCCTCAAAGCAAAAAATGAAGCAGCACAGGAAATCATATCTTTTATCAAAAAGATGGAGAACCTAAATGATTGTTCAGTAAAACACTTGAGAAGTGATAATGGCACTGAATTTCAAAATATTGATCTGGAAAGCTTTTGTGATTCCAAAGGCATCTCTCAAAATTTCTCTGCCCCTAGAACACCTCAACAAAATGGTGTTGCTGATAGAAGAAATAGAACTCTGATTGAATCAGCTCGGTCAATGCTCATAGATGCTGGTCTTAAGACCTACTTCTGGGCTGAAGCAGTGAGTACTGCCTGCTATACTCAGAATAGGTCCCTGATTGTCAAAAGACATGATAAGACAGCCTATGAAGTATTAAGGGGGAGAAAACCAGACATAAGTTTTCTTCATGTTTTTGGCAGCACATGCTATGTCTTGAACAAAAGAGATCACTTAGGAAAGTTTGATCCAAAAGCTGATGAAGGAATATTTGTTGGTTATTCAACCATTTCAAAAGCTTTCAGAGTTTACAATAAAAGGAGAGAATGCATTGAAGAATCAATGGATGTTACATTTGATGAATCTTATGATGAATTACTCACTGACCCAAAAGACTATGAAGATCTCATGTTTAATACAATCAGTGATGACAAGCATGAGGTTCATTCATCAGATTCTGAAAAGGAAGATAATGTTGCTGATATCAATCTTGGATCTACATCAGCAGTGAATACATTAGCGACATCATCTTATTCATCTCAATCTCCATCAACTCATCATCAGAGTCAAAATACTCAAAATGATGACTACCACAGTTCTAATCCTGACTCATCAGATATACCATCAACGGGTACACAAGTTGCTGATGCACCTCAACGAATGACAAAGTGGACAAAACATATTGATAATCAACTGATTATTGGTAATCCACAATCAAGGGTTCAGACCAGATTAGCGACTGCTAATTTTTGTCTATTTGTTAGCTTTGTCTCGATGATGGAGCCTAAAAAGATTGATGAGGCACTCACTGATCATCACTGGGTAGCTGCCATGCAAGATGAGCTATCTCAGTTTGAAAGAAACAAAGTCTGGAAACTTGTTCCTCAAGTAGCTGGAAAGTCAGTGATTGGAACAAGGTGGGTGTTCAGAAACAAAATGGACGCTGATGGTGTGGTAATAAGGAATAAGGCCAGATTGGTTGCACAAGGTTACTGTCAACAAGAAGGAATTAACTACGATGAAACCTTTGCACCAGTAGCTAGACTTGAAGCAATCAGGTTGTTCTTAGCATATGCAGCTCACAAGAAATTCAAAGTATATCAGATGGATGTAAAGAGTGCCTTCTTGAATGGAAAGCTGCGGGAGGAAGTGTATGTTAAGCAACCACCCGGATTCACTGATCTCAAGCATCCAGGTTATGTCTATAAGCTAGAAAAAGCTTTATATGGACTAAAACAAGCTCCTAGAGCTTGGTATGACACTCTCTTTGCATTCTTAACTAAATGTAGGTATGTCAGAGGCAAAATTGACAGTACCCTATTTATCAAAAGAGATAAGAGAGATGTCATATTGGTCCAAATTTATGCTGATGATATTATATTTGGGTCTACTAACAATGACTTGTGCAAGGAATTCTCTGATTTCATGACTAAAAGTTATGAAATGAGCATGATGGGTGAACTAACATTTTTCCTTGGTCTGCAAATAAAGCAAACCAAGACTGGTATTTTTATAAATCAAGGAAAGTATGTTAAAGATTTATTAAAGAAATTTGAATTCACTAGCTGCTCATCCCTTGCTACACCAATGTCATCTGCAGTAAAATTACATGCTGACTCTGATGGTAAATCTGTAAACATAACTGCTTACAGAGGAATGATCGGGTCACTGCTGTATTTAACTGCAAGTAGACCAGATATTATGTTTGCTACATGTCTATGTGCTAGGTATCAAGCTGATCCAAAGGAATCCCACTTGCTCGCTGTCAAAAGAATATTTAGGTATCTGAAGGGTACACCAAATCTTGGTCTCTGGTACCCATCTGGTTCAGATTTCTCGCTGAAGGGATATTCAGATTCTGATCATGCTGGATGCAAGATGGATAGAAAGAGTACCTCTGGTAGCTGTCGGTTTCTTGGAGAAAAGCTTGTAAGCTGGTCTAGCAAGAAACAAAATTCAGTCTCAACTTCTACTGCTGAGGCTGAATATGTCACTGTTGGGGCTTGCACTGCTCAAATTCTGTGGATGAGGAATCAGCTCGCTGACTATGGTTTTAACTTTTGCAATGTTCCAATTTATTGTGACAGTCAAAGTTCTATAGCCATAGCAAATAATCCTGTGATGCATTCGAGGACAAAGCACATTGATGTCAGATATCACTTCATCAGGGATCACGTCATGAAAGGTGACATTGAACTGCATTTCATTCCAACTGATTACCAACTCGTTGATATCTTTACAAAACCTTTAGATGAGAAAAGATTTAACTTTCTTATCAGCGAGTTGGGGATGCTGAACTTAAATGATTAAACATGTTTGTTTAATAAAAGGTGTCTGTGGAATATATTTTTTTTGAATATTTTTTTTATCACATAAACTAAGTACGTATTGTATCTCACATTTCATCTAGGTGATTAAGTTAGTATTCTAAGTTGTAATTTAATCAGCGAAATCAAATGTGAAGTGTGATATTTATCTTATTTTATGATATAACTTATATATTCATTTTTTTTGTTTGTTTTTGTCTTTTATTTCATTTAATATGATATTTATATCGACATATATTTCGTTACATTCAATACATTCTGTATTCAATGTGTAATGATTTATATTCCTTAAAAATGTTTTATTAATATCCGTAAAAGTTGCCTTTTTCTCTGACACAAGGTACACTTTTACGGTGCGTCATCTCCATCGTATTTAATGCCGCCCCGTTAATCTATCATTGCCCTATTTGTCTACCCTTAACCACTACCATCGACCACGTATCTTCAATTTTAACCACACGATTCATTTTTCTTCAAACCTATTTAAACAGCGAGTCGATATTTCGTTTCACTTTTTACGCTTACTTGTTTTTCAAAACTTCATCTTCACCAAAATTCTCTTTGATTTCTGAAAACCTAAAACAATTAAGCGTAAATCTTTTCATGGCTCGATAAAAAAATTTCAACAATTCTTACACACCGACCACAGAGATTAAAGCTCTTCGAGCCTCTGCGGTCAGTGAAACACTTATTGTCTCAGTTCCCAAATCTAACTATTTGGGAAATGTTACTTGTGCTAAACCTGAGTAAGCGGAGGTGATAAAATTTCTAAACAACCATTTCATCCTCCCTGCTCTAACATTATCGCCTGGGGAAATGAACCCTGAATGGCTCAGTGAGTTCTGGTTTACCTGCACTCACTCTGTCATTAATGGTGTTTCACAACTCCAGGGTTTCATCGATAATGGAACCCAATCAATCTTCATCACCACCAACACCATCCGTGCAGTCTTACAACTTCCTGCACATGATACTTACGAACCACTCCCTGAGAGTGACGTTGCCAAGGGAGGCATAGTCGATCTCACTGGGATCGAGTGTAAATTCACTCTTGATGCGAGTGGTGCTCGTAAGTATTCCACTGTGCACAAATCCCATATGGATGGTGTTTGGAATGCAATTTTTACAAATTTTATTCAACCTTTGGGCACAAAAACCGGAAGCTTTGATCAGTTTAGCTCCCTGGAAGCCTAGATCAGCTGGTCACTGATCAACTTTTTACAAGTTGATTATGCAAGTGTGATCTTTTCTGAGCTGGTCAACCGAGTCACTGAGCCTTCTAGGGCTAAATATGTTCCATATCCTAGGTTTCTATCACTGATCTTTCAAGATTAGTTTGAGGCCTATGATAGGGTATCTTTTGAAGGCTTTGCGCCAACCCTAGTAGGATCTCAAATATTTTCAAAACCAGCGACTGCGGTTTTACCAAATTTTATGAAACATCAGGGGATACCTGCACCACAGCCTGTAACTATGGTACCATCGTTCGATCCTACTATCCCATCGACCACGTCACTGATCACACCCCCAGTGACTACTAGTGGTCAACCACCAGTCAAGAAACCACCTACTGCTCCCAAGAAAAAATCCAAATTAGGGTCCTGACATTAAAGGATCAGGGACATAGCCAAAAGAAACAATCCAAGGGTGAAGCAGTGACTGAACATTCAGCTCCTGCGAGCACCCTTGATAAACCCAAACCTTCCACTACTTCGCTGGACTCCCGAAAGTCCAGTGATTCTAAAAAGGGTAACCAATAGACAGCTACAATGGCTCAAACCATTGTTAGCAGTGATTCGGGTGCATCCCACACCCTTCTATCGAGTCAACCCATTAGCCACTTGTCATCCTCCCGAAAGGATGACATTTCAGAAAAAGGGCTAGTGCCATCAGTGGGTGATAACACACTCATTGCTGATGTCACACCACTGGCTACAGACCCGGGCCAACCTATCTCTATCACCGCACCGGCCGTCAATGTCTCACCACTGTCACATGGTGGGATACAGGTCGCTTCTTCTGTTTCCGATGAACCACCAGCTAGAACACAAGCTGATGGTGAGGAAGCCACAGCCATGGACACTTCTGATGATACTTTACCCGCTCCACCAACCCACCAAATCAACATCACCACCTCACCCATCAGGGAGATTTCCCCTACCTCCTTCTCTAGTCGACCTACATCTCCACCACACCAACCAACTCACACTTCACCACCAGTCACTCCCAAATATCATTCCACCTTCGATCAACTACTGATGGAGTACATTGCCAAATCCCAAACCCAGATTAAGATGCTCACTGAAGACCGTGAGGCACTTATTGGCAATGTCTCCATACTCACCAAAGCTATCACCTCTCTCACTGACGTTTATAACTCCTTTGAACCATGGAGCTCCTCAGTCAGTGAGAAGGTGCAAACCCTAAACAATACACTCACTGAGCTAGCCTCCACCTCTATCACTCATGACACAGCCATTACCCAGCTAACCAACAGCCACCAAGCCTTAGCCACATCTGTATCCAACTACTTGTATCATACTGACAAAATTGTTAAGGTGCTTCCACAGATGGTTTCACATCTAGCATCTACAAGAGTTGAGGTCACTGCCCTAAGAGAAGAGAATGCTGAATATTTTCAAAAGATCACCAGGGCAGTGGATCAATTTGTGCAGACCAGTCAGGGGGAGAGTGAAGATGAAGATGAAGTCACTATCACTGATCCTGATATACCTCCTGCTGTGACTGATCCGCTTACAAACAAAGCTCACAGGGAAATAGTGCTGAAGGGATATGTTCTTCAACCAATCCCTGAGAATCCTGATTTGGAAGCCCTTGCAGTTGCTGAGCTATCATGGTTGGATATGGATGTAATTGATGATGAAGTTGCTGAGGTTGATAGGTTTCCTGAGTTCTGTGCCGAAGAACTCAAAAATTATAATTTGTTGATTAATCAATGGGCTGAAGCTGATGAAGCTAAGGTGGAAGGCACCTCAGTGAGTTTTGAACTTGCTCGCTGGGAGTGGATGAACAGAGAGGTCAATGATGATGAGGAAGATGATACCATCATGCATGATGCTGATGATGATGATGGTGGTGGTCAGGGAGGTGGTCATGGGAATGGTCAGGGAGAAAGTTCAGATGATGAAGATGGAGATAATGATACAAACATGGAGGATCAGCAACCCATATCTCTCATCTTAAAAAGAAAAAGGACCAGTGTCACCTCGCCTGCATCTGAACCTCAATCAAAGAAATCCACTCCAGCAGCAACCACTCCAACTCAAACCCCAACTACCACCACTATATTACCAATCTTCCCTGCTCCTCTTTCCATCACATCCTCAGCTGACTCTTCCCCTATCGCTTATCTGTCCTCTGACTCAACCTCAGAAAGTCCCTCTCCTGAAATGATATTGAAAATGAGACTTGAGGATGAGTTAAGAGAGGAAGAAAGAAAAAGACTTCTGAAAGAGCAATCAGATGCTGATAGAGCCTACCAGTTGCAATTAAGCGCTGAAGATGCCAATGAAAGGGCCAGACTGCTTAAACTAAAAAAAGATCAAGAAGAGTCTGATGCCATGATTGCTAAGGCACTTGCTAAAGAAGAAGACAGTGAGCTAGAGCAAAGAAAGAAATCAGCTAGCAAAAGCTCAAAAAGGATTGGGGGAGTGGGCTAGTCTTCAGTGGACAGAAAATGGGATGAGATAGACAGAAAAAGGTTCGCAGCTCGAATGACAGGAAGATCAAATCCTGCACCTATTACCAAGGTCAGTCTGAAGAAGTCAAAGAATCAATCTCAACCTCAGCTCCTAGTCTACAGAGGTACAGACACTCAAGCTATGCTACTTGATCAAGTATGCAAGCTGCACATAGAGGAATGGAATGAAATCAGGCTCGCCATCAGCTACTCTACAAGTGCAGCTAAAGCTGATGTTCTGAAGGAGATAGATCGACTTTTTCAAAAGATGGTGTCGCTGCAACTTCTCAGGCCAGAAGATATTGTCATACATGGTGAAGAGATTGTTCAGCCATCAAGTCCAAGGTATAGGTTAGGCACCAGCAGTGTCTATCGAATCCCCAACACTTCAAGGTTAAATCTATCTATCCCTGTTGGTGTGTCAAGACTTGAAGGATATGAGGTCATTGAGGGGGAGAAGGTCTGGTATACAAGGACTTAAATGGTGTCCTAAGGTTTCAAAGAGAAGCTGAGCTTGAGACGGTTGATCAGAAACAACTTATTCACCTATTCAGGTCAGCAAGCATGCTTCTAAAGAACTCAAAGATCGGAAAAGCTATTCTCGATGAAGCTTTGGCAAGAAAAGTCAGATACCTGCCCTCTCAGGAAAAATATGAGCTTGAAGCTGAACTTGGAACTGTGAAAGAGGAAGAAAAGTGGAGAGATAAGTAGTGTAGATTACCTTGTAATATATAGCATCTGTAAACATTTATATATAATGCTTTCTTTCGAAATTTCCTTGTAAGTAGTTTTGTTAGAAAAGATTACAAGTGTAAGTCTCTGAACGACCAACCAACTATCAGACAACTAAAAACTTCTCTGCAACAAATTTTACTCAAGAATTCTCACAGAGCTTCAATCACAATCATTTAGGGGGAGATTGTTGAGTCACTGGTCGCTGATCTCAATTCATTAGTCGCTGATATAAAGTCACTGATCCTCTCCCTGAAAGACTTCACGGAAATGATCTTAGTAAAAGCTGCTGTTACAAAAAGTTTTAGTCTCTGATCCTATCTCTCCAGCTAGAAGATGAAGAACCTATTAAGATGAAAGACTCAACTTTGTGTGTCGCTGATACTCATCTACCAGCGAGAGTCTCCAAGACTTCTTAAGTTATTCCTTCTGCTGAATAAAAGAAGTCACTCAAGTACTGTAGCTCAAGTTACTCTTCAAGAGCACGTTAGCTCGCAGTGAGTAAGGAGAGCCTCTATTACTACAGTGACTGCAGCATTAAATGTTGCATTAATAAGGAGTTGACATATTCGACGTTATTACGGCACCACACGTGCTCCTCGTAACTTGGTCTACCATAGAAACTAACATGGCAGCAAGTGATTGGCTTCAAGGTAAAAGGTGATCTTTCCCATATCAGAATGTTGGAACTATGATATGTCACATCAATTGTTCCTGACCAATCAAGCAGCAACACATGTTTTCTAGATCTGGATTTCAAGGGACTCAGTGTCTATAAATAGCGTAGTATGTTGTACTTCATTTGTGTCGATTGTTCGTATTGTCGCTTGTTTGTCAGTGACTAGTTTGTCTAAGATACGATCATCACCAGCGAGTGAACAGTAGCGTGTTTGTCCACTACTTGTTCATCTCAGCCTGTAATAGCTCTATTGTTTGATTTAGATTAGCCTTGGCTAATCTATTCCGCAATCAACAATTGATAGATTTTATGAATAATAGAATTTATCTTTCAGCCAGATTTGCCTCAGTGATTGATCTGTTTGTTATGTTTTATACACTTGTTCAATTGCTTGTTATCTTAACACAATTAAAACTTGTCTAATCAGTTAACACATTTAAAAAGGAAAAGTTTTAATTGTATTCAACCCCCCTTCTACAATTAAACGACTGTTAGCGATTCATAATCACTAACTAAATAGTGATTAGGGACTCACATCATCTAGTTCTGAGGATGAGGAACCTATTCGTCCAAACACTATTGAAGAATCTTTAGTTTCTCAATGACTTACTGAGGAAAATATCGAGAAGGAACGACAAGATTTAAGATGACAACGAGAGGAGGCACAGGATCCTGAGTATATTCCTGAATCTAGACCTACTAAAGAAAGAAGTTGTTTGTATCTTCTGAGGCTGGATCTTCTTCTTCTTCACTACCGGTGACTTCTTCTGCAATATCTATTTCTGAATCTTTGTCGGTCACTTCTTCAGCACTGCCTTCTTCTTCTATATCAATGCATGTTATGTCTTCTGCACCTGATATTTCTACTTCTCTTCCTATTCCTTCATCCATACCTGTTACTTCATATTCTATAGCTGCTGGAACATCATCTACCACAACTATTCCTATTGTAAGTATGTCAGCTCTCGATGCTTCTCTTCAAAGAGCTGTGACTCCTTTGATGTCTCTAGTAGAAAAATTGTGAGATGATTTATTTCATGCTCTGCAACGCATTGTGTAACACCCCCAAATTTACTGTTTAGCGGAAGCAAGCCTTGGGGTGCTACTAATCAATAATCAAAACACACAAGGTATAAGGAATGACTCTATATGCGTCGTTTTAAATATTACATTGATAATTCAAAAGTTTTACAATGTTATAGTAGTTCAAAAGATCGTGAGCCAAAATGTAAGAGATTCTAAGGCATATCTATTTTACAAAATGTAGAAATGCATATGAATCTCCTGAGATCTGCATGCGACTCGAGCTAGCTAATCTTGAGCAGTCCTACTACTGCTGTGTACCTGAGAATACATACTAAAAAGTCAGCTAAAAGCTGGTGAGCTCACAGGTTTGCGTAGTAATAAAGTAAGTGTGAACCACAAGATTTAGTAATGATTGTTTAAAATGAATCAAATAATGCATACATCTGCCATGAGGTCATAGTCTGCGCTTAACGTGGATGTCAGGATCACACTAAAGTGCCTGATCGTGGGTGCCTCCGAGCGAGTGTCTAATCCACACTCGTATGAACAAAAGTTAATGCGTCCATTTAACCAGTCAGTGCTTGCTGACCCGGATGAGGATGGTCAGTCCTATATGGTACCATACACTAACATTCACGCTACATAAAGTATTACCAGAACTATGATCGTAGAGGACATAAAATGATTAGAAAACAGCTCATGCAGAACATAGCGAGTTTTGTACTCGTGTTCACGTGTAAAACAGTTAGAGCATGTATTCCCACCCCGGGAGTAAAAACAGTATTAGGTCGGGGCTATGAGACTCACCTGAGCCTGAAGAGTTGCAATGGGCAAATGTGGTGAAGTAAAATGGTGTGTCCAAAGACTGTAACCTGCCGGGCGTTTATAACGCGCAAGATTGAATAAGATAAGTAGCAATCTTAAAAGATAACCTATGTTAGTTGTTCATCCAACTAGTAATGTCCAATGACTTGATTTGATTGGTAAGTTCGAGTTTTTGAAAACTTGTACAACCCGTTGGTGATTATTTGCAATAATATTATTATTATGTCGAAGTGTTATACTTAAAAAGTATTTACAAACTTTAGGTGATGGGGGTCCAGGGGCAGCGCCCCTGGTTAGCGGGGTCCCAGGGGTGGCAACCCCTGGCGGGGTCCAAGGGGCTGGCCCCTGGCTGGGGTCGAAGTGCCAGGTCAGCTCGAATTTTTTTTTTCTACCATATTGTTATAGGGAAAAACGCATCTAAGATTTGAATTTGGGTAAAATCAAGTGATAAAATTTCAGGTCTCGACACTTAGTAAAAATCTGGGTTCTGTTTCATGCGACACTTATAGCGTCACTGAGGGTCTTAGGCGTTACTTAAGGTCTTACGCGTCACTTAGGAAGTGACGCATGAAATAGCAGAGTCTGGGTAAGGGCGTCACTTATGGAAGTGACGCATAGTGAGGCGTCACTTAGTAGCTTGGGCGACACTTAGGAAGTGTCGCATAAAACTGGAAATTTTGAGTTTAGGGCGTCACTTAGGTAAGTGACGCATAAGGTGGCGACACTCCATTAGTGTCAGGTATAAGTGTCGGTTAAGGCTTCTAGGCGTCACTAAACAAGTGACGGAGGTAAGTGTCGGGAAAAAGGGATTTTATGCGACACTTATGCAAGTGACGCATGATTAGGGCTTTTAGCGACACTCAATGCGTCACTTAAGTGACGCATGAAGTGACGCTATACTGCACCTTCGTTGCGACACTTAGGGCTGTTGACGAGTTTTTGAGCCAAAAATGAGTTTTCAGGTTTCCGTTTGGTCTGATTCTTTTACCCAACCCTTATAGGGACATTCTAAGCTTAAAGAAACAACTATAACCTAAAAATACTTGAAATCGAGAGTTTTCGGGTTTTGTCAGAAACTTACAAATCGTTGCGCGGAGGATTCAGAAGGATAGAAACGTAGATCATTGCGAGGCGGTTCTTTTTCTCCAAACGGATGGTGAAGATCGAGGTCGTTTGGTGGTGTTTTTAGTGAGATTAAGTGGTGGTGGTGGTTTGGTTTTTGAAAGAGAAATGAGAAAAGGTAAGGAAATAAAAAGGAAGAATGATGAAAGAAGAAAGGAAGAAGGGAAGAAAAGGAGGGGGAAGAGGGGGGGCCGGCTGGTGGGGTCCACCGAGTGTGGACTTCACCAGTTTTTTGTTCTTCCGCGTACGCGCTCCGTGCAGCGTTCGTTTTTCGATCGTTTTACATTAAATAGTTATTTTCATACGTTTAATTACAAGTTTTAAAATAGGAAGATTTATTCAATATTTTTGTTGAAGTATTTTACCAAATACTTAATAAACTTAAATAGTTTCGTTTGCTAGTGTGTTAAATGTTTAAGTCACGTAGATGTTTATTATAATATACGAAATGAAATTGAAATATTATCAAAATAATATTTTGGGTATGATATCGTTATTAAATAATTTTATATTATTTAATAAAATTGATCACCAACGTCCGTATATACTTGAACCGAATTACATTCGATTTATAGCGTGCTTGATTTAACCAAATCGCGCAACTGTATATATATAACAATATATATTATTTGATACACAAATTAGCCTAACACAGTACTAATTACATGTATTACAAAAACGATTAGGACCTAATGACTAGCCCTAATTTGGCAGGTGTTACACATTGGCACCCAGGATATTCTTATTGCTAATCAAGGTCAACAGCTTGCTTCTCAAACCTTAAGGATTGAGTCACTCGAACAAGAAGTCTTTCTTTTGAAAGAAAAATTAGGTGATCATGGGGGAGAATGTGCATGAAGTTGCTGATGTTGATGATAATGATCAGAATAATGATAATGTTGAACTAAATGATCAAGGAAATGAAGGATCTGATGATGATGATGATGATGAAGGGCATGATGACAGTGATTCTGATGATTCTGATGATTCTGGTGAAAATGGTGGTGATCAGCCTGATTTTTCTCAAGCAATGGTTTTAGTTCAGAATGTTGAAGAGGAAGAACCTTTGAATGTTGAACCAATAAGTTCTGTTCCTGCTTTAGTGTTGACTCCCGAACCAAATTTTGAAGATATGGAGTTTGATGATCTTGGTGAAACAGATTTAAATGATTTACATCTTGAAAGTTTGTTTGATGATATTGAAGAATCTTCTATATTTGAGATTGGTGAATCTTCACGTAGATTTGATCAAGAGGAGTTATCGGATAGTATTGACGATGAAGAAGAGATTCTATGTCCTACTCCTTTGAATATTAATGTTGAAGATTTGGTCACGTTTGTGGAGTTATGTAATGATGGTGAATATGATTTTGATGAATTTGAAGATCCAATATTTCCTCCAGGGTTTGAGCCTGATTTTGATGATGTACATGTTGAAGACTGGGAAGATTCCGAAGATGAACTGCATTCGGAAAAAGTTCAGTCTGATATGTGTTCTCAAGAAGGGTTTTGGGTTGACTTAGATGAAGAAAAAGAACCGGAACAAAAAGTTCCTTGGTGGTTTTCAAAGAAACCTGAGCCTGAGATTATCAAGACAAGAAAATTCTTCAAGATTTCAAGACATGAATGTGTGGGAAGGATTATTAGATGGAATTATGATAATGATAACAAAGTGTTTATCATCAAGAGAACAGATGGGCTGCAATATTTTTATCCAACATTTAAAGCTCTTGAGAAACTTCCAAAGTGTGAAATCAATCATATTGCTTCAATTGATATTATCAATCATTCTAAGAATGGTTTGGTGAATTGGATGACTGAAGTTCTCATCCGTGAATGTAATAAAGGAAAATACACTTGGGTTAAAGAGACATTTCCAAGGAGAACTGTGGATTATTTCGACATTGAACCCGTTTCAAATCAACCACGAGTAATCATTACTTATCCAAAGGTAAAATGTCTGAGAAGAATTCCACTTGAGAAACTTCCAATTAATTTTTGGAAATTCGTGAGTTATTGGAAGTATAATGGAAAGCACAGGAGAAGCAGAGATTGCATGTTATGATCGAGATACCAAGGGAGAAATTATGTGGAATCGCGAAACGATTGTATATGTGTTCGATCCCTTGAGTTTGATAAATCTCTCAAAAGATGATCTTGAAGTTCTTCTAGTAAATCCAATTATCTATGATGATGCCTTTGATGATGAAGTCATGGCCTTGAAGTTTCAAAGAGTTTTTGAAGTTTGTTGTACTCAAGGTGTTCATGCCGGATGTAATTTGCCTGGATATACTTAATGTTTAAAGTTTCAAGAAATCAAGCATTATCCAAAGGGGAGTTTGTTGAAGCAAGATTGTCTAAAGCTTGATTTTATTTGTTTTTGTAAAAACTGAAATGTATAGAATCTGTCTAAGTGTTTTGTTTTTGCGACAATAGAGATCCGTGAATAGCATTGTCGTAAAAGTCATTCTGACAATAGCATTGTCGGAGTTGACTAGGTCAAAGTGAATTGAGTATTATCGCACGGATTAGTCTATATATATAGGCTTTCAGTTAAAGTTTTATCTAAGTCTTTTGTACCTATTGTCGCAGAACTCTCTGTGTGTTATTGAAATACAAAAGCAAAGTTTGTTATTGAATACTTCTTCTCTTATTCATATATTGAGTTATATCTTGTATTCCGCATAAGATATAAAGTTCTAATTGCGATTCGTGATCCTCGGCACATCAACTGCGGCTAGGGATTGCCGCGATAGGCTGCGGCTAGGGATTGCCGCGATAGGTTGCGGCTAGGGATTGCCGCGATAGGCTGCGGCTAGGGATTGCCGTGATAGGCTGTGGCCAGGGGGTTGCCAATATAGGCAGCGGCTAGGGATTGCCACGATAGGCTACGATCAGGGTGTTGCCAACATAGGCTGCGGCTAGGGATTGCCGCGATAGGTTGCGGCCAGGGTGTTGCCGCGATAGGCTGCTGCCAGGGGCAGGTGAACCTCGAGCAGAAGCTGTGAAAAACGGTTCTTGCTCGATTTAAGTGGGTTTTTAGTATAAAATTACCAAATCTCTTCCCTGCAATAAAAATAGAGTAATCCCAACAAAAAAAGGGTTGTACAATATGCATATGAGCTTGTACAATTGTTTGAGAAATCTTCTCAAGCACTTGGAAGGCAACTTAAATCATCCTTTTTCGTGCAATGTTCAGAACTAGAAATTAACCCATGTGTACTGTAATAAAAATATCAAGCCTTCATTTAGGGATTTTATTAGGTGGTTCTAAAAATAGAATTAAGTTCTCCGTTGTTTATAAGGCCGAATACAATCGGGTACCATAAAGTATTTTAAATTTACATGTAGCAAATAACTTTAAACCTTAAAATGAATCTTGACAACTGTAATCTATAAAATGAAGATTTTCTCATTTTCTAAAAGATTGTTATTCCACTTGTAACTTTTCCTATTTCCTTTTTAATAACCCAACGAAAATAAAGGCACAAGCAAGGAGTTAAAGCATGAAGTTAAACCCTTACACTTGTACCTTGTGCACATACTGATGTACATAATGTATGGAAGTGGATCTGTACGCTGGTATATGCAAAATTAATATTGACAATTGTATCTTGGAATCTGAGTTGACCATGTAAACAAGATAATTACTCTGTTTTATTTTGGAATACTTTTTAAATCATGCTGCAATTTACAAGAAATTAAGGATTAAGAGGTTATATCCCAGCAATAGATGCTTATACCTCATCCTTTTCTTAGTTACGTAGATCATAAATGATTATTTCATTTTGGGACTTTGTAATCAAACGTTCACATGTAACAACATACTTTTTGAAGTAATGCATAAAATGAAGGGGAAACTTACAGATCTGAGTTACATTGACTCATTTTTCGATTGATGGAGAGAACACGAGACATTTTGTAACACCTCCAAATTTATTGTTTGGCGGAAGCATACTTGGGGTGCTACTAATCAATAATCACAGCACAAAGATATAATGAACGACTCTATATGCGATGTTTTAACAAAATACATTGAATGTAATAAAAGTTTACAATAGATATAATGATTACATAGCTCGGTACCCTAATCTGAAAGATTTTATAGCATTACTACTTATACAAAATATAATAATGTAGAAAAATCTCTTGATGTTCGTGTTTGCATGCGACTCGAGCTAAGTAATATCCTGAGCAGTCCTACTACTGTTGTGTACCTGAGAATACATGCTAAAAGGGTCAGCTAAAAGCTGGTGAGCTCACAGGTGTAAATGATGAACATAATGTATGAACCACAAGATTTAATAATGTGTTTGAAATTAATCAAATAAATGTGTATATTACTGCCATGAATCCATAGTTTGAGCTTAACTGAGGGGCCAGGATCCGCCTTTAAGGACCTGAGCGAGGTGCCTCCGAGCGAGTGCCTAATCTACACTCGTATGAACAAATGATAATGTGTCCATTTGACATCACAGTCAAGGTAGCGCGACTACCCCGGACAGGGATTGTCAATCCTATATGGTACCATACACTAACATTCACGCTAAATCCATACTAACAAACTATGTGGTGGAGGACTTTATGATTAGTAAAACAACTCATGCAGTCAGTATATCATGTTTTGTACTTGTGTTCACATGTAAAACAAATTTGAGCATGTATTCCCACCCCGGGAGTAAAAACAGTAAAATGTGGGGCTATGAGACTCACCTGAGTCTAGTGCATTTATCTCAATAAACGTGCGTTGCTAGACCAAGCAATGATGTCCGAAAACTGTAACCTGAGGGCGTCCAAGATGCGCATTGGTTAATACGTGAGTAGGTATCTCAAAAGATCACCTATGCTAGTTGTTCATCCAACTAGTTATGTCCAAATACATTGATTCGTTTGATTGTTTGTTTGTGTTTTGAAAACATGTACGGCCCGTTGATGACGGTTTGTAATAATAATCTTACATCATTATTATTATGTGTTGTTTCATTGTATACTATTAAAGTATATGTTTCGTGTGTTGTATTGTATATAAGTGTTGAAGTATATATGTATCATGTACAAGTACATCGTATGTGGTTCAAAGGTTGTAAATGTTTAACACGCAGTGTATAAAGTATATCCAAACTTTAATGACGGGGGTTCAGGGGCAGTGCCCCTAATTACCAGGGTTCCAGGGGTGGCAACCCCTGATGGGGTCCAAGGGGCAGAGCCCCTGGCTGGGGTCGAGGTGCCAGGTCAGCTCGAAAAAATTTTATTTCTACTCTCTTGCTTTAGTGAAAAACGCACTTAAAATCTGAATTTGGGTAACGCAAGTGATAAAATTTCAAGTATTGACACATAGTAAAAATATGTGTTTTCAAGGTTCTGATTTGTGCGACACTAGGTGCGACATAAGGCTTTGTGTCGCATATAGATCTAATGTGACATAGGCTGTTGTGTCGCATGTCATGACTGCGACATAGGTCTTTGTGTCGCTATATGCGACATCCGCAATTTAATGCGACATAAGGTGTTGTGTCGCTACTGCGACGTTCACAATTCAATGCTACATAGTGATTTGTGTCGCTATGTGCGACATAATCAATTCTTAGCGACATAAAGGCTTGTGTCACTATGTGCGACATTCGTGATGTAGTGCGGCATAAGTGCTTGTGTCGTAGAAGGTCCAGCCCTTCTGCGACATAACAGGCTGTCCAGAACAACAAGTGTCGGGTTTATGGTCAAACGACCTCCGTTTGACCCAAAACTTTTACACAAGTCTTAGATGAGTTTATAGAGTTTTCCGAAATTATTGGTTTGTGTCGGGAGTAACCCGAAGTGTCAGTTTTACAAAAATGACCAAAACCGCAATTTTCGACAAATGTTTAGAAAATGAGTTTTAACACCTTATTTGGACATAATCTTGCTAGATTAACAATTAAACATGTAAACAAGTAAAACACAAGTATTTTCAAAAGTGTCGGGATCTTACAACTTGTCGTATGAAGGATTCGAAAAGATGGAAGTGTTCCTCGCGTCGTGGTGATCGTTTTATCTTGAAGGAGTCTTGGATGAAGAGAATTATTTGATGGTGTTTTGTGGTGATTTCTTGGGGGGTTTTAGAGAGAGAGACGATTTTAGTGAGAGGGAGGAGAAGGGTGGAGTGTGGAGAAGGTTGAATGTGAAGGTAGGGTGTGTTTGGTTAGTTTTGTAAGAAAGCATGGGGGTGCCATACCCTTGTGTTGGCCGGCCATGGGTGGGGTCCACCAAGGTGTGGACTTCACCCACACTTGTTCCCAAAACTTGCGCTCCATGCGGTGTTCGTTTACCCGATCGTTTGAATGTTTAATTATCGTTATACGTTTTAATACTTGTGCGTGTAATTGTAATATTTTTACTCGAAGTATTTTATCAAAATACTTAATAATGAATTATAAAAATATAAATTGGATTTATTTCGTTTGTCGGACGCATTTCACGCGTTTCTGGTGCGTACGTTTAATTTTTAGACAATACGAAATACGTTTGTATATATTATCCAAATAATATATAATAAAAATGAGTTCATTAATTGGTTTCACATATTTTAATAAATTTTTCACCAACGTCCGTTTTGTGATTGTGTCGGATTCCATCCGATAATGAAATGCACGATTTAAATAACTCGCGTACACGTGTATATATAACAATATACTAAATGATACACATAATTAGCCCTAAACACAACTAATTACATGTATTAATACAATGATTAGGCACTAAGTACTAGCCCTAATTTGACGGGTGTCATACATTTTATTGCGCGTCCCATGGATTGCGCCATTTGATCAAGCATTCGATAGCTTGAGTGCGGGTTTGGGTTGGTCCGATTCGTTACACTCGGTGGATTACGTGGGTAACCCGTTTAGCTTGTGTAGGACGAAGCTAAGGGTGGTAAGATCGGTTTTGATACCATCAAAAAGATGGGCTTTGGTGGTGAGCTTTACTCATTTTGATGAAGAAGATGATGAAGAAAAGGGAGCAGAGGTTGTTGTCCTTGTTCTTCCTGTGATCTTTATTGTCCCCTTTTAGATGATGAATATAGGGTTTATAAAACCTTTGTAAATGGGCGGGGGTAGCCCTCGGGGGATGGACCTGGGTCCATGCTTTTATCCAACGGGGAACGAGGCTGACATGTTGACTGTCAGCGTACCTTCTGCTGACTGATACTGTTCCCGAAGTCGTCCTTGTCATAGAATCTTTTCACGTGAGGTTACCCTGCAGGTTCAACCCGGGATAGCGGGGCTCATCCCTGAGGCTATACTCAAAGCTTATGCTTGTGGTGTGTTACTGCAAGATACCTCCAGCGGAGAGATACCCTTGGAGGTGGTATCCCAATATTACAATGAAGTGGGAGCCCAAAGCATGGGGCACACCATCATTTACTATTGTTAATAACCTCATCACATTAAATATGTTACGTATTAGAAATAGTGTTCTCGGGGCACCGTCCGGTTTTACACTAGTTACATATAGTTAATGTAATTATAATTAATACTATATAATATTCCGTAGTATGTTTATGTTTCAGTAAAAAATTATGTAAAATATAATGAACTGTGAAACTTTTGTATGAATAGATGAAATGATGATGTGATGTTTTATGAGATAAAGAGTTCAATGTATGGATGTTTTATGAGATAAAGAGTTCAATGTATGGATGTTCTTGACTTTTTGCCAAGAGGGTGTTTGGGGGAGCTTATTTTTGTTGATTATGGCTTATTGCTTATAAGCAAATAAGCTAGAAAAATAAAGCTTATTTCAAGCTTATGAATTCTCCTTTACAAAAAACCAAATAAGCTAAGCAAATAAGTTTATGCAAACACAAAAACATCAGCTTATTATGTTGTAATAAGCTAATAAGAAAAAAAAAAAAAATAAGCTCATCCAACACCCATCAATTTGCCATTGTGCTCAATTCAATTTCATTTTGATATTTGGTTCCTTGCATTTTGTCAAACTTTAGAAAATCCAACGAGTCAACGAAGTGAAAAAACCACTTTGTTGGTTGGACCATTTTGGACCTCTAGTTTATTCATGGTCATTCTTCTTGTTTCCCCCCTTCAAACCCTTGCCCACCAAAACACAGGAGTATTCAGATTTTTAATCATCATTTTCAATTTTTCTTTCACACCCACCAAAATTCTCACTCAAATCTCATCTGGGTATCTATTATTTTACTTCTAAAATTTCCAATTTGATTAAAAAGTCTCCTTTTTTTCTACCCACATAAAGAATCTTGCTTTTAGGGTTTATTTCATATTTGTGTGTTTTGAAGCATGGTTGGGGGTATATGTGTTCTGGGTTCACCCATGGTGGATTCACATACTTGCCCATGTTTGTGTGTTGATTCAATTACATCAACTCATTTGAATCACAATAGTAATGGGAGTTTGAGATTGCATAGGAAATCAGTTGCTAAAAAGCTCACTTCCTCTTTCATGGATTCCAAGCTTCCTAGAAGAGCAATTGCTTCCAAGAAACAGAAAAAGGTCAAAAGTTATGTGATTGTTAATGAACTTGGTGGACAATATGAAGAAAGTTTTCTTGATGTTAAAGCTGTAAGATTTTTTCTGTATCTTAATATAATATTTCATGGTAGATCAAATTTGTAGATAGCACCCAAGGAAGTAGGTTATAATAGATCATGAAAGATTTCTTAGGTAGTGCTTGTGGATATAAATGATCATACATGATAGTTGATGGATTGGAGTAGTATTAGTGCAATAAAATGATTAATATTTTATATTTTGTTGCAAAAACACCTAAAATCATATAGCTGTGTAGTAATGTTGCCTTTAGTTTTACCAAGTGCTACCTACTTGTGCTTTTGACAAAATTTTGAAGTGTGCGCATTAGTGGAATGTGTTTTATATGGATTTACATTTGCACCACTTGCAAGATATCATGAAAACAGATAAAATATGGATTGTGGACGAGTATTTATATATATGACTTTGTGAGCTATTTAATACTACGTATTTAAATATGGTTGCAGATGTATGAAAACTTATAAATATCTGTTTGTTTCAAGGTTTTGTTATTTCCATATTACTTTTTGGTATGTATCTCATGACAAAATGCTGTGTTTTTGACAGCAAATCTTTAATCTTTTCACCTACAAAGCAGTAAGGACTGTTATGAATCAATTATATGAGATGAATCCAACACAATATCGATGGTTGTATGAGTAAGTCTTTCAAATATTTAGACTCCTATAGTCCTAATCTCCTCCTATGGTTTGTACGGCCATGAGGTTAATCGATGTATGCTTTTGACACCTTTTTTGTGCTTTACTCAATAGTTTTGTTGCAACAAACAAGCCCAGTGATGGAAAACGGTTCCTTCGCATCCTCCAAAAGGTACAAACTTATATATTTAGAATCGGGTCATTCAGGCTGTTTTTGATGCATGAGGGGTCGAATCAGTTACTTTAAAAACTTAGCTAAATAGGAAATGGGTCGGTTGTCAAAGTTTTTGCAAGAAAAATGAAATGGGTTGAACCAGCAAAAGGGTCAATAATTGTATTCAAACATTTACAATATCCAAATCGTTTTATTTAAAACGAATATTTCAGTATATGTTAATAAAATAGATTTTTGACCATGTTCGATGCGTTAATTATTTTCAGTGTTTCAAGAAAATGGACCAAATGTGTTGGTGGTCTGCCCAACCCAACTCATTTGATCCACACAAAAAGCTACCCACTTTGACCCCACCCATCTTAACCCGTTACCCAATATGCCTGCCCTGCCGTTTTTTGCCATTGCCACTAAAAATCTTCCGATAATAATTTGTGGACTCTTAACATTATTATTGAATTTGGTTTTGTTACGATAGGAAAATCATGAGCTTGCAGAAAGAGTAATGGTAACGCGCCTTCACCTCTACGGAAAATGGGTGAAGGTACGAAATCTGTGACATTCTTCCATTTTTTCTTTTGATCTTATAGTTTTGTCTCACAAACTTGGAGAATTTTTAGGATCTTAATTTGTTGGTGTATACGTGTTAGAAATTGGATCATGCTGAAATGTATAAAGATCTCTCAGATCAGAACTTGGAGTTGATGCGTGATCGGCTCATGGAGACTGTGATATGGCCTTCTGATGATACAAACACCGAGAAGGTAGGATGAAAGACTTATTTGATTTGGTCTTCTGTCACTCAGATATGTATGTATGTAATATGGATGCCCCTATCGATTGCGTTCTGTAGGTAGATTTATGCCTTGAGAACTGTAGCTAGTTTAGGGTTAAAAATGCCCATTGTAATATTTTCCAGCAACAATTAGAGAAGCTTTTGCTTTGTTATGGCATGTATATGTATATATATTATAGGAAATTATAGGTGTTGGCGTGTTGCATGTTCTATCGAAACTCATATGCATATTGAAGTTCTTACTTTCTTATTTCTTATACAAAATATTGTATTCTTTGTAAAATAAGCAGATGAATAATATTTAAAGTAGTGTCTGATATGTTAATTTTTTTTTATAAAATTAAGCAATTAGCAGATCTTAAGTATGAGATACCCCACTTGCTTAGCATTTCCTGATGTGCGTGCATGTAGTCATTGAACCTGTCTACTGTCTAGGACATTTGTTTGAGGATGTAGAATCTCCGAAAGACTGTCTTGTAATGTGTATCATTAACTGTCTTAAGATCATGCTTACTCAGGTCACGGTCCTCTTATCACATTATTCAGAGCTACATCAACTATACTAACATTAATCTGTTCAACAATAGTTGTTGCAAGTTGAAACTACGATTCGCTTGCCTTAGAGAGGTTCACTTAGAGGCATCAGTCAACTTTAATACTGAACAAATTAAACTTACTGTCTTAACATATCAAAAAATATATTGAATGCAAGTGCAAAGATTACCAACGATACGGAACTTGAACAATAATTAAAAACAATGGTACTTGGCATTCATATTAGATGTATGGATCATCCGAATTATATGTACGTTTTAATCAAACCATCACTTGTATTTGTATGCAAGTAATGAAACACAGATAAATGATTTTTTTTAACACAACTCAATTTTCTCACCAAAAGTGATTAAAAGACATGTAAGTGGTTTTCTGGGCAAGTGAAATTTTGATACACAAAAAACAAATTCAATCAAATATAGAAGATTATCTTTTCTAGACGAAAAAACATTTATCTATTTCAAGGTAGGTTTTCACCATAGCAAGAAAGGTGCTAATTGTTGCCCAAAATGTGATTGTAAAGCATTACACTTCTAACCACCCACACTTAGTACTTAGTAGCTCATGCATTAAACAAAGAAATTGTTATCGTTGAAATGCCAGCGTGATGGCCTGAAGATCATATCATGGAACAATCTGGACTCTATTTGACACTTCGACCTTAGTGGCGCAACTTGCACATTTCCTACACTTACACGATATTGGACTCATGCCTCAGTGATGTTGAGTTTGGCAAAAACCATGTTTAATATGCTTGTAAAGACACTATAAATCGATGTCCTTTTCAGGACATATCAGAAATTGTAGCTGAAGTTCGTGGTTGTAGATTGCGGTTGGGAATTGTGGCTATGTACCCTTTTTAGAATGTACTTGAAGAAGAAGAAGCTTCTGTTTCTTAGCAATTTGATTACATCCTTATAATTGTGAAACATGTTTTTTTTTATATGGAAAATAATAACAAAAGCCATTAGAGCTTTTATTAAAATTTTGAGACATGCATCAATAGTTATACAAACATCATAACAAATTCCACGTCTCTTTAATTTATATTGAATGTATGGTCATTTATACATGTCCAAATTAATAAGCCGTGAAGACTTCCGTTAACATAGCTGGTATAGATTTTTAAAACTATAATAAATCTCCTGTATGGTTCACAAATCCCAACATATCTCTTTCGCTATTGGTGAAAATATCATGCGCCGAACACACCAAGGTGAAGTCATTTTAAGCTCTCATTTCTTGGCTTATTGAAGTTCAGCTTTGACTTGCATTATTTGAAGACTTACTTTGACTTTTCAAACTTGAATCCACACCTATAATACATCATATTTGAACTCTTAATAATCCGTACCTCCAAATTTAAATGTCCACCATACTATTTTTTGTTTAATAATTACAAATTTTAATTAACAATATATTAAACTATCGTAAACCCAACAATTTATTATTGGGACATTCTTTTTAGAATGGATGGAATAGTTATTAACAAATCCACAAATGTATAATTTATCGATATACACACATGATACATGTACATGCACTTACAATATGACTTGGAATTGAATTGAGAAAAGTATCATACTTCACTTTCACTATCCAATAAAGATTGTTCCAAAAGTTACACAGGCATATATATATAAAAATGCATGCACTATTTATGCTTATCTTATCATTTTGTTCTTAATATATTATATTCGATACTCGCCATTACAACTTTACCCTAGATTCTCCCATCACAAATATTCTCGTGAGTCGTGAAAGAGAGCTCTTGAAAAATATGTCATGGGTTCAATTCGAACTCTCTGCGACATCTGAACATTGCTTAATATGTGATGCTTAAGAAACACTACGTTGCATCGGGTTCAAAATCATTCTCAGTTAGGATTGCCCCTCAAAACAACCTCTTGAGAATTTAAATTGATCAAGTTGATTCATTTGCCATATCCATTTTCAAGTGTATTTTATTGTTATGAATTATTGTTATTTTATTATCATTTACTGAGAATATGAATGCTACATATATATCATATTATCTCTTCTAGTAGTGATAATCCAAAAGAAGTTCACAATTTTAATGATAAACACACTTTTTAAAATGTATTTTAATGATAATATTTCTTGTTTTCACTTTAGTTACATAACTATATACAAGTTATGAATTTGCCAACTCCCATCCAAGTTACTGTAACATCACATGTTTGATACCAAATTATACATTTAAACATACCACGCTATTATTGTGTCATTTGACATTTTCATCATTCTTTTTAAAATTATAACCAAAATAGTCAAGTAACCAACTTGATTAAACTTAAAAGAGTAATGCTAAATAGAACTACTTAAATCAACCCAAAAATTAAATCGACCCAAAAACTGACCTAATTTTTTGATTGGTTAACTTTTTTCTCTATCATAATCTCATTTTATCAATTTTTGAAGGGTGTGATAAATCTATCATTGTTTTTTATAAATCCATCAAAACTGTGCATCATTGGTGTGTACAGTACAAGTTTTAATGCACAAATTTGGTGGATCGATAAAAAATAATGGTGGATATATCTCTACCCATTTTTTAAACCCACCATTTACATCCTTAGGCCTATATTGAATTTAGGTTTATCAATTATTTTCCAGTAAAAAATGACGTCAGGGCGCAATCCTTTACTGCGTAAAAATTGAATTAACAAAAGACATTATAAATTATTGATGTAACTCAACCGGTAAAGTCCACCAGTTATTGGCAGAACAACGAATTCACCAATTGTATTGCATTCGTATAAGTTTGTAACATCTGCTTATCTAGATCAGTTTCCTACATGATAAAAAAGATGTTAATGGACTTTTAACATTGCACACCAATCAAATAAAATATATATTTTACCTTCTGTTTTCATCGTTCTTGATTTTTTTCCATGATTAATATATGTATGTATATTTCTATCGTTACATGACGTGTCAAACTTTTATGAATAGAGACAATATTATTGGACCGGAAAGGTTATTAACTATTAAGTATGTTTGGTCAGCATGCACCGATTGAATATAATATTTAGTTGGAATGAATGGCTTATGATATAGGATCTCACTATCCAATCCAAATCCAAAAAATAATAAAATGATACTCCGTTAACACTTACTATTGATTCTCTGAATTTTAAACTTGGTTTACTTTATTATTATCATCTACAATCCAATAATTTTTGAGTTCTTGGAACAATTAATAGTCTCATAAATAACCTTCAACAATATGCAATACATTTTTGAGTTTTGTATAATAAATATTGGTTGTAACTTATACATGATACAACTAATATACTACTTCATATATGTAATTATCAAAACAATAACATTAAGAATTAACTCTATGTAATAAATGATCGGGAAGTTCACTAGCATGTAACCGAATATTTAGGCCCTTCACTATCCATGTATCACCACGTTATACGACCGACAAACTTCATTTATTTAGGCCCTTCACTATCCATGTATCACCACGTTATACGACCGAAAAACTTCATTGTATTTTGTTGTTTTTCTTATTTCACAAACTACATAGCATATTTTTTTTCTTTCAAAAGTTGAAAAAATCATAGTCCACAATTTTTGAATCACATACATGAATAATGAGGAATCCACAAGTTTAAGGAAGAAGGTAATTTGTTATATTAGGATGTTAAATTTTGTTGTTACGAATGCTAAAAATGAAAAACGATGATGAGTTATTATTGGGACTTGAAATTTCAGTAGAAGATGAATGCTAGAAGATGCATAACAACTTCACTCACGTAAATGAGTTTTGTGAGTTAACAAATGATAGCTTTTGTATGTATGTTTAATCATATCGTGTATGTTTCAAATTTATATTATTGTATATGTGCTGAATGATCAATTGCTATTACAATTCCTGTATTATATGTGTGACGCCCCGCGCCCCGGGTACAATAATTAATACATAATATAGAGTCATAGATACAACGGAAGTCAAAATTATATTAAATAATATTTTTCAGATAACATTCGACTCGATACATATTGTACTATAGCAAACTATCCATTTCGATAGCGTCGAATATTATATCATCGGTCCCACTTTACTCGATTTATCAATCAGAGTCCTATCTTGGTGACCTGAGATATGTACAATAGCATGCGTAAGCCTAATGGCTTAGTGAGGATCGTGTGTTTTCCGTGCAAAGTACCACACACAAGGATGCACAATTAATGCTTAGATTGTAACACCCACCAAATTAGGACTAGTGATTAGTGCCTAATCACCTATTAATACATGTAATTAGTTCCGTGTTAGGCTAATTGATGTATCGGATTTTATATTGTTGAATATATACAATTTTGCGATTTGATTAAATCGTACGCAATTTAAATCGAATGTAATTCGATTCAATTTTATACGGACGTTGGTGAACAAAATTATTAAATAAGATAACATTATTTAATAACGTTATTATATCTAAAATAGTATTTTGATGATAATTCATACATGTTTCGTATCGTACAATTAAAAGCCTACGCGATTAGAATGTTAAACGCGCAAACAATGTTAAGTTATACTTTATAACTCAATTATTAAAGTAATTGGTGAAATATTTTAAGTAAAAATATTGGGTAATTATTCGTGCCTTAAAACGGGTGTATAACGCGCGAAATAATTATTTAAACGGTTAAACGATCGGGAAAACGAACACCGCGCGGAGCGCAGACGCGAGGAACAAGTTTGGGACACACCCACATAGGGTGGGCCCCACTAAAAATCTGCCAAAAAGGGGGTGAGGTCACCACCTCCCCACCCCACTTCTCACTTCCATCTTCCTTCTCTTCTCTCTCTCTTTCTTTTTCCTCTCAACCACACCAAACCACCATCACCATTAAACCTTCAAATAACACTAGCATACCTCAATATTTCGCATAACTCGTTTGGAGAAAAAGACTCATCTCGCAAGGATCTACACATCTATCTTTCCGGATTCTCGATTCCTCGCGTTGTAAGTTTCCGACAAATCTCGAAATCTCTCGTTTCTTAGTGTTTTTACATGTTTGTTGTTTAAAATGGCTTATAATGTCCATATAAGGGTTGGGTAAAAGAATCGGACCAAACGGAAACTCGAAAACATGTTTTTGGTCAAAAATCCGTCAAACAGTCGTAAGTGTCGCAAAGACGACCAGTATTGCGTCACTTCATGCGTCACTTAAGTGACGCATGAAGCCCCTTTTTCCCGACACTTCAGCCGTCACTTGCTTAGTGACGCCTAGGACCCTTACCGTCACTAATAACCCGACACTACCTTAGTGACGCCCCTATATGCGTCACTCCCTTAAGTGACGCCTAACTGACGCTTGCACCCGTCACTAACGAAGTGACGCCACCTTATGCGTCACTTACCAAGTGACGCCACCTCATGCGTCACTTACCTAAGTGACGCCCTGACCCCAAAATTTCAGACTATATGCGACACTTCCTAAGTGACGCCTAAACCCTAAGTGACGCTATAAGTGACGCATAAACAGAAAGTTTTAACTAATTTTACACTAAGTTTTGAGACCCAAAATTTACGCCCCATTTCACCCAAATTCGAGTCCAGATGCGTTTTTCACCAAAGCAATATAGTAGAAATAAAAATTTTCCAAGCTGACCTGGCAGCTCGACCCCAGCCAGGGGCTCTGCCCCTTGGACCCCGCCAGGGGCTGCCGCCCCTTGGACCCCGCTACCAGGGGCGCTGCCCCCGGACCCCCGTCATTAACGGGCTTCGCCCTTACCCTAGAGTCACGAGTAACAGTGTTACATCTAAATTTTCACACAAAGTGTTAAACTTGTATAACATCAAACACGAATGCGACATGACTTCTAAAACACTTTGGAACACGTTTTTCAAGAATAATGATAATATTATTATTACCAACAATCACCAACGGGCCGTACACATTTTCAAACACTTAAACAATCAACCAAATTGTAATCATTTGGACATTCTAGTTTGACAAACAACTAAAAGGTAGTCTTATTAGATGCCTTCATATGTTTATAACCATCGCGTGTCGTGGACACCCTCAGGTTACAAGTCTTTGGACTTCGATTCCCGACTCATCAATCTCAGTTTATTGATATAAACTCTAAAGACACAGGTGAGTCTCATAGCCCCTCTTTTACTATTTTTACTCAGGGGTGTGATATATTGCTTGTTTTAACGCGTGAACGCAAGTACAACTTTTACATGTACTACATGAGTTTTACACAACTAATCTTTTAAAGCCCTCCATCAGCATAGTTGTTAATACATTTGTAGCGTGAATATTAGTATATGGTACCATATAGGATTGACCCACCTCGTCCGGGTTAGCAAGCACTAACCGGGTAAACGGACGTACTAATATTTAAGGAAGATGGATGTTGATTAGGCATCCGTGGAGGCGAAAACGCTCAGGCTGTGTCCTGACCCACGAGTTAAGCTCAACTATGTGCTCATGGCTGTATACTGTTACCACTATCATTTGCTGGATGCAAATCAACTATTTAAATCTTGCGGTTCACTCAACTTATTTGATACTCAAACCTGTGAGCTCACCAGCGTTAGCTGACCCATTTTAGCATGTATCGCAGGTACAAAGCAGTAGGCAGGATTGCCCCAGGAAACTATAGCTCGAGTCAGCATGCAGACAATAGAGATTTTCTTGCATTAATATATTTTGTATAAGTATTTATGTATTGAAATCTCTCATTTTAAACGAACACGAGCTATATGTAGCTTCAAACTTGTAAACATTTTGCTATTAATACATTCTGTTAAAACGACGCATATAGAGTCGTTTACTATTAATCTCTGTGCTTTGAATATTGATTAGTAACACCCAAATCTTGCTTCCGCTAAACAATAAATTTGGGGGTGTTACATAGATAACTATAGAAATAATAATAATTGAGATCTCCGTATTATCGCATTTCGAGCTTTCAATTCACATTCCCATAATTTCCACACACCGGGTAACCGTATTTATCCTGTGTTTCGGACTTTCCGCCATATCAATTCCAAGGCTCGAAAGACGATAACACGTATATAGTATATAAAAAACCGTATGCAATGCAATGTTTGTAATTAAATGCACATAGCTCGTACTTAAACAAGTAGCAATTAACACATAATAGCACATATCTCAATTTTATAAAATAAAACGAGGATACTCACATTACAATCTTCTAAAGATCACGATGTCTTACGATGCTTATAGCTTTAGCTCGCTTGTACCAAAACTCCACTATAAGCTTTAGACTTTTAGTGTGTGTATGTAGTGAATGAGAAATGGATGAATTTAAATGAAGAATCGTTATCTATTTATAGTAAATGTAGAACTAGGTGACTAGGCATAATACTCATTGTTTATCAACTTGTACTTGTACGTGGCATTCATGCATGCAAAACTTACTATCTAAGACTTGACTAAATTGGTGAAATAAACTATCTCATGCATGCCATAAACGTAAGTACGTAAAAAGTGTGCTCAAAACATGATGAAGTGTGGCAAATGCATACCTATCTCATGCTATAGCTTCTTCAACTATTTTATTATTATTTATATATATAAGTTGATTATATTTAAATTAATTGCTAGATTTTGGGATGTTACAATATGTGTAAGTAATTGGAATGAAAATGTATGGGTGCAAAGTTGTGTTGTTTTTGTAATATAATTTGATTTGTAATTAAGTTTTATTGAATATTTATAAAATTTTGTCTTATTCTAAAAAAAATTCTTCGATGTATCGACGTATGGAAAAGTCATACGTATATTATATCCCTATGTCATTATAAAAGCAAGAAATAAAATATGTAATAGAGATATGGTTCATCTTTATCCTGCTATCTAAGAATAAATAAATAATTTCAAGATGTTCTCAAAAAGTTATATACAAATATACAATTCACATGCATCTAACTAAACTAGATTGGATCAAAGAGAAAAGAAAAAAATAATAATAAGTCAAGTTACGGTTATTTTTGTTATAATCGGAGATCCAAAGTAAACCTCAAATCCTATTTTTATTTATTTATAAATTGTGAATTCTTTTTCTTTATAATCCTTATTAATTTTTTCTATTAAATAATTTATACAAGCAACTTTTCATTATTTCACTTTACATGCAAAACTTACATTAACAAACTAATAATATTGTAATCTAACAAACTATAATGATTTGATTAATGACTCTAATTAATGATGGTGATAAGAAAAAGGTAAATAAATCATTATTATGTAACTAATAATATAAGATGAAGTCGATGAGACATATTTTGACATGTTTAGATAATGTAGGTGATGAAATCGTAAAAAAATATATGAGAAAGAGCTAACACAATGACTAAAATGACTAAATGAAGGGTGTTTGAGTAATAACACATATTCTTAATCGTCAAAACCCAAAATATCAAATACATTGGACTACAAATGGGTAACACCACTAAAACATTAAAAAAATAACCTAAATAAAATGTTATAATTTTTCTTGACCAGCTGCAAGAGGGCTTAGGTGCTTATGTAAAAGTCATTAAATCTCATATTGTTTATTTGATAAGCTACAAGAAGGCTATGTTTATTTTATGGAAAAGTTTGAGGTGCAACCAAAACAAAGATGATTATCGAATAGACGAATACCGAAGGAGGTAAATCAAATTATATAAGTGTTAATTGGCTACATTTTATCTAACTAATGTTACCAACGTAAAAACATAAAATTTTATGTAGCCATGATTAACTATCCACTTTCTAATTCTCGAAGTTTGAACATTCAAAGAGTTTTTAGTAGAAACAATTATCAAAATATGAGAATGCAAATATTAAAATCTAACAATATGAAGACATATTGAAACATACATATGTAAACATTGGAATAGACAAATCCGTGCATTACACAGGCTATCCCTTTAGTTATCATTATAATTGTAACTCTAGGTGTGATCTTAATTGTACGTTGTAACAGTCGCCATCAATTTAGTAGAAAATAGTGTTTTATTGAATAGTATCATTGACCGGAGTCTTCTTAATAACCGTTTTCTGATTTTTAGCTAAAATGGTGTGGAGGAAAAATATATTTTATTAATTCTGTACAATTTGTAAAATCCAAAAAGTACATTTACTAAAATATGTGTCATCAACTACTAACACATGTGATATCAGGTTATAATGCTCCTCAACAGGTAAATATACTAACACATGTGTTACCAGCTACTAACACGTGTGATACCAGCGAGTAAATACGTGTTACTAATTTTGCACAATTTGTAAAACTAAAAAAAGAAGAAAAAAAAGTTGCCAAAAGTATATCGTATGAGATGGCAAGATGAAGAGAAAAAGACTAGTTTTTATGGTGCAATTTTTAAGATTTTTCGACTTATCGTTTAAGAGATATTTAAGTTTAAAAAATGTGAGGGAAAATAGTTTTTGTGACATATGGCACGTTCTAGTTAGTTCCTTTATTCTCACAAAAAAATATCATTCTGATTTGAACCTCACTCATAGTAAAAATTAAAATTAACAGAAGAAACCTTTTTATAAGATAAAATAATTATTTTTGTATATCATACCATTTATAATGGCAAAAATACCTTATTAGTATTTATTTTTAATTAAAAGAGGGAAATATGTTTTTCTCAATTAAGTCCAATATTCCATAGTTTACTGATGCAAATCTGTCCTATATTACTAAGGTGATATTTTTATATATGTGATGTGATTGTTTTCGCATTCAAGGTATTAATCGATGCCAACTTGTTGCAAGAACATCTTATTCACGCATTGTTTGTGATGGATTATCATCTTCCCAAAAGCATTTGGATTAATTTTATAGATATTGTGTATTTTGCTTCAGTTGCTTATTTGGTGTTTTAGTTATTATTGCTTCAGTTGCTTATTTGGTGTTTTAGTTATTATTGTGTAATTAGTGAATTTAGTTGATCCTGATTCGATATTAGAAGTATATTGATTTTTCCCCAATAACCGAATACTTTTGTCTGTAAATACTGCATACCTGATTCCATCCATAAATCGATTCGCATTCAAGGTATTAATCGATGCCAACTTGTTGCAAGAACATCTTATTCACGCACTGTTTGTGATGGATTATCATCTTCCCAAAAGCATTTGGATTAATTTTATAGATATTGTATATTTTGCTTCAGTTGCTTATTTGGTGTTTTAGTTATTATTGTGTAATTAGTGAATTTATTTCTTCTTAAATGTACCTTCAAATTGAGTAGTGGTTACTCATTACTATTATTATAAATATTATTATTCGGCTTTGACCTTTCGTAAAACAAATGTAAAAATGATATATCATCTTTTCTTTTTGTATATATAACTAATCAATAATTCTAAAAACTATATAACATTGATTTGGGCAACCATATATTCAAGAAGATGTATAATTCATCAATCACCATTACATGTTGACATGACAATATAACAAGCATTCTAAAAGTATAAGGTTTAGAAGTTGATAATTGTAGGTGGTTGGTAAATTCCAATTTCTTTGTAAGCCACATTTGGGTGATTGCTTAACAAATAATAATATCATAAAACAACACGTAATTTTAGGTTATGTCAATTGTGGAATATATTGTTATCTTTAGACTTAACATACAAAAATATCCATTAATTAGCATAACATATGTTTGTTCGAAAAGAAAATTAGCATAAAAATATGTGTCATTTACTACCCGTTGATAAAATGATAGTGGAATTTTGACATATGGTATAATCTTATCTTTTATCTTAAGTTTTGTGTCATATCAAACATCAAACATAGACAAAACATGTAATCATACTTTTACATTATTATGTTTATGTCACATATACACCACAAACACAGTATCATCTTTTATTCATTATTTAGGTTAAATTTAATTGAATAATGAGTAAAAAACATGGATCGTTCATGTGGTTTGTTTGAAATTACACTGATCATCATTCTCTTCTGAAAATTACAATGGTAACTGTTCGTGACTAATGTGAAAGTGCGCAATAAGAAGTATCTATATCTAAACTCTTTGTATTGCATGTTTGCATCTTTTTTTTTGTACAATCTTAAAAATAAGGCTCCACATTTCTCTATTTAATTTGTCTAATTCCATGTAACAATATAATTTTATCAATTTCACATTTTATTAACTACATCGGTACATCCCCAATCTCAAACTGTACGTATAAGTAAATTATCTCTATCAACTCCTCATCACAAACATTAATGACTATCATTATTTATTATAAAATATTATGTATACTTCACTAAAAAACGCGAGTGTTATCCTAATATATATCAAAAAGAGTACAAGTGTCTACAATAAATAGGTACTAGTCCTACTATTTCAACTCATGGTTGATAAATATTTGACGTTGAAATGATGCAATCTCAGCCATGATTTAAAGGGTCTACAACCTTCTTTATTTTTATTCTCTCTTAGTATTCTTTAATAATCTGTTACAAGTCTATGTCTTTTTAGCACAAAAACACTCTTCAACTTCCTATCTTTAACTATCACATTCACCATCAAACTCCTTCAAAGTAATCATATGTTATTATTAATCAACTGTTATTTCTCTTTGTATTAAATTCTTAATGCTTAATTCCCTCTCTTCTATAATTGTTCATGTTTCTTTCTTATCAACAACCAAGAGTTTCATCAAAATGAAATGAGAAAACATAAGCAAGGCAACTAGTTTTGCTTTTTCATGTTTTTGCTTTTTCATGTTTTTTGCTAATCCCACATGCTACTATATATGTTTTTCATAATTCACTCTAGTGTTTGTGTATGTGTACTTGTTTTTCATGTATTTTTATATATATATATAAAATGGATTTTGGTTAGATTTTTTATAAATTGGATTTTTCATAAGTTTTCACTATATGAATATGGTTTTCAGGTGTGTTTTTCATGTTTCATGTTCTCTGATCACATTTGGTTGTTGCAGGGTAATCAATGGAAGAAGCTCTTGTTCGAATGTGAATTGACAATTTTGCCCTCCAATCAAGGGATCATGGCTGAGAAACATGATGGATGTCGATGTGGCATCTCCATTTTCTTTAAAGATGCTAGGTATGTAACTTTCCGTTTACTACAAATAATATTTAATATTTAGGCATTGCATAAATAACTAGTTTACAATTTATCCTTTATAGAACTTCTACATACATAGAAAAATTAGATATAGACTTTAAGATTGATTAGTTATATTTGTCTAGCAAACTACAAGGTTATAGTTATACAAGTGTGAAAAATTGTGTGTATTGTTAGCTGCACACAAACTTAATTTACATTTAAATGTAACGGAGGGGCAAGAAATGGTTGCAAACATTATGGGGCACCCTGATGTCCTCAGATGAGGTATCGGGTTCGAATCTCCTTTGGTAAACATTATGGGGGCCAAGAAATGGATGGAAAATAGTCACGGGGATACCCCGGTTAGGACCCACGCGTACCTATTTACCGGTTTACATCGTATAGCTTGTATACTTCTTATCTCCTAAGTTTTATATGAATTTTAAGTGATCCTATAAATATTGTTTTTATCCAAAGAAACTTATATGAAGATCTCTATGAATAGTATTTTCATAGACCTTTTACATTACCTCTTTTATAATGCTTCATGTGACATAGTTTAGATATTATTTTGGAATTGCAGGTTAGCATTAAAACTGGATGAGCTTGGCATAGAAATAGCCAAAATTGCATTACCAGCAGCACTTGCTTTAACAGCTGACCCTATTGCTTCTCTTGTTGACACCGCCTTCATTGGTCAAATTGGTAATTTCACTCATGCTCATATGTTCTAGTAAGGTTTTTTATGTAGTTTAAAAGTATAAATGATTAGTTTACATGAAAATAACAAATAAAATGGTAACGGGACTTATAACTTACAATAATTATTATACAGGTGCGGTCGAGCTTGCTGCAGTAGGAGTTTCAATAGCAGTATTCAACCAAGTATCACGAATCGCAATATTTCCCTTAGTAAGCATTACAACCTCTTTTGTAGCTGAGGAAGATGCCGTCTCAAATTCAAGTAACGAAAATTTAGAACTGCAAGGCGCTCCTATAAGCAGTGAAAACAAAATGTTGCTCCAACATGATAACACAAGTACCAGTATGTCACAAATTAGTACTTATTTGATTATGGCATACATTTGGCTTCTTATCAAACTCACAGTCTCCAAAACTTTGACTTTTATCGTGTTTTCTTGTATGTGTAGACTTTGAGTCTCTTGATATGGAGTCACATGTAACGAGCTACAAGAAGAAACAGATACCATCAGCTTCGTCTGCTTTAATCATAGGGGGCATTTTGGGGTTTTTACAAGCTGCATTTCTGATTCTTGGAGCGAAACCCGTGTTGGGTTTTATGGGGATCAAATCTGTAAGTGAAAAAGTACATAATCATTATAACTCTGTAACATTCATCTTTGATTCTCTTTGTATGGTACAACTTACTGTTACATATATAGGATTCTCCAATGTTATACCCTGCGCAACAATACTTAAAGTTAAGGTCGCTTGGTGCTCCAGCCGTTCTGCTTTCATTGGCTATGCAAGGAGTTTATCGTGGATTCAAAGATACGAAAACGCCTCTGTATGCCACTGGTAAGTGATAATAAAATCGCCCTCATTAGATTTTTGATTCATGTAACAATTTAATAACATGGTTTTTTATTTTTTTAGTGGCAGGAGATGTGACAAACATCATTTTGGACCCAATATTTATGTTTGTTTTTGGTCTTGGGGTTAGTGGTGCAGCCATTGCTCATGTTTTATCTCAGTAAGCTCGTTTACAATTTTGTTCTAGTCTTTGATTAAAAAGTAACATCATGGTTGGTCATGAAGTCAAAATGTATGCCATTTTTTGGATGCTAATTTATGCTTTGACACTTATGTGCCAGGTACTTGATCGCAATAATACTTTTTTGGAAATTAGTACAAAAGATCGATCTCGTACCACCTACTTCCAAACATCTTCAATTTGGTCGATTTCTCAAGAATGGTGAGTATCAAAATCATTGATTGGAGCTGATTCATGGACGCAGTTAACATAACTTTTTTTCTTGTATATCTTAATTAACAGAGTATATAGCATCTAATTTAAGTTAAACTTTTAAATCATACGGAATTCAAATTCTGTTTTCGATTATGTGTTCGACAGGTTTTCTATTGTTAATGAGAGTTATGGCTGTAACATTCTGTGTAACATTGGCTGCATCAATGGCTGCAAGACAAGGGTCAACGACAATGGCTGCATTTCAAGTTTGCTTGCAAGTTTGGCTTGCAACTTCACTTTTAGCAGACGGTTTAGCTGTCGCTGGACAGGTTTGCATCTAACATTCTAACCATACCATCTGTTAAGTTCTAAGACTTTCATATCATTCATCACATGGTTAAATATTTGAAGGCTATACTTGCAAGTGCGTTTGCAAGAATGGATTACGAGAAGGTTACTGCAACCGCTTCAAGAGTTTTGCAGGTATGTTGTAAATGTCACTAATATGACATGATAGCGAAAAAGTTGATAGTGAATATAAAAGCTGCAGAGCAAACCATTAACCTGTATTTATCACTTCATAAGTAAATGGGTTGAAATAACAAAGTATCAGCAAAAAAGTTTATAGCAATTTCCTGTAGGCATCAACGTATAAATTTTTATAGATTTATAGGGCATAAGTTGTTGCAACTTAATGAATATATTTACTCAACTGATAGTACGAATTGGTGATGCAGTTAGGTCTGCTACTTGGTGTGGCCTTAGCTGTTCTTTTAGGAGTCGGGCTACAATTTGGAGCAAGATTGTTTACCAAAGATGTTGGTGTCCTCCATCTCATTAGCATCGGGATACCGGTATTTATAACTCTCAACAAAACCACATTTCGGTTTCACCTTAAAGCCAGCTTAAGAATTCAATGCTCTTTATGTATCAGTTTGTTGCAGCAACTCAACCAATCAATGCATTAGCCTTTGTTTTCGACGGTGTTAACTTTGGAGCATCTGATTTTGCATATGCTGCGTATTCAATGGTATGCTCATGGTGACTACATGGTTTCTATCATCTACTCCTTTTCGTCCACTTTTTTTTTAATCATTGTGTCGGTTGCAGTTCTGAAAAAAAGAACAAAATGAAACAGAACATCCTGTATGAATATAATCTCTTCGATGATACATGAATAAGACCATAACTGGTTACCCATTTTTGAATTTTGGATTTCAGGTTCTGGTTGCTATATTTAGCATTTTATCGATATTCATCGCTTCTAGCTATGGAGTTGTTGGGCTCTGGGTTGCTCTTGCTCTTTACATGAGTTTAAGAGCATTTGCAGGATTTTGGAGGTACATTTATAATCTGACCTGAAACAAGATGTTTGAAAATGTAGACACAAAAGAGCGGCTAGTTTCAACGCCCATTTAATCCATGTTTTGCACATTCTTTAAGCAGAATCGAAATGAACTCTTTTCGTGTACAATCTCATTAAGCAAGCATCGTGAAATTCTTTCATCATGTGTTCTTGCAGGATAGGAACAAGAACAGGACCATGGTGCTTTCTCAAGGGTACAACATGATTTACTATAACCGACAGATTCATATTGTTCATAGTATTTCTGTCCCATAATCGGGTATTGACATGATAACAGTGTATCCCAGACCATTGACCTACCTCATACACAATTGTATAGTAGTCAAGGTTTTTTGGTTTGTACGATGTGATCCTGTTTATAACTCTACTCTGTATTTTTGTGGGTTTTGTCTATAGATTTTCTATCATAATTAGTTGGGATAATGAGAGTGTCTTGAAGAGCCCCAATCATAGTGAGACTGTGGTCATGAACTCTCAACTTCAAACGAATTAGTGTTAATGTGTTATCGAAAGCTCGAGCCTTGACTCAACAATCAACAAGGTATTTGATATTTTGTCAAGCAAATAAGTAAAAGAGCATTCTAATCTCATATAGTCGTCAGATTGATAAAGAGAATACGATACAAATATAAAAGTAATCCAAGTATCTGCAGATTACGTGCATAAAGTACACATGATAATGCAAGTATTTGCTACAAAGTTTTATGTAATACCACCAAAACTTTTGAGGGTAAATTTCAAATTCAAATGTAATTAAGCCTCAAGCCATGTATACCATCTTAACCTACACAAGCCTCCAACAAAGACAAAAATTATTTGCAAGGTGAAAGAATCCCAAGAAAGATCTTGCAACCAGATTCGATACCGAGAGGATTTGGTTAGAAATCCTACTAACAGCACATTAGAAGTCAGAATTTTTCTGAGTTTTGTCATCAAGTTGCAGTAGTAAACTTGCACCTCTAGTCAGTCTACCACAAGCCAATGAACTTCCACCAGACTCCACCGACTCCAAGCCAGATGATGATATTGACCACAGAAATGAGGAACCCGTAGCCCCACCATTTGCCAAGAGGGACATAGTTGGCTCCATAGAATACAGGGGCTGACCCAATTCCGTAGTGGGTCAAACCACCCATGAGATTAGAGAGGAATGCAAGCACCATGGCTCCAAATAGTGGAGGTGTCCCAAGGGCACTTGCAACCGACAAGAAGGCGGTGAACATGGCACCAATGTGAGCAGCTCCACTTGCAAAGAAGTAGTGGGAATAGAAGTATAGAAGAACAAGGATGCCAAAAGATGCCTGCCATTGAAGACCTAGTCCACCAACAAACTGCAGAGAAAACCCAATGTTTTGTATGAGATGATACTATACACACCAATGTACAATTAATTGTGCCAATTTCTCCAAATTTCCTTAACAGCAGTTGAATTGGTTCTATTTGACCAAAAGTGTATCTTATGCAACAAATCATTTGACTCAATAGTACAATAATAATCAAATAAAATATATTTTTTGAGAACTTTGGCAAAAAGTGTTTCAGCTCAAAACAGCACCACCCGTGTAAAAAAGCACCTACGTTGAACCGTTATCCAGCCTGCACATTTTGCCACCTCTATGCTATTGTTATTATATTGTGCGCTGATTATAAATATAATTATATAATATACTAAACAAGAATGCCCGTAAGACAAACCACCAAACATGATGTGTAACCCAACCTGCCCAACCCACTCATTTTACCACTTATTACTAGCACATATAAATGTTGAATAGATAACATACCTTGACAACTGTTTCACTGAACCAGGAGATGAGACCGTATTTGTTAAGGTACCCAGCCATTGCAATGAGTGCAGCAAACCATGTAAGGGTATCCCATGCAACAGCTTCACCTAAGCATTCCTTCCATGTAACAACTCCGGTTATAAGAAGAACAGACAGTCCAAGAATAGCAGCTGTTACAGCATCAACACCAAGCATCCCTCCAAATATCCATAGGCCAACCTGATTCAATCTCACAATTAGAAGGGGAGATATCTATCTTATTTCCCAACCTTAAACTAGATCGTAAAAATACATAAACTCAAGAAACGTATAAACCAAGACACTTCTGCCGAGATGAGCAAATGTTGTATATAGGGCCTAAAGGAACTTGCAGCGATAGTGTTCCAAAATTATATTGCTGTCGTTCTCAATGATGTATGGTATTTAACAGTTAATTCTACAGTAAAATATAGTACTATGTAAAACATCTAAACATTCTGTTTGTGCTATAGTCTTTTTCTATTTTTATGTTCATCATATACATATATCACATGGAACCGACACCACAAAAAGGCTTATTAATGAGGAGCAGGGCCACTGTATAGATGTACACATCCTTATGCTACTAGTAGAAACTAACTAGCAATACTAGTAACAGACTACAGATATTATGGAAAGAAGCACAACAAATTAAACTTGTGGGGAAACTAAGGTCAAATTATTCAAAGAACAGAAGTAAGCAGATGCAAATCTTTCAATAACAGGTCCTAGTAGAATAGTGATAGCTCATTGAACCTGTAAGTGGTCCACAAAAAGTGGAATCTGACAGATATTTTGACATGGATAATAAAAGTCAATCTACAACTAGAATATGCAAAACATGCATACCATGGTTCAATTAGTCTACAATATGAACCATCAACCATGTATCATAAAGAAGAACTAATATTTAAATGCATATATCCAATTCGAAAATTAACCAAATGCAAAGCCTTGAGTGAAAGCTGGTGTTGATTCACTTAAATAATACTCAAGTCACTAAAAATATGCATTGAAAATCTAATATAACTATTACTGAAATACGCTACTTTAACTGTACAAAATTAAACAGTCATCATACCGTAAGAAGTAAAGTTCCACCCATGATGATTTCGTTCTTCGTCATAGGCCCCATTTTCTCCAACTTCTCTTTCGCAAGCTTAGGCGCATCAGGGCTACTCTTAACCGACGGTGGATAAACAATATACAAAATAAGTGGCACAACAATCAACGAAACTATTCCAGGCACAATCGCAGCCACAGCCCAATCAGTCCACCCAATCGTTTGCTTAATCGTATTAAACGTCAAATTCGCACTCAACGGATTTGCAGCCATAGCAGTCAAAAACATAGACGAACTAATAACCGAAGTTTGAAAACAAGTCAACATCAACCAAGATCCTAACTTGTGTTCAGTTCCATCACCTACATTACTTCCACAAGCAACACATAATGACTTAACCAATGGTAAAAATATCCCCCCTGCTCTCGCTGACACCGATGGAATCGCAGGCGCTAACAACGCCTCACTAAACACCAAACTGTACCCTAACCCTAACGACGAACTACCGAATAATTTAACAAACTGATACGCAATTCGATTACCTAATCCAGTTTTGATAAATCCTCTAGCGAAGAAAAACGCAAGAGCAATTAACCACGGAATCGGATCACCGAAAGCTGAAAATGCAGCTGCAAATGTTAGGGTTTTAGTAAGCACACACGCACCTAATCCCATCAACGCAACAGCACCTAACGGCAACGGCTGTGTAATGATTCCAACTATCGTCGCTAAAAATATCGCCAATAGCTGCCACGCGTTTTTCGATACTCCGGCCGGTACCGGAACAAACCACAAAATCACTCCGGTAGCGATTGAAGCAAGTAACGGCTTCATCGCCGCTCCTTGCCATGGTACCGGAGCCGGCGCCGGATCCTGTTTCGCCGGAACGGCAGCTGCGGAAGCTTTTACGGTAAAATTAGGGTTTCTGTTTAGTGATTTGAGCAATGGTAGTTGATAATTGAGAGATGCTGACCGGAGATTGTGCTGACCGTGCGATTTGTTGATATTTAACGATCTGTTAAGATTTAACGATGAAGATAGACGGCGGTTGGAGATAGGGACTGAACGGAAACCTAAATTAACGGAAGCGGTGAGAGATAACGACGCCATCGTTAGGATAAAACGATGGCGTTTTGATGTGGAATCCGGGATCTCTGTGTGCCTGTGTGATTTGTAGGAATAATTACAGTTGGAGAAATGGAAGGAGAGTGAGATTTTATATAGGTGAGGGGGAGGTTGAATCTGGACCGTTGGATTTGGATCTGACGGTTGAGGATTGGTTATTAGTTGGCCTTGTTTTGTCCGTTGAGTAATTTGATATTGCCGTCTACTGTCCTTTGAGTTCACCGAAGAAAGTGTTTATAGAAAAGGGAATGGAGCGAGTGATCCTACGTGGCGTTTGTTGATATGACACGTGGAGATACATGAGTGGATTGAAAGTAGATGAAGAAATGGTTTGATATTTTGATGTATGGTGAGTCCTAAACAACAATATAAGATAATTTGAATTAATGTGGTTGCAACTTCTAAATGATATAACAGTTTTGGTTGACTTTGAATCTCAACCGTTGAATTACGTTGACTTAGATGTAATGTACATATTTGCCACCAAAGCTATAAATTGTTCAGAAACCCTTTTCCAACCATATACGTTTGTTGCTTTCAACATGAGTGATTGATTAAATAAGGTTTCTTAGTTCCGACCTATTCCACCCTTCTATGTTTCAGCTATCAAATCTGAGTTCATGGTTTACCCCTAACTCCTCTGAATCATTTGAGAGAAGGATACAATTATTCTAGACTCAAGATGTTATAAACCCTAAAAAATCTCCAAATCCACAATAAATTTATCAAGTAGCGTTAATATCGATTTACGTACCAAAAGTAGTTTATGCAAAATGTTTGGCCCAAACGCTATCGACGTTCTTTAATCACGCCAAAAGCCTTTGTCTAGAGCCTTTTGCTCCCTATAATCACTTACTATATGCTAAGTTATTGCCATCAAATTTCTATGAAACAGTAACAAAACTTCAAAATTCAACAAAATAAAGAATAAAAGATTTTACAAGCTCCTTTTATTTCCAATGAATAATAAGAATAAGATTTTACTACAAAACAAAAGGTTTGAGGATTGATTCAACCTTTACTGTCTTTGTCATGTTATTTAAAAAAGGGTATCATCTAGACCTCATAACATGCAACACTTATTGGTTGATTTGTCTCGTTATTTGATTCATTATTGCACTCATCTTTCCTTCCTTGTACCGTTTAGTATAAAAAAGGGACAACTAACTTTTCGTAACCCCTATCGACCAACTACATAATAAGATCAAATATATTCATAATAGTTAAAAGAGACATGATTAAACCAACAACCTCCCCTATGCGTGCAAGGATATGTAAGGGAATTAATAATATTATAAGAGGAAAATTGTAAATTTATCGAAGTTGAGATTTCCTTATTTAATTAAAATTGTAATTAATATACTGAAGTTTTATATTTAATTCACTAAAACTTTCATTTTTATATATGATATATTGAATTGATTGATTATGATTTTTGAGAATATAGTAAAGTTTGAGTTTAATAAATTAGTTCAAGGGGTTCTTATTGACAGCTTTAAGGGCTGTCTATATTATTTTTCTTTAACTATATCTAATATATCTAATGAGAGAACAAATAAATTTTTTTTTCAATAATAAGATCAAATATATTCATAATAGTTAAAGAAACATGATTAAACCAACAACCCCCCTACGCGTGCAAGGATATATGTAAGGGAATTAGTAATAGTATAAGAGGAAAATTGAACATTTATCGAAGTTAAGGTTTCCTTATTTAATCAAAATTATAATTAATATATTGAACTTTTATATTTAATTCATTAAAATTTCATTTTATATATGATATATTGATTATAATTTTTGATAATATAGTAAAATTTGAGTTTAATAAATAAGTTCAAGGGGTTCTTTTCTTATTTTCCTTTAACTATATTTAATGAGAGAACAGATAAATTTGTTTTTTCATTGTGGTAAGGATTAGAGGTGATGATGACTTAGAGAAGGTGGGCATGCGATCCCAGTTGTTGGTTTATGTGATTTACGAACTTGATTCGCTGCATCGTAAGTACAACAAACCATAATAACACATCATTTTTATGCATGATAAGTTACTACATTTTTTCATGCATCAGAACAAACACTGCAATTTACTCTCACAAATTTAAATGCATCATAACAACATTACATTTTACGGTTACAAATTTGACACATGATTAACTTGATTTGTCTAACGTATGCCCTCCGTTCCGGTCAAAACCTCCATCTACCTCCGACTTTGAAAGGGTCCAGTTATAAGGGAATTTAACCCTATTCTACATCCGACTCTAATTACATATGCCTCACTCATATATCATAACGTGGACAAATGTGTTAATTACCTTTTTTAAAAGTAAATGTTGTGTCATCTAGGTAAAACAATTAGTGGGTATGAACGACTCTCACCATCCTTAACAGTAACGGGTTTGGTGGACTATTATAGTTACAACGTCACCCATAATATGGTGGTTTAGAATAACACTATGAAGTGAGGAATCACACAAAGTCATGCGATGATGTTTAGGACTCACCCTTTATCCCACATTCTAATAAAGAAATTGGATAAGTTATTTTTTGAAAGAAATTGGAAAATAAAAGAAAAAAGTCGTCGGACTTCACTTTTTCCCCCACCCCGCCCCGTCGAAACCATCACGACACTACCACACCACGCCAGCCCATTAAGCTCCACTCCAAGTGGTCTTACAAGTATATATTTAGAATGCATTTATTTATCTTATTATGACTTCAACTTATATATAACTAGCATAATACCCGCGCTATGCAGCGGAATACGATGTACTGCTATAAATAATGACTTAACAAGAATACGATGTACTGTTATAAATAATGACTTGACAACAGTTATATATATTGTCTATTCTTCACGGATTATCCATGATAGTGACTCAATAATGGTAATTTATTCGTATGTAGAGTTGATGATTCAGTATATGGTAGTAGTGATAATAATAATATTAATATTAAATGAAAAATTACATACGTTAATTTTAGAAATGTTGAGTCTTAATTTTAAGAGTTACTATATATAATTGTGACACCCGTCAAATTAGGACTAGTAATTAATACCTAATCAAGTGTAATACATGTAATTAGTTCTGTGTTAGGCTAATTAATGTATCAATATATATATTGTTGAATATATACAAGTATACGATTTGATTAAATCGTACAAGTTTCAAATCGAATTCAATTCGATTCAATTAATACGGACGTTGATGAACAATTTCATTAAATAATATGACATTATTTAATAAACTCTATTTTATCCAAAATATTATTTAGATAATATTGCAACTCAAATTCGTATCGTACAGACAACATTTACGCGATTAAACTAATAAAAGCGCGAACAGTCGAAACAAGAATAAGTTATATTCTATAACTCAAGTAAAAGTATTTGATGAAATACTTCAACAAAAACATAAATAAATATTCATATTTTAAAATAATTATTTAACGTTTAAACAATCGGAAAAATGAACACCGCAAGGAGCGCGAATACACGGAATTAAAAATTGAGACCCACCCCTCAGTGGGCCCCCACCGAATTCAGCCAAGGAAAAGAGGGGGTGGGACCCACCCTTTTCCCTCATTTTCATCATCACCATCCTTTTTTTTCCCTCTCTCTCTCTCTTTTTCCCTTTTTCCTCTCAAAACTACCCACCGCCACCACCACCACTTAAATCACTAAAATAACACCACGAAACACACTTGAATCATCTTGCCATTTGAAGAAAAAGAACCACGACGTCACGATCTACGTTTTCACCTTTTCGGATTTCTCTGGCGTTAAGTTTGTAAGTTTCCGACAAATCCTGAAACACTCCGATTTCCATTATTTTCACTTGTTTGTTATTTATTTAAGCTTGAAATGTTCAAATATGGGTTGGGTAAAAGTTTCAAGTCTAACGGAAACCGGAAAACACCTTTTCGGCTCATTTTCCGGCTAACAGCTCGTTATGTCGCAAAGGCTCCAGGCCACCTGCGACATAAGCTCTTATGTCGCTAAATCAGGTCTTATGTCGCATATAGCAACATAAGCCTCTATGTCGCACTATATCACGGATGTCGCATATAGCGACACAAATGGTTATGTCGCAATAATTACGGACGTCGCACATAGCGACACCAAACACTATGTTGCAAAACTTATTCTCGTCGCACATAGCGACACAACACCTTATGTCGCATTAAATGGCGGACGTCGCACATAGCGACACAATGATTTATGTCGCAGTCATGATCTGCGACACAACAGCTTACGTCGCACCTAGTGTCGCATAAGACGGAACTTTGAAAACATGGATTTTTACTAACTGTCAAACTTATGTAATTTCAAACACTTTTACGATACGACTTTTTAAACACATCGGGATACGTTCTTGAACATGAATACTTCGAAATCATAATAATAATAATGAGATTATTATTACAAACAATTCACCAACGGACCGTACGCGTTTTCAAAACATAATCAAATCAACCAAGTAGTAGTAACTTGGACAAGTTAAACAACCAAATCGTAGCAATTTGGACAATTCAATCAACCAAGTCATAGTAACTTAGACAAGTTAATCAACCAATCGTAGTAATTTGGACATTCTAGTTGGACGAACAACTACAAAGGTAGTCTTTCGAGATACCTACTCATGTTTATAACCATCGCGTATCTTGGACACCCACATGTTACAAGTCTTCGGACATCAATTCACGGCTAATCAAACAAGTTTATTAAGTTAAACTTCTCAAGACTCAGGTGAGTCTCATAGCCCCTATTTTACGGTTTTCATCAGGGGTGTGATTACATTGCTCGTTTTATTTTACAATATGAACGCAAGTACAATACAAATCAAATACTACATGAGTTATTTTCACTAATCATTTAAAAGCCCTTCACAACATAGTTTGGTAATACATCTATAGCGTGAATGTTAGTATATGATATCATATAGGATTGACAATCCTCGTCCGGGTTAGCACACACTAACTGGTCAAACGAACGTGTTAGCATTTGGGAAGACGAGTGTAGATTAGGCACTCGTAGGAGGCAACTCAGTTGGGTTTTCCTTAATTGGACCTGACACTCAAGTTAAGCTCAGACTATGTGCTCATGGTTGTATAACTTTTATTTTGCTTAATTGCATTTTAAATTCAATTAAATCTTGCGGTTCATACAAATATGTGTTGACATACAAACCTGTGAGCTCACCAGTGTTTCGCTGACCCATTTTAGCATGTATCACAGGTACTCAGCAGTAGGTTGGCTGCCCAATTAGGATTCATTAGCTCGAGTCTTCATTCAATCAATCAGAGATTTAGTTGCATTATTATATTTTTGTATAAAGTAATTATGTAATGTAAATCTCTCAATTTCAAGGGACTGAGCTAATGTAAACAATATTTTTGATGTAAACTTTGGTTTTATCAATACAATGTAAAACAACGCATTTAGTGGTCGATCATTATATCCTTGTGTTTGTGATTATTGATTAGTCGCGCCCCGGCCCAATTCGCTTCCGCAACCCAAATTTGGGGGTGCGACAATAACACACCAACATGTATATATTAGTACTAGTCAGAGACCTGCGCTATGTAGCGGTAAACCGATAACAAATAAGGAATTCTAGTGGTTGATGATGATGGATCAGTGCATCGATAATGGTTTTACAAACTTAGCTTACCATGTTTCAAATTTTTTAATAAAATCTACTTTGCGATCATGATCATTTTGTCTATTTTTTATTTTATCATAATAATAATAATCATATATAATAATGGTTTCAGAATGACAATTCTTTTTATTTTTTAATATATGATCAAACACATTAAAATGATATATTGTAAATTAAAGTTTGATTGACCAATTTAATTTAAATGATTGTATTGGTTTAACTAAAGTATTGAGTTAAAATAAGCAAGTAGGTATAATTTATTTGAATATTAGTTACTATATTAAAGTAATTAGTGAAAGGGTATAACTGTAATTTCCAATATTTCAATTTATAAACATTAAGCCTAATGACTAAATGCTTTATAAGGAATTAAGATAAGATAGATTAGGGTGCGAAAAAATCATTTTTTTATCGGTTTCGGTTTTTCGGAATCGGTTTTTTTCGGTTTTAAATGTTCGCAATCGGTTTTTTTCGGTTTTGACCCGGTTTTAACCGGTTATTTTTTTCGGTTTTTTTCCGGATTCGAATTCGGTATAATTGTATAACAAAATTTTAATAATACAAATGAAAATAAAATATACAAACATAACTTTTATCCAAAAAGTCTATATAATTCAAACACGTTTGAGCGTTAAGCGTTTTAAGAAAAAACAACGTTTGGGTCAATAAAATTTCATTAACTTCGTAGAATATTAGTAATGGAAACATAATTGATCAATAACATAACCAAAAGGCTTGTAAAGCTTCCTAAAAATATTAATGAATCTAAAAAGTCTATAAAATTCAAACACGTTTGAGCGTTAGGCGTTTTAAGGAAAATCAACGTTTGGGTCAAAAAAAATTCATTAACTTCGTAGAACATTAGTAATGGAAACATAATTGATCAATAACATAACCAAAAGGCTTGTAAATCTTCCTAAAAATATTATTGAATCTAAAAAGTCTATAAAATTCAAAGTGAGTTGATACATTCAAGGAATTTTTTACTAAATTCAAGGAAACATGTGCATAAAAAGTGGTACTGTAAGCACAAAGAGTTGTACTTTTCCGTGAATTTAGTAAAAACTTCCTTGTATTTATCAACTTCTGATTCCAAGTGGTTCGAACGTTAAGCTTTTTAAGGAAAAACAATGTTTGAGTCTAATTTTTTTTATTGAATTCGTAGAACATTAGTAATGGAAATATAATTGAACAATAACTTAAACAAAAGTCTTTTATAAGTCTTCTTAAAATATTATTGAATCGAAAAAGTCTTCATAACTTGGAAATTTAAAATACAAATGGAAAATATTATTGAATCGAACATTAGTAATGGAAACATACAAACATAACTTTTATTTGAATGATACAATTACAACTAAAAATATAAAATACAAATACGAATACATTCGAGCTTCGGCATGGCCATCACCCGGAAATGTAATCGTGTGGTAAAGTATATCGAGCTTCGGCATGGCCATCACCCGGATACACTTAACCACTTAGTTCGTCCCAAACTTCATCCTCATCTACGGATTCAACTTCAAATGGTTCAAATTCACCTTCATCTAATTTGGTCGTTGGAGGTGATATCCCTAATGCGACTTCTTCATCTTGGATAATCTCTTCAACATTACTTAATAGTGGGCCTTCCAACGTTGTTACATTTTGTATCCTATCTACCACATCCAAGTAATCTTTCAAACATACACATACTTCCACGAATTCAGCGGTTAGTCTTGATCTTCTTTCCGATATGATTCTACCGCTAGTAAAAAAAGCCGATTCGAAAGCTACCGTCGAAGCTTAGACGGCTAATAAATCCCGAGCCATAGCGGATAAAATTGGAAATTGTACTTCTCTTTCTTTCCACCAACTCAAAATGTCAAAATTACGAAAAGTCTCGGGACTTAAAGTGGTTACAAAGTTTGTAGACTTATAGTGTCCTAACTCGCTTGTTGGAGCCGATGTTCGTTGACGCTTTGTAGCGTCTTCAAGTAAAGTGTTATAAAGGTTTATGTTTATGTCACTCGATGATGCCCGAGATGTTCCCGCCCGCATGGAATCAACAATTGGGTTTGGTTGGTAACCAATTTTTGTTGCATAAATCTCAAATAGTTGTGTAAAACTATTGTCAAATTTAGTAATTTCATTTGTAATAAAGTTTGGGTCGTCGGTTAAGTTTAAATCTAAATTTTCCAAAATAGTTGTGAGTAAACGTTGTACGCCGTCAACATTTATAGTTGGATTTAGTGCGGCGGCACAAGTGAAAACCAAAGGCATGCTACCAAAATATTTTATAAAATTACTTTTAATAGCTATAACCATTTTTCTAAAAATTGGAAATGACGAAAGTTCTAATTCTTTTAATTTTTCGGTCATTATAAAAACTTGGTTCAGAACTAAGGAGCTAGTTGGGTAATATACACCCGAAAGGATAGTAGTAGCATCTTTAAAAACTACTAAAAAATTAGTCAAATCATAAAGTTGATCCCATTCAAAATCGGTTACTTCCACGGACTTACCTCTATCAACTAACAACGTATTAAAAGCATTTAAAGTATCACGTTGTCTTAAAATATTTTCAAACATAGTGTGAGTAGAATTGCACCTAGTATTATTATCATAGCATGGGCCTAGGGAAGTTTCACCACATTGTACACGAAAACGTCTATAATTAGCTTGACGTTCGTTACTTGAACTATATATAGTTACTAATAAACTCTTAAATTTTTGACGTAATTATCACATATTTTTAATGCCGCTTTCACGGCCAAATTAATAATATGAGCAACACAACGAGAATGAAAAAAAGCGCCATTTAAACATGGTTTAAAATGTAATTTTAGTAAATTCATAGCTCTTGTATTATTTGATGCATTATCTAGTGAAATTGTAAAAACTTTATCGTCTAAATTATTTTCAATTAAAGTGTCATTTATAATTTTTCGCAAGTTACATCCCATATGTGGATAACTAAACAATTTAAAAGCAATTGTTCGTTTCATTAGTAACCAAGACTCGGGATAAAACCAATGGGCCGTAACGGCTATATAAGAATTTGTCGTACCATGTGGTGCGGTCCAAACATCACAAGTAATAGAAACGCCATGTTTATAGTTTAGAAAACCATCAATTATATTTTTTTTAGCATTTTTTCATAATTTAAACGCATCGTTTCTAAGGGTAGTACGACTTACTTGTTGGTATCGTGGTTGTAGTCTCTTTTTGATGATACTCGTAAGCCGTTGGTTGTCAAAGTGGTTGAATGGAAGCGCCTCTTGGATTACAAACTTGGTAAAATCTTCTCGAAGAGCATCATTGTCGTATATAAATACCCCACCATCTGAATCAAGTGTCGATTGTGAGGCATCTTGAGTAGTCGATCTACAAGTCGCGGTCATGTGAGCTCGTAATGTGGAGTTTGATGAGGCGTTATAAAAGTTCCCACATCTCTTGCAACGAGCCTTACTCGCCCCATCATTCATAATGCATAAATCATAATTAACCCAAACTTCTTGGTTCCGGTTCGTTGATTTAACTTGCACGATATCTACATATGTGTAAGATTTCTTTCGTACATTCCTACCAACGGAACCGGAAGCGGAAGCTTGATATTGTATGTTTTCCATTTCGCAAACGAAAAGAGTATATATATATTGAGAGATTTATAGTGTTTTTTGAGAGAATATTAGAAGGATATTTGTGTGTTTTGAACCCAAACCCACTAGGGGTATTTATAGTGAGTTTAGAGGTGCCAAAACCCCTCAAAAAATTCAAAAAAACGCTCCCCCCATGGCTGCAACGGCTACTAGCCGTTTTTTTCAAATTTTTCGAAAAAACCCGGTTAAAACCGGTTTTCTAGAAAAACCGGTTGAAACCGATTTTCTAGAAAAATCGGTTAAAACCGGTTATAGAACCGGAAAAAAACCGCTGTTGCGCCCAAAAGTAAAAACCGGTCAAACCGGTTCGGTTTTTCGAAACCGGTTGCAGTTTTCGAAAATTCGGTTTTTTAAAAACCAGTTTTCGGTTTTTTTGACGGTTTTTTAAAAAACCGGTTAGCGGTTTGCATCTCTAAGATAGATTATGTTTTTATGTTATGTTTTGTTACTGATAATCGAAAATTTACTTTAATAAATCTAAAAAAGCTTACATATATAATAAATCATCAACTCTAAAGAACATCCTAACAAAATAACATCAGGATCTACATTCTTTTTGTACGAAATAAATAAGCGTCTTCTTTTTTACCATTCGTGTGAAAATTTGATTCCACTTTGTATATTGCGATATTATGTCATTAATCATTTTGTAATTAACATTTAACAAGGTTTGCCATCAGAGTAAAATTACTAAATGGGCTGGTCCAAGAACAGCCCATAAAGGCAGGGTTACCTCAAAAGCCTAATCCAATGCTTGGTTTATTGGTTAAGCCAGCAGAAAGCCCAGCCTAGCCCTCTCAATTAATAAACTATAGACCTTTTATACTCAAAAGTCTAAAAAAATCAATTAAAACATGATTAGCTACCAAGAATCTAAAACCACACACCAAGTACAGTTTTGCAGTTTGATTTACAAGTATGATATAGAAGCAAATGAAGTACCACGTATTACATTGCAATGCCTGTAATGACGAAACCCGTGATTCTATACGATAATGTTGCGAAAACAATCAATCGAAGGATGTGGTCATGTACACATTGAATAAAGTATCTAGTCAATGTCATCTAACAATCGTGATGAACGCTAAACTTTGTAACTCTATTAAGATCAACAAAAAGTAAAAGATTAGCAGTTTGAATCACCACATCTAAGTTCCGTATACGAGTGTCCTTTGTTTGGGTACCATTAGAATATTCTATCAGATCTTTCAAGGAGTCAATTTCGTGAAGTCTGATATTCCACCATGATCCTATGGACTGCCATAGCTCGCTTGCGGTTTTGCATTTTAGAAATAGATGTTCTTCGGTCTCTAAATCCTCATCACAAACCGGACAGCGAGTTGAATGCAGTTTTATCTAGATTGACTCAGAGTATTTTGTACCAGGCCTACAAGTTCTGTATATAAAATTTGTAATACAATAATAGTTTTTAAATCTTACGCATACATAGATTTGCTCCCAAAAACACCCTAACAAAAATGCGAATAAAACCGTTACTTCCCGCGTGTTCTTCCAACCAACTCGCCCAAATCAAATCCCAAATCATTAAATCTCCAAACCCTCACACACTCAACACACTTCTTGTTTCACTCACAAAAACACACAACCCACAACATGCCTTCACTCTCTACAATCAAATGCTTCAAACCCCAAACACCCATAACCATTTCACCTTCAATTTTGCACTTAAAATATGTTGCTTAACAAATTCGTTCAGCAAAGGCCAAGAAATCCATGCCCATGTTGTAAAAACCGGTCATATTTCTCATACTTACATTCAGAATTCGTTAACTCATTTCTATGTTATTCGTAACGACATCGAGTATGCTTATCGGGTTTTCGAGGGTATTGTTTATCCGAATGTGGTTTCGTGGACTTCGATTGTTTCGGGGTTTTCGAAATGTGGGTTTGAGGAAAAGGCTATTGAAATGTTTTGTGAAATGGATGTTGAGCCGAATGCGAATACGCTTGTCAGTGTTTTGTCTGCTTGTTGCGGGGTTAAGGGGTTGAAGCTTGGGAGATCTGTTCATTGTTATGGGTTAAAGATTTTGGATGATGGGAATTTGATATTTGATAATGCGGTCATGAATTTTTATTTAAAAGTTGGATCGTTGGAGAATGCACGTAAGGTGTTTGATGAAATGTCTAAGAGAGATGTGGTTTCCTGGACCACAATGGTGGGTGGTTATGTCGAAAGGGGGTTTTGTGAAAATGCGATAAGTGTTTTTGCTGAGATGGTGAAACGAGGTGAAGTTAAGCCTAACGAGGCCACAATCGTTAATGTAGTGTCGGCGTGTACTTCACTTGGGTCGTTGAGTTTGTGTGAACAAGTTCACTCTTATGTTCGAGAAAGATGTGATGTACCAATTGAAGGGAACGTGGGTAACGCTTTGGTGAACATGTATGTTAAATGTGGCAGTATAAGGAATGCACTTTGTGTGTTTAAAACGCTTAGATTTAAGGATATAATATCATGGAGCACGATTATTGGTGGGGTTGCATTGAATGGGCTTGGACGTTACGTTTTACCACTTTTTAGTCTTATGTTGGTTCATGGGGTTGCACTGGATGATGTAACGTTTATAAGCTTGCTAACTGCTTGCAGTCACGCAGGACTTGTTAACGAAGGTTTGATTTTCTTTAAAGCGATGGTTAATATATATGGTTTCACGGCTCACGAGAGGCATTGTGCATGTGTTGTGGATATGTACGCACGAGCAGGGAGGTTAAAAGAAGCGGAAGATTTTGTGATGGGTATGTGTATGGAACCCGATGGGCCAATATGGGGTGCGTTAGTTAGTGCTTGTAGGATTCATGGGAATGAATTGATGCTTCAACGTGTTGCAAGTCGTGTGCTTGTTGAGAAAGGTGCGAGTGGTGGAACTTTGGCTTTGGCGTCAAATAGTTATGCGAGTTCGAATAGATGGGATGAGTCGTTGGAGATACGAAATGCGATGAGTGGCTTAGGTCTGAAAAAGGCAGCTGGTTGCAGCAGGATTGAACTTGATGCATAGACTATTAAACACCTGATAAGCCAACAAACATGCCACCCAAGTTCAATATAGGACAAAGAGGTTATCCAAGCATCATTTGGGTTCTAATTAACCTGATATGGACAAAAATACCCTTAACAGTAGAATTGTTTCCTAGTCATAAGTTAAACATACACCGTAGAAATTAGGATTCTTTTTATCTAAAATAAAAAGGCTACCGTTCATTTTTTTGCTTTTGAGTCAATGTACTATTTTTATCCTACGGGGTTATTAAAACTTCGCTTTTATAAGTTTTGGTCATCATGAAGGATAATATACAAATAGATCATTTTATCTTACGAAAAAGTTCGTCTTTCAAATTTTAGATATAGTTGTTATAACCAAGATGACGTCGTTTACTAAACTTAGAAATATTCAATTGGGTCATTATTTTTTTAATCGAAATTAAGCAAAATAGGCATGATGATACGAATCAACAAGTATAGTGATCAAATTTAAAAGTTTTTAAGTTTAATAGCCCAGATGAATATATTCGTAAAGTATAGTGACTTATTTGTAGAGTATCCCTCACGTGACATTGAAGAAGCCGATTAATATTGATAATGTGATCAATTAATAGATTTGATTTTGGATATGAAATCGTATTTTAGAAAACATAAGAATAAAAAATTTATATACACATGAAACGATGTCTATCGTCTAGTTAAGGTATTTGTATATTTAGTGACTTATAATCATCTTAATTAATGCATGTTGCCTATGTATAACCACATATGATTAAAAACGTAAGTATCAAAATGTCATGAACTCATGATATATAGTCAAATATATATCATTCAATTTTTATGTGAAAGCTAATTCAACAAAATGATTTCATTTCATATCTTATTTTTATTGCCAACGTTACTAATAATCATTAAAAGTTTGTCTAATAGCATAAATAACTACTAATAATCATTACACACTCTATCTTACTCTCATTTGTTGCTTTAAATCATTTAATTCTTACAAATTTTCTGGTTAAACTTGTTTTAAACATAATAGTAAACTTGGCTTCTTATTAACTTATTTTAAAGTATGAGGTTCAGAGGAGAAGGGTTCCTATGAGAAGAAGTGAGGATAAGTAAATTGACCAATGAAAATGCGCCACATGTCACTATAATATTTCATTCAAACCCCTCTACATTTTTAATATTATATATCTACCACTCCTACTTTCATGATTCAGATTTTTCATCTCCACCACCACCTACCACCTTCTGCCACTACCTGCCGCCGCCAGTCACCGGCCGATTGTCGGATTCCGACAACGTGAACGTAAAATGCAGTAACTTTTTTTACTTGTAGCAAAATTCACGTTAATTGCATTTTAAAATGTAGTAGTGTAAAATGCAGCTGTATTAAATGCAGTAGAGTTTATTTTTTGTTTGTTTATGATTATTTTTTCAACATATTCATGTAAAATGCAACATAGTTCACATAAAATGCAAGTAAAATGCAATAGTGTAAACATACAATAGAATTAATCATAAAAATATTTGTTATAATGTGAAAAATGTAAAATGCAGTAAACTAACTGCATCTTATGCTACTGCATGTTACGCTACTGCATTTTACGTTATTACTGCATTTTATGTTACTACTGCATTTTACGTTACTACTGCATTTTACGTACTGCTTTTGTAAAATGCAGTATTTTTTTCTAGATCTACTTTTAGATCTAGATCTAGATCCATATCTAGAATTTCAAATCTATATTTTCATATATATGTTTTTAGATCTATTCCCTCTTAGATCAACATCATGTGTTGGTACACTATGTGATGACGGTGGCGTTGGTGGTGGCGGTGACGTTGGTGGTGGTTACGACGGTGGTGTGACGATGGTGGTGCGACGATGACGGTGGTGGTGCGAAGACGACGGAGTTGTGGGAGACGAAGGAGACGGTGGTGGTTCAAGGTGATGGTGGTGGTCATTTGTGGTGGTAGAATGGAGGTAGAAATGGTGGTGGTGGTTAGTTTTTGTAGAGAGAATGTAAGAATTGTAGAGAGAAGCTAGAGAAAATGTAGTAGAGAGAGAAGGTGAATTGTAATATTGAAAATAAGAGGAGAGAGTTTATAATATTATAAAACTTGAGGGGGTAAAAATTAAAGATTATAATGACATGTGTCAAATGTTTATTGGATAATTTCATTCTCCTCAGTTCTTCTCTAAAGAGGTCTTCTCCTATGATCCTCAATCTATTTTAAATCACAAAATTTTTGTTTGAGGAAAATTATTATTGGATGGAAGAAGTAGTGATTTATGGTGCGCGCGTTTGGTTATGGAAAATTATCTCCATTCCTATTTTCTTGAGTTTGTGTCCATTGCAAAGTACTAAAATTTCGCATAATATGTTCAAATGTAAAGATATAGTAATGTAGACATTTACAATGGGATGGATGAATTAGTCACATTCAGAAAAATGAACTGTGTGCAAAATGTAGTGGTCAATTAAATTGGAACCATAGATTAACTTGTCAATTTACACTAAATTTAAGTCTGCAATTTTAGTTCTTGAATAAATTATCATTTTATCATTATCCCTTAATATCAATTACCAAACCTTCTAGAATACTTTTTTAAAATATGTTAACTAATAACACATTGATAGGAAAAATTAATTTGTGAACATAGTACGTAACAAATTAATCTCATAAATCATACATCAATCTATAGAGTATTATGAATAATTATTTTGTAGTAGTTAATTAATATGACATAAGGTAAAAAGGTGTACATATAAGGTAAAAACCCTATATAGTATATACATATATAATTATTAGTATTCAATGATATTGTTTGAAAGTTCCAACGCAATACATAGACATGACTAAACTTTTTTTTTTATATCATTTTATCAAAAGCCTAATCCAAGGCTTGGTTAAGCTAGAAAGCCCAGTCCACTCAACTAAACCGTTCATTGCTAAACTGTAAGAAAATTAAAGCAAATAGGAACAATTTTCCGAAGCAAAAGCACTACCAAGCACCAAAAACCAACCACAAGGGCCAAGTATCATTTGTAGTTTGATTTAACAAGTCTAATATAGAAGCATTCCGAGCTAATATATATATAATTATGATTGTGAACACTTATTATATAACGGATGGAGTCGTCAAGATTCTCTAAGTTTAGTTTTATGTGTTGTTAGGATAAACTAAATGATATTGTTAATCTCTTTTTACTTTTTTCTATAAATATACTTAAAACAACCAAAATTTTATAAGAAATGATAAACCCCAATTTTTAGGACTTTCATTAAAACATTTATAAACATGTACACAAAGTTATATGAAGACCATAACAAACTTTGTGTCTTACTTGAATTTATGTTGATCTTGAATTCAAGGTAATAATTTTCACATGTTTAAGACTTGCACGCTTACGTTAACAAAATTCAATGTATTAAAATGAAACTTAAATTTTCTTTCTATTAGGACCTACACTATAATCAATAGTACTGCAAAAAAAAAAAAAAAAAAAAAAAAAAAAAAAAAAAAAAAAAACCTTTATCTGTCTGCTAACGTTAACATTTTCGACCGTTACAACCCAAAACCCCTTTATAAAAACCCCGCACCACTTGCACTCCAAATTCAAATCCACCCCAATCTCTCTGCTTCTTATTCAATCTTCTTGCTCTCACTCACTTTCAAAACAACCCATCAAAATTCCAATATTGCGAAATGGCTATCGGTGGTGCATTCAAATCCGCAATCCTCGCTCTATGCGTTCTATCCGTCTCGTGCTCTGCGGCTCGAGATTACACTGAGGTTCCGCTATCGGCACCAGCCCCTGCCCCAATGGACATCGGATCAGCACTTAGAACGTCTCTTTCGATGGTCTTCGTTTTGGTTTCGGTTATGATTTCGTTTTCCGGAATCATATTCGGTTAGCACAAGGAAACAGACAATCGATGAGGGTTGAGAGTGTTGGAATATTTTTGTAGAAGATTTGTCTTTTGGCCCTAATATCTAGTCAGGGTTTATATTACATGTTGGACCGTTGGATGTATTGCATTAATTTGATTTATTATTATTTAATTAATTAATTTATAATTGTTGATTATCAATTGATTGTTCTGCACAAATTATTCTCTTCTTGCTTCTGAGATTACTGAGTTTGTTTTTGTGCGTTTTATTTATTCTTACATTCAAACAATTATAAAATCTGCAATTAATTTATTAAAAGTTGTATGAAAATAATTAAGTGCTCTTAATTAGAATGTTAACAAATTTAAATAGCGTGTTAGTTAATGGTGTGCAACGCAGTAGTATGACAAATTTATAATGGTGGTTGATGGTGATAGTTAGTAGCGGGGAATAAAGTAACTTAATTGAATTCTTTGATGATTGTATACAAAAAGCATTGTGATTATGTGTGTACTTGAAGGGTGTCCAAATAATTGACTGAGAAGAATGTATTAACTTGGATGATTCGTATGATTAAAGTTCTTTATTTTGATACTTTACTTATTGATTTTTTTTACTTACTAACTGCCTGGAGTGCTTCATTTGTAATATATTAGGTATTCATTCAAGTTGGTGGTAGAGAAGGATTGCAACCTTCTCAACTTAGTTTTCTTATCAGCATTGTTCTATGTCGATCCTCATTTGTTTATGATCTGGAGAAGTTTTTTTTTATATCAGTATGGGCCACATCTATTACGGGCATGGCTATTGCAATTGAATTAGCGGACCATTTTCTTTCAAAAGTATAGAACGTGAAGTTTGAGTATATGTTTCTTTGATGTTTTAATATGCTCGAGAGATCCCATGTATATAGTTTGTTCTTCTTGCATTTTACTCAACTTTGACTTTTTTTTCCTCTTATGCTAGGTAAGCCTATGGTCGTGTCTTTATGAGATTACTTGATGAATCAGATCATCATCATTCTTAAACATCAAAAAAGATGGTATGGTCATTGTGTTTAAGATATTGATTACTTTTACCTTCCAGCTAGGCTCATAGTGTTTAAGATGAAAAAAAATCATAATTATATGATTCTAACATTATTCGCATTGATAAAGGAGGTGGTCCAACAATTATGCAACTTCCTGGGGTCTGACGCTAAAGGATTACTCGCTGGTGACCAAGTAGGCGGGTAATCTAGTTTATTGGCAGTACTATTGCTTCTACCTATCTTTTTGTGCTTCAGGTTTATTAGCATATAAGTAATATTGCGCTTATCTCGCTTAATTAGTCACTCTTGTCAAAGTTGCTTGGTTAAATAGTCATCAAATACATATTTTTAAATTTAATTGCTTTCAAGCGTTTTGCAGCAAGTTGCTTCCCTTTTCTTTAAAAAAGACATCGGCCTTTCATGCCCAGACCATCCAATCGATACAATTGGGTAAGCTGATCAGGAGTTCCCAAATTGCAAATGATTAAATCGACTCTTTCATTCATCTTGCCCTCATTCAAATAAACGAAGATTTCAATCTATTGGTGAATATTAGGACGATTGGTCAGATCGTACTGCACCAGAAGCAAATCAAAATTCGCATTAGAAACGGCCGATTAATTTAATGAAAGGTTCAATCTATCCTTTTTGTGATTTTCCAATTGTTTGATTGATGTTAATTACTCGCAACCCTGTGTTATTGCAATGGTATTTTGCAATACGCGCTACGATTAAATGATTAATCTCTCTTAATTGTCAGGCTTAATGCAAGGGAATGGTTGGAGTTTTCATGTATATTCGGATCAAAAGACCTGGTGTGTTTTCAGACACCCATTGGCCTTTATTTTTTTGGAATTTACAACTCTGATTAGGTATGCATGGTTCCCGCAATGCTGCTGTATAGCTAATTAGTTAAAAATTCAAGCAGGTAAATTCATTATTTATTTATTGTATTTATGTGTTGTATGTACGCGCATTGACATATCTGACGTTCTTTGTCTTCATATAGTAATTAATTGACTTCTCTTGCATGTTCATGTGTTGTTTGTGTTCTGTACGCACATTGTAGTATCTGTTGTTGTGTCTAACTATCATTCTTTTTTTAGTGACTAATCAGATGTTGTTGGAATTCATAAAGTAATTGACTTATCAGGGCTGTTCATTTGCTATTTGTGTTCTGTACGCGCATTGTAGTATATGTTGTTGTGTGACTAACGCATTGTAGTAACTATCATTCATTAAGCGTGACTAACGCAACTGTAGTTGTAGTTGCTGTTGCAGTTACAGTTACTTACAATTATACGGAAGATATTTATTTTATCTAATATTTTAACAAGCCAAAAATTCTCATTGACATGTTTTGTCTCCTGCTTGTGGTAATGCGGGATCATAAAGCATATTGGTGTTGATACATAGTTTGTGACAACAGATCTAGCTTGAAAATAGGACTGGTGTAAGTGTTATCATGTTTGTACATTGGTTTAGATTTGTAAATAAAAGATATTAGTTTGTTATTAATATTTGTTAAATATATTAATGTTGTTAAAGTGTTAGATAAATATCGAAACAAACTAAAGTCTGACTTGCGAGTCGAGATCTTAAGTCGCAAGAATTGGTCTTGCGAGATGAGAACTGAACTCGCAAATGTATTAGATGTAGCGAACTGAAACCAAGTTGAGTTGGACTTGCAGGCCCATGACCTGCGAGCCGAACCAAAGTATATATGTTTAATTCGGTTAACCTAAACAGAACTTTTGCCATTCGAATTTCATACCTGCGAATTTAACAATCCAGAGAGAAAAACCATTAAGTTTTCTAAAGGCTAGGCTTCGACGATTGATCATTTAAGCATAGTATATTAGTTAATATAAATGTGAACTTATTCGTTATAGTAAGATAACGCGTATTAAGGAATTCTGCACCTTAATACTATAGATAACGAAGTTATCGATCCTAGAACTAAGGACTTACAGTTGGTATGCTACACCGTTGCAGGACATATTGGAAAAGTATCATGCTATTGAGACCAGAACTGAATCCAAAATGGATTGCGTTACTAACAATGGAGAAAGCTTGCTTGTCAACTGTTTCTCTTGAAGGTATATACAAATCTCTCTATCTGTACCTGATGTCAATTGTTCTTCAACAATTATAAATTATCTAATATAGTGACGGATTTAATAATATAAACAGATAATGAAAGCGAAATCATATTTATTTCAAGACACAACAAGTACTGTTCAGAAGGGGTGAAACTTCAAGGGAAACTTACGAATCTTGGAGGACTTGATACTGTTATTGACATCATTATCTTGGTGTAATGGAGGTAGTTTCTTTATCAAAACTATTTTCAATTGGTTTTGATTGCAACTTGGTTTTTCAATTGTTTTTTTTTCAATCTCTTGCAACTTTTGATTTTCAACTGTTTTTGCCATGTTTCGTGTTTGACTACAAAATGTTATTTCAGGCTCAACAATAACGTTAGAGATAATGTTGGGGATATTGATGTTGCAATAGTTCCATGTGGAGTTGATAATGCTATTGGTAATAAGGTAATTGTTGTGTTTCGCTTGTGCTAATTTACTTGAATGTTTGGGGATCCTATTATTATTAATTCACCGGTGTGTATGGGGAGCAGTTGGTTTGAGAATGAGAATCTATGTGCGGAGTCTGTTAGTCGTCGTAATATTGTTTTCAATTAAGGTATAAGACTATGGCCTTCAGCCATGGCCACAAGAATCCGTGAATGCATCATCTGCTATGGTGCTCTACCTTTTCTGATCTTGCTTGCTTGCAATCTTATCAAATACAGAGATGAAGAAGGCGATATGGTGACTATTACCACAAATGAGGAACTAAATTGGGCTGAATCATCAGGTTCCGATCAACATGGTGCCTTTAGGCTATATATTGTTGAAGTCAACCCTCAGCAAGATCCTTTCTTTGAACATGTTAGAAGCCGAGAATAAAACAAAAGCTTTTACATTCGTCTGCTTGTATTGAAGAATGGATTATAGAGTTTGCTAATCTTTTCAAGAACTATGTCGGGTTCAACACGGATGCATGTTTGGATCTTCATGAGCTTGGTATGAAGCTATACTCTGAAGTGATGGATGATACTGTAACAAGTAATGAAGCTCAATAAAATTTCCAAGTTGCAGCTGATAAATTTCAAGAACTTCTGGCTTTGGCTTTGTTTAATTGGCGAAATGTTCACTTGTCCTCCAAGCACGAAAAAGGGTACACTTCAAGGAAAATGCTTCAAGACAATTTGTACTTTTGGAGGTTCGAGAATCATATGAGTGGGCACAAATGGAGTATTTAAAGCTGGTGAGCATTATAAAGAAGCGATTAAAGTTAAGCCTGATTTCTAGAAGGTTTTCTGGCTTTAGGACAACAGCAATTTGAACCGGCAAAACTATCTTGGTATTATGCACTTGGGACTAAAATTAATCTCGAAACATGGGATCCGACATAAACGGTTCAATTATATAACAAGGCTGAAAATAATATTGGAATGGGTATGGAAATTTGGAAAGAAATAGAAAAGAAGCGGGTTAATGAAGTTTTGAGGCCAAATAAAGTGAAGTTAGAGTTACAAAAGACCGATTTGGGTATGATTCTGAAAGATTTTACACAAGATGAAATGATTGAGCAGGCGGCAAAATTGAGGTCCCAGATGAATGTATTGTGGGGTACAATACTTTATGAAATATCGTGTATGTCGTATAAGCTCGGGCTTCCTGTTTGGCATGACTGTTTGGAGATTGCTGTTGAGAAGTTTGCACTTGCTGGAGCTTCTCCTACATATATTGTTGTCTGATACGAACCAACTTGTATAATCAAATAAAACGAATAAAGATAGAATAGTCGACGTTCAAGAGGTCGACCGGCTCTCCCAATTAACTTACTTTCGAGAGGTAAGTCGCTCTCCCAATGAAACCAAATCACTCTTCTTAATATTCAGCATAAAAGTATTACAGCCATAAAGTCCTGTATATACATTTTAGCTAACTTGTTCCTTAAGACTTACCTATTTAAATAGAAACTAATAATATTATCCCTAATTAAGAATAATAAAATAATACTCCCTCTGTTCCAAATTACGTGTCTTGGTTTGACTTTCTAAGTCTGTCTTTTTCAACTTTGACCTTAATTTTTTTTTTTGTGTTATATAATAATTGATGCAGAATATATGAATGGATTGAGTTTTGAATGTATTTTCATTGGTTTAATTTTCATAAAATAATATATAACACAACAAAATATTTAAGGTCAAAGGTGAAAAAGAAATACTTCCAAATCTGATTCAGGACACTTAATTTGGGACAGAGAGAGTAGAACTTATTATAGTTTCCTAATAATTAATATGGATCGTATCAATACTCCCGCCCCCAAAAACACCTTGTCCTCAAGGTGTTGCTTTTAATATTCTTGATTCCGGGATCCCAAGTCATTCTTTGAAATTATCTTTTTGTAAGCTTCTCACTAAAAGGTCCCCAATCATACGTTGTTGTAGGCACCTTGTGCTGATTAAAAAGAGTCTTAGGCTGTCCAGAAAGTCTAAGAATCACATTATCCACTTGATGGGTTTCAGCCCCAATTTCAGGCCTCTTGCTTGTCTTCAGTGTGAATTCTGCTGCAGAAACATTGGATTTCTCATCACTTTCAATGTTGTTGCTATGACCCCGACTAATCCCTTTTCCATTCGTGCATGATGCAACCACAAATTTCTTCCAGAACATTATTGCCTCCACCAATCTATTCTGTTGTTGTAAGATTCGTCGGACACCAAATGAACTTAGATTTCTGCACTTATTCTTTTCTTCTTCTACCTTTGCCTTTATCGATTTCAGCTTATCCTTGAAAGATTGGATTCGTGCATAAAATTCTTGTTTAAACAACAAGACCTTGAGACGCAGTTGTGCAGAAAATCCAGAATCCACCAACCTCTCTAGAGCAGAAAATTGTTTTGTACCTTGAGTTTGGTATTTACTGATTTTCGCCTCCAAATCCCTAATCTTCTTGTTGGTCATGATTTTTTTAGCAACAAAAATAAACAAAAGAAAATAGTTTTTTTTTTATAATCAACTGTAAATCCGGCAGGAACAGTACTCCGGCCGTGAACGGTGTTTTCCGGCATGAACACTGTTTCTGGCGATGAACAGTGATTTTCGAAAATTAGCCCAGAAAAGTTGCTCTGATACCAATTGATACGAACCAACTTGTATAATCAAATAAAATGAATAAAGATAGAATAGTCGACGTTCGAGAGGTCGACGGGCTCTCCAAATTAACTTACTTTCGAGAGGTAAGTCGCTCTCCCAATGAAACCAAATCACTCTTCTTAATATTCAGCATAAAAGTATTACAGCCATAAAGCCCTATATATAAATTTTAGCTAACTTGTTCCTTAAGACTTGCCTATTTAAATAGATACTAATAATATTATCCTTAATTAAGAGTAATAAAATAATATAAATTATTATAGTTTTCCTAATTATAATCTTGGATGCTTTGTATAAATGATATCTTAATAATCTCGGCACCAGAACTGGTAAGCTTGGACTTAATGAAATTAATGGTTAGTCATTTTGAATGCTTTGTATAAATGATATCATGATCTAATATGTTTTACTTCGATGTACATATTAAATGATCATTAGATAACATTATACAACAAATAAAGCTTAAAATATTTAGATTTAAGTTTATTGGGTTGATATTTAATAAGATATGTTTGGAGAAATACATCTTATTTAATCGCATGTGTACCTAGTTGGTTTCAAATGAGATCTAACGGTGTCCGTAGATGGGCACTTATCCGAATTATTCATTGGTTGGCGAAGTACATATGTTGTGATTTCTAGTTTACCTCGCAAGATGGGACTTTGCAACTCTCGTGTAAGACCAAGAGAGATATCTCCTAGGCCGTCGATGATTTGGACTGAAGAAATGTATGGCCATACTCGAGTGATAAGTCACTTGCATAGTCGATACAAATCTGTAATCTAAAATAGGAATTGAGTATTGGAAGGTTGATACGTGCCTTATACTCTAAAATATCTTAAGAAAGTGCAAAAGGATAATAGCCACTCCCTCACCATTTGAATTTTATTTCAGCTTGGCTGTATAGCTATGAGGAGTGATTGTTTCATTGATCTAGTTAACCTAAGTGTCTTGGTAGGGACCGCCTTTGGTACATGATATTTTACCGATGCTAATATTTCGCACAAGTGAGTGTCTGAAATATTATATGCTTAATATTAACATAAATGAATATCAAATCCAGCTTGACATGAACATCGCAGTGTCATACCGATGAGCACAACCGAACAAATAGTGTGATACTATAAATTGGATATTTATATCATTCATTTAGTCGAAATGGATTAGTTGATCGAATACAATTAAGACATTTATTAATATAAATAATTAATGTAATTATTTATTTAATAAAAGGATTTATTTATAATTGATTTTTAAATAAATTAATTACTTTAATTATTATTAAACTACATGGTTTTAATTGTAAATTTATAAGTTTGGGATTAGTTTAATAGTTTGATTAAACTAAAGGGATTAAAGTGAAAGTATTAAATTTGGAAAACAAGTTGGATCACACCTATAAATAAAGGCCTTAGGGTTCATTATTTGGTGATCAATACCCTAACATTCTCCTTCCCTCTCTCCCAATCGACTTCCTCTCTCTCTCTTACTAGCCGAAATTGGCCAACCCCACAAGGGGTTCTCGAGTTCGCGGTTCGATCGTAACTTGCTTGATTTCGTGTTAGGATTTTAGTATACACACATAGGTTACTACCAACGGTTCAACCGTGAATCAAAGGTGGATACCTAACATATCCCTAGCTTGCCGAAATCAAGAAGCAAAAGGAAGAAGTCGACTCGTACTTGGGCAACGAGTAGAAGACTAGAGTTCTTGCCGAGCACTCAATGTAAGAATGCTCGTTCTTATTTTATTAATTATATGTAATTAATTTTGTACATGTTTTATTATGATCTTGGCTAAAGGGTTTGATTTATTGAGATTAAATATTTTTTGTAAACGCTTCCGCATATTAATTGTATTAATTGTTAATAAAGATTAAATTTTGTAACTTACAATTCTATTATTAAAAACCTTTCAGTTTCTACATGATGTTCAATGACCTGATACAACAATGGATACATAGACGAACTTAATGCTCATAATACAAGTATTATAGTATATTAATGTAATTTCTGTGTTTAAAATTATGGATATAATTAAACATGTGTTCGTATGTACTATGGGAAAACAGAAGCACCGACCTCCTTACCTTTGTGAGAATTAAAGAATGAAAGGGAATTTATAGCTTAATCTTGTGTTAGAATTTGAGGAGCTATCGACTATAATCTTTCTCTAACGGAACATATTCAGTGTAAAGTATCACTTTTCTTGAAATGTAATGCCTCTGCAACAACCTGTCCATGTAAATTAAAAAAGCATAATATATTAGTACACCTCTTTATAACTGTTATATTTTCATTCTTGGGAGGTTTTGAGCTAGCATTACATTTATGTGTGATCAAATAAGCTAATTTTAGTAGTAAGGCATCTGTGTATGTTGTGATGACCATTGGGTATTCTAGACTTGATATCCATACCTAGTGGAAGCTACATATCGATTGTTACTTACCAATATAAGAATCGAAGGGTAACTGGAACTGAAAACAGAAGTTCTGTTCGTAATATCATCAAGAAGCAGTAGTTATCATGCATCTTCTAAGACATGAAAAAGATTTGAAACACGTCTTCGAAGCAACGGCTCCAATCTGTAAGAAATCAAAGCAGTTTGCCACATTTTTGCTTCATACATTTCATTCCATGCTTGTACAATCTCGTCAATATTGAATGCCAAGGCTGAAAACCATAGAATTCAACCATCAACACTACTTCCAAGCTTTCTTGACGTTAAGAACATCATTATATGGATTCCATTTACGGGAAACAAAGACAACCAGCCTACTAAAATATAAAGTTTGGAACTTGCATCCAAAATTTCCTTGAAACTTGTTTAACAAAAACAAAAACACAATTTTGCTCGTGTGATCCTGTCTACAAAAGTTGAAAATGCGATCACCAAAGTTTAACTTTTATCTTAGAGATGGAAGAAAAGGGTTTGGTAACAGGTTAAACCAAGAAATTTTGTGCACGCCTAAACGGGTCAGATCAAATTGTAACTCTTTTATGATAAAAAAAAAATTCACAAGTAATTCTATACAGCAATAAAAATATATAATCAAAAAACTTAAATAATTTTAATAATGTAAACTGTTTATATAATTTGATTTAAGAGGTTTTATGCATTTTTTACACTTTGAGCGGTTTTTCCCCATGTGACCCATTTCCTTTCAGGCATTTTTTTACTTTGTCCTTTTAACCTCTTAGAAATAGCACATAACCCGAATCAACCCCTTTTAGTAAATAGGTCGAAATTGCCACCTCTACATTTGTTACCTTAAAAGCAAGGAAGAAAGAAGATTCTTCATCATGACAGTGATACGAACCAACTTGTATAATCAAAAAAACGAATAAAGATAGAATAGTCGACGTTCGAGAGGTCGACCGGCTCTCCCAATGAAACCAAATCACCCTTCTTAATATTCACCATAAAAGTATTACAGCCATAAAACCCTATATATAAACTCTAGCTAACTTGTTCCTTAATACTTACCTATTTAAATAGATACTAATAATATTATCCCTAATTAAGAATAATAAAATAATAGAACTTATTATAGTTTCCTAATAATTAATATGGATCGTATCAATATGGTGGGGTGAACGTGGACCAAATAATTAGGAAAACTATAGTAAGTTTTATTATTTTATTATTCTTAATTAGGGATAATATTATTAGTATCTATTTAAATAGGTAAGTCTTAAGGAACAAGTTAGCTAAAATTTATATATAGGGCTTTATGGCTGTAATACTTTTATGCTGAATATTAAGAAGAGTGATTTGGTTTCATTGGGAGAGCGACTTACCTCTTGAAAGTAAGTTAATTTGGAGAGCCGGTCGACCTCTCGAACGTCGGCTATTCTATCTTTATTCATTTTATTTGATTATACAAGTTGGTTCGTATCAATTGGTATCAAAGCAACTTTTCTGGGCCAATTTTTGAAAATCACTGTTCATCGCCAGAAATAGTGTTCATGTCGAAAAACACTGTTCACGGCCGAAGTACTGTTCCTACCGGATTTACTGTTGATTATAAAAAAAAACTATTTTCTATCGTTTATTTTTGTTGCTAAAAAAATCATGACCAACAAGAAGATTAGGGATTTGGAGGCGAAAATCAGTAAATACCAAACTGAAGGTACAAAACAAGTTTCTGCTCTAGAGAGGTTGGTGGATTCTGGATATATACAAAGCATTCAAAATGACTAACCATATTAGATCATGATATCATTTATACAAAGCATTCCAAATAAATCTAGCCGATAAGAGGAATGGTGCCGAGAGTTCTGGTAAGCTTGGACTTAATGAAATTGACTTCATAATAATCTTGATGTTTCCAAATACTTGGATTATAAAATTTCTTCTATAACAAACATCAAATATTTTAAGTCAATCTAACAATAAATTTTAATTCTCAAACAATAATTTTAACATGTTAATGCTCTTGAGATTTTAAAATTTCCATTTAACGCTCCCACTGAATCTAACAATACTTTAGAATCCAAATTCTACAAATAACAAATCTTACAATTCATTTTAGAAATGATTCTTTTCATTATATGCAATATACATGTTGATTAAATAATCAAACAAATAAACTAACATTTCTGTTTCAAGATGTATTATGAAAATACATTACCAATTTGATTCTTATAGACAAGAATAAATCAAACCAAAACAAGTTTATCATCATTAATTGACAATTCAATTAATTGTATCTAATAAGTATATCTAACTTATTCATACATTTCTATGCACATAATAGATTCAATAATCTAGAAGATTCAACAATCTTTAAAGCATTATCATTTAGTGCTTAAGTTCTATAAAATCAAACTTATTTCTTTGGCAACTCATGCATTCAATAATTTACAATTATAAAGATATCAATAAATAACACTTATTTAAATGCATCACTCATGAACTCATATCTTAGAAAGATAAGTTCCATATGAGTCATACTATAGGATTATTACATGTGGATCTTATTTTGGGATTTAGACACAAGTTTTAAATAAAGATTATCTAAAAAACTTGTACACATTTCAAACATTATTTCACAAACCAAACTTTAATATTAAATAACCAATATATTTAAATATTCAAAAACAAAATATCCAAGCTCAAAACAAGCAAACCATAATGTGAAAAAAAACAATGTATGAAATAATATCCTAAAAATATTAAAATGAACTAATGTGCCTATAACACATATTCTTCCACATCCAAGCTCCTTGAACAATTAACGGCATCCACATAGCTCCACTTCAAATGCTCCATTACTTCTTGACCCCTACAATGAAAATTGTACATATTAGATCAACCATCTAATATAGTCATATGAAGTAAATAAACAATCCTTTATAGGATATCAATACTAACCAGAACTCTCGGCACCATTCCTCTTATCTGCTAGATAATTGAGACGGTTCCTCCTCCAATGTCCAAGATTACCACAATGAAAGCAATTATACTCGGCTTTGGACACTTTGGCTTTAGGTGCTGGTTTTGAAGTTGAATCACCATTCTTCTTCTTTCCTTTGTTGCCATGGAACTTACGCTTCTTCTTTATGTCCCCATCACGAATCATTAACACATCTTTAGACTTGACGAGTTCTATATCCCGTTGTGCAGTTTTCAACATTTGATGCAACTCATGAATGGTCCTTTCCGTGTTGTTCATATTGTAATTAAGCACAAATTGCTTCTACTCCTTACTCAATGAAGCAAGAATTATATCAATAGCTAATTCTTGTGGAAAAACATGACCAAGTCTTTCAAGACGGTTAAGATATCCTATCATTTTCACAACATGGGCACTCACATCGGATCCCTCGGCCATCTTTCAATTATTCAAATCCTTAGTGGCGTCGTACCTTTCGGTTCTAGCAGTGGATTGAAAAGTTTCCCTTAAACGACGAATCAAATCATAGGCCATTGTCTCCATGTAATTAACTTGAAGTTCGGGAGACATAGTAGCGAGCATCAAACATTGCACATCGAGGAGATCGTTCTCATGCTTAGAATGATCATTTCTAACGTTCTTGGCGGCATCGTTTGGTGGCGCGGGACCAAGAGGTGTCTCGAGCACATACCACTTTCGTTCATGGCGAAGGACGATTTGAAGGTTCCTTTCCCAATTACGAAAGTTAGGCCCAATCAACTTATCCTTCTCAAGGATTGAACAAAGCGACAAGTTCATGGTGTCATTCGCGTTAATGTTGTTATTAGTCATCTACATTAAAACAAATAAACTTTAATTATTTCGATTAAATTCTTAATAATTCATAAGCCCTAACAGAACTATTAAGCTAGGATCCGACATTCACACTAAAGTGTGCCCTCAACGAAGACTGCAATGACACACCATAGCTTTTTAGGTAGATCACATATACAAGTCCTAGAGATTTGAGATTCCTAATTTATTATTTGCGTATATTTAATCTCAACTTACACCTTGGGCCAAGTCTCACTTGGAATCACCAATAGACTAAATCATTTGCTAACGGTGGGAAACCGGCCATCTTCTCAAGTGGATATCGTGGCCCTTTCACTTCACCCTAATCGAGTGCAACCATGCCCACCCACGGAGGTGGCAAAGGGCATGGAGTCGGGTTCGGTATGAATGTCCACAAATGGAGGGTGCTTACGGTCTTAAATTAAATAGGGTTTTAGGTCTTAATTCTCTAATTAAACCTACTTCAGTATTTTTCTTAATTTTAAACTATTTTCAAAAATTACTTTTAAAATATGTATATAAACTATGCACGAGTTTACATACCACAATTTTTAATAAAACACGAACCTTAGGAAATCATCAAGTTTAAACCATTTCCTAGTTTTATT